>NC_069430.1:22970117-23180117 GCF_026875155.1 Cherax quadricarinatus | reverse complement strand
TGTGTGTTGTGAGTGTGAGTGTGTTGTGTGTGTGTGGTGTGTGGTGTGTGTGTGTGTGTGGGGTGTGGGTGTGTGTAAGTGTGTGTGTGTGTGTGTGTGTGTGTGTGAAAGTGTGTGTGTGTGGGTGTGTAATGTGTGAGTATGTGTGTGTGTGTGTGTATTTGTGTGGGTGTGTATGTGTAGTGAGTAGTGTGTGTATGTGTGTGTGTGTGTGCTTTTGGTGATGTGTGTGTGTGTGTGGGTGTGAGTGTGTGTATGTATGTGTCGTGTGTCGTGTATCTGGTGTGTGTTTGTGTGGGGGTGTGTCGTGTGTGTGTGTGTTTGTGTGGGTGTGTGTGAGGTGGGTGTGTGTGGTGTGTGTGTGTGTGTGGGTGGGTGCTGTGTGTAGCTGTCTGTGTGATAGCTGTGTGTGTGTGGTGTGTGTGTTGGGTGCTGTGTGTGTTGTGTGTGTGTGTGTGTGTGTCGTGTGGTGTGTAGTTAGTTTGTGGGGGGGTGTGTGTGTTAGTGGTGTGTGTGTGTGTGGGTGTATGTGTGGGTGGGGTGTGTGTGTGGTGTGTGTGTGGGTGTGTCGTGTGTGTGTGGGGTGTAGTGTGTGGGGGGGGCTGTGTCGTGTGTGTGTGTGTATGTGTATGTGTGTGTGTATGGTGTGTGTTGTGTGTGTGTGTATGTGGTGTGTATGGTGTGTGTATGTGTGTGTGTGTGTAATGTGTGTGTATGGTGTGTGTATGTGTGTGTGTAGGTGTGTGTGTGTGTGTGTGTGTGTGTGTCGTGTGTGGTGTGTGAGTGTGTGTGTCTAGTGTGTGATGTATGCTGTGTGTGTGTGTTGTGTGTGTGTGTGCTGTGTGTGTGGTAAGTGTATGTGAGTGTGTGTGTTTGTTTGTGTGTGTGTGTGTGTGTGTGTGTGTGTATGGTGTGTGTTGTGTGTGTGTGTATTTGTGTGAGTGTGGTGGGTAGTGTGTGTGTGTGTATGTGTGTGTGTGTGTGTGTGTGATAGTATGTGTGTTTGTCGTGTGTGTGTGTGTGTTGTATGTGTGTGTGTGAGTGTGTGGGTGTGGGTTGTGTGTGTGTGTATTTGGTGTGTGTGTGTGGTATGTGTGTGTGTGTGAGGTGTAATGTGTGTGTGTGTAATGTGTGTGTGTGTGTGTGTGTCTGGTGATGTGTGTGTGTGTGTCACCAACTACCATCGTGTGTGTATGTTGTATTGTGTGTGTATGTGTATTGTGGTGTGTGTGTGTGCGTGTACTGTGTGTGTGTGTGTATGTGTAGTGTGTGTGTGTGTGTGTGTGTAGCGTGTGTATGTGTGTGTGTGCTTGTATGGTTATGTGTGTAGTGTTAATGTGTGTGTCTGTGTGTACGTGTATGTGTGTGGTATGAGTTGGTGTATGTGTGTCGTGTATGTAGTGTGTGTATGTTGTCGTGTGTATGTGTGTGTGTATGTGTGTGTGTATGTGTGTGTAGGTCAAGTGCTGTGTGTATGGTGTGTGTATGTGTGTGTGTACGTGTTTATGATGTGTGTGTATGTGTGTGGTGTAGGTGTGCTGTATGTGTGTGTTGTATGTGGAGGTGTGTTTTGTGGTGATGTATGGTGTGGTGGGTGTGTGTGTGGGTCTTGTGGGTTGTGTGTGTGTGGAGTGTGATGTATGTGTGGAGTGATATGTGTGTGCTGTGTGTGTTATAGTTGTGTGTATATGTCGGTGGGTGGGTGTATGTGTGTGTATGTTTTGTGTATGTGTGTGGTATGTGTGTTGTTTGTGTGTGTGTGTGTATGGTGTGTAGGGAGACGTGTGTTTGTGTGGTGTGTTGTGTGGAGTGTATGTGGGGTGTGTGTGTGTGGTGTGTGTGTGTGTGTCTGCGTGTGTGTGTCGTGAAGTGGGTGTGTGTGTTGTGTGTGTGGGTGTGGTGTGTGAGTGTGTGGGTCGTGTGTGTGTGTGTGTGTGTGTGTTAGTGATGGTGTCGGTGGGTAGTGTGTGTGGGTGTAGTGTGTGGGTGTGTGTGGCGCGTGTGTGTGTGTGTGGGTGTGTGTTGATGTAGGTGTGGGTGTGTGTGTGTCGCGTAGTGTGTGTGTGTGGTGTGTGGGTGTGTGTGTGGGGTGTGTGGGTGTAGTGTGGGTGTGTGCTGTGGGTGTGTGTGTGGGTGTCGTTGTGGGTGTGTGTGTGGGTGTGTGTGTGGGTGTGCTGGTGGGTGTTCGTGCTGGGTGTGTGTGTGGGTGTGTGGAGTGTGTGTGTGGGTGTGATGAGTGTGGGTGTGTGTGTGGGTGTGTGTGTGTAGGGTGTGGTGTGTGTGATTGTGGTGTGTGTTGTGTGTGTGTGTAAAGTGTGTGTGTGTGTGTGTGTATGTGTGTGTGTGAGTGTTTGTGTGTGTGAGTGTGGAGTGTGTGTTTATCGTGTGTGCTGTGTGTGTGGTGCTTTGTGTATGTGTGTGTGTGTGTATGTGTGTGTGTGTGTAGTGTGTGTGTGCTGTGTGTGTGGCGAGTGTATACTGTCCGCTCCTTGTGTGTGTGTGTGTGTATGAGTGAGTGCTGTGTGTGGGTGTAGTGTGTGTGTGTAGAGTGTGTGTGTGTGTGTTTGTTCGTGTGTGTGTGTGTATGTGGTGTGTGTGTGTGTGTCTGTGTGTGTAGTGTGTGAGGTGTGTGTGTGTGTTTGTGTGAGTAAGTGTGTGTGTGTGTGTGAGTGTTGTGTGTGTGTGTGTGTGTGCCTGTAAGTGTGTGTGTGTGTATGTCGTGTGTGTGGTTTGTGTGTGTGTATCCCCCCCCCCCACTATATATATATATATATCTATTCATATATATTATATATATTACATACGATATATAATATATATACATATATATATATATATATATATATATATACATATATATATATTATATATACTATATATATACATTATATATATACGCAATATATATATATACCATTTATATATATATATATAAACATATCTTTATATATATATACTAGATATATATATATATATATATATTCATATATAATATTATATATACATATCTTATATATACATATACATATATTATATATATATACATATATATATTACATTTTATATAATTATATATACTTATAATATATATATATTATATATGTATACTATATATATGTATATATATATGTTCTATATATATATATGTATATGTATATATATGTATATGTATTATATAGACATATATATGTACTATATATATGTATATATATATATTTATATATCATGTATATATATACTTATATGTATTACTATATATATATTATATATATATATATATATTTATATTATATAATACTATATATATATATATATATAATTATATATATATATATATATGTATGCATATATATATTTATGTTATATATATATACTTATATGTATATATACTATATATATGTTTATATTTATATATGTATATATTCTATATATGTATCTATATATATATGTATATTATATATATATATGTGTTATATAATTTTTTCTCTGAATATATATATATATTCGGCTCTATATATATTTATTTATATATTATATATATTATAGTATATAGATATATTATGTGTAAATTTTAATATTTATATTTTTTTTTGTTTTTTATATCACCACCGGCGATTCCCACCAAGCAGGGTGGCACGAAAAAAGAAAAACTTTCACATCATTCACCCATCACTGTCTTGCCTGAAGGGTGCTTTACACTACAGTTTTTCTTAAACTGCAACATTAACTCCCTCCTCAGAGTGGCAGGCACTGTATTCCCATCTCCAGGACTCAATGTACGGACCTGCCGAGTTTCCTGAATCCCTTCATAAATGTTACTTGCTCCACTCCAACAGCAACGTCATGTATTAAAAACCATTTGTCTCCATTCACTCCTATCAACACGCTCACGCAATGCCTGCTGGACAGTAACAAAGCCCCTCGCACCACAAAATCCTTCCTTTACCCCTCCTCCATCAACCCTCCTTCCTAGTCCGACCCCTACCCGCTTACATTCCACTCCTGACTGATACCACTCTTGAAGTCATTCTGTTTAGCTCCATTCTCTCTACATGTCCGAACCACCTCACAACCCTTCCTCAGCCCTATGGAACAACAGTTTTGGTAATCCCCGCACCTCCTCCTAACATCCAAACTACGATATTCTGACATTTATATTCACAAACACATTGCCATCAGACATGACATCTCCACTGCCTCCAAGCACCTTCTCCTCGCTGCAACATTCATCACACTCGCTTTCACACCATATAAGAGGGTGGTAAAAATATACTCTCATACATTCCCATCTTTGCCTCCAAGGACAAAGTTCTTGTCTCCACAGACTCCTAAGTGCACCACTTCACTCTTTTTCCTCATCAATTCTATGATTAACCTCATCTGTATAGAACCATCGCTGTCACGTCCACTCCCATAATATCTGAATACGCTTCACCTCCTCCATACTTCTCCCTCCAATGTCTGATATTCAATCTTTCATCACCATAATCTTTTTGTTATACTCATAAACTTAATCTTTCCTGTATTCACCTTTAATTTTCTTCTTTTGACACACCCTACCAAATTCATCACCAATCTCTGCAACTTCTCTCAGAATCTCCAGAGCATAGTGTCATCAGCAGAGCAGCTCTGTGACAACTCACACTTTGTGTTGTGATCTTTATCTTTTAACTCACGCCTTTCGCAAGACCCTCGCATTATTCTTCTTTACAACCCCATCTATATAATAATCATTAAACAACCACCGGGTGACTCACACATCCTTGTCTAAGGCCTACTTGTACTGAGGAAAAATAATTTCCCTCTTTTCTACATACTCTAACTTGAGCCTCATATCCTCGTTTATAAACTTTCACTGCTTTCGTACCCTACCTCCTACACCATACCTTGCAACATCTGCCACATGCCCCTATCCACCATGTCATACGCCTTTTCCATAATCCATAAATGCCACAAAGACCTCTTTAAGCCTTATCTAAATACTGTTACCTTATATGTTTCACTGTAATACCTGGTCCACACACCCCTACCTTTCCTAAAGCCTCCTTGTTCATCTGCTATCCTATTCTCGTCTTACTCTTAATTCTTTCAATTATACACTCTTACCTACACTTTACCAGGTACACTCAACCAGACTCTATCCCACCACTATAATTTTTGCACTCTCTTTTATCCCTTTGCCTTTTTACAAAGGGAACTATGCCATGCTCTTGCCAATCCCTAGGTACCTTACCCTCATTCCATATAACATTTATGAAATAATTGCACCAACCACTCCAAAACTATATCCCAAACTGTTTTTAAACATTTCTGATCTCTTCATCCCATCAATCCCGGGCCTGCTTACCCCCTTTCATTTTACTTTGCCTCACGAAATTCCCCACACTCACAACTGGCTCTTTACTCCACTCCTACAGATGTTATTCCTCCTTGCCATATACAACGAAATCACAGCTTCCCTATCTTCATAACATTTAACAATTCCTCAAAATATTACTTCCATCTTCCAATACCTCTAACTCTCATTTAATAACTCTCCTCTCCTATTTTTTAATTCAAATACATTTGGTTCTCTAGGCTTGCTTAACTTGGTTAAATCTCACTCCAAAAACTTTTTTTATTTTCAACAAAATTTGTTTGATTAACATTGTCACCCACTCTCTAATTTGCTCTCTTTTTACATTGCTTCACCACTCTCTTAACTTCTCTCTTTTTCCTCATATACTCTTCCCTCCTTGCATCACTTTAACGTTTGTAAAAATTTCATATGCCGCAACTTTTCTCCCCTTACTACTCTCTTTACATCATAATTCTCCTTAATGCTCATCTTCCCTCCTGCACCCACTTTCCTGTAACCATTCAAACTTCGGCTGAAATATCACTCTAACACTACATTTTTAAACCTAACCCCATACCTCTTGACACCATTGCCCTATGCTTCTCATTAGCCCATCTATCCTTCAATAGTGTTTTATATCTTACCCTAACTGCCTCCTACTTTTATGGATATATATATATATATATTTATATATATATATATATATATATATTTATATATTATTATAATATATATTATATATATATTTATATATATATATACTATATATATAATATATATATAATATATATATATATATATATATTTATATATATATATACCACCACATTAAGCATATACATTTATATATATACTATATATATATATATTATTATATTTATATATATACATATATATATATATATATATTTATTTTATACTATATATTTATATTATTATATATATACTCATATATATATATATAATATATACATACAATATATATATATATATTCATATACAATATATTATAGCATATTCATATATACAATATACATATATATATATATGTATGCATATGTATTATATTTATATGTATTCTATGTTATGTCAATTATTTATATATGTATTATATTATGCATATATATATGTTATATATATATATACTATATGTTATATTTATATATATATATTATTTCATAATATATATTTATATTATATATATATATATATATATGTATATATATATCATAGTAGTAGGGTTGTAGGACCTGCAAACCACCCAGGGAGGGTATCCGTCCTGCATCGTGAGTGAAAACGAAGCCTCGTGATGGTTTTACATGATGGTAAGGATTGCTGATGTCTTTTGTCTGTCTCATAAATATGCAAGATTACAGGCATGTCTTGCTACTTCTACTTACACTTAGGTCACACTACACATACATGTACACATTATTTATACACACTCATCTGAGTTTTCTTTGATTTTATCTTAATAGTTCTTGGTCTTATTAATTTTCCTTTTATATCCATGGGGAAGTGGAATAAGAATCTTTCCTCCGTAAGCCATGCGTGTTGTAAAAGTCAACTAAAATGCCGGGAACAATGGGCTAGTAACCCCTTTTCCTGTAAAGATTACTAAAAAGAATAAGAAGAAGAAAATTGTCAAAGTGGGAAGTCTGAATGTGCGTGGATGTGTGCAGATGATAAGAAAAGAGATGATTGTGGATGTTATGAATGAGAAGAAGCTGGATGTCCTGGCTTTAAGTGAAACAAAGCTGAAGGGGGTGGGAGAGTTTCAGTGGAGAGGAATAAATGGGATTAGGTCAGGGGTTTCAAATAGAGTTAGAGCTAAAGAAGGAGTAGCAATAATGTTGAAGGATAAGCTATGGCAGGAAAAGAGGGACTATAAATGTATTAATTCAAGGATTATGTTGAGTAAAATAAAGATTGGATGTGAAAGTGGGTTATAATAAGCGTGTATGCACCTGGAGAAGAGAGAAGTGTAGAGGAGAGAGAGAGATTTTGGGAAATGTTGAGTGGAATGCGTGGGGAGTTTTGAATCAGTGTGAGAGTAATGGTGGTTGGGGATTTTAATGCTAAAGTGGGTAAAAATGTTATGGAGGAAGTAGTAGGTAAATTTGGGGTGCCAGGGGTAAATGTAAATGGGGAGCCTTATTGAGCTATGTGTAGAAAGAAATTTGGTAATAAGTAATACATATTTTATGAAAAAGAGGATAAATAAATATACAAGGTATGATGTAGCACGTAATGAAAGTAGTTTATTAGATTATGTATTGGTGGAAAAAAGGTTGATGGGTAGGCTCCGGGAGTACATGTTTATAGGGGGCAATGATTATGGATCATTATTTAGTTGTGCTACAGTTAGAGTAAAGGGTAGAGGGGAAAAAGGGAAAAGGTGGCAAAAAAAGTAAGAGGGAGGGGGAAAGTGTATAAAATAAGGGGAGGAAGTTCGGGTGAGATATAAGCGCTATTGGCAGAAAGGTGGGCTAGTGCAAAGATGGTGTGGGGGGGTTGAAGGGGGGTTTGGAATAGTTTTAAAAAAATGCGTATTAGAATGGGGGGCAGAAGTTTGTGGTTTAAAGGAGGGTGGGGGCAGGGGGAAAGGGGGAGTGTTTGGGTGGAAGATGAAGTAAAGGGGTGAAAAGAAAAAAAGGGTTTCTTATGAGATTTTTTACAAAGCAGAAGTGTTATAAGAAGAGAGGTTATGGAGGTAAAAAAAAAGGGTAAAGAGAGTGGTGAGAGAGTCAAAAGGAGAGCAGATGATAGAGTGGGAGAGGCATGTCAAAAATTTTTTTAAATAAAAAATAAGGGAAAAAATTTTTGGAGTGAGTTAAAAAATTTAAAGAAAGCCTAGGGAAAATGGATTTGTCTTTAAAAAAAGAGTAGGGGAGTTAGTAGATGGGGGATGGAGGTATTGGGTAGATGGCGAGAATTTTTTGAGGAACTTTTAAATGTTAAGGAAGAAACGAGGCGTAATTTCATGCATGGTCAGGGGGTAACCATCTTTTAGGATAAAGAAGAGAGAATGTAAGTGGGGGGGGAGGTAGTGGGGATTACGTAAATAAAAGGGGGTTTAAAGCAGCTGGAACTGAGGGGATATGACAGAAATGTTAAAAAGCGGGGGGGGGTATAGTGTTGGAGTGGTTGGTATTTGTTTAAAAATGTATGAAAAAGGGGAAAGGTACCTGGGTTGGCAGAGAGATGTATAGTCCCCTTTTTTTAAAGGGAAAGGGGGCAAAAGAGACTGTAAAAATTTTTAGGGAAAAAAGCTTATGAGTATACCCGGAAAAGTGTACGGTAGGGTTTTAAATTTAAAGAATTGAGGTAAGACAGAATGAGGATTTCGGTTTAGCAAGGGTTTTTGGTGGGTAGGGGGTGTGTAGTAAGGTGTTTACATTGAAGCAAAATGGAACAGATTAGATAAAGATAGGGAAGTTTTTTTGCATTTGGATTTAGAAAAAAGGAAAATGATAGAGTGGATAGAGGAGAATTGGCGATGTTGCAAATATATGGAATAGGTGGGGAAATTATTAAATTGTAAAGAGTTTTTTTAGGTGTGAGGGCCCGGTTAGGGTTGTGAAGAGAGGGAGACTACTTCCCGGTTTAAAAAATAGGTCTTAGACGGGAATGTGTAATGTCACCATGGTTGTTTTAAAAATTTTGATGGGGTTGTAAAGGAAGTAAATGCTAGGGTGTTTGGGAGAGGGGTGGGATTAAATTAGGGGAAACAAATTCAAAAGGGAAATTGACAAGTTACTTTTTGCTGATGATACTGTGCTTTGGGGATTCAAAAGAAAAATTGCGAAGGTTAGTGGATGAGTTTGGGAATGTTTTGTAAAGGTGAAAGTTGAAGTAAAACTAGAAAAGAGTAAGGTGTGGGGTGTCAAATGATTTGTAAAAAAAAATTGGTATAAAATTGGGGAGGAGGAGTAGGGAAAGAAGTAAATGTTTTCAGTCTTGGGAGTTGCGTGTCGGCGGATGGATTTATAAAGGATGGGGTTAATCATAGAATTGATGGGGGAAAAAAAAGGTGGTGGTGCGTTGGGTATTGTGGAGTAAAAAAAACTTTATCTATGGAGGAAAGAAGGGAATGTATAAAAAGTTAGTGACCAACACTCTTTTTGGGGTTGTGAAGCTTGGGTGGTAAATGCAGCGCGAGGAGCGGTTGGAGGCAGGGAGATGCCCTGTTTAAGGGCAATGGGGGGTGAAAATTTTAGCGGGAAAAATTCGGAGTGTGGAAATTGGAGAAGGTTTGGAGTTAAAAAAAGTATTAGCGAGGGCAGAAGGGGGGTTGTTGAGGTGGTTTGGTCATTTAGGGGAAAAGGGATCACAGTTTAGATGACATGGAAAGCATATAAATCTATGGGGAAGGAAGGCGGGGTAGGGGTCGTCCTCGAAAGGGTTGGAGGGGGGGGGGTAAAGGGGGTTTTGTGGGTAAGGGGCTTGGATTTCCCAGCAAGCGTGCGTGAGCGTGTTAAAAGGAGTGTGGAGAAAATGGTACGGGGACCTGCGATCTTTTTGGAGTGTGAGCAGGGTAATATTTAGTGAAGGGATTCAGGGAAAAACCGGTTTATTTTCTATGTCGGATTGAGTCCTGGAAATGGGAAGTAAAATCCCTGCATTTAAAAAGGAGGGGTTTGGGGATTTTGGCGTTTGGGGGATTGTTGTGTATCTTTATTGTTTATGCTTTTTAGAATTTGTATTCTGAGCACCTCTGCAAAAACAGTGATAATGTGCGAGTGTGGTGAAAGTGTTGAAAGTGATGAAAGTATTTTCTTTTTTGGGGGTTTTTTTTTCTTTTTTTTGGGTCACCCTGCCTGGTGGGAGACGGCCCCCCTTGTTGAAAAAAAAAAAAAAAAAAATATAATATATATAACATTTTAATTTATATAATATAATATATTATAACAATATAAAATATTTTATTCTTATACAAAATTTTTAAAATTTTTATAATATATACACATATATATATATATTACAATTTATACAATATTATTTATATAATATATACCATATATATTATATATATCATTATATATTATTATATACATTTTATATAATATTATATATTTTACATTATTTTATTATACATTTATATATAAAATAATATATACATTTTTATGTATTATATATATAAATTTATATAAAATATATACATTATATTATATATATACACCACACTATATATATATATATATATAATTTTATATAATATTGTGTGTGTGTATATATATATATTATTTATATATTATTACATTTATATTATATTATATTTTATTATATATATATATATATATATACAATATATATCATATATTAAATACCCTAATACATAAGTGGACCCCCCCATAACGATCACCTCCGAAAGGACCAAATTTTGTAAGTGTATTTTTGTAAATGCGTTGTACGTGTAGGGTTTTGGGGGTTGAAATGACTAATTACTTCACAATTTCCTTTTGGGAACAAATTCGGTCAGTACGGCACTGAACATACTTCTGGAGTGAAAAAATATCGTTAAACCCGGGGGGCCCCTGTATAAAAAACCGTTTAATATGTGCTTTCACTGCTGAAAAATTAAAAGATACTTACAATATAATTTCTGCAATAAATAATGAAATAAAAAAAAAAGGAGCTAAGCCTACAACCAAGGGGTTACAACACTGCAGGGGGATTTGCGAATGGAAGGACTTGCAAAAAACAGGAAGCGTGAAGGGGGATGTGAAAAAGGGAGGGGGGTTAATAGGGGTGGTGAAAGTGCAAGAGTAAAAGCCATATCAGAGTTGGTGCAATAGGTTAGTTTCTTAAAAAATCAGAGGAACTGCATCAAAGGTGGGATTTTGGGCAAGATTCAAAAATAAATGTCCTTGATGGTATGTGCACGTACATACCATCCAAGGACATTTATTTTGAGCTGCGCTAAAACTTCCACCTTTGACGCAGGCCCTCTGATTTTTTTTTTAAGAAACTAACCTATTGCACCAATTCTAATATGACTTATTCTTGCACCTACTAACTCCCTACCCTTGCATGCTCCTGGCCCCTCACTACTTCCTGTTCTTTGCACATCCCTGTATATAATTTTTACAATTTTCTTTAGTTATAAATAAGTATTCATTAAGCTTAACTTGTATAATTATTTTACACTACATTGAACAATTACATACTTTCAAACATCTTTTAAATTACGTATTATTCAAATTGGGGAGGAGGAGTATGGAAGAAGTGAATGTTTTCAGATATGTACTTGGGAGTTGACGTGTCGGCGGATGAATTTATGAAGGATGAGGTTAATCATAGAATTGATGAGGAAAAAAAGGAGAGTGGTGCGTTGAGGTATATGTGGAGACAAAAAACGTTATCTATGGAGGAAAAGAAGGGAATGTACGAAAGTATAGTAGTCCCAAAACACTCTTATATGGGTGTGCAGCTTGGGTTGTGAATGCAGCAGCGAGGAGGAGGTTGGAGGCAGTGGAGATGTCCTGTCAAAGGGCAATGTGTGTGGTGTAAATATTATGCAGGAAAAATTTGGAGTGTAGAAATTAGGAGAAGTGTGGAGTTAATAAAAGTATTAGTCGGAGGGCTGAAGAGGGGTTGTCGAGGTGGTTTTGGGCATTTAGAGAGAAGGATCAAAGTAGAATGACCCTGGAGGAGCATTTAAATCTGTAGGGGAAGGAAGGCAGGGTAGGGGTCGTCCTCGAAAAGGTTGGAAGGAAGGGGTAAGGGGGGTTTTGTGGGCGAGGGGCTTTGACTTCCAGCAGGCGTGCAAGAGTGTTTGATAAGAGTGAATGGAGACGAATGGTATTTGGAACCTGACGATCTGTTGGAGTGTGAGCAGGGTAATTTTTAGTGAAGGGACTCGAGGAAACCGGTTATTTTTAAATAGCCGGACTTGAGCCCTGGAAATGGGAAGTACAGTGCCTGAACTCTAAAGGAGGAGTTTCGGGATACAGTGGACCCCGGCATAACGATTACCTCCGAATGCGACCAATTATGTAAGTGTATTTATGTAAGTGCGTTTGTACGTGTATGTTTGGGGGTCTGAAATGGACTAATCTACTTCACAATATTTCTTATGGGAACAAATTCGGTCAGTACTGGCACCTGAACATACTTCTGGAGTGAAAAAATATCGTTAACCGGGGGTCCACTGTATTAGCAGTTTGGATGGATATGTTGTCTCTTTATATGTATATGCTTCTAAATTGTGTTCTGAGCACCTCTGCAAAAACAGTGATTATGTGTGAGTGAGGTGAAAGTGTTGAATGATGATGAAAGTATTTTCTTTTTGGGGATTTTCTTTTTTGGGTCACCCTGCCTCGGTGAGAGACTGCCGACTTCTTAATTTTTTTTTTTTTTTTTTTTTTTTTTTAATGAGTTATAATCTTATGAGAATGACGAAATCTCCCATAGGTTTTCTGACTGATTTTAATTTATAGCCATATTAACGCGCATTTACTAGTACAGTATTCCTATAAATCATAAACAATTATATAGCTGTCTTTTAACTGTACATACACATTCTCACCAACGTAGAAAGTTTTCGTGAAACAGTTATGAGGTTATACAATATACTGTATTGTATGAAAGCTGTAAAAGATATTGTCAAGACATTACTTCATGCTACCCTTACCAGCTTGCCAACCGTTTTCACAAAATGTAGGAATAATCAATAGCCTCCTGCCAGCAAGTAATCTTTCAGTCTTTTTCCCTTTCTTTAAATATTCCTTTATAACTATTACATTCTTGTGTGCTAAACCAAAACTACATAAAAAACATTCAGTAATGCAGTGTTACAGCTATGTATCTTGGCTCTCTTAACTGTACAGTATCAAGTTTTGCTGTTACCAATTTCTTATACATTATCAATTACACATGACAGATTACCACATCACTTGCACTTTTAATTACTGCATTTATTAAGCAAATCTCTAAGAGATATTGTACTATTTTGTAATCCTTCAATGAAAATGTATTTACTTGGAGTCTACCTGGATGCTATTCCAGGGATCAACGCCTCCACAGCCTGGTCCATAACCATGCCTGCTGGTGGATCAGGGCTTAATCAATGAGGCTGTTACTGCTGGCTGTACGTAGTCAGACGTACGAACCACAGCCTAGCTGATCCGGCACTGATTTAGGTATCTGTCCTGCTCCTTCTTGAAGGCAACCAGGGGTCTATTCAATACTGATCAAAACATACTTCAATAAATTAAAAACCAAGCATTAAGCCCATTCAAATTCATTCCCTCAGAACTGGAAAATTATTTTTCTATAAAATATTTCCAACCAAATTTATTGTTGCTTTTAGGCTAACAGCATCACAACAGTCACTATTGCAAGCAGGATGTACAATAAATATTCTTGTACAAAACTTGAATGTCACCATTGACTATCAAAATTGTGAAGATTCCATACTGGCTTTGAACTGTTGCTTCGACATATCCGCTTTAAGTACCGTAGTTTTATCAACCCCCAAAAAATTATTCAATGGAATCAGTTTACACTGAAGGTCAATGAACATTCAACTTTCCTCACCTTTTTAAAAACATTACCAGTTGTTAAAGCAGCTTAAAAGTCTTACGTTTTTCTTAATACTGTACTTTATTAAATTTTAAACAATAGTAAAGCAAGGCAAATGTGGCTGTACAGATTAGTACACTATTATAAAGTATGTTGAAGGAAAAAATGCAAGTTGAAAGTAAAGTTTATAAACACTTTATTATTCATAGTTTACATAAATATTACATATACAATCAAAGCAAGGTTAAGCTATCTTTAACATTTTAAAGTTACCTTTGGATACCTTGCTAATGCAATATAAATTGTGCTCATCAGTAACAGCCTTAAATCCAACTCTTGAAGCTTCTTTATTTTTGTAGCCAATTTCCATTTGAATGGAAAGTTGCTAAAAAATAATAAAACTTTCAATTCACTTCCGATAAAATGGATATGCATTAGTATCATATTAAAGTGTTTCTTACACGTGACTAATAGACTTGCATTAGTCATACACAAGATACAGATATTTTCTGCCCTCTTGCCAATTGTTGGCTAATCGCTTCAAAGAGCTATTCTGGAATTGCTTGGCATTTCATTACAATGTAATCTAAAGTACCTCTCTTATTATCAAAGCATGTAATGACACCAGAATATATTACGAGTGTTAGTCTGGCATTAAGTACATTATTAGTATAATTAATGGCAGAGTGTCATTCACAAATACAGTATAACAAAATATTTTAAGTCAGGAAAAATTATATACCATGATAAATTACACATCAAATACATGCTGTACACAACTTCACCATTAACAAATAAATGGATTCTGATGTATGTAGGTATGTATATATATATATACACACACATACTGTATATATATTTAATATAATTGGTGCAAAGTGTTAACTTGCTCCAAGGTATAAAAAAAAAAAAAATGCTGTACACCACAGGAATCTACAAATCAAGAAGTATTTTTGCAGTTTTCACTAACTGGTTCGAGTAAATAAGCTTAAACAGCTGTTCACCTGAAAAGTAGGCCAAGCCTGCCGCTGAGAATTTCCCTTGCAAAAAAATGCGAACTGGAAACATCTTACAGTAAATATTAAACAAAAAAAAGTTTTGTGTAACACTTATGCCTCCAAAATCAATAACATCATTGCCTGCTTACACTAGTGCTGCCATCACCACCAGTTCAGGTCACTGAAGAATGTTACTTACGCCTCACTACTGCTAATGTAAAAGGCAAAAGAAAAAAAAATTGGTAAACTTAAATTAATTTTATAAACTAGGCATTTAAAATTTTGATACAAATGGCATAAGCAATAAAAATTCTTTATCTTTGGCAAGTGCAATGCTCATTCACTGAGACTGACACTGCAGTCTCAGAAGTCTCAGAATTTATAACACATTAGACAGTATGCTCCAAGCCATGGTTCTAGACAATATGCAATGAGATCAGAATGCCAATATCACATTTTGAAAAGAAAAGAAAAAGAAAAAAAGCTATTAATATAAATGGCACAAATGTCCATTAATATTAATAAATCTACATTGATCTGAACAGAAGATGTAATAAAATAATACAAGACTGTTCTCTCAAAACATCCAACGTTCATCTCTTAAATCATAAAAATTGCCACAATTATATATATTTTCACAATCCATCAATACACAAGTATTCAAGAACAAATAATTACGAGCTGCTAAACACTTAAAGCATTGCTGTTCAACGAAAATTAGCATTAAATAATGTTCAAGCTTAAAGGCACAATCTTTCCCAAAAGGATTCTGATCTTTGCATATTATTTAGTGATGAAGGCAAGCTAGTACTCAAACATGAAAAAACTTGGCCTGAGTTAATTTCACATTTACAGCCCAATTTGAACTTTATCATAAGGTACTGCATTAACATCCAAGAAGACTGAACTTCAATTTAGTAGAGGAATGTACATTTTTATTCCTCAATACATAATGTAAAAAAAAAAAAAAAATTATATATATAAAAAAAGTGACCAATTACCCATTTTCCATCTCAAATAAGATGGCTCCCAACAAAGTACACCGACATCCAAGAGTGCTCGGTCCCACAAAATTAGTAATTTTACCATTCTCATTTGGGCAGAACACAATCCTTTTACCTTGTACAAAAGTGATCAAGAGTATTCATTTTGTCTGAACTCAACCATCTTACCACTAGCTTGAACACCGACTCAAATCTTATGCCTACTGAGGAGAAGCTAGTGATATGACTAATATTATCTTTCTTGTAGAATACTAACAAAATGGATCACAAGTGAAATGAAATGCTCCTCCTGAGCAAAAGAATATGGATTACACATATGTGCAAAACTAATACCAAGACTTCATATATTGCAACTACATTAAAAACTTGTGTTTCACAATTCAAGCATCCTGCAATGCTCTAACCAATATCCCACATTTCTAATCAACAAAATGAAATCACTAAGAAATATGAATAAGCATTAAAAATCACCTTGTCCATTAAAGAAAATAATTTTTCACGTTATACGAAGAAGCAACATTTTAATAAATTATAAAGAAAAAATTGAGAATCCAATCAAAATTTTGTTATACAGTACTGTACTTCGAAAATCTTAGCGTGGCTGCACACAATACCTTTAGAAAATACTCAATAAAAATCATGTATCTGAACTTGGAATAATAATTTAGAAAAATCATTCCAGGATAGCTTGACTGGGTTTCAAAAGAGCAGTTAAAAACTCTTCCTATAAAAACAATGGCAAACTGATCTACCACCATATCCTTCCACCAATTACTCAACTTGTGTAAGAAAAAAAAATACTGGTAAGTATACATAACTCCTTGCTAAACCCCCTTCTTCAAAGTACAACTTGACAAAACTACACAATACCCACTGTTCACAAAAGTTGTAATAGGATGTTTGTTTAACATCTGCGGAGAGGGGAGAAAAATAACTTAAGAGGACATACAAGTCACATTCTTTCACCATTCTTAATAGACTCACCTATAAACAAAGTAAGCATCCATACAAAGAACAAAAGTAGTTAGGCTCAGTCAGCAAAACAGTATTACTGTAATCTCTCATTAAAGATCAGCATATTTCCAATCATTCATCAAGAATTAGAAGATTTCCAGTCATTAAGATCTGGTACAATACAAGAGTTCTCACTTCTCATGGTCTTCGGCATAGCAGGCTTTCATCCTAATACTGTAAAGCTTGTGGTACACCATTTACTGTTTTAGATTTAAGAACATCGTTTTCAAAGGTCATGACTGTTTCTTGGCCTCCTTCAGATACCTTCTTTGTTGTAATTTTCTTCCCATTGACAAATTTGGTCGAAGTGGATGAACGCTTCACACCAGGGCCTCCCATACTGAATGCGTGAGATGAGAAAGAAGTAAAGCTGCCACCTCCCTCAATTCCTTCAAGACCTGAGAATGGTGAGAACATGGGTGGACCAAACAATGGACCAAAAGGAGAAAAGAAATGACTGCTGATGGAATTCTGGTTACTGACATGTTGTGCTGATGCTCCTTGTTGAGGGCTTCCTCGTTGCCTACCTTGCCGACGACGACGGTTAGCATTATGCCCAAGTGGATCAAATGGATCAAAATTGAACAATTCCGCAAAAGGATCACCTCCAAAGAATTCACGGAACACTTCTTCAGGATCTCTGAATGTGAATGTAGGGAACGTATAGTCAAAGTCATCTTCAAATCGGTAGTGATGTCTTGCTGATCGAGATGAACGTGGCCTAGTAGGCCCTGGACCACTACCCGTTTGAAGACCTTCTTTACCAAACTGGTCATAAATCTGTAAAATACAAGCAATTAAAAAGCAAAAATGGTTTAAAATACAAAATATTTCTTTTCACCGTCTACTAAAGAGTTTACAACAATAGTAAATTCTATTATGTGGAAACTATGCTGACAAGGAAAAAATCTGAAAACTAGAGTTTCTGTAATGTTGAGAGAGAGACAGAGACACAGAAATAATGAACAAATTAATGAACAAAAGCATGAAAAGTGCATAGTCACAAAGGCGTCATTCCAAATCTTCCACAATTCTACTACACATTTAAAAAAGTTGCCTAAAAAAAAATCTGTATAGGAGAGGGGGGGGGGGAAAGGATTAAAGTTGAAGGAAGTCTAAAACTGCTGCAACTAACAATCCCTTTGCTGTGTTGCTGGACGAATGTGGTTTAGTTATCAAGGACACAGCCACTAGTGAAATACTGTCCAAGTAGATTACTCCCAGATTAACTTATGGCTGGGGCATTTTGTGACCAAAAAACATGGTGAAGGATACCACCAAACTTCAGAAAGATTTGGACAAGCTAATATTAGTTAAAATGTGGTAAATGCGGTTCAAATGCTAAGCAGAAACCTGAAGCCAAGAGCAGTGTCTATGTATGTATACGACTAAAAGACTATCTGGTGTTACTATATTGAAAAGTAGTACAAGTAACCGAGTCCAAAGGTTATTCTAGAGCTCTATACATCTTCAGCAGTGTTCATCCATCATGTTCTAACTCAAAGTGGGCGAAATCGCTTGTGCATAAGTTACGCTGATACTGATAACTTTTCACCAGCATAATTCTACAAGTCTTCCATCAAATTTTGTACTTTTGGGATAATTACCTTTGGAAAAAGATTCTCAACCATTTTGTAAGGAAAAAATGGGAAAGGAAGAGGGTGGGAGGGGAAGGAGAGATCTGATTGGGGGTCTGGACCCTCACAAGGTTTAATACAAACACAGTGGAAAAAATTAATTTCACAGTACCCAAATATTTTAACTTCATGATGATGCAAAAGCAATTACTGTGGAGATCAAACTTAAAATAATTACCCAACATTACGGTGGCACGTCCGTAACTTTTATTCGTTTATTTACTTTTCAAAACTGGTATTTGCCTAGTTATAGTAATTATGTGTTTATTTACTTATTCAGTGACAGTAGTTATCCGTTTACTTATTCATTTAACCTATGATTCATATTAGACTTACAATGGGTTTGTTGGAAGGTAACCCCACTAAGTCGAGGAGCAGTTATGAAAGGCGTTGGCTTTTGTCCTTCAGAATAAAGTCAATCTTGAACTGAGCAACATTTTACCAATGGATGTGAAAAACGTACGACTTGTGCATCTTTGCAGTGCATAAAATAAGCCTACTTAGATACTATTTGGAATAATGTTTAATCAAAATACTGCTTTTTGTGCAAGAGCAACAATATATGCTTTTTCATGGGCATAGTGAAAATGAGGATGAACTCTCAGCACTACTGTACATATGTCCAAAGACCACTGGTACAATTTTTCTACATTGGGGAGCATTTTAGAAACACTGCCTCTTATATTCTTAAGGGGGTCCAACTCAAAATGTTCAATAAATTAGTGGCTTCTTCAAGGCACATACTTAAGAGTACAGCCTCTCCTCACTTAACGACGGAGTTACGGTCCTAAGACCACGTCAGTAAACGAATTCATCGCTAAGTGAGGAGCATATTATAATGGTAGTGGGTACATGTCAACCATCTTGGATATTATTTGCACCATTTATAACATTTCTGGTATATTTTTAAGTGTTTATACAGTAGTGTACTGTATACGTATTGTAATAAATAGAATAGAAGAAATCAGCTCATACATTATTTAGGTATGCATACTGGTCACAGAGCCCTTCGTAAATCTGAGTCGTCAGTAAACGAGTACGTCGGTAAGCGAGGAGAGGCTATACTGTACTTGCATTGCAAGTACAGTACTCTTTCAAGATACAGTGGACCCCCGCATACCGTACGCATCACATAACGTTCAATCCGCATACCGCTCGCTTTTATCGCAAAAATTTTGCCTCGCATACCGCTCAAAAACCCGCTCACCGCTCTTCGTCCGAGACGTGTCCAATGTGCGCCCTTAGCCAGCCTCACATGTGCCGCCGGTGGCATTGTTTACCAGCCAGCCTCCGCGGTAACATCCAAGCATACAATCGGAACATTTCGTATTATTACAGTGTTTTTGGTGATTTTATCTGCAAAATAAGAGACCATGGGCCCCAAGAAAGCTTCTAGTGCCAACCCTACAGCAATAAGGGTGAGAATTACTATAGAGATGAAGAAAAAGATCATTGATAAGTATGAAAGTGGAGTGCGTGTCTCCGAGCTGGCCAGGTTGTATAATAAACCCCAATCAACCATCGCTACTATTGGTGGTACAGCTGCTGCTGCACCACCGTCAGCTGCTGCTGTAGTACCGTCTGCTGCTGCTGTAGCATCATCTGCTGCTGCTGTAGCACTGTCAGCTGCTGCTGCTGCTGCTGTACCACCGTCAGCTGCTGCTGTAGTACCGTCTGCTGCTGCTGTAGCATCGTCTGCTGCTGCTGTAGCACGTCATGCTGCTGCTGTAGCACTGTCAGCTGCTGCTGCTGCTGTACCACCGTCAGCTGCTGCTGTAGCACCGTCTGCTGCTGCTGTAGCACCGTCAGCTGCTGCTGTATCACTGTCAGCTGCTGCTGCTGCTGTAGCACTGTCAGCTGCTGCTGCTGCTGCTGTACACCGTCAGCTGCTGCTGTAGCACCGCTGCTGCTGCTGCTGTAGCACCTGTCAGCTGCTTGCTGTACACTGTCAGCTTGCTGCTGCTGCTGTAGCACTGTCAGCTGCTGCTGCTGCTGCTGTGTAGCACTGTCAGCTGCTGCTGCTGCGCTGTAGCACTGTCAGCTGCTGCTGCTGCTGTAGCACTGTCAGCTGCTGCTGCTGCTGTAGCACTGTCAACTGCTGCTGCTGCTGTAGCACTGTCAGCTGCTGCTGCTGCTGTAGCACTGTCAGCTGCTGCTGCTGCTGTAGCACTGTCAGCTGCTGCTGCTGCTGTAGCACTGTCAGCTGCTGCTGCTGCTGTAGCCACTTGTCAGCTGCTGCTTGCTGCTGTAGCACTTGTCAGCTGCTGCTGCTGCTGTAGCACTGTCAGCTGCTGCTGCTGCTGTAGCACTGTCAGCTGCTGCTGCTGCTGTAGCACTGTCAGCTGCTGCTGCTGCTGTAGCACTGTCAGCTGCTGCTGCAGCACTGTCAGCTGCTGCTGCTGCTGTACACTGTCAGCTGCTGCTGCTGCTGCTGTAGCACTGTCAGCTGCTGCTGCTGCTGCTGTACCACCGTCAGCTGCTGCTGTATCACTGTCAGCTGCTGCTGCTGCTGTAGCACTGTCAGCTGCTGCTGCTGCTGCTGTAGCACTGTCAGCTGCTGCTGCTGCTGTAGCACTGTCAGCTGCTGCTGCTGTAGCACTGTCAGCTGCTGCTGCTGCTGTAGCACTGTCAGCTGCTGCTGCTGCTCTGCTGCTGCTGCTGCTGCTGTAGTACTGTCAGCTGCTGCTGCTGCTGTAGCACCATTGTTGGTGTGGCTTATTGAGAATACCAAGAAACAATTAACCCCAGAGGATTTGCCACCCAGGATAACCCAAAAAAGTCAGTGTCATCGAAGACTGTCTAACTTATTTCCATTGGGGTCCTTAATCTTGTCTCCCAGGATGCAACCCACACCAGTCGACTAACACCCAGGTGAACAGGGAAAAATGCCTGGAACTAGTGCTCATATTGGTGAATTTAAAGCCAGCAAAGGTTGTTGAGAGATTTAAGATCGTAGTGGCATACACAGTGTGATAAGCCTGTTCTGGAAGAAATGCCAAACGGACCTACAGTACTCAGGAGGAAAAGGCACTCCCAGACACAGTGTCTCACAGTCAATGCTGCATCTTCAATAAAGTGTCATTTATTTTCATTTTAGTAGAGTATACATGCACAATATATATTGTGCAGTACTACCTACTATTGTGCAGTATCCTTCTCTTTGTGTTAGGAAAATTATATTCATTGGTAAAATTTTTTTTTCATACTTTTGGGTTCTTGCACGATTAATTTGATCCATTATTTCTATGGGGAAAATTCATCGCATACCATTATCATTCGCGAACATGACCCTCTTGCACGGATTAAAGTCGCTATGCGGTGGTCACTGTAACAGTGTCCCTTGTAATCTTGCTCGACAGTCATCCTTTGTGGATCGTGCGTTATTTTAGTCCAAACATTGGCTCGCAAATGTCGTGACTCGCTAATTCGTCATTCTCCTGGACGTACTCACATCTGATCGCCTCGGCCTCCTTCCCAGCCAGTGTGCCACTGTTTACCAGGACTATGGTCCTTCACTGTTCATACAAATATTTCATATATTCCATCAATATTTAGTGCATCAAGGCAAATAAGTACCATGGCTCCAAGAAACTCCTAGTGCCAAGCCTTTGTAAAGAAGTGCGAAAATATGTACTAATTTAAGAAACATAAACAATAGAAGGGCGTACTGGGCCGAATGGCAGGATGTATATAACAAATCCCGTACAACCATATCTTCCAACGTGGCCAAGAAAAACGAAATCAAGGAAGCTGTTGTTGCAAAGGGGGTAAATATGCTGACAAAAATGAGATCACCAGTACTAGAAGATGTTGAGAAGTTATTATTGGTGTGGATAAACGAGAAACAATTAGCAGGAGATAGCCTTATGCCGTCGATTATTTGTGAAAAGACTTGGCAGTTCCATGACGATTTGGTAGAGAAATTGCCTGCAACGAGTACTGATATTTGTGAATTTAAGGCCAGCAAAGGTTGGTTTGAGAGATTTAAGAACCGTAGTGGCATGCACAGTGTGATAAGGCATGGCGAGGCTGCCAGTTCGGACAAAATTGCAGCTACAAAATTCACGAATGAATTCAAGGAGTACATAGAGGCTGAAGGCCTGAAACCTGAACGAGTGTTCAATTGTGACAAAACAAGCCTCTTTTGGAAGAAAATGCCAAAGAGGACCTACATTACTCAGGAGGAAAAGGGACTGCCAGGACACAAGCCTATGAAAGACAGGCTGACTCTCACATTCTGTGCTAATGCTAGTGGGGATTTCAAAGTGAAGCCGTTACTAGTGTACCATTCTGAAAATCCCAGTGTTCAGGAAAAACAATGTTATGAAGAGTAAATTGTGTGTGTTTTGGAGATCTAATAAGGCATGGGTCACGAGGGAAATTTTCGTCGAGTGGTTCAATGAAGTGTTTGGCCCTAGTGTGAAGAATTACCTCCTGGAAAAGAAATTGGATCTCAAGTGCCTCCTAGTTATGGACAATGCACCAGCTCATCCTCCAAACTTGGATGACCTAATTCTGCAGGAGTCTGGGTTCGTCACAGTAAAGTTCTTGTCCCCGAATACCACTCCTCTCCTCCAGCCCATGGACCAGCAGGTCATTTCAAACTTTAAAAAGCTCTACACCAAAGCAATGTTTCAAAGGTGCTTTAATGTGACCTTAGACACTAGCTTGACCCTAAGAGACTTTTGGAAAGAACACTTCAGTATATACACTTCAGTGTATAGGGCAAGGAGGAACAACATCTTGTAGGAGTGAGGAAGAGCCAGTTGTGAGTGTGGGGGAAGTTCGTGAGGCAGTAGGTAAAATGAAAGGGGGTAAGGCAGCCGGGATTGATGGGATAAAGATAGAAATGTTAAAAGCAGGTGGGGATATAGTTTTGGAGTGGTTGGTGCAATTATTTAATAAATGTATGGAAGAGGGTAAGGTACCTAGGGATTGGCAGAGAGCATGCATAGTTCCTTTGTATAAAGGCAAAGGGGATAAAAGAGTGCAAAAATTATAGGGGGATAAGTCTGTTGAGTATACCTGGTAAAGTGTATGGTAGAGTTATTATTGAAAGAATTAAGAGTAAGACGGAGAATAGGATAGCAGATGAACAATGAGGCTTTAGGAAAGGTAGGGGGTGTGTGGACCAGGTGTTTACAGTGAAACACATAAGTGAACAGTATTTAGATAAGGCTAAAGAGGTCTTTGTGGCATCTATGGATTTGGAAAAGGCGTATGACAGGGTGGATAGGGGGGCAATGTGGCAGATGTTGCAGGTGTATGGTGTAGGAGGTAGGTTACAGAAAGCAGTGAAGTTTTTATGAGGATAGTGAGGCTCAAGTTAGAGTATGTAGGAAAGAGGGAAATTATTTTCCAGTAAAAGTAGGCCTTAGACAAGGATGTGTGATGTCACCGTGGTTGTTTAATATATTTATAGATGGGGTTGTAAGAGAAGTAAATGCGAGGGTCTTGGCAAGAGGCGTGGAGTTAAAAGATAAAGAATCACACAAAGTGGGAGTTGTCACAGTTGCTCTTTGCTGATGACACTGTGCTCTTGGGAGATTCTGAAGAGAAGTTGCAGATTGGTGGATGAATTTGGTAGGGTGTGCAAAAGAAGAAAATTGAAAGTGAATACAGGAAAGAGTAAGGTTATGAGGATAACAAAAAGATTAGGTGATGAAAGATTGGATATCAGATTGGAGGGAGAGAGTATGGAGGAGGTGAATGTATTCAGATATTTGGAAGTGGACGTGTCAGCGATGGATGGGTCTATGAAAGATGAGGTGAATCATAGAATTGATGAGGGGAAAAGGGTGAGTGGTGCACTTAGGAGTCTCTGGAGACAAAGAACTTTGTCCTTGGAGGCAAAGAGGGGAATGTATGAGAGTATAGTTTTACCAACGCTCTTATACGGGTGTGAAGCATGGGTGATGAATGTTGCAGCGAGGAGAAGGCTGGAGGCAGTGGAGATGTCATGTCTGAGAGCAATGTGTGGTGTGAATATAATGCAGAGAATTCGTAGTTTCGAAGTTAGGAGGAGGTGCGGGATTACCAAAACTGTTGTCCAGAGGGCTGAGGAAGGGTTGTTGAGGTGGTTCGGACATGTGGAGAGAATGGAGCGAAACAGAATAACTTTCAAGAGTGTATCAGTCTGTAGTGGAAGGAAGGCGGGGTGGGGGTCGGCCTAGGAAAGGTTGGAGGGAGGGGGTAAAGGAGGTTTTGTGTGCGAGGGGCTTGGACTTCCAGCAGGCATGCGTGAGCGTGTTTGATAGGAGTGAATGGAGACAAATGGTTTTTAATACTTGACGTGCTGTTGGAGTGTGAGCAAAGTAACATTTATGAAGGGGTTCAGGGAAACCGGCAGGCCGGACTTGAGTCCTGGAGATGGGAAGTACAGTGCCTGCACTCTGAAGGAGGGGTGTTTATGTTGCAGTTTAAAAACTGTAGTGTAAAGCACCCTTCTGGCAAGACAGTGATGGAGTGAATGATGGTGAAAGTTTTTCTTTTTCAGGCCACCCTGCCTTGGTGGGAATCGGCCAGTGTGATAATAAAAAAAAAAATAATAAAATAACTTCAGTATCCTCCATTGCACAAGCCTTATAGGTAAGGCTTGGGAGGGAGTGACTACCAGGACTTTGAACTCTGCTTGGAGAAAATTGTGGCCAGATTGTGTTCATAAGAGGGATTTTGAAGGGTTTGTGGCTGACCCTGATGAGCCTATGTCAGTTGTGAACTCTATTGTGGCACTGGGGAGTTACATGGGGTTGGACGTGAGTTTGGAGGATGTGGAAGAGTTGGTGGAGGACCACAACGAAGAGCTAACCACTGAGGAGCTGTAAGAGCTTCAGCAGGAACAGCAACAGATTGCAGCTCAGAATCTTGCTGCAGAGGAGGAGGAGGAGGAAGAGAGATGGAAGAAGGTGCCTTCTTCAGAAATTAAGGAGATTTTTGAAATGTGGGGTAGGATGGAAAGATTTATGGAGAAACATCAACCTGAGAAGGATGTTGCAAGCCATATCAGCAACTTGTACAGTGACAGAGTCTTGGCCCATTTTAGGGAAGTTTTAAAGAGACACCAGAAACAGAGCTCTCTGGACACTTTTTTTTTTGCGAGACAGGACTCCAGTGACTCAAGCTGGTCCTAGTGGCATTAAGAAACAGAAGAGAAGTAACCCCAGAAAAGGACTTGGTACCTGAGGTGTTGATGGAAGGGGATTCTCCTTCAAACAGTAACTAATCCAATCTCTCCTCCTCCAGTCTTCCATACACTAAGAAGAATCGCCAATAAAGGCAAGTGTTATGCTGTTAATGCTTCATTCATCATGTCCCATTGTATTGTTTATGTACTACATCTATATTTCATGTAAGAAAATTTTTTGTTTTAATACTTCTGGGTGTCAAGAATGGATTAATTGTATTTACATTATTTCTTAAGGGGAAAATAGATTCGAAAATCGTATATTCGATAATCGTCGCACTTCCATGAATGGATTAACAATAAATGAGGGACCACTGTATTCTTATATGCTTCCCATATCGACTCGTATTGATACGCATTTATCTGGCCTACATCTGTAGATTTAATAAATGTTTTTCTGGCTGGTACACCTCAGCCCCAATGATGCGAGTACCTTTCTTACATCACAACTATCCCTCATACTGCAGAGTGAGCATGCAATTATCCATCAGCAGATGGTTCTATGAAAGACGAGGTGAATCGTAGAATTGACGAGGAGAAAAAGACGAGTGGTGCAATGAGGAGTCTATGGAGACATAATTTTGTCCATGGAAGCAAAGAAGCAAAGGGGAATGTACGAGAGAGTAGTTATACCAATGCTTTTATATGGGTGCGGAGCATGGGTGGTGAATGTTGCAAGAAGGCTGGAGGCAGTGGAGATGTCATGTCTGAGGCAATGTGTGGTGTGAATACAATGCAGAGAATTTGTAGATGGAAATTAGGAGGAGGTGCAGGATTACCAAAACTATTATCCAGAGGGCTCAGGAGGGGTTGCTGAGGTGGTTCAGACATGCAGAGAGGATGGAACAAAATGGAATAACAGTGTATAAAGCTGCAGCAGAGGGAAGGCGGGGTAGAGGTCGGCCTAGGAAAGGTTGGAGGGAGGGGGTTAGGGAGGTTTTGTGTGCGAGGGGCTTGGACTTCCAACAAGCATGCATGAGCACGATAGATAGGAGCAAGTGGAAACACATGGTTTTTAGGACTATGTGCTGTTGGAGTGTGAGCAGGGTAATATTTATGAAGGGATTCAGGGAAACCAGAAGGCTGGACTTAAGTCCTGGAGATGGGAAGTGCAGTGCCTGCACTCTGAAGGAGGAGTGTTAATGTTGCAATTTTATAACTGTATTGTAAGTGCACCTCTGGCAAGACAGTAATGGAGCAAATGGTGGTGAAAGTTTCTTTTTCAGGCCACCCTACCTTGGTGGGAAACAGCCGATGTGTAATAATAATAATAATAATAATAATAATAATAATAATAATAATAATAAAAATACTTCCCACACCATATCAGTTGGAGATAGAGAGTATGTAAAATGTATTTTGTCAGATCTAATGGGAGGGAGGAAACAAATGAGAGCAAATCAGCCCTGTTACTGCTGCTTGTGCCATGTTGTGACATGGTGGGACAGAAGGAGGCAAGCAGTCATGTTGCTGCTGTCCATGCCACAAGTCATGATAGGAGAGGAAATGGAATGGGGGAGGAGGAGAGAAATACAGAAGCAAAGAGAGGGACTTGTCCGAATACTCTACAGTACATTGCTTTTAATCGAGTTGTTACAAAGAAATGAAACTACAGGATATATAATTTATGGTTCAGGAGGGTATCTCCAATTACAATATGGGTGTGGGGGGAAAATAGCTGTCGAGTTCCAAGCTCTTGAGTTGGAATTTTCAGAAGTGCATAAGGGTCTTAGTGGGGAACTTCTTGTAATATTTTTAAAGCAAATATGTACATGTAAAAGTAATAGCTTCAAGAAATATAATTAATAGGAGATAGTAAAGATCTCAAATCTTCTTGGGACACATCAATAATAATTTGTCAATGAACAGTTTATACATACAGTGTATTTCAATAAATATCTTAGAAGATTTCAAGTCCTTTCCATCTACTATGAAATACAGTATATATATATATGTATGTATGCATGTGCATGAATACATACACATGTATGTATATGTATGCATAATTATACATCTGGACATGCATACATATGTAATAGTGTACATACAGGTAGGCCCTGCTTTACCACATTTTGTTAGTACAGCGGTTTTCAATTATACCCATTCTTTATTCAGATTTCCTACAATAAATATATTCACAATTCACTATAAGCCAAGGATGAAGATATTTTAAGGCGTGTGTGTACTGTATATGCATTTTTGAGGCCTAGATATAATGCTTACTTAATATATGATAGTGTAAACATGTTACCAGGCCTTTGCATGCATTTGAAAGTAGAAAGAAAAAAAAAATTTCACTTTACAGCAGTAGCCCGGAACCTAACCTGCTGTATAAACGGGGCCCACCTGTACATGCTTTGAATATGCACACTCATATATGAGGCACTGAGCACCACAAAAGAATAAAAATCTGGGCTAGTGAATGAATTTTTTTAATATGTCATTTGCTTATGTGCCTGGAGTTTACCTGGAGAGAGTTTCGGGGGTCAACGCCCCCGCGGCCCGGTCTGTGACCAGGCCTCCTGGTGGATCAGAGCCTGATCAACCAGGCTGTTGCTGCTGGCTGCACGCAAACCAACGTACGAGCCACAGCCCGGCTGGTCAGGAACCGACTTTAGGTGCTTGTCCAGTGCCAGCTTGAAGACTGCCAGGGGTCTGTTGGTAATCCCCCTTATGTATGCTGGGAGGCAGTTGAACAGTCTCGGGCCCCTGACACTTATTGTATGGTCTCTTAACGTGCTAGTGACACCCCTGCTTTTCATTGGAGGGATGTTGCATCGTCTGCCAAGTCTTTTGCTTTTGTAGCGAGTGATTTTCGTGTGCAAGTTCGGTACTAGTCCCTCTAGGATTTTCCAGGTGCATATAATCATGTATCTCTCCCACCTGCATTCCAGGGAATACAGTTTTAGGAACCTCAAGCGCTCCCAGTAATTGAGGTGTTTTATCTCAATTATGCTCGCCATGAAGGTTCTCTGTACATTTTCTAGGTCAGCAATTTCACCTGCCTTGAAAGGTGCTGTTAGTGTGCAGCAATATTCCAGCCTAGATAGAACAAGTGACCTGAAGAGCGTCATCATGGGCTTGGCCTCCCTAGTTTTGAAGGTTCTCATTATCCATCCTGTCATTTTTCTAGCAGATGCGATTGATACAATGTTATGGTCCTTGAAGGTGAGATCCTCCGACATGATCACTCCCAGGTCTTTGACGTTGGTGTTTCGCTCTATTTTGTGGCCAGAATTTGTTTTGTACTCTGATGAAGATTTAATTTCCTCGTGTTTACCATATCTGAGTAATTGAAATTTCTCATCGTTGAACTTCATATTGTTTTCTGCAGCCCACTGAAAGATTCGGTTGATGTCCGCCTGGAGCCTTGCAGTGTCTGCAATGGAAGACACTGTCATGCAGATTCGGGTGTCATCTGCAAAGGAAGACACGGTGCTGTGGCTGACATCCTTGTCTATGTCGGATATGAGGATGAGGAATAAGATGGGAGAGAGTACTGTGCCTTGTGGAACAGAGCTTTTCACTGTAGCTGCCTCGGACTTTACTCTGTTGACGACTACTCTGTGTTCTGTTAGTGAGGAAATTATAGATCCATCGACTGACTTTTCCTGTTATTCCTTTAGCACGCATTTTGTGCGCTATTACGCCATGGTCACACTTGTCGAAGGCTTTTGCAAAGTCTGTATATATTACATCTGCGTTCTTTTTATCTTCTAGTGCATTTAGGACCTTGTCGTAGTGATCCAATAGTTGAGACAGACAGGAGCGACCTGTTCTAAAACCCATGTTGCCCTGGGTTGTGTAACTGATTGGGTTTCTAGATGGGTGGTGATCTTGCTTCTTAGGACCCTTTCAAAGATTTTTATGATATGGGATGTTAGTGCTATCGGTCTGTAGTTCTTTGCTGTTGCTTTACTGCCCCCTTTGTGGAGTGGGGCTATGTCTGCTGTTTTTAGTAACTGTGGGACGACCCCCGTGTCCATGCTCCCTCTCCATAGGATGGAAAAGGCTTGTGATAGGGGCTTCTTGCAGTTCTTGATGAACACGGAGTTCCACGAGTCTGGCCCTGGGGCAGAGTGCATGGGCATGTCATTTATCGCCTGTTCGAAGTCATTTGGCGTCAGGATAACATCGGATAGGCTTGTGTTAACCAAATTTTGTGGCTCTCTCATGAAAAATTCATTTTGATCTTCGACTCTCAGTCTGGTTAGCGGCTTGCTAAAAACAGTCATATTGGGACTTGAGTAGCTCACTCATTTCCTTGCTGTCATCTGTGTAGGACCCATCTTGTTTAAGTAGGGGCCCAATACTGGACATTGTTCTCGACTTTGACTTGGCATAGAAGAAATACTTTGGGTTTCTTTCGATTTCATTTATGGCTTTTAGTTCTTCCCACGATTCCTGACTCCTAAAGGATTCTTTTAGCTTAAGTTCGATGCTTGCTATTTCTCTGACCAGTGTCTCCCTAGGCATTTCAGATATATTGACCTCTTTTAGCCGCTCTGTTATTCTTTTCCGTCGCCTGTAAAGGAAGCGCCTGTCTCTTTCTATTTTACATCTCCTCCTTTTTCTTAGAGGAATAAGTCTTGTGCATACATCGAGTGCTACCAAGTTAATCTGTTCTAGGCATAAGTTGGGGTCTGTGTTGCTTAGTATATCTTCCCAGCTTATATCGGTTAGGACTTGGTTTACTTGGTCCCACTTTATGTTTTTGTTATTGAAGTTGAATTTGGTGAATGCTCCCTTTGACTAGTCTCATTATGTCGGTCTGGGGCTCCACGCATACATGTCTGAACCTCAATTATGTTGTGATCTGAGTATATTGTTTTTGATATGGTGACATTTCTTATCAGATCATCATTGTTAGTGAAGATGAGGTCTAGTGTATTCTCCAGTCTAGTAGGCTCTATTATTTGCTGGTTTAAATTGAATTTTGTGCAGAGATTTAAAAGCTCGTGTGAGTGAGTTTTCATCAGAGCTGCCTCCTGGTGTTATTACTGCAACAATATTATTTGCTATATTCCTCCATTTTAGGTGCCTTAAGTTGAAATCCCACAGGAGCAAGATGTTGGGTGCAGAGCTGGAAGATTTTCCAGACAGTGGTCAATTTTTAAAAGCTGTTCCTGGAATTGCTGGGATTTGCATCCGGAGCTTGTAGACTACCACAATGACTAGGTTTTGGTTCTTGACCTTTACTGCTAAAACTTCCACTACATCATTTGAGGCATTTAGCAGTTCTGTGCAAACAAGTGACTCTGCAATGTACAGGCCAACCCCCCCTTTTGCCTGTTCACTCTGTCACATCTGTATAGGTTGTAACCTGGGATCATATTTCGTTGTCCAAGTGATCCTTTATGTGGGTCTCAGTGAAAGCCGCGAGCATTGCTTTTGCCTCTGCAGCAGTCCACGGATGAAAGGTATTTTGTTGTTGTTGCTGGCTTTAGACCCTGTATATTTGCAAAAGGAATGTTAAATCGGACTGGTGGTATTGTTGGTACTGGGGGGGGGATTTTTTTTCCGGCATTAGTATCTGTATCTGTTGGTTTGGAGTGGAGGCCATCGACTGTGGTTCCTCTCCAGGAATGACTGGATTTGGTGTACGATTTCTGCCATTTCCTGCCAGTTTTTTTCCCTTCCTGGCACTAAAAAACCTCTCCCTCTCAAGTGGTGTGGCTACCAGGTTTTCCCATGGCCTGGATGTTTTGTATCTTTTTGTACCCTTTAGATGGTGTGCCTGGCAATTTAAGTTACAGCACAGTCTTTCCTGTACTGAAGAGGTACACATTTCAGGGTGAAAAAGCTTACAGGAAGGGAGTTTGCATTTTCCTGTTGTCATATTGGCATGGCATTTTCTAGGGTGGTCATAGTTGCACGTCCCGTCTGTTTTTCCAGATTTCCCATGTCTGCAGTTACCAAGTGCATAGTATGTGCACAGGCTGGTTTCCGTTTGCCTTGGGTTTCTGTGACTGTATTCCCTGTTGGTGCATGTTTCCCTGCCCTTATTCCTATCCTCCCTAGCACCAACAATGGAGCTCCACCAGTTGTTTTGGTAATATATCCTCACTATTGCTAGTGGATCCTCTTGTTTGCTATTTCTTGTGGTATTTCTAGTTTGCAATATTGGTTTTATCTTATCTTTGACTACACTTGTTTCCCACTCAGCTCCTGTCCCCTATGAGGTCATTTATATGTATCCTTCCTGCGTATAATTCCAGACTACCTGGACAAAATCTCCAGCTTCACCATTACTGTCTCCCAGGACAGCACCTCCAGCTTCACCATTACTGTCTCCCAGGACAGCACCTCCAGCTTCACCATTACTGTCTCCCAGGACAGCACCTCCAGCTTCACCATTACTGTCTCCCAGGACAGCACCTCCAGCTTCACCATTACTGTCTCCCAGGACAGCACCTCCAGCTTCACCATTACTGTCTCCCAGGACAGAAACCTCCAGCTTCACCATTACTGTCTCCCAGGACAGCACCTCCAGCTTCACCATTACTGTCTCCCAGGACAGCACCTCCAGCTTCACCATTACTGTCTCCCAGGACAGCACCTCCAGCTTCACCATTACTGTCTCCCAGGACAGCACCTCCAGCTTCACCATTACTGTCTCCCAGGACAGCACCTCCAGCTTCACCATTACTGTCTCCCAGGACAGCACCTCCAGCTTCACCATTACTGTCTCCCAGGACAGCACCTCCAGCTTCACCATTACTGTCTCCCAGGACAGCACCTCCAGCTTCACCATTACTGTCTCCCAGGACAGCACCTCCAGCTTCACCATTACTGTCTCCCAGGACAGCACCTCCAGCTTCACCATTACTGTCTCCCAGGACAGCACCTCCAGCTTCACCATTACTGTCTCCCAGGACAGCACCTCCAGCTTCACCATTACTGTCTCCCAGGACAGCACCTCCAGCTTCACCATTACTGTCTCCCAGGACAGCACCTCCAGCTTCACCATTACTGTCTCCCAGGACAGCACCTCCAGCTTCACCATTACTGTCTCCCAGGACAGCACCTCCAGCTTCACCATTACTGTCTCCCAGGACAGCACCTCCAGCTTCACCATTACTGTCTCCCAGGACAGCACCTCCAGCTTCACCATTACTGTCTCCAGGACAGCACCTCCAGCTTCACCATTACTGTCTCCCAGGACAGCACCTCCAGCTTCACCATTACTGTCTCCCAGGACAGCACCTCCAGCTTCACCATTACTGTCTCCCAGGACAGCACCTCCAGCTTCACCATTACTGTCTCCCAGGACAGCACCTCCAGCTTCACCATTACTGTCTCCCAGGACAGCACCTCCAGCTTCACCATTACTGTCTCCCAGGACAGCACCTCCAGCTTCACCATTACTGTCTCCCAGGACAGCACCTCCAGCTTCACCATTACTGTCTCCCAGGACAGCACCTCCAGCTTCACCATTACTGTCTCCCAGGACAGCACCTCCAGCTTCACCATTACTGTCTCCCAGGACAGCACCTCCAGCTTCACCATTACTGTCTCCCAGGACAGCACCTCCAGCTTCACCATTACTGTCTCCCAGGACAGCACCTCCAGCTTCACCATTACTGTCTCCCAGGACAGCACCTCCAGCTTCACCATTACTGTCTCCCAGGACAGCACCTCCAGCTTCACCATTACTGTCTCCCAGGACAGCACCTCCAGCTTCACCATTACTGTCTCCCAGGACAGCACCTCCAGCTTCACCATTACTGTCTCCCAGGACAGCACCTCAGCTTCACCATTACTGTCTCCCAGGACAGCACCTCCAGCTTCACCATTACTGTCTCCCAGGACAGCACCTCCAGCTTCACCATTACTGTCTCCCAGGACAGCACCTCCAGCTTCACCATTACTGTCTCCCAGGACAGCACCTCCAGCTTCACCATTACTGTGCTTTCCCAGGACAGCACCTCCAGCTTCACCATTACTGTCTCCCAGGACAGCACCTCCAGCTTCACCATTACTGTCTCCCAGGACAGCACCTCCAGCTTCACCATTACTGTCCTCCAGGACAGCACCTCCAGCTTCACCATTACTGTCTCCCAGGACAGCACCTCCAGCTTCACCATTACTGTCTCCCAGGACAGCACTATCATCCCCACATTTACTGACTACCAGGACATCACCTCCAGCCTTACAGTTTCTGACTACATGGCCAGTATCAAGGGCAGTTACCATTCAGCCCAGACTTTTTATGTTCCCATCTGTTGTAGAAAGCTTCCAGGTTGTCTACGAAAGCAGCTTTGATGTTATCCTCTTTTAATACCCTTGTGATTTTAGTCCACAGATTTTCCTCATTTGGGCATACCCAAAAACACTTCCCTGTTTTAATACTGCTTGTAGCTAGTTCTTGGATATCTGCACAAGGGGCATGACACCAATTTCCACAAAAATGACAATTTATCCATGTGGAAGCCCGTTTGTTTGATTGACTGCAGACTATACAGAGCTTCATAATGATTTGAATGGTTGATTTACTGTAATACTGTATTGTAATCTATCTGTGTATTAGGCTCAGAGACCCATAAAAGCAAAGTATCTTGAGCTCCATAGCTTTGATCTTCCCCATGCGTACGTTTTTCTCAATTGTTTAAACTTTTTTTTTTATTATTATTATTATTCGCCGGTATTCTCCCGGCCCGGGTCTCTTCCAATTAGTGGTGACCCGGCCTTGGCTCCCTATCTGGGGAGTGTCTCAAGACTTAAGTCTCCCATGGGATGAGGTACAAGTACCTCCTCATCTTTGGGACCAAGTGTCCCCAGCTTAAACTTGGTGCTTACTATTTTCTGCCATGGAATGCCTCATGTGCATAAGTGTACATGGTACATGCATACATATGCCCATACATACACATTTACAAGTATATATGTCTGCACAAGAATTATATGACTGCCCTGCAAAATTTGTATCACATGAATGAAGGTAAAGGTGGGGCTGGGATTATGCAACACAGGTATGCCTTTCTCAAGACTGCGTAGCATTTGAAATGCATCTAGGTATTTTACAATTAGTTTGGTATCTTTTTAACCTAAAATCTACTCTTCAGGTTTAAAAAATTGTACACATGACAAAAACTAAGAAACTTGCCTTTCTCTTCTTTTCATCACTGAGTACCTCGTATGCTTCTGATATTTCCTTAAATTTTTTTGTAGCATCATCCTGGTTATCAGGGTTCTTGTCTGGATGCCACTTTAATGCCAAACGTCTGTAAGCTTTCTTTATCTCTGCTATAGAGGCATTCCGGCTCACCTCCAGAATTTTGTAGTAGTCCACCATTGTGGAATATTTCTGAAAGAAAAAACTATCAAGATGCTGCATAGTCACACTTAGGTTATACAATACAAAATTTACAACAGAGGCTAAGACCAACACTTTCAACTATGGGATAGACTTACAATACGCACCATATTTTGTCGAAATATAATTTAAAGAATAAAAAAATCTACCTCGGGTGATTACTCAACAGGGTGCTAGAACATAAAATTTAGATTAATTTACTTATCCTCTAAAATTTTATTGTGTGTACTAATCTATATCACTGTTTCTGGCCATGTTATTTACAGTTTGTTATTTAAAATTCTAAGGCCACCAAAATGGTCCCAATTAGTATGGATAGGACTACATCAGAGAACAGATCTGCACTGTAGTTGTGCACAGTATAAAAAAAAAATTGTGCACACAGCATTGCGGGAGCCAGTAAATGTCATTTACATTTGTTTAGCATTACTGAACAGTAAAAGTGAAATATGGATATGAAAACAGGTGTAAAACATAAGCACTTATGTTGCCATAATGTGATCACCAATGTCACCTTCGAACTTTTATACCTTCATAAGTAATAATCAGATGTCATTCATTCTTGTCTTATTAAATAATAACACTTCTAAATTAATGGAAAAAAAAATTTTTAAGAAAAATTAATTTTTTATTTCCTTGTTCAAAATTGCTGACACTGAGTGCATGTTCATTTTAGACACTTTGGCAGTTTAAAGATTCAAGGACAGCAGAAGTGGCAGCTGTTGGACCATTATTACACTTTTAAATCCATAAGCCATCATAGCATAGAATGGAAAGTCAAAATTATTTTTTTTTTTTATGACCATACTGAAGTCAGATGTCTGGTTAGACAACATCAAGTTCATTATCACAATCATTCTAGTGAACGGGGTTAATGTTTATTATTATAATCAAAAAGAAGCACTAAACCAGAAGGGAGGGTTAATGTTAAGAAAAAATATTGGAAGGCAGGTAGTAACAACTAGTAGACCTCTACAACAAATTAATGCTCTGCTCAATAAATAAGTTCTCACACAAGATACTACTAGTTTTTGGCTAGTTTCAAACAAGCATATTAATCAGCAGTTTTATAGCCGATACTAGCAGAAAAATGAAATTTTACTATAGGCAAGCAAATTTACTATGCAGCACTAAGATGGGGAAAAAATAAAATAAAGCACAATGACAAAGGGAAAAATGAAAGTTATCCAAGAGATTTTAAAATATAACCGGGTTACCCAACAACAATTTAGGTTTAGGTTATGTTAGGATGGGTTACATTATGGTAGGTTAGCGTTTACCAATAGCTTAACTGAATTTTTTCTACATGGGAGAACTGCACCGTTAGTAATATATTGGAGACTTCTCCCAACTGTCTAATGACTTGTAATGTTGGCAAGATCAGACATTTGCACCTAGCTTTGTGTGTAACAAGCACTACAGCACGAGTTAACCCTTCCAAGTGCACATATTGACATAAGAATAGACTAGCTGTGATAAGCTTTAAGACCAAAGCTAGATGATTACTTTAAACTACCCACTCCCACTAATGCATGTGCCAAAAATATCTTAAAAGATAATAAAAGAAATGCTTACTTCAAAGTTGCTAATTAGTAGTGTTTAATAATTCATACAACTCTTCCTATCAAACCAATGCTTTTCTATAACATTTCTAAATTTAAATTTATCCAGCTTTTAATGCATAGTTACGATTTCTAACTAACAACTTATCCTTGTTTCCCATTTGGACAATCTTAATATTTACCCTAATTTTACACCATTTTAAAGTAGTACTATACTTTTAACTTACCTGTAAGTTTTTCAGTGTACAAGTCTGTAATGTGCACACCAAAATTGTGCTGAATAATCTAAATGAAGGCTTACTGCCTTACCAACAACAAAGTTATAATACTTAGACTTCATAACAGGAAGCCAATAATTGTTGGCTTTGCTGCAAAGCTTATGTATTGCTACCTCTGATCTAGATGTCTAACCAAAACTAAGTGTTTTACATTCAGTTCCTATATCAAGTTTACAAGAGTCGTGTTCTTCTTCCCCTCACATTTCTCCAGACTGCACTTTATCTGCCATTTTCTTGAAGATGTCGACTTATTCAAGTCATACTGAATCTCTGGTAACTTCAGAATTTGTTGGCCTATTTTTGTATTGTCAGGAATATTAGCTAATGTAATACGTCAAGAACATAAAATGTCTACGGTAACAATTTAAGACTACTACTTGGTGGATTCTGGGAATTAATTAGTTTGAATTGTGAATACTGGTTTTACATGCTTGATATTTTATGTGCAAATGGTAAGAAGCTTAACCAAACAACTAAATTCACTTAACCCAATCTAAATAATGCAACTTAATCTTGCTCTATTTTGTTTACATCTGCAGCATCTTTAAATTTTCTGTAATGTGCCAGATTGTAATATTAAGCATCGACTGATTCCAGTGTGCTGCTCATGCCACAAAATGTATTTTTACTAGTCTCCCAAAACAAAATGCTCATGAAATAACCGTTTATTCCATGCTTAGGTAGCTTGCATATGTAACTTCCGCTGAGCAGTCTTCAACTGTAAACTAGGTTTACCATTATATGTAGTGACAAGGATGCATTCGGTTAGTGAATACAAAGAATGGGCTGAAATACTGCAGCAGGTTGAGCCTTGCGACCAGAGTACAGCAGTACAACTATCATAGGCCTATGTATAACTAAATACAAATTTGTGCTTAAATACAGTTTCTCTGAAGGTGCAACGGTATGATAGAAGAAACTAATACTTTAGCCTTATTACAAACTACTGGAAAATAAATATGTATAAACAATGAAACATTTAGATGCTTTGCAATACTATTTTAAACAAAATGCACTGGTTCTGGGCACCTTTTGATATATGGAGAAACTGTTTTATAATAGCCCAGACAGCTAGATAAAACTACTTTTGCAACCGGATAAAAAAAAAGTGAACTTTTTGGTTATTAAAGAAGTTCCCGATACAATGGATGTTGAACTGAGCAGGAGTAGCACACCACCACCATCACACCACACCATTTTAAAGCAATTTCCTGTAATTCCACCAACGTGAAAAATATTTTTCTCACTTGCTTCATTGCGCACTGCTTTCCTTTCACTCTTGGACGGCAACTGCACTCCACACAAAGTTAAAACGAGCCAAGTTTAACAAGTTGGCACCTTTCCCTCTTGGCTCACCCAAGCTTTTCTACCAGCTAAAAAAAAAAAAATACAACTATTGGGCAGTGTTTTGAGGGCAGGGTGGAGCGAGGTGATGTGTGCCTTGCTGGAGGATAACATAGAAGTGTGTAGAGTGTGAGGTACTCACAGGAACCACTGCTGGAGCTGTGTAATTGGTAATGTTTTGGCCGAGTTGTTGAGAACAGCTGAGCGAGGCAGCACAGCAGCACAGGTAGTGGGGACCCAGCGCTGCCACATCCTCAATATACTATACTCTTATATATTACTCTTCTTTATTTATCTAAAGCATTACAGTGAAAAACTGCTTTATATATAAGTAAATTGTGTTTCAACTTGAATTGTAATCTACATGTCCTATCGTCTCTACATTACTCCAAACTTTATATTCCCCCCCTCCTCTAAGTTTTTAATGGAGTTTTAATGTTACTTTCTTAGGTTAAAACCCTAGTGCTTACACGTGGGTCATCAGGGTAGTAACTGTTTGCATAATAATCTAAAGTGTACTCTAATTCCCCCGGAAAAGGAATTAAAGCTTTGCTCAGAGTGTATATACGCTGACAGCTACTCACTTCTCAGTGTATATACTATATATACCCTAGGTGAGATTTTAATGTATTGATAGTTATTTTTAAAGTACAGAGCGCAGAATGTCTTTTGAGGTCCAGTTTTCTATATATAATCCAAAACAATTCCTAAGTAAGCTGTACTAATGCTACAAACATAATTCTCGTGTACTCGACAAGCTTTAATTAATTAACCAACCAATTATGATTTATTTTCCCTATCAAAAATTACCTTTTTGGTAATATTTATTCACAACTAAGGTTAATCTAAATGCATCTATTCCTTTGTAAAAAAATACTTGGTAGATAAGACACATAGGCAACATTTAGGCAACTTTATTCCGAAACGTTTCGACTACACAGTAGGCTTCTTCAGTCGAGTACAGAAAGTAGGCAGGAGCAGTAGAGATGTGAAGACGATGTAATCAGTCCATCACCCTTGAAGTCGTAGATTTGAGGTTGTCAGTCCCTCAGCCTGGAGAAGTTCTGTTCCAAAGTCTGGAACTAACATTTAGTTAGTTCCAGACTTTGGAACAGAACTTCTCCAGGCTGAGGGACTGACAACCTCAAATCTACGACTTTAAGGGTGATGGACTGATTACATCGTCTTCACATCTCTACTGCTCCTGCCTACTTTCTGTACTCGACTGAAGAAGCCTACTGTGTAGTCGAAACGTTTCGGAATAAAGTTGCCTAAATGTTGCCTATGTATCTTATCTACCAACCTGTCGGTATTGTATTCCATTTGATATTCAAAAAATACTTATTCCATATTTATTAAATTTGGTAATCAGTCTTTTTATAGAAAATTCGCGAACACACGTTCATTGACTGACTACATTAGAGGAATAAAAAGTATATTGATTTATATTCGCAATGTATCCTTTAAATAATGGCTTTAACAAAATATTCATATACCTATTGTGGAAAATACTGTACATATTTTCCGGAAACACGGTAATTTATAGGTAAATAGATGCCCTATATTGTATTTTTAAAAGAAGTATGTTATCGAAAATGGGAAACCTGCGGCTGGGGAGGTCAGTCGCCATTTTGTTTGAATTTGTATTAGAACGTTGGTGAAATGGGAAGAATTTTTCGTGCTCTAGAGGTTAAAATTGGGCTGACACCTCTCAAATAGGAGGCGAAATTGGTGGATATGCATTCCTGCATAACTTGAGATATCAGGCGACTGGACAAGACCTCTCCAGGAACCTCAGATAAGCTCTCTAGATTTGTGTATAATTCTGGCCAGCATTATTTTCATAGATTTAGTTAGAGTGAGGTTTTCTGAGTATGATACACATTAATCTCCAGTCAAATTGGTGAGTGATATTAAGATATATTTTCCTTCTGTTATGTAATTGTGTATATATATAACCATTTATTATTTTTAATATACAGTCCACAAATTTATATATTTACCAGTATTCCTGGTGTATGTATATTTCATTTAATTAATAGGTCCAGAGCAACTTGTGGTTATGACAGTGGTAGGTATCGAAGGGGGACGATTTTGTGACCTAGGTGTCCCAAATTCCTACTTGTCTATGTAACATTGATAAATAATAACTATCTTTGCTATCATTTACTGTTATGTACATAATTAGTTACATTCAGATAAATGCAATTTTCCACACCTATATTGGAGAGGGTGGCAAGGGGAAAGAATATATATGTCGTGCCGAATAGGCAGAACTTGCGATCTTGGCTTAAATAGCAACGCTCATCTTGCCATTTACGACAAGCGAAAATTTGTGCATGCAATAATTTCGCAAAAATCATTCTGAACCTAACGAAAAAAAATATATTTCACTGTGTTTAGTATTAAATTATTGTAAACAAATCTAAAATATATTTAGTTGGGTTAGGCTAAAATAAATTGTTCTTGTTATAATAAGGTTAGGTAAGTTTTCTAAGATTCTTTTGGAGTAAAATTATAAATTTTTACATTAACATATAAACTTGATCGCCTGATATTTTTATTTCCATAAAACGGAACGTGTTTTACAATATACTTTGTTTCTCAAAATTCAGAGAATAAAATGATTTCTGTTCAGAAAAGAAGTGAGAATTCGAGGAGGGGGGAGAGGAATAAAATGATATATACCAGAAGCTCTAGTTGCAGAAGCAGTTTGCTTATTTTCTCTTGAAGGAGGAGGCGAGGACAGATAAAACTGTCAAGAACAGATACGTATATTTTTTTCCATTATCCAGGCCCCGTGGGCTGGTTGGCAAAGCTCTCGCTTCAAACGCCGAGGGTCCGGGTTCGATTCCCGGCGGGGTGGAAACATTCGACGCTTTTCCTTACACCTGTTATCCTGTTCACCTAGCAAGTAGATACCTGGGTGTTAGTCGACTGGTGTGGATCGCATCCTGGGGGATAAGATTGAGAGCCTCCAATGGAAATAAGAGACAGTCCTCGATGACGCACTGACTTTCTTGGGTAATCCTGAGTGGCTAACCCTCCGAGATTGAAAATCCGAACGAAATCTTATGTTATCTTACCACCCCCTATATTCTCCAACAACATGCTCATTGGAGAAGCCAGGTATAGATACTCAAAAATCAGGAACAAAGGAATTAATGTACAATTGCTATGGATCCTATCACAGATGGGATTACTCCTTCATGAAAAAGTTGGTATGTTAGCCAAGAAGAGTACCCAGAAGGAGAATGTAGAATATAACTTTGGTATATCTGTGTCTAGCATTAGGAATAATATTAGAAGAGAAGTAAATAATGAAAATGATTGTTATGGGAATGCAGTTAGAAGCCTGAGTAGATCTATAACCCACTATGATAACGTGAACATAGTTAAGTATGTTTATGGAGCAACTTGCAATGTGAGCAGACTGACTGATGTTGTAGTGGCCAGGCTTAGGCGGCTTGGTTACAAGTACTTCTGGCAGTTTGGGAGACACACAGATGATGATCAAAGTAAATGTAAATTATGTGATCAGGCATATGGTCACTTGTCTTGAACACTATGTGCGTAATTGTCCACTTATTGAGGAATACAGAGATAGACAGTGTAATAACCTATGTGACATGTCAAGATATCTTATTAATGAAAATAACATACCAGATATACTAAACAAATTTCCTAAAATTGCTTGTAACAGATAATTGAACTGTAGATATGTAGATATAAATCCATATGTATTCCTGTTAACCCTTTGGGGCCTAGTTCCTAGGCCTTTTGTGCATAAATATGCCCTTGCGCTACCGTCCACAGGATGGCTATGGGTTTTTTTTTATTCGCTGGTATTCTCCCGGCCCGGGTCTTTTCCAAGGTACACAATAAACTAGCCACTTCGGTGGCAAAATCTAAAAAAAAAATCCCCTATATTCTATGTATGTATATATATTATATATATATATATATAATATATATATATATTAATATATATATATATATATATATATTATATATATATATATATATATATATATATATATATATATACCGCTGTTTAGTATCTCTATGCTGATGTTTAATACTATTGACTCAAAAGCAACTCTGGAGTTCTGTAACTTCACTGGATGCCTTCCATTTCCCCCCAGACTTTGTACAATTCCTACGGGTTTAATGCTCTCCATAATAATATATAATAATAATAATAATAATAATAATGGTGTATATAAGAATATTTAAAAAAAATCACATGTTTAAGTCGCGCCACAACCAAAGGAGGAATATGTAATAATTTTCAAATACCACCCCGCCACTTTTTAAAATTGAATATACGGTATTGCATAGACCTATCTCAAGGGTATATATAAACATAATAGTGTACAAAATACCTCTAACCGAGAGTTTACTTTAATCACTGTTAAAGGTATTAACTTTGTTGCTGTTATTAATATAATATTCGCCAGGAGAGTCCCAAGACACACAACACCAGCCACTGAAAAAAAGGACACGTACATTTAAGGGCATTTATTAGATGAAACGTTACTCCACTAGTGGCTTCTTCAGTCCTAATACAGAGATAACTAACAAGCGAGTATATATAGTAACTTGTCGGTATTGTATACCGCATGTATGATACACGTATAGACGGTATTAAAGTTTTCTTGGTGTTAGTGTGCTGGTACACTGCGGCCTCAGTGACCCATGTAAGTGCAATCAATATTGTCCTTGAACCTAACGAAGTAACTTCTGCCACCCAACTTGACATATCTCATGAGAAAAACAGCAGAGCGGTTAATTAGTCTTAGTATTTTTTACATTCTCTCTCTCTCTCTCTCTCTCTTACATGTATATATATATATATATATATATATTATATATATATATATATATATATATATATATATATATATATATATGTATGTATACATCTATATATATATATATATATATATATATATATGTATACATACATATATATATATATATATATATATATATATATATATATATATATATATATATATATATATATATATATATTATATATATATACTGAATAAAAACGTGACCTAATGTAGATGCAGGAAGAAGGCAGATACTGAGAGTAACGAGTGCTTTTAGGACAAGGGTAGTTACAACATTAGGTTTCCACTGGCCTTGCAATATGTCGAGGTTTGGTCATGATGCAATCATAGCTGACTCGAGGATCTTGCGTTTATACATGCAATCAGTTTTATGCATAAATAACATGCATCACACTTAATATTACGGGTATGATTTTTAACATACGTCAAAACTGGTGAAATGATTTGTATGTGTACATACATAACATATTCATTTTTAAACACAATGATTACACCGTTTTCTGTTCTGTTGGGGGTAATGAAATATAATTTCGTTTTTATTTTTAACATACCGGCTGTCTCCCACCTAGGTAGGGTGCCCTGAAAAAGAAATGGTATACATGGTATTGTATACCATTCTTGTACAACTTTCACCATCATTCATTCAATCACTGTCTTGCTACAAGCGTGCTGACATCACAGCTCAGATGATCCTTCGTCATACTGACCTGGGAAGTGTAAATAATTAGCCGAATGTGAAGGTTAATGGTAAACTGTGAACTGTATTTATGGATCCCTTTTGAAGTGTATTAAGTTAGAGCATCGCGAGGTATTTACAGTAATACTCCCGGAATGAAAATGTCAAACGGTCCTCAGTCCTCTTTCCAGATATTAAAAAGATCAACATACCTTGGCAATATACTAAAGGTTGGAAGGTGCTGGTGAGAGTGGGTTCACTATACTATATCCAGGTTCTTGGCGAAAGTGCGGTATTCACTGAAGAAAACCAGACTGGTACAAACATACCTGGTTGAGCGTGATGATTTTTGAGAACAGACAATGATAGGTCTCTCTGTTATTAAACTAGTTTGTTTTCTAACAAATTAAGAATGTCATCGAAAGTGACTTTCCCCCCCCCCCAATATATAATATATATATATATTATCAATATATTATATATATATTTATATATATATATATATATTATTATATATATAATATATATATATATATATATATATATATATATAATATTATATAAGGTAGGTAGTAGGTTGGTAGACAGCAACCGCCCAGGGAGGTACTACCGTCCTGCCAAGTGAGTGTAAAACGAAAGCCTGTAATTGTTTTACATGATGGTAGGATTGCTGGTGTCCTTTTTTCTGTCTCATAAACATGCAAGATTTCAGTTACGTCTTGCTACATCTACTTACACTTAGGTCACACTACACATACATGTACAAGCATATATATACACACACCCCTCTGGGTTTTCTGCTATTTTCTTTCTAGTTCTTGTTCTTGTTTATTTCCTCTTACCTCCATGGGGAAGTGGAACAGAATTCTTCCTCCGTAAGCCATGCGTGTTGTAAGAGGCGACTAAAATGCCGGGAGCAAGGGGCTAGTAATCCCTTCTCCTGTATAAATTACTAAATTTAAAAAAAAAAACTTTTTTTCTTTTTGGGCCACCCTGCCTCGGTGGGATACGGCCGGTTTGTTGAAAGAAAGAATATATATATATATATATATATATATATATATATATATATATATATATATATATATATATATATATGTATATATATATATATAGGAGGCCCGGTCTCCGACCAGGCCTCCTAACCTGGAAAGGAAATATTACATGAATAAAATCAATCAAGAGAAAAAAAATAAAAAAAGTATATACTGAATGAAAGCAAAAGCGCATGTGATTTACCTGTCACTTTATATATTCATGAAACAGAAAGGGAAACAGTATTTATTGATTAGCTTCCAATCCTATCAGAGTACCAAATATTTAGCAGACATGTGCCAGGACTGTAGTACCTCCATTGGTTAATAATCCTCGGAGTTAATTATCAGAACGGAACCTCCTCCACATAGCACAAACGTTGTGTGAGTCGTGGTGAACACTTCACGGGCAGTGACTTAGTTTGTAGCGGAGGAAGAGAGCTAAACAAAGGCCACAGGTCCGTCTGTGTAGGACTCACGTAAATGTCGTACGCCGCGGCTGCTGCTCCTGTTGTGTGCAAATACATTGTAGGTGTAGTGATTCATCTTCTTGGAATAAAAGAGGGGTGACTTACAATTTCTTAAGTGTACAGTGAGGGGGGGGGGAAATCCTGGCTTGGCTAGGAAGCTGGGGCTTGATTACAAAGCCTGGGGCTTGACTAGAAAGCCTGGAGATTGACCAGAAAGCCTGGAAATTGACCAGGAAGCCTGGAGATTGACCAGGAAACCTGGAGATTGACCAGGAAGCCTGGAAATTGACCAGGAAGCCTGGAGACTGACCAGGGAGCCTGGAGATTGGCCCGGGAGCCTGGAGGTCGACCAGGCAGCCTGGAGGTTGACCAGGAAGCCTGGAGATCGATCAGGAAGCCAGAGGCTTGACCAAAATGCCTGGAGCTTGATAAGAAAGCCAACAGCCTGCGTAATTAAGAGACTTCAGGTATGAGAAAACTGGGTTGATGGTGGTATTTTATTGGTCAAGAAAAACAGACAAGTGTCGAAGGGAGTGTGTGAGCCGAAGCAGCATATGTTTTGTTGACCTGACCTCTGGAATGCTTCTCTCTGCTTAAGTAGATGGGGAAGAACATTTTTTTAAGCGCATTTTATTACCCATTTTGTTCCTAGCGACACTAATCTAAATATCCCTGTTGTTTAACACTCCGGGAAGGAGATAACTCGTGATGCGAGTGATATGCAAATCCTTCACTTCCTCTACTCTTTATCTTGGTTGGTAGACAGTAATTATCCAGGGAGATATAGAAGCTTGATAAATATTTTGCATTCTAGCAGGGTACCATGCAGTTCAGTGGTAGCACGCTCGGTTCACAAGGACCTAGGTTCAGGTTGGTGTGAGGCAAGACATGAGCAAATCTACTACACCTGTTGGCCCTACATACCAATCAGTAAACAAAACACCCTAGGAGTTAGTTGACTTATGGGTTGCATCTTGGGGGTCAGGACCCAGGGACCCCACTGGAAATAAGCCACAATGCTTGGTTTTCTTGGCTTATCCTGGATTATTAATTCTCCATGTTTAATAATCCAAATAAAGTTGTGGAAAATTTGAATTAATTTTCCTAAATTTATAAGCCATAAATTTCTAAAATGTAAATAACTGTAAATTGTGTTGCTGTTGGTTTAAAATTAATTTATGAGTGAAAAAGGAACCAGCAGACGAGAGAGACGGGCAGAGGCAAAGATGCCATGATGGAAATTTAGTGAAGAGAGGTGATAATAACCTCGTAATTAAAGGAACCGTCTTTGGGGGTTTAAATTGGATTTGGAGGGGGCCTCAGCCCCCCCCGAAAAAATAAAGCGGGACCCCCCTACACTAAAATTTGGGAAAAATAAGTTTTAAAACCCCACTGTAATATACTGGGAAAAAAAGCCCGCTAAACCTTTTGTACATTTGTTTATTTTCCCTTCGTTTTTGCGTTAGCTTTGGTGTTCCCCCTTTGTTAAAAAATTGGTAAGTGTAATATAATTTTTTTTTTTTTAAATGTTTTCACAACCCCTGTTTATGGGGAAATTAATTTGAAAAAAAATCCAAACCAAATTGCCCATCAAGTCGAACCCCCCAATTTTAAAACCACCCCCACCCCAATCAATTTTACCAGAACTCCCTGGTTTCTTCAAAATAAAAATTTAAATTTTTAAAGGCCCCCGCATAATGTGATTTGGGGTTTTGAGGGTTGTGGGGGCCCAGGGGGGATTCTCATTCCTGTGGCCAAAATTTTTGACTTAAGTCCCACTTGCCTCAAATTGTAAAATTGGTAAGTAAAAATTTGGCCTTAGTTGCATTTTTAAAACCCCAAATTTTACCTTTTACTTTAAATAAATTTTGAAACAGGAAATTTTTCTCAAAAAAAAGTTTTCATTGGACATGGATTTAGATTTTTTCTTTTTAAAACCGAAAAAAATATCTATAGTGGTGTGGATTTTGTCTTATCATAGCTTTTGGGTTAAATAAATTGGGAATGTCTCTTTCAATCAGCTTAAACCTTCAACACGGTGTGCTGTCCCCAAGCGGAGGTTTGCTTTGTTAGGGTCTTTTGCAATTTGCTCAGGTTTTTAAATATTAAACCCAAAAATGAGATTTTTTCCCCCGGTTTAACTTGAGAATACCCCCTGGTCGACTTTAAATTTTAACGCATAGTATTTGACTAAGAGGAAGGCTTGAAATAATTTTTGGGCTACATAATCATAATTTAAAAATTTAAAAATTGTACGCTGGTTTCTGTGCAAAAAAAGGGAGAAGGGCTCGTCTCGATCGTCTTAAAACTTCAAAAGGGTGTCTTACAGGATTAAAAGTTTAAAATTTTTTTTTGGGTTTGGTTTTATTTAATTTTTACTTATAACTTGTTTAAATTTTTTTGGGTTTCCCTTTTTCTTGAGAATGCCCTTTTATCAACTTAAAACCTTAGAAGTTGGTTTTGCCCCACGCAAAGCAGAATTTAAAATTTTGTGTGTGTTAGGGAACTCTGCGATTTCCCAGTTTCCCATTTAAAACCATCGTAGCCCCCAATTTTAAAAAGGCGGAAACCGTGCCCAGCAAAAAAATTTAACCACAGCGTAAAACCCGCCCCCCCCTAAAGGGGATGGTCCCTTGAGTTGGTAGGGGCTCTTGATTTGGGGAAAATTGGATCTGTGCTCCAGTTCCCCCCAATTTTTAAAGCCTAAAATCCTTCCACCCCCCCCCCAGGCCTATAAAAATCCGGGGGTTTTTTAGCGCTTCCCCCTTGATTATAAAAAAATAAAAATGTACACCCCCTAAAAATCCACACCAGACTTTTTTTTATGAAATTATTTTTTAGCTGTTTACCTGAATGATACCTAAAGGATGTTCCGGGGGGGTCGACGCCCCTTTTCCCTGGTACAAAACCACCTTTCATCCATCAAAACCAAATCAACCGGGTTAAAATTTCTTTTTATCTGAAGCACTTAAAAAATTTTTAAAAAATTAAGGTTAATTTAAACTTTTAAAAGCTATTTCCAAATAATCCCGTGTTATGCTTTTTCCCCGGGATATTGCGGATTACTTGAGGGGTTTTCAGACAAATCAGCCCTTTTGGGTTTTTTTGTGGCCGGGTTTCACAGCCCGGGGCCCGGGGGGGCGTTCCCCAACAAACCTTCTCCCAGGTAAACTCCCCAGGTAATAAAGGGAGAAAAAAAGCGCAAAGGAGTTTAAAATTTTTTTAAATTTTTTTGGGGCTTTTTGTAGTAATTTGGGCTTTTTACAAAATTTTTTCCCCTGAAAAAGAAAATTTGAAAAAACCTGAACTTGTACCAAACCTGAAAAAATTTACCAAACCCATCGCTCAATAGGTACATGGCGTTTAAATGTTAACTCAAAGGGGAAATCGTCCCCCGGGGGTTTTCCCCCAAAGTAAGTTTTTTTGGGGGGTGAAAAAGGGGCAACCAATGAAAATACATTTAAAAAAAAAATTTTCCCATACATGCAGCAAAAATTTGTAGATTCCCCTGGGAAACCCCCCCCCCCAAAACAGTCAAAGCGACTTTTTCCACGGGAACCCCTGAAATTTTGGGTAGTTTTTTTAACTTTTTTAAAACTCTATTTCCGGGGTGTCCTAATTATTATTATTATTTTTATTATTATTTTTTTTTTTTAAATTTTTATTATTATTATTATTATTTTTATTATTATTAAGTATGATTAAACGGAAAACCCCCGTACGGGCGGGGCAGCTCCTGATGGAATGGGGGGTTTAATCCCCATTTGTTTCCAAAGAAAAATGGGGTTTAGCTCCACTTTTCCCTGAGTAAAGATCCTTGAGTATCCTGTCAACAAGCCTTTGTGATGTAATGGTTTAAAAAAAGGTGAGTTGTCTGGTGTTTCCCAAATTTCCCTTTGGCCCTTGTTTTTTTGGGGGAAAGATTTTCTTATGGTTTAATATATCAGCTTGGCTTTCATGGAAAAAAATTTTTTTAAAAAATACCGACAAAAATGGCAATTAAACCCAAATGAGTATAATTTGATCCATTTTTGGGACTCCCGTTTCCCCCACACAGTGGGCTTTTTAAAGGGTCACAAACAAAACAAACCTTTGGGGGGGAAAGGGAAAAGCGAGTATTTATAGCCCCGGCTAAAGGGTCAGGGAAAGAAAGCTGCATTTGATGATGTACCGAGTTGGGTTTTTGAGTCAAAAAACTTGGGTAGCTTGGAAAGGAAAATGGACAATTTTTTTGGTACGGGCCCCTTTTTACAGTTTTTCTTAATGTGGGATAGGATGAATAATTTCTTGGCAAAGTGGTTCAGTTTGGTTGTAAAAAGCCACTATTCTGGTTGAATTTTGTGGAATAAAAATAATTTATAAATTCCAGGATTTTTTCGGTATTGATTTTTGTCTTCTGTGGCGATAAGTTTTTGAGTTTCTGTAGTTTATCAATCCGTTCAAAATTAAAGAAGGGGGGTCGACAACACTTTTCCCCTTTCCTTGATGTTTACTCTGCAAACCTGCCCAAACGAATTCTTTTTTAAAGTTAGAAAACCCCCCAAAACCAAAACGATCTTCTCCATTTTAAATCTCCCCACGACCCCAAAAACCCAAAAACCGGGGTAATTATAGGCTTTTTCCTTTGCGTGCACTCAGAAATCTGCAGCAACGAGTTCCTTGAGGAAGAATGCACAAAAAATTTTAAACGGTTTTTTTCCAAACTCCACTACCCCTCGCACTTCTCAGGACTGCAGACGGCAAAGCATAAACATCTTCAACAAAAACCCAAAAGAAGACCTCCCGAGAAGAATACATAGTCTTCCCCCAACCCTTTCCCAAAAAACATTTTTTCCAAAATTCTTTGCCAAAAACCCCTTTCCAAGTATTTTACCCCCCCAAAACCCAAAGACCATAAACATAAACCAGAAATTGGGCGGAAAAACCCCCAAATCCCCCTGCAGGGGTAAAAATAACCCCTTTTGTAATGATTTGCAAAAGTTTCGTGGGGGGAAACAAAAGGGCCTCCAAAACGTTTTTCAAAAACACCAATACGAAAGCAGGTCTTAGGGACACAAGGAATCCCTGCGTACAAACACCGAAATTTTCACAAAACCCCAAATTTGATAAACTCCCAGAAACTCAAGACTTACCCCAACGAAGACAACACTAAATTTCCCGAAAAATCCGGGAAATTTAAACACTTTTTTCAAATATCCACAATTAAACCAGAATAGGGGCTTCACAACTTTAACCCAAACCCATTCCAAGAAACTTCCCCATCGCTATCCCACATAAAAAACACTGTAAAGGTCTGCTAAACAAACTTGCCAGTCCCCTTTTCCAAAAGCTCCCCAATTTTTTTAGATCTAAAACCCCAAAATGGGTTAAAACCAGAGGCAGCTTCTTCACCGGGACCTAGGGGGACTAAAAAATACCGCGTTCCTTCCACCCCGGGGGGGTATTTCGTTTGGGCCCTTGAAAAACCCATTTTGGGCAAAAACGTAGTCAAAAAGGTTCACATTATCCCTTCATTTGTGTTTATTTTTGCCTTTGGTCATCACTGCGGGATCGTTGCCACAGGTCCCCAATGCCCAAACGGCTCAGGGGAAAAAAAAATCACCCAAGGTCCCTAAAGGAATTTAACCCAATTTAGCTCATGGGGAAAACAACTAAGTCCTTCCCTTCCAGCACCCCAAACCCGCAATTTAATCGGGGTACTCTCCCTTTACAAGCAAAAGATTCCAACATAATGACATTTCCCAAAGGGGAAAACTCAGCCTTTAATGTTTTTCACGCCACGTTCATCCCCCCTATTCTATTTTTCCCCCAAGAGCTTTATTTTTGAATTCTTTTGGATCTTGTCTTTTTCCCTTTCCCGGGTCCTTGTCCTGTCCATTAAAAAAGGGAAATTTTTATGAAAAGCTCTACCCTCCCCCGGCCCGCTGTTTTTTTTTTTTTCTCTTTGGGTTTATCTAGTTTTTTTTTATAAATTTGTTTCTCTTTCCCTATGGGTTTGGAAATTGGAAATCTGGGGTTGTTTTTTAAGTATTGTAACGTTTCCCCTTCTCTCTCTCTCTCCAAAAATTCTCACAGAAACACCTGTGTTCTGGAATATCACATAAAGAAAAAAAAAGGAAAGTTTTATTTTTGCTAGAAAGCCCTATTAATATAATAATAATAATAATAATAAAAAAATAATAATAATAATAAAAATAATAAAAATAATAATAATATTATTTTTAAATTATTATTTTATTATTTTTTTAATTATTTTTCAAAAAGGGGTTTAAACTTTTTTTTTGTAGGGTTAGTTACTATTTATCAGAGGCACTTGTAAATGAACATTTGGGGCCTTAGTACTCACCTATTGGGGGTTGCGGGGCGAGACTCCCCCTCCTGCCCCGCCTCTTTCACTGATTCGTTTTATTTTTAAATTTTCAATTCAATTTTTAGTTCTAAAAGGGGTTACAATGGGGGTTTTTACAGGTTTTGGGTTTGTGTGGTTTACATGTTAAAAGGGATACTAATTACAGGGGGGGGCCACTAGGACACCTGGCCATTTTGGGCATTCGGGCGACTTAGTTTTTAATTTCCCAAAACATTAAACCTTACAGATTAGGGTTTATTAAAGGCCCCTTAATTGACTCTTCATAATTTAAGAACATAAGAAATAAAGGAACACGCGCGGGGCCTTTTGGGCCCCTACTGGGCCCGGGGTCCTTTAAAATTTCACCCCACTAATGGACAGCTGACGGATAATGAAGGGAAAATTTTGTTTCCTTATTTAATGACTATTTTTTGTCTTTTTTTTACACGGGAAGATGTAAATGAGATTCCAGTAATTAAAAATTAAATTTATTCCTAAAAAAATTTTAATTTAAAACTAATATTACGGCCCACGGGGCCCCCTGGTTTTTAAAACCCGTAGACAAACTGAAAAAAAAAAAAGCCCCGGGCCCCGTGACCCGGGTTTTCCCGGGGTATTAAGGAATGCAAGAGGGAAACCCTTAGTCGGGCCATTAACGTTGTATTCAATGCGCCCATCCTTCCCAGTGTTGTCCCAGAAAAAGGGGAAAAATGGCTAATGTGGTTCCTATATTCAAATCGGGGGATAAGCCCCAATCCTTAAAATTAAACCGTCCAAAAAGCCTAAACATTTTTTTTTAAAGTTGGAAAGGAATTACCGACAAAAATTTTAAAGAAAAGGAAAAGTGCAAATAATTTGACATTTATTGTAGCAACGTTTCGCTCTCCGGGGGTTTTTTATCAACCCATATGGTTATGGCTTGAAAAAGGGTTTCCGGGGAGACAAAAACGTTGTAAAAAAATGTCAATTGTTCGCTTGTTTTTCCTTTTACTTTACAACCCTGACTTTTCTATAGGGGGGAAGTTATTAGAATCAATTATAGCGGGAACATTATCAGAATTTCCCCTTGAAGAGCAAAACTTGATAATAAACCTCAGCATGGATTCAGGAGGCGTTCCTGCCGGGACAAACTTCTGACGTTTTTCAATAAAAACTTTGAGGCGGGTTGACAGGGGAATAAGGAATTTTGATATTTTTTATTTGGTTTTTTAGAAAAAACCCTTCGACAAAAGTACCTCAAAAGGAGACTCTTAAGAAAAGGGGCAGCTCATGGTATGGAGGAAAAGTTCTGGGCAGGGATTGAGGCAGGGCCCTTCCCAATAAAAGCAGAGGTTACCTTTAATTTAGTAAAAATCTGAATGGGGTTTGGGGGCCACTAGTGGCGTTCCAAAAGGACCCTTTGGGCCCTCTCTGTTCATAATTTACATTAATGCCCTTTGATAAAAGGGAAATTACTAGGGGGAAAATGAGTAATTTTGGGGCCTAAAGGATACAAAGAATTCACTCTGAGGAGGAAATCAAAAAACCCTCCAGGACGTTTTTTTGGAACAAATTAATGTTTTGGGTTTCGAAAAGGGGCCAAAAGGGGGGAAAGTTTAATGTGGAAAAGGGAAAGGGTACTTCCCTTTGGAAATTTAAAAATTTTAACCCTGGGAAGCAAATAACTGGGGTAAAAAATTTTTTTTAGAGCTTGGTCATACAGAATTGAAAAAGAACTTGGGAGTCATGGAAAGCAGAAATCTAAACCCAAAGGGGACAGCAGTGCCTCAGTGTCGAAAAAAAGGCCAACGTTTTATTTGGAATTTATTTTCAAAAAGTATAAGAAAACAGAATCCAAAGTTTTTTTTTCAGCTTTTTTACTTTCACTTGGGTGGGGCCCTCATTTAGTTTATGTGTAAAGAAAAAGGGAAACACAAGTGAAACTAATGTGACTTTTTTTGTAGCAACGTTTCGCTCTCCAGGGTTTTTCAAGCCTTTCCCAACAAAACATGGACACAGGGGGTTTATATAAAGGCCCCAGGTTGGGGGAAATTTACTGGGGTTGGGGTACCTTCGTGTTCATTTAGTGGTTTTTGTAGTTTTTGGTAGGGTAGTGACAAAAGAAATTTAAATTTGTAAAGGTAAAAAAGGAAAAAAAGCATTACGATTTTAACATAAAAATAGGTTGGACAAATATAAACGGGAATGGGGCAGGTTTTTTTCCCGTGTTCACTTTTGTGCTTTGTGTAGTTTTAACAGGAGGATATGGATGGCGGGTTTATTTTTTTCAGGGGGAAATTCTTGCAAGCCCTTGGAGATGGTAAAGGGCCTGCCGTTTTTTTTTTAAAATTGTATTCAAAACCCGGAAATCAGTGTGTTTAAAGGGCACTTGCGTGTGGGGGAAATTATTTTTCTTTTATCACTAATTGGGCGTCTTGAATTTCATAAGATGATTGGGGAAATTTTCGGGGGTTTTTACACAGGCGTTTTTTTAAGTTGCTTTCCCTACATGCGTATATGGTTCATTGAGGCGGGGGGCGAGGTTTCTTGCTGTTTCCCCAAAGAAAGATCTTGTCACAGCCCCCAAAGGGTATGTGAAAAACTCCTCCCTTTGGGAAAGGGTTTTCGTGGTGTTTTGGGTTTTGCCCTGGTTAATCCTTTATTAAAGTGGTAAAACGATGGCGCCTTGGTTTTTTAGTTTTGTGAAGTATTTTGAGATTTTTAGTGAAACCTGGCTTTTGGGGAAAAATTTTTAATTTTGGGTTGGGGGGCGGTTTGAGGGCGGGGGAGAATTGTTTTGACCCCTTAAAAAGCTTTTTTTCCCAGCCCTTTGATGAAAAAAAAAAGGGAAAAATTGTAACTCAGTAAATTTGTTTGGTAAAATGTAAGTAACTTCCTCGCAAAAAATAGGACTAACCCCCGGTATGCTCTTAGAAAAACCCAAAGGGGGAATCCCTCTTTTGGCTTGGAATCTTAAAGGGAAATAGAATTGTGTGAGATCATTTTTTTTTGGTGGGTTTCCAAAAAACTTGAAATTTAGGTTGTTGCCCTACTTTGTGAATGGGAGGGTTCGGGGAAAAGGTAGCTTGTTTGGGAAACTCTTCTTCTAGTGTAAATGAATCGCGGTTCAAACTGGTTGGGGCCTTGCCGGGAAGACCCCGTACATCAAACTTTTTTGATTTATTACGGGGAATTTGTCCACGTAACGTAACCAAGTAAACCTTTAAAGGGGATAGTTGGCGAAGTTTTCAAAAATCTAGGTTTTTCCCCCATGTAAAAAGTTGGTAGGACTGGATTATTGGGGACCCCTTTCCCCATCCCGGGAGGTTTTTTGTAGAGTTGTTATTAAAGGGAAAAAAAAACATTGGGAATTTTAACCCACAGAGTTAATCAAGTCAAAAAAATCTCCGGGGGGAAAAGGGAAAGGGAAAAGGGTCCTGGTTGACTTTGTCGTAGAACCTCGAAACTTTTTTTGGTAGGTACTTTTTTTAAGAGGGAAGCACACCCAAAACCCTGCTTAGTTTTTTGTTACAAATGGAAGGTTAGGATGGGGGTTGAAAAGGGACGCCAAAGTGTTTAAGATGAGGGGGCTGATGGTCCCCAAAAGGGGGAAAAGATTTTTTGGCAAAAAAACCCCGGTATTTTGTGTGGAGCACTGCCTTTTCCCTGACGTGTTTTGGTTGAGAGGAATATTTTGTTTATGGGGCCCTTGGGGAAAACCCATACATTTTTGTTTGGTTTGGGGTTTGGGTTGGTAACAAGTACAGAAGTTTCTTCCCCTTCTTTAGTGCGTTTGGTTTTGTCTGTTTTTTTATAGAAAGTCTTTGGTGAGCGTCTCCCACTGTTTTTAGTGCTGATTGGTTTTGTATTTAATTGATCATTCAAAAAGGGGCCCTCTTTTAGGTTTGTAGTCACTGGTGTTGAGTATTACGACTCCCCACCCTTTTTCGGCCCGGGGGTGACGATAATTTTGGGGTCTTGGCGGGGGCCTTAAGGGCAGTGATTTTTCTTTTAGGGGATTAAAAGAAGAAGGGGTTTTTTAAAGCTGAGTGAGAAGGGGGCCCAAATAACCCCCTTCCCGGAAGTTGCTGTCCTGTGTCTATGGTTTTCCCGGTAACAAAATTGGGGTTTGATAGTTAGGTTTGGGGTTTTGTTGGGTGGTAAATTTGAGTCCCCGGGCTCAGTGCCCTTTTTTCTCGTAGTCGGTTTAAGGGGCGTGACAAAAGTTTTTTACAGGGATTCGCGTTTCCCCCTATCCTTCCACCGAATGTTAGTGCCGAGGTACTGAATTTTTCGATTGAGTTTGGAATTTTCTGTTTTGGGGGTTAAACTGGGTGACTGTGCTGAGAAATTGTTCCAGTTGTTGGTCCAAACTGAAATTGGCCCCCATATTTTCCTTTTCCGGTTTTTAAAAGGGTTTTCCCTTTGCGATGTTAGAAAATTCTTTGGCACATTCATTTTGTAAGCTTGGGTTTGCTGGAAGAAGGGGGTTTTTACAGGGCCCTTTTCCCCTGCAGCTTTATGTTAACCTTCTTTCAATCTTCCCAGAAAGTAATCCCTTTCCCCTTTAAGGGCCTCGCCAACGGGGCCCCCCAAAATTAATTTGTCCCACCGCCCCACAAAGGAAGGGGGAGTCGTCCATACTCAACACCCGGACTCAACCCCTAAAATGATGGACCTTTTTAATGATCAAACTAAACGAACCTATCGCACTCAACGTTTGGGAACGCCACCCAAAAACTTTCTATTCAAAAACAGGGCAAATAAATCAAAAGCACTAAAAGAAGGGAAAAAACTTCTGTTTCTTGTTAAACCAAGCAACCCTAAACCCACACATGTATGGTTTAAACCCCAAAACCCAAAAACCCCAAATTTTCCTTTTTCGCCAATCCGTCAGGAATAGGGGGAGTGCTCCCCACAAAATAAACCCGGGGTTCTTTTCCAAACATTTTCCTGTTCTGGGGCCCTCAGCCCCCCTCCAAACTTTAAAAACCCAGGCGACCTTCTCAACCCCTTTCCCTAACCTCTCCCTCCCTAAAAAGAAACTAAGGCAGTTTGGATGTGACTTCCCCTCTTCCCAAAAGTACCTACCCAAAAAAAACCATCGGGGTTTTACGACGTAAAAATCATCCCGGGCCTTAATCTTCCTTTACCTCCCGGAGATTTTTGACTTTATTGAACCCCTGTGTTAACTTCAAATTTTTTTTTTCCTTCCAAAAACAAGCTCTAAAAAAACAAATACGGATGGGAAAGGGGGGCCCCCAAAAAGTGCCCCTCCTAGCAAATTTTAAAGGAAACCTAGAGTCTGAACCTTCGCCCAAAATCATCCCCTTTAAGCGTCACTTTTGGTTTTTCGTTTTCTGGACGATGTTTTTCCCCGTAAAAAACTCCAAAACGTTTTTAAGTAAAGGGATCTTCAGGCAAGGTCAACCCAGTTGAACCGTGATTCAGTTTTAAAACTAGGAAAAAAAGAGTCCCAATGACAAATACCTTTCCCCCGACGTCCCCATTCACAAAGTGACAACAACCCCAAGATTTCAAGTTTTTCCCGGAAAACCCCCCAATAAAATTTATCTCAACATTTATTCCCGTCAAGAACCAAAACCAAAAAAGGCATCATCATCGGGGGTTTTTTTTTTTGAGCATACGAATTTGTTAGTCCTGAGTTTTTTGAAGAGGGAAGTACTTACAATTCCCCCCAAAAATTCAAATGAGTTACATTTTCCTTCTTTTTTTATCAAAAAACTGCAAGAAAAGAGCTCTTCAGATCTTTAATTTTTTTCCCCGCATCAAAACCGTCCCAACAAAATTTATAATTTTTTCCCCAAAAGCCCGGTTGCCCTAAAAGTCCCCCAAAAATAATTTCAAAAAGCTAACCCCCAGAGTCCCCCCATCCTTCTACCCCCTTCAATAAAGGATTTAACCGGGCAAAAAACCCAAAACCCAAAAACCCAGTCCCAAAGCCCGGGTTTTCCTATACCCTGTGGGGGCTGTTACAAAATTTTACGTAGGTGGGAAAAACCCAAAAAACCTCGACCCCCGGCCCCAATGAACCCCCAAAAAAAAAACCTATTTTAGGAACCAACTTTAAACAACCCCTGTGTACAACACCCAAATTCAACCAAACATCTTATGGGAAAATTTAGAGACCCCCAATTAGTATAAAAAAACAAAATTTCCCCACACCAAGTGCCTTAATCAGCACCCGATCCTTTTTTCCAATCAATTAAAAAAAACAAGGCACTTTCACCATCTCCGAAATCTTAGCAAAGGAAAAACCTCCTGGAAAAAAGTAAACCCCGCCACACATTTGTCTTTTCCTGTTTACTAACAAAGCACAGAGAGTGAACAGAAACAAACCCGCCTTTTCCAGTTTATATTTGCCAACCTATTTTTTTTTTTTACCCAAGTAAAAAGCTTTTTTATCCTTTTACTCATGTTTCGAATTAATTGTTTTCCCCCCATAAAATTTTCTACTACTTACTACCATATTTAACAAACGGAAAAGGTACCCCCACTAGTATTCACCCCACTCTGAGCCTTTTTTTACCCCGTGTCCATGTATTGTTTGTAATGGGTTTATAAAGTCCTGGAGAGCGAAAAAGTTGCCACAATAAAGGGCACATTAGTTGCACTTTTTTGTCCTTTTACTTTACAAATTTTTTCGGTAATTCTACCCAAATTTAATTTCTCAGGGTTTTTGGGCCCCTTAATACAGGATGGAAATAGGGCCCATTAGAGAACTTTTTGAGAAAAATGACTAAAATGATTTTCTGTGTAAGGAAACCCCCCGTATGGAAAATAGACTTAAAAAAACCTTAAATTTTCCACTCCCGGGGGAAAGGGGTTGAAAGAGGGGAGGGTATCATTGAAGTGTTAAGTTTGGTGACGGGGGATAAAAAAGGGGGTTTTTAATAAAATACCCGAGGGGGCGAACCAGGTAAGAACCAGGAAAAATGGATTTTTAAATTGGATAAATTTAAAATTTAGAAAGGGGAAGGTAAAATATTTTTTTTCTAACAGAGTTGTTTGATGCGTTTGGGAAAAGTTTCCCAGTGGGGGGATAGAGGCTAGGACCTTGGGGTTTTGCTTTTAAAAGAGAAATTTGGAAAAAATTTATGAGCGGGGGGAGGGCTGGGGTTTTATTTTTTGTTGGGGGGTGCCCGGGGGTTGTTTTTTGAGGGAAACTTTAGGTAAGTCGTTTTTTTAAAAAGGACCCCGCCTCGTTTGGGCCCCGGGGCCCCTTTTGGGTTTTCCCACAAAATTCCCTTTTTTTCTTATAAAATATACATATTATATATAAATATATATTTGTATATATATATAATATTTTATAAATAATTTTATAATTATAATATATATTATATATATATTTTAAAAATATATACATACATACAATATCCCTATATATACTAAAATACATAAAACACACAATATAAATATATACATATATATAAATACAACATACATATATAATTTTTTTTACAAAAAAAACTATACATAATTTTTATATTTTATATACAACAAACTTTCGATCAGGGTTTTTTTTCAATTCCCCCGTCTAAGGAAATTTTTTAAAGCTATGTATTTTTTTTATTCATACGCTGCTGAATGTTTTCTAACGGAAAATTTTGTCCATTCGGGAATTTTGGAGACCAGAATTGGCTGCATAATCTAGTGAGGCCTTTCTAATTTATGTATAAAAATGCATTGACCTCTGGCTTCTGTTTTCTTACAAATTCTTGGGTTTAAATCCCAGTAATCTATTTTTCCTTATTAAAGTACGTTAGGGATTTTGTCTTGGGTTTTTGGGTTTCTGCCCCACCAAAACCCCCCCGTTTCCTTTTGGCCCCAATTTTGTAAAAAAAGGGAAAAATTTTTACATCTTTAACTTTTAATTGGTAGGGGTTTTGGACACCTTCCCGGCTTAAACCTTGCATTTATCCACATTGAAAATTTCAATTTTGGGCCCCCTTTTTTTGACCAAAAAAATAAAAAGTTTGTTTTAAAAACCCCCCTGAAATTTTCTAAACGTCTTCGTTTGAATCAATTATCCCACCTATCTTTGTGTCATCGGCGAATTTTTTCTTTTTATAGTAATTCCCCCATCAAATCATTTATAAAGTATTATAAACAACAACGGGCCCAAGATGAAACCCTTTTGGAAGCCACTTTACAAATCCCCCCTCGGATTTTAACCCCCCTTTTTGGACACTCCCCTTTCTTCCTTTCCCGTGAGCCATGACTCGATCCCGGGGAGCACTTTTTCCCCCCAAAGCCCTTTAGCTGCCACCCTTTTTTTAACCCGTCTTTTGGTGCGGAACTCATCAAAAGCCCTTTTTTAAAAACTAAATAAAAAAGATAAAAATCTTTTCGTGGTCAACAGCCCCCAAAACCTTTTCTGAAGAAAATTAAAAAAATTGTTGACCAGACCCGGGCCTTTTTTGAATCCATGCTGAGAAACAATTTAAACAAGTTTGCTTTTCGAGTTTTTTTCTTTTAATTTGAGCTTTAACAATTCAATTCCCAAATTTTTTTCTCCAAAAAAGTAAAACAATGCTGAGTTTTCAAAAATTTTTTTGTTGTGTGGTTTTCAATTTTTTAGTAAAATTTTTTAATTACCCAAAATGTACCAACTAAAAGCCCCACATGGCAAAGGGAAATTTTTGGGCAGACCTTATATTAAAAAATTTTGGGTTTAAAAAGTTTTCCCCCAAATTTTGGATAAATTGGTAATTTTTGGGGGGGGTTTAAAAATTGACCCCAAAACTTAAAATTTTTTGGGGTTTAGCCCAAGGGGAAAAGTTTTGGGTTTTTGGGAACTATTAACAAAATTTTAGTTATTGGATTTTTCACGGCCAACTTATGACTATTTAAAATTCATTATTTTGTGATTGGATTGATATTTTGGTTTTTGGTTTAGTGTAAATGTTAAACCCCCGGTTTGGGTTTTGTATTTTTAGTTGAAAGGGTGGGATCAAAAGAGATTAAAATGTTTTTCTGAAAGGGAGTTTTGAAGGGGGATGAAATGTTCTGCAGTTTTTGGAAAATTTTTAGGGGGGGTTTTTCCAGAATTTTTGGCCCAAATTTTTGGGCAGGCTTATTTGGGGGGTAAATTTTTACGGTAAAGATTGTCCCCCGTTTTTTAAAAAAAGGGGAAATTCAATTAAACCATTTTTTCCCCATATCAAAACCTACACCTGTTTGAAAAGATAAATTAAAAATTTAGTTAATGGTTTTACAGAGTTCCCTTTTGATTTCCTTAAAAACCCTTTAAAAAACCCCATCAGGGACCCGGGGGACTTATTTTGCTTCGTCGGGCTTTTTTGCTTCACAACCATTTCACTATTGGGTGTATGTTACATAGTTTATTTTCTTCTAGGCCACTATTAAAAAAATTAAAAAACTGGAATATTTTAGTGTTTCCTTTTGTAAAAACCCCGAGAGGAAAATAATTATTTAAAATCGGGCAAAATTTTTATTCTCTTTTTTCAGGAAATGCCCCTTGTTATTTTTAAGGGAAACTTAAACCTTTTTCTCTAACTTTTGTTTATAGACCTGGAAAAAAATTTTTGGGGTTAGTTTTTGAATCCCCCAAAACCCCTTTTTTTTTTATTTCCCCCTTTTAGCTTTCTCTTTCCCCTTTTTAAAGTCCCCCTTAATGTAATTTCTGATTCATAAAATGGCCCTCACCCTTTTTTTTTTCGCCTATAAATTCCTTTCTTATGCCCTTTTTAGATATTTGAGCCTATTATTTTCCCCTTTTGGGTTTATTTTCTATTTGATCAAAATTTTTTTATATGGGGTAATCGTTCTTTGAGGGCATGATAAGTGTTTTAGAAAACTGCCAAAAGATAGCTCTTTTCGTTACCCCAAATCAAAAGATGATAAGTGTTTCTAACCCCCTCGTAAACTTCTAAGGGGAAAATTGGGCTGTTACTGAGTTTTCGTACTATCGAAAATTTCCCTTCAATGCTTTAAAAGTAATTGATTTGTGGTCGCTAGCACCCAGTTTTTCCCCTGAAATTCCCCAAAATTTTTAACAAAGGGGTCATTTTTGCCAAACTAAGTCAAGCAGGTTAAATTTCCCCCCTTTTAAAGGGGGTTCCCCAAAAATGATTCAAAAAAAAAAAATCCTGAAATACTCTAAAAAAAGTCGTTTGGGTTCTTAAAAATTTCCCCGTTTAAGGGAAAATTTCCAAACAATATGACTAAATTAAAGCTCCCAGAAATTTCTACAATTTTGTGCCTTGTGGCCTTAACAATTTCCTCCCCAAAGTAAATCCTCCCCGGTCCCCATCTAAAAATTTTTGGGGGACGGGATAACACTCCTAAAATCAGTTTTTTTCATGCCCCCTAAAATTTTATAAAAAAGACTCTGTAATTTTGGGTTTCTTTAGCTTAAAAACCCTTTTTATGCAAACAATTAAGCGATTCGGGCATACAATTTCCCCCCCACCCCCCCTTCCTTTTACTTCTATCTACTTGGAAAAATTTAAAACCCCTGAATGTTACATTCTGCTGGGTTTTCCCCAACTTTTTGAATTAAACCCCCGTTCCCTTTAAAGGGAAATACATCAATGTTTCCTGCACTAGCCAAATAAACTCAACTTTGTCCATCTTATTCCAAACACTACGGCAAATTTGCCCTAAATAAACATTGAAAAAACTCTCCTTTCTCTTTTCCCCTTTCCCGCTCATTTCTGTTTTTTACAAACCTATTTTCTGTCCCCTTTTCACCTAATGTCCGGCTTTTTCAATTAACCCGTTTGCCTTATTACTAGTTCCCCTAAAAAACTCCCTAATATTACTACACGGGCTTCACGTTTTCCCCGCCAAAACCCATACCACTAAAAATATTTCCCAGTTTAAAAATCCTAAAGCTTTCCCCCCATGAAATTTCCAGTGCTAAAAACCCCAGACCAGATAAGTTTAAAAACCCCCTCCCTGGGGTTTCATGTCAAATTCCCGCCATAGAAAGAGTCCCAGTTAAACAATGAAAGTTACCGGGATTTTCCTTTTCAGTATTTTTTTTATTTTTTTGGGTATGGGGCTGAAATTTTGGTTTGTCGGGGGTTAGGCCAAGGAATTTGCCCCCTTTTCCCCTCTCTCTCTCTCTCTCTCTTTCTCTCTCTCTCTTCCCCCCCTCTCTTTTCTCCCCCCTCTTTCCCCTCTCTCTCTCTCATTTGCTTCCGAGTTTTGTTTTACCTGTTTTTAAAGCTATGTATGGTTCCTGCCTCCACTACATCACTTGCTAGTCTGTTCCACTTCCTGACGACTATATGACTGAAGAAATACTTCTTAACATCCCTGTGTCTCGTCTGAGTCTTCAGCTTCCAATTGTGACTCCTTGTTTCTGTGTCCCCTCTCTGGAACATCCTGTCTCTGTCCACTTTATCTATTCCATGCAGTATTTTGTATTTCGTTATCATGTCTCCTTTAACCCTCCTGTCCTCCAGTGTCGTCAGTCCGATTTCCCCCAACCTTTTATCGTAGGACATTCCCCTGAGCTCCGGAACTAGCCTTGTTGCAAACCTTTGTACTTTCTCTAACTTCTTGACGTGCTTGACCAGGTGCGGGTTCCAAACTGGTGCTGCATACTCCAGTATGGGCCTGACGTACACGGTGTACAGTGTCTTGAACGATTCCTTACTAAGGCATCGGAACGCTACTTTCAGGTTTGCCAGGCGCCCATATGTTGCAGCAGTTATCTGGTTGATGTATGTCTCCGGAGGCGTGCTCGGTGTTATGGTCACCCCAAGATCTTTCTACTTGAGTGAGGTTTGCAGTCTTTGTCCACCTAGCCTATACTCTGTCTGCGGTCTTCTTTGCCCTTCCCCAATCTTTATGACTTTGCATTTGGCAGGGTTGAATTCGAGAAGCCGGTTGCTGGACCACGTGTCCAGCCTGTCCAGGTCTCTTTGTAGTCCTGCCTGATCCTCATCTGATTTAATTCTTCTCATTAACTTCACATCATCTGCGAACAGGGACACTTCAGAGTCTATCCCTTCCATCATGTCTTTCACATATATCAAAAATAGCACTGGTTCTAGGAATGACCCCTGTGGGACCCCGCTCGTCACAGGTGCCCACTGTGATACCTCTTCACGTACCATGACTCGTTGTTGCCTTCCAGTCAGGTATTCTCTGATCTATTGCAGTGCCCTTCCTGTTATGCGCTCCTGATCCTCCAGCTTTTGCACTAATCTCTTGTGAGGGACTGTGTCGAAGGCCTTCCTGTGTGTGTGTGCGTGTATGTGTGTGAGTGTATGTGTGTGCGTGTATGTGTGTGAGTGTATGTGTGTGTGTAAGTGTATGTGTGTGTGCGTAAGTGTATGTATGATTGTATCACGTCACACAATGATGTTTAAATGAGGAAGTTGAAGAAAAACAAGGGATTGAAGAGTGTGAGAGCATGTAGGAAGTACCTTGTAGGAGAGTGAGTGTGAGTGAGTGATTGTGAGGTGAGAGTCTGTAGCTAATTCTATATATATATATATATATATATATATATATATATATATATATATATATATATATATATATATATATATATATATATATAATATAATATATATATATATATATTATGTATCAGAATGACTGTGAGTTAATAAGCAAGTGTGAGCAAAAAACAAAAAAAAAAGTATATTCACAAGAGTCCATTGAAAGAAGTCAAGGGTGAGAATACCTCAGCATTTTGACCACGAGGCTGTTTATTGGACCACAACACTCCGGTCGCCTTTACTTCAGTTTGTCTAGCTGAGGTGTCAGGCATGGATAGCATAGCAGAAGGCTCTCTTCCCACCCTCCAGTACCTACAAACTGCGGCGGGCTGGGGATCGAACCCGTGTTATTTTAGCCCGCCTTGTGGGATTCATCACCTCTGTAACTTGCCATGATTGTGACCAGATCTACCTGGAGTTCATTACCTTTGTAACTAGTTCAGCTATCATAACTTTGGGGTCCAGTCACTGGACCCATTATGTACCTTTGTAATCTTTTGACTACCGCCCACAGGATGGGTATGGGGTGCATAATAAAGATATTAAACTAAAGTGTGTGTGTGTGTGTGTGTGTGTGTGTGTGTGTGTGTGTGTGTGTGTGTGTGTGTGTGTGTGTGTGTGTGTGTGTGTGTGTGTGTGTGACTCAACAATCAATATTTGCACCAATAACTCACTACAGTTGTGACCGGGTGTGGAAGTGTGAATTGCTCATTACTCTATAATTTGTTCATGATTGTAGCCATGTATAAACGTAAGTAACCATTCTTACAGGATTCATTACCTTTGTAACTTGTGAGTTCATTACCTTTGTACCTAGTTCAGCTATCAAAACTTTGGAGCCCGGTCCCTGGACCCATTACGTACCTCTGTAATCTGTAAATACCTTTGTAACTTGTCATGATTGTGACCAGACCTACCTGGAGTTCATTACCTTTGTAAATTGTGAGTTCATTACCTCTGTAACTTGCTCAGCTATCAAAACTTTGGAGTCCAGTCCCTGGACCAATTATGTACCTCTGTAATCTTTTGACTACCGCCCACAGGATGGGTATGGGGTGCATAATAAACATATTAAACTAACTTGTGGGAAGCAAGTCAGAATTCACGAGGCTCTAACCACTGGACCATACAATCCTTCAAATATCATGTACCTAGCGGAACTAGGCATGTTTCTTGATGCGAGGTATATGATGTTTGAAGGATTGTATGGCCCAGTAGTTAGAGCCTCGTGAATTCTGACTTGCTTCCCACGAAGCGGGCTAAAATAACACGGGTTCGATCCCCGGTTGAATGAAGTCTCCTCGTAGTCACTAGGTTAGGTTAGGTAAAATTTGTCAGGAAACAGGACAAGTGTTTCCTGATCCGGGTCATATAATGACCCGCCACTGGAGCTTTTGGTCATCTGACTGAGCCCTTCAGCTGGCTCACCGGTCCACCCTTTTAACAATTATGGTTATGATTATAACCATTTCATGTTGTCTCGTGATGAAGAATTTATTTTTTATATATTTTGAGGACAAACACTTAACGGGATTTTCAAGGTGAGATCTGTTACGTGTGTTATTAATGTTGTATGTATGTATGTATGTTGTATGTATGTTGTATGTTGTATGTATGTATGTTGTATGTATGTTATATGTTGTATGTATGTATGTATGTTGTATGTTGTATGTTGTTATTAATGTTGTGTATGGTGTTTTGTGCTCAGAATTTATAATGCTGAAACCTAGCAACGAAACACATGTTGCAGGTAATGCTTACATTAGGACGACGTTTCGTTCTGTGTAAAGCTTTATCGTGACTTAATAAAGCTCATTTTCTCAATGGTAATGACCATTCCACGGAACTCCTTTTTTTTCTTTTGTCTCGACCGCTGTTAGGATTCCAAGTATTTAATTTTTATACACGACAGAGTTATATCCAGAATGCATCACCACCTTGCATAGTGAGACTAATCTGCGTCTCAGAGCACTGCGCCAGCCTATCTGGGTCCCTCGTGAATACTTCACCAGTAGGCCACAGATGCGGCCTGTTTTCCTTATTTTGTGTCATCCATGAACTATGCGGTGTTAGATGTTAACCCTGTTTCTCTCTCTCTCTCTCTCTCTCTCTCTCTCTCTCTCTCTCTCTCTCTCTCTCTCTCTCTCTCTCTCTCTCTCTCTCTCTCTCTCTCTCTCTCTCTCTCTCTCTTTTATTTTCTTACACAGGGTTTTACGAGGTTTGATTAAAGGTTCCTAACTTTATTTACAAGCTAAGAGCTGTTACCTACATCAGCTAATTTTAAAGCCTTTTTATTGTTATGAAACATACAAATAAGGAACAGGATGAAGTTGGAGCCATCTGTGGGCCAGCGATTTCATTTGGTCAACTGACTTTATTTCGTTGATGTCATTAAGTTATACAAACAAGTTCCAGACTCGGGTCATCCTAGGAATAAATGATCTCAGATGAAGTGATGTTCTCGAGAAGGGTACAGTCAGAGTGCAGTTGCTGTTTGTTGCCCGTCTTGTGCATAGCTCATTTCTCGCTGTTTGCGGAGTGGAGCCAAGTGTGGTACTCTGACAATATTGACCTTGTACATAACAATAAAGCCACTCACATCTTTCCCGTATTGAAAGCTCTGCTGAACTGACAGAGCTGTCCAGGCCGGGTCTTGACGAGTGATGAGTTATCTTGCTCTGTTCTCTCTTATGTCAAGAAGTTGCAGATGAGACTGGAGCAGGCAATCCAAGAAAGTGGATCATAATCAAGGTGTGAGCATACTTGTGCCTCGTACAGAATCTTGCAACCCCTACTGTCGAGCAGATGCGAGATACGTTTAAGTGTTGTAAGCTTCCTGGCCGCTTTGTTTGCAAGATTTAAAATGTGGTTCTTCATAGACAGTTTGTAGTCAAATTTCACCCCAAGGATATCAGCCTCATCTCCGGATTCCAGCAATCTCCTATTTATTCTTACCACTGCTCCAGCATTACCATGAAGGTGCCTAGAGAGCATCATTTTTCTCGGGCTCATATAATTGTAAGCTGGTGATTGATGTAACATGCAACTTGGAGCACCTGGCATTTCCTCTCTTGGATAAGTAAATATCAAGAATGCAGTCGTCTGCATATGCATGGGATTCTGGGATGAGTTGAAGTCATTGAAGTAGACATTCCATAGCAATGGCCCACGCACACTTCCCTGTGGCACACTCTCACTAATAGAGTGTTTTGTAGACTGTCCCATCGAGAACTACGCCTAAGATCTACCTTGAAGGTAATCACTGAGGAGGCATAGTGCAGAGCCGGTGACTCTTAGTGCTTGCAGTTTTGCCAAGAGTTACTGGTGTCATACTCGGTCGAAAGCACCATTAATGTCCAGTGCTACTACACAGCTGATCTTGGATTCATCCAGTGACTGGTGCTACACAGCTGAGAGGTTTAACAGTAGATCACCAGCAGTGTGACATTTTTTAAAGCCATATTAACAGCCACAAATGAAAAGCAGGGGTGTCACTAGCATGTTAAGAGGCAATACAATAAGTGTCAGGGGCCCGAGATTGTTCAACTGCCTCCCAGCATACTTAAGGGGGGTTACCAATAGACTCCTGGCTGTCTTCAAGCAAGCACTGGACAAGCACCTAAAGTCGGTACCTGACCAGCCTGGCTGTGGCTCGTACGTTGGATTGCGTGCAGCCAGCAGTAACAGCCTGGTTGATCAGGCTCTGATCCACCATGAGGCCTGGTCACACACCGGGCCGCGGGGGCGTTGACCCCCGGAACTCTCTCCAGGTAAACTCCAGGGAAACAAAGAAGCGAGTGGCAGTCGTAAAACGCCGTCTTCTACCGTGAGATTGTCTCAAGAATCTGGTGAGGGATATATTTTTGTTGGAGATTAAGGATGTGTTCAGTGAACGCATTCCCTTGATTATCAACATTACCTTGGATAAGAGAATTCCAATCGGAGGCGGCGAGCTCAGAGCAAAGGGCCGGCCAGTTTCCTCTTTCCTACGGTCAGGTTGTACGTATAGGTTCTTCATCTCGTTGTGTTGGAATCTTCAGTGCCGTAAAGACAGCCTTTTGGTCAGATGATCCAACATAGCCAAGGGGTTGGCAAGCGACTATGCCTTCAGATAGATCACTCACTACTGGGTCACGGGAGTAGCTAGAGATGTGAGTAGTGAAGTCAACAAAGTTTCTCATGTCAAGCTCTCTCTCTCTCTCTCTCTCTCTCTCTCTCTCTCTCTCTCTCTCTCTCTCTCTCTCTCTCTCTCTCTCTCTCTCTCTCTCTCTCTCTCTCTCTCTCTCTCTCGTACACAGTACTTGTTGTATGTACTCACCTCACGCAACATCAATGATGTTGGCTTCTTGCACATCTCTGCAGTACCTCGTTTTTCCTCATCTTCCTTATTTCAAAAACATCGTATGACTAGTTTGCCCCCACACACAAAAATACAAACACAACACAACACACACCAACGCCCAAAAACACACAAAACCACCCCTTTGGGGGGGTGCCCTTTAAAAAACCGGGAAACCACCGGAGGCAAAAATAAAAAAAATTTAAACTCCCTGAGCATACGGGCCCCGGGGGAAAAACCGAGAATAGCGTTCCGATCCTTAATAAGGAATCTTTTTTTCCCCCAAAGACACTGTACACTGTGTTGTTAGGCCATATGGAGTTCCCAGCACCAGTCGGGAAACCCCAAAAACGGGTTTAAAGCACGTCAAAAAATTTTAGAAAAATTTACAAAGGTTTGAAAACAAGGTAGCCCCAAAAGCTCAGGGGAATGTCGTAGGGGGGAAAAGGTTGATGGAAATTGGACTGACGACATGGAGGACAAAAGGGCCCCAGGGGAGACATGAAAAAGAATAAAAGATACTGGGGGGAAATAGACAAGGTGGACAGAGTTTGGGATTTTTCCAGAGGGGGGGACACAAAAACAAGGGGTCACAACTGGAAGCTGAAGACTAAAGACGAGTCACGGGACGTTGGGAAAGTTTTTTTCATTCATAGAGCCGTGGGAAAGGGGAAAATACCCCTAGAAAGTAAAGTAGTGGGGCAGGAACCTTACTTATTTTTTAAAAAAAGGGTATGAAAAAAGCTCAGGAAGCGGGGGGGGGGAGAGGCCCTTATTTGCGATCAGTGAAAGGGCGGGGCCAGGAGCTGAGTTCGACCCCTGAAACCACAATTGGGGAGTACAATTAGGAAAATTTAAACTTACACACACGCACAAAACCCATGTTTCCAAGGGAGTCACGGGGAAAAAAACAAGGGGGGGAAAATGCCCACATCCCAGACGGGAACCAAAATACAGAGGGCGGGGCCCAATTTGGGAAAGGGGGAAAAGGGGCCCAAAATTCAGTGTTTATCCATGGGCTTCAGGAGAGAAAAAGGGGAAAGGGAAAACCCCATTTAAAAGAGGCGGGCAGAAAGAAAGGGGGCCAAGGAAGAGTATGATGGGGAGCAATAGAGAGAGGGTTTGACCCCCGGGGCTGAAGTGGCCGAAGGTTATGCATGCAGGGCAAAGCCCCTGTCATGGGGGGCCCTTTAACCAAAAGGGGAAATCGATTGGGAGAACTTGGAGCCACAGGGGGGAAAGTACGGGAAAGGGTTAAGATGATGGAGGGGGTTACTGGAAAACTTCAGGTACCAACAGAAAGGGACACTACAAGAGGAGGGGAAAAAGGTTTGAACCAGCAAGACGGGAAAACCTATTTATTTACCTTCGGGTAGGCAGATATTGGGGACATCACAACAAAAAGGAACCCCTTGGGGAAAGCGTTTCCATTGTTTTTAAAGCTTCGAATCACAGGGAAGAAAAACTGGCAGGGAACCCAGTTAATGAGTGAGGGAAATTTAGGGAAAACAACCATGTGCAAGGAGGCTGAGGAGAGGTTTGTACCCGGGGTTTAAAAGGAATGATAAAAAGGGCCAGGATGACCCCATGGTTCCCCCAAAGGTTCCCGGGAGGGCAAAAAAAACCAAGTGTGTTTGGGGAAGGGAAAAAAAATATAGAAGGAAAAGGGGCCCCCGGAAAATAAGGGAGCAGTCGTAGACCCAAAAAAATAAATTTTGCACAGATAAAAAGGGGGACCCCCAACGCAATTTTGGAAAACAAACCATACCCAGCGAAAAGGCCAAATCTAAACCCAAAGGGCTGTTATACAGCCTTTTTCAGGAGGAAAAAAAACAGTCAAGGACCAGGAAATCGGGCCAAAGGGAAAGGAAGGGAAAAAAAAACAACAAGAAATGCCCGTAAAGTATGTGGGGAATCAACAGAGTTTCAAAGAAGTTTTTGAACTGGAGACAGAAGGGGCTCCAGAAAAAACAAGGGGGGGGGTTTCCCCCACCAAGTGCTGGACACGTACACAAAAACCGAGGAAGAAGTAAAAGGGGCCCTTTAGTGAGTAGATACCTAAAAGGCAAGGGGGCCCGGATAACTCTCTCCATGGGTCCTGAGGGGGGGGAAGCAGAGGCGCTTTGTTTACCCCAAACAAAATATTAAATACATCTATAAAAACCCAAGGGGGGATTGCGTGAGGCGGGAAAGGACAGCAAATGTAGTCCCAATTTTTAAAAAAAAAGGAAAAGGGAATGAATCACTAAATACAGACCATTGCCCGGGCATGTATAGTTTGCAAAATCTGGAGAAGATTTTTCAGGAGAAGAGTGGGGGAAACCCCTAGAAAGGAATGATTAAATCAACAGCAGCCAACTGGTTTTACGGGGGAGGGGGAAACCCGGTGTCACAAACCTACGGGATTTCTATGCATGGTGACAGCATTAAGAAAAGGGGAAGAGGGGGGTGGGTGGTTTTGCATTTTCTTGGACTCCCAAAAAAGGCTTTTTTGACCCCAGTTCCACACAAGATTAGTGAAAAAAAGGGAAAGGAAACCAAGCAGGATAACAGGGAAGGCACTAAAAATGGGTCGGGGGAATACAGGGTCGGGAAAGGGACAGCAGCGGCCCTGGTATTGGCAAGGTGTCAGCGGGGCCCCACCGGTGACCAGCGGGGGTCCCCCCAGGGGCAGTTCCCTAGGCCCAGTGATGTTTTTTGGTTTTTTGTGAACGAATGAGGGGAAAGGAATAGATCGAAGGGGTCCCTGTTTGCAGAGGACGTGAAGTTGACGAGAAAAAATTTCACTCGATCGAAGACCGGGCCCCGGAACTACAAAGGGATCTGGACAGGCGCGGGACCTGGTCCAGAAAATTGGGCTCGGGGAGTTAAAAACCCACCAATTTGAAAAAGTCATGAAGATTGGGGAGGGGGCAAAAAAGGGCCCGCGGGACGGAATGCGTCTAGGGGGCCAAGACTAAAAAACCTCACTCTGGAAAAAAAAGATCTTGGGGGGAGTTTTAAAAAACCCGGCACTTCTCCTGGAAACGCACTCAATCAAATAACTGCTGCAAAAATTGGGCGCCTAGCAAACCTCGAAAAAGCATTTTCCCAAAAATCTTTTAAAAAGGGAAACCCTTTAGGGGCCCTGTACACCCCTTTAAAGTTAGGCCCATATTGGAGATGGGCACAAGGGGTGGAACCCCACACCTAGCCAAGCAGTAAAAAAACTAGAGTAAGTGCAAAAGGGTTTTTGCAACAAAACTAGTCCAGAGCCCAAGGCTAGTCCCAGAGTTAAAAAGGTTTATGCCCTATGAGGAGGAGGTTAAGGGAAATCAACTGCGACATGGAGACAGGAGAGATAGGGGGGGACATGGATAACGACTTACAACATACTGAGAGGAAATGACAAGGTGGCAAAGAAGGATGTTCCAGATTCTGGACACAGCATCGGGGGACAAGTTGGAAGCTAAAGACACTGATGAATCAAATGGATGTTAGGAGTATTTCTTCAGCCACAGAGTAGTCAGGAAGTGGAATAGTTTGGGAAGAAGCGATGTAGTGGAGGCAGGATCCTAACATAGCTTTAAGCTGAGGTACGATAATAAAGATCATGGGTTCAGGGAGAGTGAACTAGTAGCGTACTAGTGAAGAGGCGGGGCCAGAGCTTGGACTCGACCCCTGCAACTCAACTAGGTGGTACAATTAGGTGAGTCACCACACACATAACCACATACACACACCACAACATACACACACATACAATACCACACAAAACACACATACACACAACACAACACACACACACCACACACACAACACACACAACACACACACACACACAACACACAACACATCATTAACACTCATACACAAACATACACAACATACAACACATAAACATACACACACACATACCACCATACAACACACACACAGCACATAACACCTACACACTACAACATACACACACACACACACACACACACACAACACCCAGGAACCAAGGATCAGTTGAGAATGGTTCTGGTAGGAGGAAGGGATAGGAGGAGCAGTGGAAAGGATGGAACAGGTGGGAGAGAAATTAGGAGATGCTTTCTGAAAAAATGGAGAAAGAAAGAGCTCTCTGTGAAAATTGGGAAAAGAGGTTGGAGAGGAGGACAAAGAATTGAGGAGGCACAAGTCGAAACTGCAGTAGATGATAAGGGTCCTAGAAGTTGAGATAAATAGTTGAGCGTCGTCAGGGGCAATGACCAGAGAAGACACAGCATTATGAAGCTGCGAGGACGAACAGGGAAGGAAGGAATTACGAATTATGCTAAGGGTAATATCAGCCTAGCCAAGGAGGTCCAAGGAGTGAAGGGAGAAACAGTGGTTGCAGATGGAGAGGGTGTATAGGGCGAATTGCTGAGCACAACCATGCTATCAAGAGCCAATGGAAAAATTCAAGGGAGATGAATAAAAATGGACCACATACAGGCAGGATCCAGAGTCACAGAGGGTGAGGCATGGAGGAGGAAAGGGCAAAATCAGTGTCTTATCCATGGGCTTCAGGAGAGAGAGGAGGAAAGGACACACACTGAAGGCAGCAGGAAGAAAGAAAGGAGATTGAGAAAGAAAATCATCAAGAAATAGGTGAAGGAGATGGACGAGATTGTAAATTTTCAGAGAATAGGGGGGTACGCGAAGGGAGAACCGACAATCAGCTGATTCTCAGGGACGGAACAGTGCGGAACAGGATCCTCAGCGAAACCACGATTGAAATACTCGGAAGAGTACAAGAGGGTGTTACTAGACAGAGACAGAACAAAATCATGAATGACAGCAGCTTAGGGAGAGGCGACAACAAAAAGCGAACAGGAGCTAGGAAAGGAGACCAGGAATGGAACCCCGCAGCGAGTCGTCAGAGCAAGAACAGAACAGCAAGGGCAGCCACACACACAACTATTTCAGAAACATACAACCTATCACACCATCCCAACACCACACTACAATTATAACACACTCGCCTCACCCAACACCGAGCTATTGAATCCACAGTATGCGCACACTCACTCGCGCTCTCCACCCTCACAACTGGCCCACCAAACCCTCAGTGTTGGAAAGGATACTGAAGGTATGGGTACACAAAAACGCTGATGGAATAACAAATAAGTGGGAGAGTGGCATGAAAGAGTCAAAGAAGCATCACCGGGACTCATAGCTCTCACAGAAAGTGAACCAAGCTTACAGGTATGATAACAGATGCCATCTGTCCAACGGGATACCAAATCTGGGAAAGACAGGGAGGGAAAGGGGGGTGGTGGAGCGAGTGGCATTGCTGATCAAAAATCGCGGAATTTTTGATGAGTGGAGAGAGTGACAGCGGAGAAGAAAGTGAAAATTTTACATAGCGGGAACGCTTCACTCTGGAGGTCCAAGGTGGTAATAGGTAATGTATAAACCCACACAGACAGCAGGAAGGCCAAGGCAAGAGTACGACAGAGGCAATAGAGCGATGGTTGACCACACTGGCTAGTGTTGACAGAAGAGTCATGCTTGCAGGGCGCAAAGCTCCTGATCATGGGTGACTTTAACCACAAGGAGATCGATTGGAGTTAGGAAGACTTGGACCCACATGGGTGCCAAGATTACATGAGGGCTAAGCATGGATGGAGGTGGTACTGGAAACGTCTTGTGCCAACACGTAAGGGACACTACAAGAGAGAGAGGAGAGGATGCACCAGCCAAAGGCTGGAATTAGTATTCACTTGGAGTAGTGCAGATATCGAGGGACATCCCCACATATGAAAGACACTTGGGGCCAGTGACCATGTGGTTTTTTTTTAGCTTCGAATACACAGTAGAGCTACAAAGTGGAGGGAAGAAGCAGGATGGCAGGAGAATGAAGCCAAACTACCAAGAAAGGGGATACACAGGAAATGAGGAACTTCCTGAAACGGGGTTCAGTGGGACAGGAGAACTGGCCGGGAAGCCAGTTAATGAGATTGATGGTTATGTAGCAACAAAATGCAAAGGAGGCTGAGAGAGTTTGTACCCAAGGGTAACAGGACTAATGAAAAAAGCCAGGATGTGCCATGGTTTTACCCAAAAGGTTGCAGGGGGCAAAACCTAAGTATGCTAGGGAATGGATGAAATAAGAGGCAAAGGACCCAGGAGAATAAGGAGATCATCTAGAGCCAGAAACGTATTTGCACAGATAGATGGGAGGCCCAAGACATATGAAAATGACATAGCAGCGAAAGCCAAATCTGGACCCGAAACTGTTGTACAGCCTCATAGGTGGAAAACCAACAGTCAAGGATCAGGTATCAGCTAAGGAAGGAAGGAGGAGAGGACAACAAGAAATGACCGTGAATTATGTGAGGAACCACAAGAGTATTCAAAGAAGTGTTCACGAGGAGGACAAGAAGGGGGCTCCGAAAGACGAGAGGTGGGGCACACCAAATGTGCTGGTCACGTGCAACACAACCGAAGGAAGAAGTAGTAAGGGCTCTCTGATGTGAGTAGATACCTCAAAGCAATGGGGCCAGATAACATCCCCGTGGGTATTGTGAGAGGGAAAGAGGCGCTATGTGTACCCCTAACAACATATTCAATGCATTCTATCGAAACAGGGAGATTGCCTGAGGCATGGAAGCAGCAAAATGTAGTCCCAATCTTTAAAAAAGGAGACAGACTTGAAGCATTTAACTACAGACCAGTATGTCACTGACATGTATAGTATGCAAAATCATGGAGGAAGATTATCAGGAGGAAGAGTGGTGGAAACACCTAGAAAGGAACGATCTCATAACAGCAGCCAAATGGTTTCAGGGACGGGGAAATCTGTGTCACAAAACTACTGGAGTTCTATGACATGGTGACAGCAGTAAGACAAGAGAGGAGGGGTGGGTGGATTGCATTTTCTTGGACTGCAAGAAGGCGTTAGAGACAGTTCCACACAGAGATTGGTGCAAAATACTGGAGGACCACGAGGGATTAACAGGAAGGGACTACAATGGATCATGGGAATAACTTGTCAGGGAAGACAAGCAGCGAGTCATGGTAAGTGGCGAGGGGTGTTCAGAGTGGGGCACTGTGATCAGCGGGAAGGGTCCCACTGGGGTCCGTCCTAATGACCAGTGCTGTTTCTGGTATTGTGAACTACATGGACGGAAGCGAATAGACTAATAGGGTTTCCTGTTTGCAGATGACGTGAGTTGATGAGGAAGAATTCATCGATCGAAGACCAGGCAGAACTACAAAGGGATCTCCCCTCCGGACAGGCTGCAGACCTGTCCAGCAATTGGCACTGGGAGTTCAATCCACCAAGTGCAAAGTCGTGGAGATTGGGGAAGGGAAAGAAGACGAGGACGGAGTACAGTCTAGGGGGCAGAGACTACAAACATCACTCAAGGTAAAAAAGATCTTGGGGTGGAGTTATAACACCAGGCTCATCTCCTGAAGCGCACAAACCAAATAAACTGCTGGCAGCTATGGGCGCCTAAGCAAACTCAGAACAGCATTCGCCATCTTAATAAGGGAATCATTCAGGGACCCTGTACACCGTTGTACGTTAGGCCCACATTGGAGTATGCGCACACCAGTTTGGAAAACCCACACTCTAGCAAAGCACGTAAAGAAAAACCTTTGGGGGGGGAAAGAAAGGAAAGTGCAAAGGTTTGCACCAAGACTGTCCAGAGCTAAGGAGGTATGTCTACGAGGAGAGGTTAAGGGAAAAAGTCACCCGGACGACACTGGAGGACAGGAGAGATAGGGGGGGACATGATAACGCCATACAAATTACTGAGAGGAATTGACAAGGTGGACAAAGACAGGATGTTCCAGATACTGGACACAGCTAACAAGGGGGAACAGTTGGAAGCTGAAAGACACAGAAAGAATCAAGGGATGTAAGGAAGTATTTCTCAGCCACCAGAAGTAGTCAGTACGTGGAATAGTTTGGGAAAGCGATGTAAAGTGGAGGCCAGGGATCCATACATAGCTTAAGCAGAGGTTGATTAAGATCACGGCTCAGGGGAGAGTGACTAGTAGCGAATCAGGGAAGAGGACGGGGCCAGGAGCTCGGACTCGACCCCGCAACCTCAACTAGGTGAGTACTACTTAGGTGAGTAACACACACACACAACACACAACACACACACAACACACCACACACACACACACACACACACACACGCACAAAGACATGGTAACCCACAAACATAGCTATGCTTTATAAACTGAAAGTAGGTATTTTGGATACGCACTCACGCATTTTCTCTAATAGTGCTCCGGGTGTGTTATTACAAACTCGTTCTCTGAGTATTATTAACAGTTGTTTTTATGTACTGACCACTAAGAGTTTCCATCTTTCTTACTCTACTTTTGTTTCACACAAAAATTTAGCATTTTTTTTTTTTTTTTGCATTTTCGGTTTCAGTATCCGTAGCGTGTATTTTGCTTTTATCAGTATTGTCAGTCCATCTGATCTCTGTCTTACTCTGTCTCTTCTCCACACTGAGTACTTCACTGTCTCTTCTCCACACTGAGTACTTCACTCTCTTCTCCACACTGAGTACTTCACTCTCTCTTCTTCATACTGAGTACTTCACTGTCTCTTCTCCACACTGAGTACTTCACTCTCTCTTCTCCACACTGAGTACTTCACTCTCTCTTCTCCACACTGAGTACTTCACTCTCTCTTCTTTCATACTGAGTACTTTCACTGTCTCTTCTCCACTCTGAGTATTCACTCTCTTTTCCCACATGAGTACTTCACTCTCCTTCTCCTCATGAGAGTACTTCATCTCTCTTCTACATACTGAGTATTCACTGTCTCTTCGCCACACTGAGTAACTTCACTGTCTCTTCTTCCACACGGAGTCTTCACTCTCTCTCTCCACACTGAGTACTCAATCTCTCTTCTCCACACTGAGTACTTCACTCTTCTTCTCCCACACTGAGTTCTTCACTCTCTCTTCTCCACCACTTGAGTACTTCACTCTCCTCTTCTCCAATGAGTATTACTTCTCTTCTCCATGCTGAGTCTTCATTCTCTTCGCCACACTGGTACCTTGTCACTCTCTTTTCCACTCTGAGTATTCACTCTCTATTCTACACACGATGTACTTCATCTCTTTCTTCCATGCTGGAGTACTTCACTCTCTCTTCTCCACACTGAGTACTTCACTTCCTCGTCTCCACACTGAGTACTCTCACACTCTATCTTGCTCCACATGAGTACTTTCACTCTCTCTTCTCAACACTGGTACTTCACTCTCTCTTCTCCACAGTGAGTACTTTCTCTCTCTCTGCTCCACACTGAGTACTTCACTCTCTTCTCCACACTGAGTACTTCACTCTCTCTTCTCCACACTGAGTACTTCACTGTCTCTTCTCCACACTGAGTACTTCACTGTCTCTTCTCCACACTGAGTACTTCACTCTCTCTTTCACACTTGAGTACTTTCACTCTTCTTCTCCACAAAGAGTAACTTCACTCTCTCTTCTCCACACTGAGTACTTCACTCTCTTCTCCACACTGAGTACTTCAGTCTCTTCTCCACACTGAGTACTTCACTCTCTCTTCTCCACACTGAGTACTTCACTCTCTCTTCTCCACACTGAGTACTTCACTCTCTCTTCTCCACACTGAGTACTTCACTCTCTCTTCTCCACACTGAGTACTTCACTCTCTCTTCTCCACACTGAGTACTTCACTCTCTCTTCTCCACACTGAGTACTTCACTCTCTCTTCTCCCTGCTGAGTATGTTTCACTCTATCTTCTCACATGAGTACTTCACTCGCGCGCTCTACTACACTGAGTACTTCACTTCTGTTCTCCACACTGAGTACTTCACTGTCTCTTCTCCACACTGAGTACTTCACTGTCTCTTCTCCACACTGAGTACTTCACTCTCTCTTCTCCACACTGAGTACTTCACTCTCTCTTCTCCACACTGAGTACTTCACTCTCTTCTCCACACTGGTACTTTCCAGTCTTGCTTCTCCACATGAGTACTTTCATCTTCTTCTCCACACTGAGTACTTCACTCTCTTCTCCACACTGAGATTTCACTCTCTTTCCCACTGAGTACTTCAGTCTTTTTCCCCACACGATACTTCACCTCTCTCTTTCCACATAGTATTTCACTCTCTTCTCCAATGAGTACTTCACTCTCTCTTCTCCACATGAGTACTTCACTCTCTTTCCCCCACACTGATCTTCACTCCTTTCTCCCCCTGAGTATTTTCATGTATCATGGGGAAGTTCGACAGGGGATTAGGTAAAAATATAAACGGGCTGTTTACGAAAATTACAGAAAAGGGGGATAACCCCCCTTACAGCCATACCTACCCCTTGCTCACCTCTAACATGACTGATGAGGCCCCCCCGTACCTTAAGGGGGTCTTTGAATAATGCCGGGTACGCAAAGAGTTCGTAGTGCTCAGGCAAAGGGTTTGGTCGTGAGTCAACGGGCAAGGGGGTTACGGGTAATGGGTTACTACTCCCTGAAGCTCGGCGCGCAAACGTATTCGTCCGACATAAAAACAATACAAATAAAAGGGGGCGGGTATGGTTTGGGGCTGTTCTATACAAGTAAAAGTACACAAAAATTTAAAACATTTAACAACATATAAAACATTGGAAGGGAAGTTCTAATGAAACTGTAAGCAAAATTAATATGAAAATTAAAATAACAAATGAACATCGAACTCACTTGAGATTAAAGTGATAAAAAAAATTTTTTGATCGATCGTCTGTTTCATGGATCTAGGGATTTGGGGGAGGAATATATCAAAAAAAGTTTTTTAACAGAAAAGGCAGATTCGGTGACTAAAAATCTAGACGTAACTTCAGAATGGGGAAAAAACATAAACACAAAAAAAAATTTTTTGAAATTTGATAAGTTGTACTGTAATTTTCTCTTCATTATTTACTTTTTAAACCCCAATCTGTAGGGTGAATTGAAAATGCAGATGGGGTGTATCTCGGGGGATCAAACTCTGTAGCATTGGCTAACTATGGTTTTTGGGGCAAATTAATTGGGTTACAAATAAAACTTAGGATTTCTCAATCCCTGTCGTGTACGGGGGAATAACGAATTAGGTTGATCGCTGACTAGTATCAGGGAAGGGTACAGGTCAGGGGGGATTTCAGAGTCTGCCCAATTATCGGGGTTTTGGAACATATTTCATCACATACTAACTTCAATGATTAAATGCGCTTATACTGCCCATTAAATCTTTAACCTTATATTATTACCAGTGATATTTTTCAACTACTCGAAAAGGCCCACAAACTTTTGATAAAGCTTTGGCATTGCGGACTTTTTTAAAAGTTAATCAGCTAACTCTCCGAACCACTTTGATTTTGGTGGCTTTGTCGAGTGTTGCATCTTGTAAATTCGTTTGTTTATTTTAAATGTTTCACGGATTCTTCAAAAACACTTTGAGCTAAGCGGTACGGTTGCTATGAAAAAAAGGGGGTTGAAATTTTGGGTTTGGGTTTAAATATAACAATAAAGGGAAAACTTTATCACACCATACAATGCATAATGTGGGGTCACTATAGAAACTTTTAACGAATTTATAGCACACTGCACTCAGGTATAACTTCATCCAATTTACTTTTGGGGATTGATAGTCTCTCAAGACATAAAAGTACTTTCTTTTTTGGTTCTTTCCCGCAAACCCCATTGCGGGCGGGTTTGAGGAACAATGGGGTTTTAAGATTTTGGTACAAAAACACAAATTTTTCAAGAATCCATTTCAGAATTCCCCCATTATCTGTTACTGTGACTTAGGGGGGGGATCCTCTTAAATGGTTCTTTAAAAAACCCTTTTTCTACTGTTCGGGAGTCTTTTCTGCAATAGGAATAAAACCCAAATTGGTGAAATGGTCTACCAAACACCGATGTTTTTACCTTTGGGGGAACATTGGAAATTATTACAAATCTAGGCAATCTTTTCCACGGTTCGCTGTAGTTATATCTTGGGTTGGATTTAGGCCATTGCATTCCCTTTTTTTTTGATAGACACTACTTTTTTAACATATCAAAAAAATTTGTTGCCATACGGGCCAAAGTATTTTAATTGGCTTGTTTTACGCGTCCATACCAGGGGGGAAACCCGGGGACATCGTGAACTAGCGTAAGGCTACATTCCCTAGGACTGTGGGAAATTCTAACTTATACTCTTTCTAGGAGTACCCAACTCGGCTGTTTGATACGTAATTTTTTGGTTTCATGACAAAGTCACTGATGGGTGCGGGGGCTTCACAGTCAAATAGTCTTTCCCGGGAAAAGGGAACGAAAACAACCAGCAATGGGGTCTGTTTGTGCTTTTTAATCTCCACAAATGGGGGGGTTTCAGTTATATATAACATTCGCGATAAGGATCTGCGATACATTTGCTTGCCAGGTAAATGCTCAAAGGGGGGATTTTAATCTTGGATAGTCAAAGGTCCATTGGAACCTTCCTGGGTTTTTTGTTTTGGAATAAGGGGATCATGGGCATGATCTTCAAAACTAAAAAGGTATGTAAATAATGTCCGGGGGTGCTTTAAAGACCCTACTATTTCAAAGCTTCTTGTCAGTTATTTTTAAATTTCGTTCACCCCGTAAGGATCGGCTCAAACAACTGCTTGTACTTTTCCATCGGGCTTCTGAGCTAGTACGGCACCATGCCAAGAAATAGATAGTTTCGATAAAGGGTTTGAAAAATCGGAAAAATTTTAAAATTTGGGGCAGATGTTACTTTCTTTTTAAATTTTGGAATGCTCTTTCTTACCCCAAAAGGGCCAAACAAAAGGAATCTTTCTTAAGCAAATCAGTTTGAGGGGCACATGGAAGAAAAATTGGCAATGAAAACATAAAAAACCGCTAACCCCCAAAGGATCTTACCCATCAGGTTTTGGGGTTGGAAATTTAGTCGCTTACTTTATTTTCATCGAACCCCCTAGGGTGATACGTGAACCCAAAAACTTTAATTTCTGTCTGAAAAAATTTACATTTGCAGTTTGATCTTTAAATTGGTTTTTCAAACTTACCAAAATATCATCAAGTCTTTCAAATGTTACCACGCTTTAGACTGCGATGTCTTTCTCCACAGGGGTACTTCCTCTCTTTCTCCACACTGAGTACTTCACTTCCTTCTCCCATGAGTACTTCCTGTTCTTTTCCCCACTGAGTACTTCACTTCTCTTCTCCACGCTGAGTACTTCACTCTCTCTTCTCCACACTGAGTACTTCACTCTCTCTTCTCCACACTAAGTAGTTTTTCCTTTGAATAAAACCTCATTTAAAATGTTTTTGTCATTTAAGTTTGAGTGAGACAAACCTTATCATCATTTATAAGATTCCTTAGTTCTATTCTTTTTCGAAGATAACTCAATCAGCGTCTGTACATAAAATTTTCATAAATGTGTTTATCTCACAATTTCCCTTTTTTCATTTTATTTTGTTTTGTGTTGAGAAACCTTTTAACAGCTTCTTCTCCACTTCTGTTTGTTTTATCCCCTGGCCATTCTTCAAAATTATTTTTACTGCGCCTTTTTTTGTAAGATCTTGTGTGATTTGGGCATCCTTGCGGCCTACAACTTTCATTTCAATATTCAATAAGTTCTTAAGGTCATTCGGAAGTAGTGCTCTGAGGTTTTAGCAGAGCCGCACCCTACAACAAACATTATTGGTCTAAAACTCTGATGTATGTATGGTACTAGGACAGTTGATTAGTTACTTTTAGCTGGGGCGGAGTAACAGCTTCAGCTTAGCCATGAATGCAAGAAGAGAGAGACTAGTCTGAGAGCTGCAGAGAACCAGGAAGGGCTAATGTGGGAAAGTTTTTCATGAGCACCAGAGAATGCTGATCTTTCCTTTTTTTTCACACCCCTCCTCCCCCTTCCCCCAGTTAAGGAACTTTTGCTTCGATATTGTATATATCACTGCAATATATTTGAAGATTCTGGTGAAGGTGAGTGACCACAGAAACAATGAACAAACGCACAAGAGACATAAACACGAAATGTGAGAAGTTGAATATCTTGAACTCCAGTCGAGCTCCTCTTCAGCAGATATATAGGGTATTTCACTCGGTGGGAGGCACGGGGCAGATACTCCCTTAGTTGCAACCGTCTTGTTTTTATATTATGTCTGTAGTAAACAATAACTCGACTCCTATGAGTATTATTGATGATATGCGGTACCAACAAGTTGATGAATACGACGCACATGCAACATACACACATACACCTTTATTGCCGAAACGTTTCGCCTGCGCAATAGGCTTCTTCACTCGAATGCAGGTGAATATAAGACCGAAGACAGTAGACCAGTTTTGACGTGACCAAGGGAAGTCTTCTGCAGCTCCTTTGTTAAATAAGTGTTCAGCATGACCTGCTTCCACTAATGGGCCACGCTCGCTTGTGACGTCAACTCCAGCTGCTTCATCTCACCTCATATTATATATATATATATATATATATATATATATATATTATATATATATATATATATATATATATATATATATATATACTATATCATGTATACTGATCACCTCAAAACTACTTCTACTGTCTTCGGTGCTGTATTCACTTGTACTCGACTGAATAAGCCTTTTCTGCAGGCGAAACGTTTCAGCAATAAAAATATTGAAGTAATATACATTGGTGTTATTTAGTTTCATTCATGACCTTTAGTTTTAAGACATTTAATGGTAGCTGATTATGCATGCTATAAATTATACTAAGGGTTTGAATTATAATATCAATTGCCAGTGCTGGTTCAGTGGCGAAGAAGTCTCATAATACATATTTCTCTATCTAGTGAAGAAGGTCTCGGATGGAGAAGTGTACAGACGCCCCCAACTCACGAACAAGTTGCGTTCCAGAAGGCTGTTCGTATCTTGAATTGTTCGTAAGTCGTTGTTTTGCCATTTTGCTATTACTACGATTATTATTATTGTTTTTAATATTATTATCATATTATTATTATTATTGTTCTCTCTTTGCGCCGTTGTTTGATGAAAACTTAAAGACAATACTGTTCAATATCAGTAATGTACGGTTCTTTATACTAAAGCATATTTTAATAATAAATACTGTAATAAAAAACTTCTTACCTTTTTAATTAGTACAATAAACTTGAGGTGATGTCTGTTTGTATGTCCGAATGTTCGTAACTCGAATGTTCGTAAGTAGGGTAGCGTCTGTACTTTACGGGAGGTGAGAGTACAAACCTCTAAGTAAACTGCAGGTGTCTTGAAGAAACACGAGATTAACAACCTCTTATTGGGACAGTGTTTCACTCTGTTAAAAAAAAAAACTTGTAACATCATAATATTTATTAGGAACCGTTTTGTCCGGATCTGTCAGTCCAAATGCTGTAAGTGAGAGAAAGGTTTTATAATGAAATGTTTTACAGTGACATAAGTGTCCCTTGTATTACATTCTGTTGGTATACATAGATATACTAGGTTCCTGTAACCTTTCAGGGCTATAATCAAGTGAAATGTCCTACCAACAAAGGCTGGTTCTGACTACTTCAATTCAAATTTCTTTTGTCTGTAATATTTTCTCCCATTACCGTACATAGTTTCCGTATACTTCTGTGTACGTGTGCGTACCAATACTATATGTACATACACGTACGTAAAAGGAAACGAAAGCCTTCATGCTAAGACGTAAATGAAAATTCTAGATGACTCTAGTAATAGTATCAAGAAATAGCTGTTGACACACGCTGATAACACATAAGCGGCGAACTAGGGCACAGAATGCTGACGTCTTGTTTAATAGATTTTAAGTGTGGTGGCAACTTAAGAGCAAAGTCTCACAACAATGGACTTTCCTGACCCCTGCTATGCAAATCCTCCTCACTGCAGTAGACCTACTGGTTCGATGCTACCCAAATCCTCCACTCTGCAATAAACCTACTGACTCATGCAAGGCAAATCCTCCTCCTCTCTGGGATAAGCCTTTTGGTCCATGCTAGGAAAATCCTCCTCTCTGCAATAGACCTACTAGTCCATGCCACGCTGCAAATCCTCCTCACTATAGGCGATCTACTGGCCCATGCTAGGCTAATCCTTCGTACTGCAGTTACCCTTCTGGTCCATACTAGGCAGGTCACCTCCACTGCAGTCGACCTGCTGCTCCATACTAGGCAGATCACCTTCACTGCAATCGACCTACTGACCCATGCTAAGCAGGTCCTACTCACAACCAACCATTCCCATTCACATAATTGTCTGATCTATATTTGAAGCTACTCGAGGTGTTTACCTAGTGACGCTACTTGGCAGCTGATCCACTCATCCGCCATTATTGCAAAATCAGGATTTCCTATATCCTTTCTAAATTTGAATTTATCCTATTTTCTAAATAAAAAAAAAGGAATATGCTATTATAACGTAAGTGCGGTACAAGAACACTGGAATAAAATAAGAAGATAAGAACAGAAGATACGAATAACATGAAAACATAAGACTAGTATAAGAACATAACAGACCACAAGGGATTTTACTATTAATGATTATAATTGTAACCATGATTTTTCAAAGAAGGGGACCGGTAAGCCAGCGGAAGTCCTCTGTCAGATGACCAAAAACTCTAGCTGTGGGTTAGTATATGACTAAGACCCGCGTCAGGAGCACTTATTCTGTTTCCTGACGAACATTGTACCTACCACAAAGGATATGTACACCGAGAGGTATTTTTTCAATGAAGGCTGAGTTTTTTTTTTTTTTTTTTTTTTTAGGGATTGCAGTATTCTTGTCTGGTGATGAAAATTTACGTGAAACCTTAACAACCGTAGTGTTATAAATCCCTGACCAATATACCAGGATATATGCACCTACTTAAGGGAATCAACATTCTTGTCTGCTGGTGAAAAAGGTTACGTCCAGTCTTGATGGCTGATGTAGTTTTAGGCTTTAAATCCTTTTAACCAACTTAAACAAGAACAGACTACAAGAACATAAAAAAGGGCAGTTCAAGAATACAAACACATTTCACCTTGTTTATATGGGAAAGAAAGACGAGTTACCACGCTATCTTCTTCAGTCGAGTACAGGTTCAGTAGAGATGTAAAAACCATGTAATTAGTCCGTCACCCCTAAAGACGTCGGTTTGAGGTGGTCAATCCCTCAGCCTGGAGAAGTTTTGTTCCATAATCTGGAACATATTGTTCCAGACTGGAACAAAACTTCTGGAGAGCGAAACGTTGCCACGATAAAAACGTCGTATTAGCTGCACACGTGTCCTTTTACCTAACGTGTTTTGTTTGTAGCGTGCCACTAAAGCAATAATCGACCCATTTACTGACATTCCCTGTTTATTTGGCCACTCTGTGTTCCATATTGTTAAACCGACAGAGCTGCGACAAGAACTCGAGCACCTTAGTTTATTAAAATAGTGTTATAAACAAGACTGGCACTGGTGCCTACACACGTGGTTACTGATCACGACATAAATATCTTGAGCAGTGCACAAGTCTCTACCATCTACAGACATGTATGCACTGATGAAGGCATTTATTAATGTTCTGATCAATGCAGAAGCGTCGGTCACCTACACCCGATCTTACCGTCCCAACCGGGAACAGTATGCTCCTACTGTTTACTCAGTGCCTATTTGTTTCTACATTACTCGCTTTACGTGTCAGCTTCTCCTACTGTTTTACGTACAGCAGTGTACCTACTGCTTTACGTACAGTATGTACGTACTGCTTTACGTGCAGTGATGTACCTACTACTTTACCTACAGCAGTGTACCTACTGCTTTACGTACAGTATGTACGTACTGCTTTACGTACAGTATGTACCTACTGTTTCGACAGTATTACGTACTGCTTTACGTACAGCAGTGTACCTACTGCTTTACGTACAGTAATGTACCTACTGCTTTACCTACGGGAAATCTGTAAAGTTTCTACCCTAATGGTTAAGTTAGGCAAGATTCATTAGGAAACAACAAATGTTTCTTAACACGAATCTTAGTTATATGATGACCCACAGCTGGAGCTTTTGGTCATCTGACCGAGGCCTTTCCCTGACTTACCGATCCACCCTTTTAAACATTATAGTTACGATTATAGTCATTTCATACCTTGACTGATATAATCTAGGCCTACCTGTAAATTACTGAATATAAGATTTGATTATACACGTAGATTAAGTAAGGAGGGCTAAGTGTATAATGTGCTTACCATTTTTGGTATAATTTTTTGTATGCATCTCTTATTATTTACACATTAAAACGAATCACCAAAATACTTCATGCTTATTAAAAAAGGGTTAATGGGTTTCGTGTTTAATTTTTTTTTTTTTGCATAAAATCCCCTTCGCTATGAAGTAATTTTCATATAAGGAGAGAGAGGTGACAGGAGCTTGATCTACAAGTTGCTACCCAGAGCCAGGCGAGGGGTAACCTGACACCACTTTACACATGCCACTCACAAGACAACCAAGTAAATTTCTGTGATGAATGGTTTGAAAAACCGACAAGTTAAAGATTGAGACACTTATGCAGCATATGGGAATCTTTATTCAGGAAACGTTTGATGGACTGAACACATCGACTCCAGGTTGAGGGACTGATTACCTCATTCTCCTCCTCTCCTTACACCTTCCTCTTTGTATTGGACTGATGAAGCCACTGTGTGGCGAAACGTTTCCTGAATAAAGATTCCCATATGCTGCATAAGTGTCTCAATCTTCAAGTAAATTTCTGCCAAATGATATATATCGGTGGTTATTCAAGTGCCTTGCCTTCCTGTCTGCTTTTTGTACAGATATTCATCTGCTTTCGCCTGATGAGTGAGACTCACGTGCAACACCTGGGTATCATTATTGTTTAGAAGTTTCGACAGTCAGGGGCGAAACGTTTTCTCTGGAAAGATGTACAAGTTTTGAACATGTGTCTTATTTATTTCCTTGTCGGTTTTGTATACCATTAATATAATAAAAAGAGTCTTGATTTCTTCCCCTGCGTTTTATCCTCGATCTCCTCATACCTTACTTCATATTCCTCTTGGTATTATTGAAGCGACTACTTTGAGTAACTTTTAAAAAAAAAAAAAACAGGTCAGACAAATACATGAGCGGGAATGGTTGAGTGTGAGCAGGACCTACCTAGCATGGGTTTATAGAATTAATGCAATGCTCCTTAATTCATATAGTTTTAAGTGTGCTTCCACTCTCTTTCTTGCTGTTGTTATAGGCGGTGTGGAAAAGACACTTATGTACAGTTCAGGACATTTATTAGACTAGAGGGAACGTTTCGCCACTAGTGGCTTCTTCAGTCCTAATACAGAGATAACTAAGAACGAATATATATAGGGGCAGCAGTCAAGTGGAAAGCAACGAGAGGGCAGTAATAGTAGTAATAGTACAATAGTAGTACATGTAATAATACAATAGCATTGAGATGGTTGGGTTTGAGAAGTTCGTGTTAGCATCATGTTACAGCGGTCTCCAGAATGGGCAATATTCCGTTGATCAGCAGTTTGCATATAGGCGGTCCCGTAGTGTAATCCTCGTCCCAGGAGTCCTTGCTCTCGGAGAACATTCTTCCAGAAGCGCAAGAGTGTATCGGTCTTCCTTCTGTTATCCTTAATTATCACTCTGCTTTTCTGTACATTATACGCATTGACGGATGTCTCCACACCGGTCTTCCGCATTACATTCAATCAGTGTGTGTGTCTAACGCATCAATAATTTTCCTTTGTTTCTTACTCCAGCCTCCGTCCTCACGTCCCAAGTGAGAAGATAATTCCCAAGTGAGCGTTAATTCCAACTGTGCTGGGACGAAACCTTTGAAGTTCCCGTAGCTGATGAACCTTTAGTGAATATTATATAATAATGGGGAAGCGCTAAACTCGTAGGATTATACAGCGCCTGTGGGGGGGGGGGTTATGGAAGGCATTCAGGCTTAATTCAGGGAACTGGAGCACAAACCCAATTCCCTAGATCAAGAGTCCCTCACCAGCGTCAAGGAACCTCCCTTAAGGGGACCTTTAATGAATTGCTGGATTATAACCTCATAGTCTTACTGAAATCTTCCCGTGGCCTGATCACTAAAGCTCTCGCTTCACACGGCGAGAGTCTGCGTTCGATTCCCAGCGCGGGTAGAAACTTTGGGCGTGCTTCTTTACACCGGTTGTCTATGTTTACTCATCAGTAAAATGGGTACCTGGGAGTTAGTCGACTGGTGTGGGTCGCATCCTGGGACAAGGACCTAATTTGCCCGAAATGCTCTGCATAACAAGGGGCTTTCTATATAGTAGTATGTCATTGATGTCAGCTAGGCCTATATACCATGTACTTGTAGTAAATGAAGATATTATTTAGATTGACACTACTAAAGTCTCAGTTCTGACTGACACTACTGAAGTGTCCCGGCTCAGGTTAATACTAGTGAAGTCTCTCAATTCAGGCTGACAGAAGTAATACTATGTATGAGCATCATCCTGCGTGATGGAATATGGCAGGGAAACAGTTTTCGTTCCCACTATGCAACTATCATATAGAATAGAGTAGCAGGACCCTGTTAATGTACCTAATTTTGATAAAAAAATGTAAATCTATTCTGGCACCGTGTTGCCAGACGTGTAGGGAACGTTTTTTAATCTGCATATTTATGGTTTAATACAGGTTTACGTGACTTAGTCTAACCTAACTTATTTTAAAATAAAAAGGAAGGTTTTGTAAGTGGTTGCATTTAAAATAGGGTGCAAATTGCTCTTGTTTCTCATCGTATAAAAGAAAAAGAACACTGGATATACCCCGAGAGGTGTATGCCCTTCATCTGGAATATACCTGGAGGGTGTTTCGGGGGCAAACGCCCCTGCGGCCCGGTCCATGGCCACTGCTGCAGTGTTCCTTCTTTGTGTTGGTACTGCTGGCCACAAGCCGATGTACGAACCGAAGCCCGGCTGGTCAGGTACTGATTTTAGGTGTCTGTCCAACTCCCTCTTGATGATAGCCAATTCCCCTAATGTATGCTGGGAGGCAGTTCAACAATCTTGGGCCCCTGACACTTATTGTGTTGTTTCTTAGCGTACTCATGGCGCCCCTGCTTTTCATTGGGGGGATGTTGCACCGTCTGCAAAGGCTTTTGTTTTCATAGGGAGTGATTTCCGTGTGCAGATTTGAAACTAGTCTCTCTCAGATTTTCCAAATGTATATTATCATGCATCTTTCTCGCCTGCATTCCAGTGAGTACAGATCAGTGGACTTCAACCGTTCCCAGTAATTTAGGTGCTTTATTGTACTTATACTTGCAGTGAAAGTGCTCTATGTATTCTTCAGGTCTGCAATTTCGCCTGCCTTGAGAAGGGGCGTTACTGAACAGCAATAATCCAGCCTAGAGAGAACAAGCGATTTGAAGAGTCATCATTGGCTTTGCATACTTAGTGTTGAATGTTCTCATTATCCATCCTATCATTTTCCTAGCAGATGTGGTAGAGACATTCTTGTGATCTTTGAAAGTATTCTCTGACATTATCACTCCCAGGTCCTTCACATTAGTTTTTAACTTAATTGTGTGGTTGAAATTTGTTTTATACTCCGATCCAGTTTTTATTTTCTCGAGTTTTCCATAATGCAGTAATTGAATTTTGTCTTCATTGAACTTTATATTGTTTTCTGAGGTCCATTTAAAGACTTGGATATTTGCAGTGTCCTCAATGGATGACAATGAGAACTTAATCCCTGTTTTAGGAATTAAATTATTCTTGACGGGTGGTGAGCAGCTGACATGCAGCCTCTACAAGTAACCAAATACTCTACAAGTAACCCCATTAATCAACCAACCAACAAAAAGAAGGAAAATCCCTTGGCTTTCCATGTCAGAAAACCATACGAAATGCGGTTCACAACGGTGAACTACGTTTAGTTACGTATATTCACTATACTCTGCGTGGTTTTATCAGTTGAGATATATACACCGGGAGGTATGTGTGTAGATATACACTTTATCTGTGAATTCGCTGAGAAATACATATCCCTTTATATATATATACACCGAGAGATAAACATCCTACTCTGTATACACACACTAAAAGATATACGCGTGGTATATTTCAATAGATGCACATTTTTTCTGTGTATGTACATCGAGAGAAACCTCTAGGCATACATATCTCTCGGCGTATACGCACCGAGAAATGGACACTTCTGTGTATATACACTGAGGAATATACATCTTTTGGTGGATACATACATACATAGACACACACAATATATATTTATATATCGTGCCGAATAGGTAAAACTGGTCAATTAGCAAGAACTCATTTAAAATTAAGTCCTTTCTAAGAATTTTCTCTTATACTTTTAGAGATATATTTTTTTAATTTATGTTAGTGTAAAAATTAACAATGTGAGACCTCTACCCACTCTACCGGAGGTATCCCAGCGAGTGAGCACGTCTCCTGTATATCCCAGTGCTTAACCAAAAAGAACCTTAGAAAACTTACCTAACCTTATTATAACAAGCACAATTTAATTTAGCCTTATCCAACTATATATATTTAAACTGACTCACGAAATCGAAACGACGCGATTGCTAACAAACCATACCACGGGCGGGGTGAGAGTTTTATGACTGATCGCGGGTTCTAACCCCGCCCGTGGTATGGTTTGTTTGCAATCGTGTCATAATGATTTCGTAAGTCATAATGACGGCTTTGAGGGGACTTGAGCTAGAGTTAGTCACGGCTACGCTGGCGAGAGATTCGTCTGTAAAAACTTGCATTTGTAGTCACAGTGGTGCCTATGCTAACCTTCCTGTGGTGTGGTGTATAAATATACCTAATTGGACGAATTTTGTTGTAGCCAGGTGGTCCAGTGGCTAGCGCGTCTGTCTGGAGTTTTATGACTCTCTGATCGCGGGTTTTAACCCCTCCCGTGGTATGGTTTGATATATATTTTAGATGAGGTTTACAATACTTTAATAAAAAACAAACACAATGAAATATATTTTTTTCATTAGGTTCAGAATGATTTCTGCAAAAATTTTCACTTGCCTTATTCGGCAAGAAGAGCATTGCTCATTAAGCGAAAATAGCAAATTTTACCTATTCGGCGCGACATTATATATATATATATATATATATATATATATATATATATATATATATATATATATATATATATATATATATATATATAATTATATATATATATAATATATATATATAATTATATAAATATATATAATATATATATATATAATTATATAAATATATATATATATATATATATATATATATATATATATATATATATAATTATATAAATATATAAATATATAAATATATATATATATATATATATATATATATATATAATATATATATATATATATATATATACAAACATACAAACACACTGCACCTCTGTACATGATACATGAGATTCCAAGAAGTACAGTATCACCACCCACGCCCCCACCTACGTCCATACTACCCCACCCTCACCCCATCACCTCCTCCCAAAAAATCTGACACTTGATATAGCGTGACTATCAACATTGTGCAATCAACTTGACGTTGTCAAGAGGCAATGAGTAATGATGCTGACCTCATCCATTATTATTATCTGATAATAATAATAATAATAATGTTGCTGTTATTATTAGTAGTAGTAGCAGTAGTAGCAAATTCATGGAGGAACCGTTAAACCCGTAACTGGTCATACACCGAATGGATGCAAAAAAAAAAAAAAAAAAAAAAAAAAAAAAAAAAAAAAGGAAGGAGAGCTCCAGTTCCTTGGATCAAGAACTTTTTACTGGCCTCAAGGAACCTCCACCAACGGTTCTACTACTAATTAAAATCCTACCTAGTGATTTTATTAGGTTGTATTTTATTACATATATACAAAAAAATGGGATTAAACTAGTCCAAATAAAGTATTAAAATAAAACAGTTTTAGAAAGCTTTTAAGAGATGTAAATAAAGTTCAGAAAATATATAAGCCTTACAGAATCTACATAAAAAAATGCATCGGCCCAAAATAATGGTAAAACGTGAAAAGTTAATTATTTAAGAGCATCACGGGAGTGCAAGTCAATCATGTTGAATACGATGCATGTGCAACAATACTTGGTAGCTTTAATGTGGAGACGTTTCTCCACTCAATGGCTTTATCTATCCAATACAAAGAATAATACCAAGAGGGTGAAAGCATGTCTGTTTTGTATACCATTAATATGTAAGGGCAATCATATGTACCAATATAGTGGGGATTTTTTTTATTAGTAGTTTGTAGTAAGTTCGCCTGCTACAGACTACTAACTTTGTATATAGTTCTACTGTCTTCCAATTATGTCCTAGAATTTGTATTGATAAAGCCACTGGATGGCGAAACGTCTACAATAAAAATACCCAGATGTTGCACATGTGTCTTAATTTTCACAAAGTAGACGAGGAGGAGAGGTAGTTTAATGGAACCAGGACTGTATTTTTGTTTTCCACTTTCTCCAAGGCTTTTGTTTAAAACTTCAGAATGCTTTATCCGAACGGCTTCAAATTTTCAACCCTGGAGAACTTTAACTAGGGAAAGCTTCGTGTAACAGTTTTCAGATACAAGTGCCCTCAGTTTTAGGGGAAAAACTTGGATCGATTTTGGCATATGTAAGTCCCAGTTTATCTTTTTTTATGGAAGAAATTGGAAATGTTGAAATACTGATTATCATGAGATATTTTCTGAATGCCTCATCCGATTAATTCGAAATTTCTGCGCTGATAACTTTATAATGCAACTTTTGAGTAGCTTCAAGCTACTGGTCTCTGAGATTACAAGAGAATGTCCCATCAGTTTGGCTTTAAAGCTGGTGTTTCTTAGTGGAAGCTTTGAATTAGTTTTGAACTGCGCATGTCCTAATTTGCCATTTTTATAGAAAAAAATTTGGATAGTTTCCATGTGATAACCTGGAATGTCTTCTGATTTGCATCAAATCTTCATATCATTAACTGCATTTTGAACTTGAAGTATGTCACACTCAACAGTATTCCTACTCATGTACATTGAGGCACAGGCGGCTGGGCTATGCAATATGGACGTCTCTCTCATAGTGCAGCAACCAAGATACAGCTACTTTCCATTGAGAATTCTTTGAACCAACGCCCTGGGCTTGGGGTATGTTGATGTTTTCACGTGAGGGAGCTGCAGGCACAAACACAATGTACTGTGTGCTTTATTGCTGTATAACCCTTGTGGTTTAGCACTTCTTTTTCATTATAATAATAATGTGTGCTTTATTGATCAGCCAATAAAGGTGTTACTGCAAATAATTCAGTGACACCTATATTGGCTGATCAGGAAAGCACACAGTACATTGTCGGAAAGTCATACAAAATTAGCCCGATCTCAGTTTTTTTTTTTTCAGCTGATATTTTCACTGCACTACACTTGTTATCACTCATTTCCACAAGACACATCACTAGTTATCGTTCTCTGAACTCTACATGGAACATCACTAATTACCACTGTATCATTGTCATATCACACGACACATTAATATTTACAGTATCGTCGTTGTAGTTGTACTTGACACATCAGTAGTTATTATTATTGCAGCGGTATAACAGTTCTAGTTCCACATAACACATCACGGGTTGCCATCTGTCACAACTCCACACGAAACATCATTGTCGCTATCACTGTCGCAATCTCACACGACACGCCACTGGTTATCAATGTCTTAATGCCAGAGAAATCACCGTCATACACAGTCTTCTACCACTACTAAGGTGGGAGTAGCTGTCTGCTGGTGGCTGTTAAGTGTCTGTAGCTGGCCAATGACTGACCCATGGGGTTGGCTGGTTAAATGGGTTTAAAGTCTGTAACCTACACTAGGGTCACCTGTTCATCACTAATCAAAATTACTTTAACTCCAAAAGAGGGATGTAGATTTCTTAAGCCTGCCGTAAACAACCAATCAGCAATGTAGCTACTTTATTGGTTGAACAAGCCCTGCCTACACAGCCAGTCACTGTCACGCACTCAGCATCTGTTGGCGTTAATTAAAGTCCAGCTCTCCCATTGGTTAAATTAACCTTGATCAAACAGCCAGCCTGATTGAAATCACACTTTCCTATTGGCCAGCTGAAGTCTGGCCTAGCAACTAGTCATTGTCGATGGTAGCAGTAAGCTACCATGACTTACAATGTACTATCTCTACAATCATTAATACTAAGAAGAGAATAGGTTATAATCATAATCATAATTTTTAAAGGGGTGGATCGGTAAGCCAGCGAAAGGCCTTGGTCAGATAACCAGAATCTTTAGCTGCGGGTCATCGTATGATTAATACCCGCGTCAGGAAGCTCTTGTCGTCGAAAGATTAAGACCCGTGTCAGGACACTATCCGGGCGAATCTATATAGTCCTCGAGGCTATCATCAGCCCGGTACCGAAGCAGTAATATAGCATAAGACCTGCCGTGCCCCATCCACAGGGCGTATGCCACCACGACTGCAGAACTGCAGTCAACCATCCCCGGCCACTGGAATGGAAACAAGGAGCCTCTGCCGTAGATCTTAAGAACATAAGAAAGAAGGAACACTGCAACAGGCCTACTGACCTATGCGGAGCAGGTCCATGTCCCCCCCCCCCCCCCGAATTAGACCAATGACCCTCCCGGATTATCCCAATGACCCACCCAATCTGTTCATCCCCACTCAAGGATGGAGTACTGTACCAGACCCAGCAGCACAAGCTAGTCAGGTCCAACTCACATTCACCCACACTCACCGCTTTTATAACATTGATCCTCCTCTGGAAGTCAGTGACGGACTGACGAGTCATCATATAATTAAAACCTATGTCAGGACAACGTTCCGGACGAATATATAATAATAATAATCTCCTTATTCCTCAAGAAGTGGGCACTCAAGCACATAGTATTCAAGAACGTTACTGTAAATCTGACTGTGTATTTTACATTTAGTGTGATCATTATCTCTATGCTAAACTGCCAGAATACCTGTAACCAAGCACAGTCCGTTGACATTGCAAGTTTCGCCATATATGCACTTATCTACATTCATAGTCTCATAACGGGTTATACATATACCCACCTACTGCACAGGCTTCTAAATGCATTCATGTATCATTCAGATTTAGTATTTAACTGTTTATTAATATTTCTATTCCTTGACGTAGACAGATCATGGTTATTTTCGACTTTTTGCGAACACTTTCTTTGGCTAGTTTATGGCGAAAGAGAAAATTCAGAAAGAAAAGACTCTTCATCAGTTATACCAAAAAAAAAAACTAAAATTTTAAATCCGCTTTAATAAAGTGAGGACTGACCAGCTGACAAGGTGGCGGAAGTCATTGTTTATATTTGTGTATTACGGGACCTTGTGTGAGACAGCTGAATATAATTTAAATACATAAATCCTAAAATGGCTGGTAGACTGTCACTATTTTCTTTTTATATTTCTTTATACGCAGCCATTTACTCATAAAATACTTAATTTCAACATCTGATACAATATTTTGTCAACTGCATGTGAGAAAGTATGAGAAGATATTAAGTTCTTAATAAATAATCATTGCCAGACGTCTATTGTTAAGCCTTTCTTGCTCGGAACATACCAGCCTTCTGACCTAGCCCCGTCTACTTAAGCTTTTCTCACATGCTAAGTAATACATAAATTCAGATATAAACCCTTTCGTGACATGTATTCAGTGCTTAAGTCGATGAAAACAATAAGGTAGGAGAGTTGACTTAGTGTAGTGGCAAAACATGTAGAATCGTAGCATCAGCTGGTTGGGGTCTGACTGCCTCTTAACACTTCCGCTATATTACTTTTGAGGTACTGCGCCTCACATCCCCTTCCTTGTTACCCTCTCAAACTGCACACACATACACACAAATAACAAGTGGAGGGAGTGTGCTTACGAGGACCAGAGAGAGAGAGAACCTTGGTAACGCAGTGTGAGTCATATAACCTTGGTCACACCACTTGCCTCCGCTTGTGCTATGTTGATAGCCTAGTAATATAGTACAGTATATGGCTTACCTGCAAGTTTGGCCTTGTCCTCGCTGTGAGAAAACATGTAAAGGAATGTTTATCTAAGAAAAGTTGAACATACGAGCAAAAATGTCAAAGGATACATTGGCTGGTGAACATCACTACTGAATAGCCTGGTGTAGGTATTTTGTTTGTTTTCTACTATACCAAAATTAGATTACCATCTCAGTCTTTAAAAAAGAACCTACAAGGTTAGTTTCTAGTTCTGTTTAAATACGTTTCCGAAGTATTGCTAATGATGTCTGACCAGACAATCTTGTGTGTTAGGTCAGTGTTGTTGCCTGATTTATTTACAAAAATCCTCAACACAATTAGGCTTAGGATAACGTTAGTTCACATGTCTTTGTAGATGAATGGTTCAGAGAACCGACATGTTGATAAATTAGACACATGTGCAACTCTTGGGTATCTTTATTGAGGAAACGTTTCGCCACACAGTGGCTTCATCAGTCCATACAAAGGAGAATCTTGAAGAAGAGGAGGAGAATGAGGTAATCAGTCCCTCAACCTTGAGTCGATGTGGTCAGTCCATCAATCTTGAATAGAATTCTATTCAAGATTGATGGACTGACCACATCGACTCAAGGTTGAGGGACTGATTACCTCATTCTCCTCCTCTTCTTCAAGATTCTCCTTTGTATGGACTGATGAAGCCACTGTGTGGCGAAACGTTTCCTCAATAAAGATACCCAAGAGTTGCACATGTGTCTAATTTATCAGTTCACATGTCCTACACTCTTCTCTGCAAACTAAGCTTTCACATTATCGTGCGAGTAACAAATTGAGAACGAGAAGCCGAGTGAACAGACCCACTACCCCTAAGTCATTAAGCTTAAATATATTCTAACAATTTTACTAGACAATTCCGATAGATCGTTGCTAATGTTGCTCATGTTTTTTTTTTTACAGAAATGAGTAACATCACTCTGGTTCAGAGTAATGTTGGATAATATGAACTACACTCCTTTATGTTCAAACTAAAATTGGCATAAAAGAATACACTGTAAATGGAGTCACTTGGGGTCGACCCCTCCTCGCGTCTCCTACCTGCGATCAGTGGTACAGAGGTAACCCATCTTCCTGCTGCTGGGTACATCAGCGTTCATGCCTGTATAACTTACCATTTATGATCTGTTAGTTTCACAATGGAGTAGAATATCTCAGTATCTTTAAGTAGGAGTGTAGAACATATGAGTTAAATTACCTAAACCTGAAGTGCATCTCTGATTTTGGTGGAAAGTGATTTTCTGGTAACAGTAGTGACCATTACAAGCGACTGACTAGTCAGTTACGCTTCTGAATTATTTTGGACTTAATAAAAGTTAAGCCGGGTCATATGCCTGATCTCCCTGTTATATCAACCTTCTTAGGAGCTTCACCTACATCCGAAATTCCCTGTATACTAACAGGAAAGCATGCTATTCCTGTGCCATTGAGGGTTGAAAAGAAGTGAAACTGGAACTGTTATTTATTTTTCTGATCACGACCGGCCTCTACTGTTGCTTTAAATCACGAGTTACATGCTTCCTGCTTCCACTTGGGTTTCAGGATGATGTTTAATTCATGTGTCCTTCATTTCTATCATCGCAAGCATATTTATTTTGACTCCTCGGCGTGGCAGGGTTAATGTGCTTGCCTGCTGCTATGGAAGTGAGAGCTTGTGATCACATGACTTCTTATGAATACAATTTCTTACATTTTTGACAGTAAATACGGGCTTAGCGTTTTCCCATGAATACGATTATGATGACAGTGTGAAATCTGTTTGCAATGAAAAGAGTGAAGGGCACGTAACCTAAATATTAGCATGGCGCCCGACTGAGGGTGAATTATTACATTCATAGTTGGGGGAGCGCTGTACCCGCAGGGGTTATACAGCACCTGGGGAAATAGGAGGCGTTTAAGTTTTATCCAAGGATAGGGAAGTCAGGTTCAATTCATTGGATTAAGACCTCTCACTGGTTCCAAGGAACCTCTCGAGGGAAATGAAATCGAAAAAGCTTTAAAATTTATTTAGGGCAGTTTTAGGCGCCGTTCACCATCAGAGAAGTAAATGTCAGTTCCTCTTTCACTTTCGAAACTTTATTATCGCAGGGGTTTAATACCTACCAGCTACACTAAGGTTATTAAAGCCGCATGTCACCTGTTCCCACCAGTCAAAAGTACCTTAATCCTCAAAATAAGGATTACAGTAAACTCTCAGAGTATATACAATGAGAGACATCTCTGTGTATATACCCTACCTGCTGCTACACATGACTCCTTGTTTTTTAATGGTATTATATACCGGCAAGCATGCATTAATAAAGGCCCTGGTTGGCGAAACGTCTTAATAAAGCGCCATGAATGGTATACTCAGTATACCATTCATTGCTAATATGATACAGTATAGTATACTGTATCATATTAGCAAACAAGACTCCTTGTTTTCGTAATTTGTTCAAGATTGTACAGGATCTCGTACATCCCTTCCCTCAAACCCTCAAACCTCTCATCAAGGGAGAGGGTGTTGATGCTAGCGAAGGGCTCTTTGTTCTAGGGGACTGAAGCTAACCTTCGCTTCCTTGGATCGAACCTGATTTCCTCCCATCCCCTATTCATACTGAAAGTGCTCCACATGAAGAGAAGGCATTATACAGCGCATAAGACGATTTTTCTTTGGATTATAAACACAGAAGTTGGATAGACCAGGATAACTCAGGAAAGCCAGTTAGCGTGGCTTATTTCCAAGCCAGGCTCTTTCACGTGTCTGTGTTATGTCCTTGAGGAGTTGTTGCGCCTCTTCGACCTAGCTCGGTGCATGAGTGCTCCCACGTACACACAGGCCACACCACACATCCACGTACACTGGCCACACCACACGTCCACGCACACAGGCCACACCACATGCCCACGTACACACAGGCCACACCACACGTCCACGTACACACAGGTCATACCACGAGTCCAATTAAACACAGGCCACACCACACGTACATACAAGCAACCCCACACGTCCACGTACACACAAGCAACACCACACGTCCATGTACACACAGGCAACACCACACGTCCACGTACAGGCAACCCCCGGACGTACATACAGACAACCCCCGGACGTACATACAGGCAACCCCCGGACGTACATACAGGCAACCCCCGGACGTACATACAGGCAACCCCCGGACGTACATACAGGCCTCAGCTCTTGATAAGAACATAAAGAAGGAACACTGCACCAGGCCTACTGGCCCATACTAGGCAGGTCTAAGTCACCTCCCGGCTTAAAGCAATGACTCACCTAGTCAGGCTAGGACACATCCACTTATGGCAGGGGCACGGTATCAGACCTATTAGCACAAGCTAGTCAGATCCAACTCACACCCACTCATGTATTTATCTAACCTATTTTTAAAACTACACAACGTCTTAGCTCCTATGACGGTACTCGGGAGTTTGTTCCACTCATCCACAACTCTATTACCAAACCAGTGCTTTCCTATATCCTTCCTGAATCTGAATTTTTCCAACTTAAAACCATTGCTGCGAGTCCTGTCTTGGCTAGATATTTTTAGCACGCTATTTATATTCCCTTTATTTATTCCTGTTTTCCATTTATACGCCTTTCTTGAGAGTGCAGATTCAGGGCCCTCAGTCTTTCCTCGTAGGTAAGATTTCTGATACATGGGATCATCTTTGTCATCTTCCTTTGTACGTTTTCCAGCGCATTTATATACATTCTGTAATACACTGACCAAAACTGTGCAGCATAATCTAAATGAGGCCTAACCAAAGATATATAGAGTTGAAGAACAACCTGAGGACTCCTATTATTTATGCTCCTTGATATGAAGCTAAGGATTCTGTTCGCTTTATTGCGAACACTTAAGCACTGTTGTCTTGGTTTAAGATTACTGCTGACCAGAACTCCCAAATCTTTTTCGCAATCAGTAATATTAAGATCTACATTATTTAGTTTATATGTGGCATGGTGATTTTGTTGTCCAATATTTAGAACTTTGCATTTGTCTATATTAATCTGCTTCTGCCACTTCTCCGACCAATGCATCAGTCTATTTAAATCTTGGAGTGCTCTGATGTCCTCATTGAATGAATTAGGCAAGCTATTTTGGTCTCATCAGTAAACTTGCTTATGTCGCTATTTATTCCCTTATCAATGTCATTTATATAAATTGTGAACAACAAAGGGCCCAACACTAACCCCTGTGGAACACCACTCGTGACGCGCCTGCACTCTCATTTCTCCCCATTGATGCAAATTCTTTGCTGCCTATCTGCCAACCACGCCTCTACACAAGAAAAATTTCTCCTCATATTCCGTGTGCCTTAATTTTCCTCAATAGCCTCCGATGTGGAACTCTTATCAAAAGCCCTACTGAAGTCCATATACACAAAATCATATTTATTACCATGATCTACCACAAATACCTTGGTGAAAAAAAGTTAGTAAATTCGTAAGACAGGAATGTCCCTTTGTAAAACCGTGTTGAGATCCATTAATCATTTTATGCCTTTCAAGATGGCTACGAATTGCCTCGGCAATTATTGATTCCGTAAATTTTAATGGTCTATAGTTCGAAGCTAAGGACCTGTCTCCTGCTTTGTAAATAGGTATTACATTTGCCATTTTACACTTGTCTGGCACTATGCCCGTTTGTAGTGATATGTTGAAAAGACTAAGCTACATCTCCTGATAATCTGTATATCTTAACCCACAGCTCATGATAATCATAGGCCGTAACAATCCACAGCTCTTAGATAATTCACAGCTCTTTATAATCCCAGCTCTTAGATAATCCACAGCTCTTTATAATCCCAGCTCTTAGATTGTCCCAGCTCTAGGTAATCCACAGCTATTGATAATCCATTGCTCTTTTTAATCCACAGCATATGATAATCCACTACTCTTGATAATCCACAGCTCTTGATAATCCACAACTCTTGATAATCCACAGCCCATGATGATCCACAACTCTTGATACTCACAGCTCATGGTAATCCACAGCTCTTGATTCTCACAGCTCATGGGATCCTCTCCAAGATACGATACTACGTGCCGCAAACTGCCCTTATCACACTATACCATTCACTTATATATCCATACCTCACCCATGCTATTTGTGCTTGGGGATCAACTGCAGCAACACACCTAAAGCCAATAATAATCCAACAAAAAGCTGCAGTAAGAATAATCACTAAATCCCATCCCTGGCAACACCCCCCCCCACTCTTCATAGATCTAAACTTACTCCCTGTTCAGTACATCCACACTTACTACTGTGCAATCTACATCTACAGGACCTTAAACTCCAATATCAACCTTGACCTAAAACGCTTTCTTGATAGTTGTGACAGAACCCACAGGCATAACACCAGACACAAACATCTCTACGACATTCCCCGTGTCCGACTAAACCTTTACAAAAATTCAATGTATGTCAAAGGCCCTAAAATCTGGAACACCCTACCTGAGAACTCTAGAACTGCAGACACATTCATCACCTTCAAAACTACCATTAGAAAACATCTTATCTCCCTGATACACCCCATCAACTAACTACACGAATACCACCTAGTGGTTCACACTTACACTCACTCACCCATTTGACCATAAACAGAAATATTAATCTCAATCTTAAAATAATGAATCCTATGATACTCCAATACTGAAACTATGTACTGTGCCAAAACAAAAGCATTCACATTGCTAAACTCACAAACTAGTATTTAGTCACTTAGCCATAATACCAGCTTACCTCATAATTTGTAATATTTTAAAATAAAAAATTAAACTAAGTTTGCCCGAAATGCCTAGCCATGCTAGACGTTCTAGTGGTACACTCTGTAATCATTATTTAACTACATGTAAACCACACAACAACCAAATTCTGTAAATTCAACATTGTAACCTTTATAGAGAATAAACTTTGAATTTGAATTTGAATTTGAATCCACAGCTCTTCTAACTGTTGGAGTGACTCATCTCAAGGTCGAGGTGTCTGCTGAGGTGGGGGGGGGGGGCATGTCAACGTTGCTTGAGGCGTGTCGTTGCTGGGGCCTGTCAACGTTGCTGGGGGTATGTCAACGTTGCTAAGGGCGTGTCAACGTTGCTAGGGGCGTGTCAACGTTGATGGGAGCGTGTCAGTGTTGCCATGGGCATATCAGCGTTGCTATGGGAGTATCTCAGCGTTACTGGGAACGCTTCGACGTTTCTAGGAGCATCTCCCCCTCAAGGAAGGTTCCTTGATGTTGGTGAGGGGCAATTGATTTAGGGAATTGGATCTGTGCTCCAGTTCCCCGAATTAAGCCTGAATGCCTTCCACATCCCCCCCCAGGCGCTGTATAATCCTCCGGGTTTAGCGCTTCCCCTTGATTATAATAATAATAATAGGAGCATCTCAACGTTGCTGGGAGCGTTTATACACAGAGTAAGATATCTTTTCTCCAGTACATCGAGAGTTGGTTGTCACTAGTGTACATACACCGAAAATTGGGTATATTTATATTTTAAGGTTTTTGGTGTTAATGTATAGGTGAATAACAGCTTGGATGAACCTAGAATTGTCGCTAGATTTACAACCTAACAACCTGGTTAAGAGCCCAGCAACCTAACAATCTAACGCGGAAAACACCCAGACTTCTGAATAATTACAGGAGTACTGCTTACAATAATGAAGGAAAAGACGCGTGTAATAACACGATGTGAGGAAACAATGGAAAAACACGATATAAAAACATATATAACAATAAAAGCAGCTGTGTCTCCGGTCACCTTCCCACTCTACTCTCCTGCTCATGGAAATATGGAAATATTTTATACCATTTATTTTCTCTCCTGCTCATGTTCCCACTCATCGTTCTACCAGTCATCACCAGACTCTCCACCAATCTTTTACCCATCTCTCCACCCAATCTCTTCAACCCGTCTCTCCACCCATCGACCAAACACAAGTGTAGCTATCTGTGATCCAAATCGGTAACGCCTGCCTCAGCTATGTACTAAATATAGCTCTGTACAATTAGCTAAACTCTATCTCTTTGCTCCATTGCATAAAACTGCGCCAAGGCATTTAACATACACCACCTCGTCTTACTACACAAGGATGGCTCAAGGTCACCCTTCAAGAGTGATGGGTTTTTGAGACAAAGAATTCGAGCTCTCTTTCCCTTTCTCAGATTAAACATGATTACCCCATGAACATAGTAATATTCCTGGTTAGAACATAAGAACATAAGAACGAAGGAACACTGCAGAAGGCCTACTGGCCCATGCGAGGCAGGTCCAAGTCTCCTACCGGCTTAAGCCAATGCACCCAACCTAGTCAGGTCAGGTCACATTGACTTAAGGGAGGAACACGGCTATCAGGTCTAACTCACACCCACCCACATCCACTCATGTATTTATCCAACCTATTTTTAAAGCTACACAACGTTCTGGCCTCTATAACTGTACTTGGGAGTTTGTTCCACTCATCCACAACTCTATTACCAAACCAGTACTTTCCTATATCCTTCCTGAATCTGAATTTTTCCAACTTAAAACCATTGCTGCGAGTCCTGTCTAGGCTAGATATTTTCAGCACACTATTTACATCCCCTTTATTTATTCCTGTCTTCCATTTATACACCTCAATCATATCCCCCCTAATTCTACGTCTTTCTAGAGAGTGCAGATTCAGGGCCCTTAGTCTATCCTCATAGGGAAGGTTTCTGATACATGGGATCAACTTTGTCATCCTCCTTTGTACATTTTCCAGAGAATTTATATCCATTCTGTAATAAGGTGACCAAAACTGTGCAGCATAATCTAAATGAGGCCTAACCAAGGATGTATAGAGTTGAAGAACAACCTGAGGACTCCTATTATTTATGCTTCTTGATATGAAGCCAAGGATTCTATTAGCTTTATTGCGAACACTTATGCACTGTTGTCTTGGTTTCAGATCACTGCTAACCAGAACTCCTAAATCTTTTTCGCAATCCGTAATATTAAGATCTACATTATTTAGTTTATATGTGGCATGGTTATTGTCCTGTCCAACATTTAGAACTTTGCATTTGTCTATATTAAACTGCATCTGCCACTTCTCCGACCACTGCATCAGTCTATTCAAATCTTCCTGGAGTGCTCGAATGTCCTCGTCAGAATGAATTCGACGGCCTATTTTGGTGTCATCGGCAAACTTGCCGATGTCGCTCTTTATGCCCTCATCTATGTCGTTTATGTAGATTGTGAACAGCAGGGGGCCCAACACTGACCCCTGTGGAACACCGCTCGTGACACTTCCCCACTCTGATTTCTCCCCATTTATGCAAACTCTCTGCTGCCTATTTGTCAACCATGCCTCTATCCAGGAAAAAATTTCTCCTCCTATTCCATGTGCTTTAATTTTCCTCAATAGTCTCTGATGTGGGACCCTGTCAAAAGCCTTACTGAAGTCCATATACACAATATCATATTCATTACCATGATCTACCTCCTCAAATACCTTAGTGAAAAAAGTTAATAAATTCGTAAGGCAGGAACGCCCCTTTGTAAAACCATGCTGAGATTCGTTGATTAATTTATGCTTTTCAAGGTGGCTACGAACTGCCTCGGCAATTATTGATTCCATAAATTTTCCCACTATGGAGGTTAGGCTTATTGGTCTATAGTTCGAAGCTAAGGACCTGTCACCTGTTTTGAAAATAGGTATCACATTTGCCATTTTCCACTTATCTGGCACCATGCCAGTTTGTAGTGATATGTTGAAAAGATTAGCCAAAGGTGTGCTAAGCACCTCTTTACATTCCTTTAGAACCCTTGCATACAGTTCATCAGGGCCTGGGGATTTGTTAGGTTTTAATTTATCTATTTGCCTAAGGACCATGTCACTTGTGACCCTAATAGTGCACAGTTTATTATCGTCCTTGTTAGCTGTGCATCATTCTGTATCCAGAAGGTGAAAGAAATAATCGAAAAAAAAATATGGGGAGGGGGGGGGCGAAGCACCGGAACACAAGCCAGATTAAAAAAAATATATTTTATGAGTTTTAATACTTGAGAAAACTATTAGAAGAGCTTCAGAGGCACCTGACGTGAGCTCTGATTCACGTCAGACATGGCGGGAGGTCATTCATGGGCGGGTGTCTCCGCTGTGGCACAGTTACACAAGAATACAAGAATGAAGGAACACTGCAGTAGGTCTACTGGCCATGCTAGACACGTCTAATACAACCACTCATGTACCCGGTATTTAAAGCCACCCAAAGTTCTCGCCTCAATTGCACACGCAAGTAGCTACGATAAAGCACCTAAATTACTGGGAGCGATTGAAGTCCCTTAATTTGTATTCCCTGGAACACAGGCGAGAGAGATACATGATAATATGCACTTGGAAAATTCTAGACGGATTAGTACCAAACTTGCACACGAAAATCTCTCCCTATGAAAGCAAAAGACTCGGCAGGAGATGCAACATTACCCCAATGAAAAGCAGGGGCGCCACAAGTACACTGAGAGACAACACAATAAGTGTCAAGGGCCCAAGACTGTTCAACTGCCTCCCAGCATACATAAGGAGAATTACCAATAGACCCCTGACTGTCTTCAAGAAGGTACTGGACAGGCACCTAAAGTCAGTACCTGATCAGCGGGGCTGTGGTTCGTACATCAGTTTCCGTGCAGACAGCACTAACAGCCTGGTTGATCAAACCCTGATCCACCACGAGGCCTGGTCTCAGACCGGGCCGTGGGGGCGTTGACCCTAGAAACCCTCTCCAGGTATATTCCAGATACACCTGGCAGTTTGTTCCGCTCATCTACAACTCTGTTACAAAACCTGTACTTCCCTATATCCTTTTTAAGTATAAATTTCTCCAACTTAACCCTACTGCTGTTGCATAATGTATAAGATGTAGATGGGATTAATTTGCAACAAGAGAGCAGTAGGAGTATTCCAAGTATGATCTACCAGGTAAAAGCGTTCTTTAAATCTTAAAACAACTTTTTGCTTGCCTAGTGGTGCAGTAGGAGTGAGGTGCCTGTGAGAGTGCTAGTATGGTGGTGTAACAAGAGTGAAGGCGCCTGTGTTGTTGCTTGCGTGGGTGGTGTTGTAGGGGAAAAGTGGCATCCAGGTGTCAGTTAACAGGGAGGTGGCGGTGAGGTAGTCGAGAGGGAGGTGGCAGTAAGGTAGTCGAGAGGAAGGTGGAAGTGAGGGAGTTGAGAGGGAGGTGGCAGTGAGCTAGTCGAGAGGGAGGTGGCAGTGAGGGAGTCGAGAGGGAGGTGGAAGTGAGGGAGTTGAGAGGGAGGTGGCAGTGAGCTAGTCGAGAGGGAGGTGGCAGTAAGGTAGTCGAGAGGAAGGTGGCAGTGAGGTAGTCGAGAGGAAGGTGGCAGTAAGGTAGTCGAGAGGAAGGTGGCAGTAAGGTAGTCGAGAGGGAGGTGGCAGTAAGGTAGTCGAGAGGAAGGTGGCAGTAAGGTAGTCGAGAGGAAGGTGGCAGTGAGGTAGTCGAGAGGGAGGTGGCAGTAAGGTAGTCGAGAGGAAGGTGGCAGTGAGGTAGTCGAGAGGGAGGTGGCAGTAAGGTAGTCGAGAGGAAGGTGGCAGTGAGGTAGTCGAGAGGAAGGTGGCAGTAAGGTAGTCGAGAGGAAGGTGGCAGTGAGGTAGTCGAGAGGGAGGTGGCAGTAAGGTAGTCGAGAGGAAGGTGGCAGTAAGGTAGTCGAGAGGAAGGTGGCAGTAAGGTAGTCGAGAGGAAGGTGGCAGTGAGGTAGTCGAGAGGGAGGTGGCAGTAAGGGAGTCGAGAGGGAGGTGGCAGTAAGGTAGTCGAGAGGAAGGTGGCAGTAAGGTAGTCGAGAGGAAGGTGGCAGTGAGTAGTCGAGAGGGAGGTGGCAGTAAGGGAGTCGAGAGGGAGGTGGCAGTAAGGTAGTCGAGAGGAAGGTGGCAGTAAGGTAGTCGAGAGGAAGGTGGCAGTGAGGTAGTCGAGAGGGAGGTGGCAGTAAGGTAGTCGAGAGGAAGGTGGCAGTAAGGTATCGAGAGGAAGGTGGCAGTAGAGGTATTTCGAGAGGAAGGTGGCAGTGAGGTAGTCGAGGGGGAGGTGGCAGTAAGAGTGGGAGAGGGAGGTGGCAGTGAGGTAGTCGAGAGGGAGGTGGCAGTGAGCTAGTCGAGAGGGAGGTGGCAGTAAGGAGTCGAGGGAGGTAGCAGTGAGGTAGTCGAGAGTGAGGGTGGCAGTGAGGAGTCGAGAGGGAGGTGGAAGTGAGGTTGTCGAGAGGAGGGGGAAGTCAGGGAGTCGAGAGGAGGTGGCAGTAGGTAGCCCGAGAGGGAGGTGGCAGTAAAGGTAGTCGTAGGGGAGGTGGCAGTAATTTGGGGAAGTCGAGAGGGAGGTGGAAAGAAAGGGGAGTCGAGGGGGAGTGGCAGTGAGGTAGTCGAGAGGAAGGTGGCAGTGAGGTAGTCGAGAGGAGGTGTGGCAGTAAGGAGTCGAGAGGGAGGTGGCAGTGGGGGGTCGAGAGGGAGGTGCAGTGGGGTAGTCGAGAGGGAGGTGGAAAGAAAGGGGTGTCGAGAGGGAGGTGGCAGTAAGGGAGTCGAGAGGGATGTGGCAGTAAGGGAGTCGAGGGGGAGGTGGCAGTGGGGGAGTCGAGAGGGAGGTGGCACTAAGGGAGTGGGAGAGGGAGGGTGCAGGAGGGAGTCAAGAGGGAGGTGGAAGTGAGGTAGTCGAGGGGGAGGTGGCAGAAAGGAGTCGAGGGGGAGGGGGCAGTGAGGTAGTCGAGAGGGAGGTGGCAGTGAGGTAGTCGAGAGGGAGGGTGGCAGAAAGGGGAGCCCGAGAGGGAGGTAGCAGTGAGGTAGTCGAGAGTGAGGTGGCAGTGAGGGAGTCGAGAGGGAGGTGGAAGAGGTTGTCGAGAGGGAGGGGGATGGAATTTCAGGGGAAGTCGGAGGGGGGGAGGTGGGGCAGTAGTGGTCGAGAGGGAGGTGGCAGTGAGGTAGTCGATTGGGAAGGTGGCAGTAAGTGAGTCGAGAGGGAGGTGGAAGTAAGGGAGTCGAGAGGGAGGTGGCAGTGAGGTAGTCGAGAGGGAGGTGGCAGTGAGGTAGTCGATAGGGAGGTGGCAGTAAGTGAGTCGAGAGGGAGGTGGCAGTAAGGGAGTCGAGAGGGAGGTGGCAGTGAGGTAGTCGAGAGGGAGGTGGCAGTGAGGTAGTCGATAGGGAGGTGGCAGTAAGTTGATCGAGAGGGAGGTGGAAAGTAAAGGAGTCGAGGGGAGGTGGCATGAGGTGTCGAGAGGGAGGTGGCAGTGAGGTAGTAAATAGGGAGGTGGCAGTAAGTGAGTCGAGAGGGGGTGTGGCAGATAGGGAGTCGAGAGGGAGGTGGCAGTGAGGTAGTCGAGAAGGAGGTGGCAGAAAGGGAGTCGAGAGGGAGGTGGAAGTGAGGGAGTCGAGAGGGAGGTGGCAGTGAGGTAGTCGAGAGGGAGGTGGCAGAAAGGGGTGTCGAGAGGGAGGTGGCAGTAAGGAGTCGAGAGGGAGGTGGCAGTAAGGGAGCGAGAGGGAGGTGGCAGTGAGGGAGTCGAGAGGGAGGTGGCACAAAGGGAGTCGAGAGGGAGGTGGCAGTGAGGGAGTCAGAGGGAGGTGGAAGTGGGGGAGTCGAGAGGGAGGTGAAGTGAGGGAGTCGAGAGGGAGGTGACAGTGAGGAGTCAAGAGGAGGTGGAAGTGAGGAGTTGGATGGAGGTGGCAGTGAGCAGTCGAAAAGGAGGTGGCAGTGGGGGAGTCGAGAGGAGGGGGCAGTAAGGTAGTCGAGAGGGAGGTGGAAGGGGGGGGAAATCGAAGGGAGATGGCAGTAAGGTAGTCGAGGAGAGGGGGAAGTGAGAGAGTTGAGAGGGAGGTGGCAGTGAGCTAGTCGAGAGGGAGGTGACAGGGGGGGACTCGAGAGGGAGTTGAGAGGGAGGTGGCAGTGAGGTAGTCGAGGGGGAGGTGGCAGTAAGGGAGTCGAGAGGGAGGGGGCAGTGAGGGAGTCGAGAGGGAGGTGGAAGTGAGGAGTCGAGAGGGAGTGGCAGTAAGGGAGTCGAGAGGGAGGTGGCAGTGAGGTATTTGAAGAGGGGTGGCAGTGAGGTAGTCGAGAGTGAGGTGGCAGTGAGGAGTCGAGGGGGGTGGAAGTGGGGTTTGTCGAAGGAGGTGGAAGTCGGGAGTCGAGAGGGGGCAGTGAGGTAGTCGAGAGGGGGTGGCCAGTAAGGAGTCGAGAGGGAGGTGGCAGTGAGGTAGTCGATAGGAGGTGGCAGTAAGTGAGTCGAGAGGGGGGTGGCAGTAAGGGAGTCGAGGGGGAAAGGTGGCAGTGAGGTAGTCGAGAGGGAGGTGGCAGTGAGGTAGTCGAGAAGGAGGTGGCAGTAAGGGATCGAGAGGGAGGTGGCAGTAGGGAGTCGAGAGGGAGGTGGCAGTGAGTAGTCGAGGGGGAGGTGGCAGTAAGGGGTCGAGAGGGAGGTGCAGTAAGGGAAGTCGAGAGGGAGGTGGCAGTAAGGGGAGTCGAGAGGGAGGTGGCAGTGAGGGAGTCGAGAGGGAGGTGGCAGTGAGGGAGTAAAGAGGGAGGTGGAAGTGGGGAGTCGAGAGGGGGGTTGGCAGGTAAGGGGAGTCGAGAGGGAGGTGGCGTGAGAGTCAGAGGGAGGTGGAATTTGAGGGAGTCTAGAGGGGAGGGTGGAAGTGAGGGAGTGAGAGGGAGGGGGCAGTGAGGGAGTCAAGAGGGAGGTGGAAGGGGGGGGAGTTGGGAGGGAGGTGGCAGTGAGCTAGTCGGAGGGAGGTGGCAGTGAGGGAGTCGAGAGGGAGGTGGCAGTAAGGTAGTCGAGAGGGAGGTGGAAGTGAGGGAGTCGAGAGGGAGGTGGCAGTAAGGTAGTCGAGAGGAGGTGGCAGTGAGGTAGTCGAGAGGAGGGGGGCAGTGAGGTAGTCGATAGGGAGGTGGCAGTGAGTCGAGGGGGAGGTGCAGTGAGGTTGTCGAGAGGGAGGTGGCAGTAGGGAGTCGAGAGGGGTGGAGTGAGGTTGTCAAAGGGGGAGGGGGAAGTCGGGGAGTCGAGAGAGAGGTGGCAGTGAGGTATCGAGGGGGAGGTGGCAGAAAGGAAAGTCGAGAGGAGGTGGCAGTAAGGGAGTCGAGAGGGAGGTGGCAGTGAGGTAGTCGAGAGGGAGGTGGCAGTGAGGTAGTCGAGAGGGAGGTGGCAGTAAGGGAGTCGAGAGGGAGGTGGCAGTGAGGGAGTCGAGAGGGAGGTGGCAGTGAGGTAGTCGAGAGGGAGGTGGCAGTAAGGGTGTCGAGAGGGAGGTGGCAGTAAGGGAGTCGAGAGGGAAGTGGCAGTAAGGGAGTCGAGAGGGAGGTGGAAGTGAGGGAATCGAGAGGGAGGTGGCACTAGGGGAGTCGAGTGGGAGGTGGCAGTGAGGGAGTCAAGAGGGAGGTGGCAGAAAGGGGAGTCGAGAGGGAGGTGGCAGTGAGGGAGTCGAGAGGGAGGTGGAAGTGAGGAGTCAGAGGGAGGTGGCAGAAAGGGGAGTCGAGAGGGAGGTGCAGTGGGGGAGTCGAGAGGAGGTGGAAGTGAGGGGGGAGTTGAGAGGGAGGTGGCAGTGAGGGAGTCGAAAGGGAGGTGGCAGTGAGGTAGTCGAGAGGGAGGTGGCAGTAAGGGAGTCGAGAGGGAGGTGGCAGTGAGGTAGTCGAGAGGGAGGTGGCAGTGAGGTAGTCGAGAGGGAGGTGGCAGTAAGGGAGTCGAGAGGGGGGTAGCAGTGAGGGTGTCAAAGAGGAGGTGGCAGTGAGGAGTCGAGAGGGAGGTGGAAGTGAGGTTGTCGAGAGGGAGGTGGAAGTCGAGAGGGAGGTGGCAGTGAGGTAGTCGAGAGGGAGGGTGGCAGAAAGGGGAAAAGGGTGAGAGGGAAAGGTGGAGTGAGGGGTCGAGAGGGAGGTGGCAGTGAGGTAGTCGAGAGGGAGGTGGCAGTAAGGGTGTCGAGAGGGAGGTGGCAGTAAGGGAGTCGAGAGGGAAGTGGGGGTGGCAGTAAGGGAGTCGAGAGGGAGGTGGCAGTGAGGGAGTCGAGAGGGAGGTGGCAGTGAGGGAGTCAAGAGGGAGGTGGAAGTGAGGGGATCGAGGAGGAGGTGGCACTAGGGGAGTCGAGAGGGAGGTGGCAGTGAGGGAGTCAAGAGGGAGGTGGAAGTGAGGGAGTCGAGAGGGAGGTGGAAGTGAGGGAGTCGAGAGGGAGGTGACAGTGAGGGAGTCAAGAGGGAGGTGGCAGTGAGGGAGTCAAGAGGGAGGTGGAAGTGAGGGAGTCGAGAGGGAGGTGACAGTGAAGAATTAAGTGGTGAGTAACGTAATGTCTGTATACAGTCTACAATAAAACTAGTACGTACTTGATGCAGATTCAAATGTTAAGCAACAAGGGTATCAGCATACTGCGTTGTGTCTCGTGATGTTTATTAAACAAAACAAGAGGGGGTGTTCTTTTGACCCTGACAATTAAAATCTATAAACTTTTGGGATTCCCCCCCCCCCTTTGCGTTCAAGCTCGCTAAGCTGATTTCCCCACAACTAGGCTTATACGAATCAAAATTAGAGATTAACTAGGTTTCAGGGAGCCTAACGAAAATCCCACAAATTCGGACACCTAATATAGAGCATGATCCAACCAGTCTTTATGTTTCTTCTTTGTGATTCGAGTTTTAAACTTTCCCCACTTCCTGATTATGAATGAAGCTGAGAATAACATCATTCAAAAAAAATCTAGAGTGCTTGTTAGATCTGAAAGAGGTTGTGCTAAGGGTGAGGGCTCCGCCTGGTGCTGCTGCTTCATGGCACGTACAGTTTGCTTAGAGAAATTTCTTCTCTCGATGACTTCACGAATTGGGATGTGGAGTGACTCCACTTGTGTTGGTTCTGTGATCTCTGGTGTCACTGCAATTGCTTATGGGAATCAACGTCATAGTGTCCCTCTTGCCTCTGCCTGCTGACTCCAGCTCCGTCATAGTCTCCATAATATTCACCAGCAGAGACTCGGCAAGTTCTCTCTCAGCAAGGGAGGAATCATCACCGCCCTAGAGTAATACTAACACACATATATCAATACTTTATTATAATCCCAAGGTCTCCAACATAACTCAATGTTCTCCAAGTTAACTATGTGTGTGTATACTCACCTATTTGTGGTTGCACAGATCGATTCACAGCTCCTGGCCCCGCCTCTTCGCTGGTACGATGAGGCTCCAAGAGTCTTATCATGTGTGTGTGTGTTTGAGTGGGGGCTGTGTAGGGCCGTGGGGCGAACATATTGGCTAGGTGAACACTTCATCTTGGCACCTGTTAAGTCGTACACCCACCCACCACCTCCTGCTGGTACCAGTCTCATTGCCTACACGAGGCGACTATGCAGTAGCGTGTGTGGGCCACACATCTCCCAGAACACACTATGATGAGCCGGTGATAGATCACTTGAAGGCGGCGTTTACGACAAGTTAATTAGCTGACCCAGTGTTGTATTTCCCGTGAGGCTAAAATATCTTATTATGACACCCCGTGTATATATAGTGATGATACCCCTCTGGGGTACAGTTATGCCCGGCGCCACATCTCCTGTCCCACGCTGCCCGAGATATACCAACTGCAAATTTTAATTACATTTTTTAAGCAGAAATGGGTATATCCGCAGTGTGTTGCTAACATATTCCATATGAGATGAGCTTCATTTAGGTTCTTTGCGGATAGATTTGAAGACTTGTACAGTTATACAATGACTGCAATAATTACAAGATAGCTTTAGGCGTATATTAAAGATAAATGATGTAGATTTAACCTAGAAAAGCAAAAATAAGGCAAACCGTTTGTGTTATTCGCATTTTTACCATCACACAAGATGGGTTACACACATGAGGTAATGAAATCTGTCAGCCTGAGTTGTTTTAATAAAGGAGACGTGTTGGGAAGGGGGGAGATTTTGTATGATATGGTTCTTGATTATTAAAACTGAAATGTAAATTAATTTTATATGAGTCACTCACTAACACTTAATTTTTTTCAGCTCAAAACCATTTTTCCTTTATAGCGTTGCCGATTTTCATTCAGTAATTTATCAAAACATGTATAGTAAACTTAATTTTACTAATTGCACTTAATTTTACTCCTTTTTTATTTAATTAAATTAAAATGCTACTCACTTCATTTGTTATATGAATGTCAGTGGATAATATAATTAAGTTTAAATTTGGATTAGATAATCATATCTTACAGCGAGGCACAACCTCTTTGGCCGGTCAAGCAGACTGTTTACATTATGTCTCATGGCATCAACGGCCCCAACAACACCAGAGGGTTCGCCAGGGTTGGCTGGGTACATCAACGACCATTCCTATGATATGGACATGAAATCGGCAGGATGGAATGGGCGGACCCTGGGTACCAGGTGGCTGTTACCTGTGGGTTGTTTAAGTTTTTACCCCAGAGGGTTAGCCACCCAGGATAACCCAATCAAGTCAATGCGTCATCGAAGACTATCTTATTTCCATTGGGTCCTTCAATCTTGTCCCCCCCAGGATGCGACGCACACTAAGTTGACTAAGAAGCACGCAGGTACCTACTTACTTCTAGGTGAACAAGGACAGCAGGTGTAAGGAAGTGTACCCAACGTTTTCACTCATGCTTGGGACTGAACCACACACTTAGTGTTGGAGGCGAGTGCGTTGCCAATCAAACCACGGGGCACCCTGTTCCCTGGGCTCGGCTCGTAATAATATTAATATAATTCTCTTCCTCCTCCCCTAAAAAAAACTGTGTGGTAAGTCGAATGACAATAGTTTTTCTCGATCCAGAATATGGCAGTTCAGGGCGTTAATACTTCTCACCCTCGTGTTCTCACAATGCAACATTAGTTTTGGCACATCTCTAGCAAACGTTACTTGGCCATATTCTTCTGTGTTCAAGTTGTGTTAGTATTCATTTGAACAAACTGGGATATTCATATGCCAAGTAGACCGTTCATGACAGTCCTACCTTCCCACGCTTGTATATCCTCTTCACTCAAGTTCCAGCTCTTGGAATCACCTGCATCTTTGTAACACGTGAACAGTAAGCTATTTTCTATCATATCATGGCTGGACTTCCGGCTATCCTTTCTCTATATTGCCGTGCGCTACTGGAATCCTTCCCCACGATGTTGTGCATTAGTTCAATGACTGACGCTTCATTCATGGATGGTTACTTCAGGGAGCGACGCTCTGCTCAGTCTTGCGATGTATGTTAGTGTCTCCATGGCACTATACAAGTATTTTAGTGGATTGTTATATCCTTATAAGAACACACCTTTTCTCGATACTGCCGTTTTTAGCTCTTCTATTCATCAGATGAACTTTAAATGTTAATAGTTCAACTTCCGGCTATAGTCATTCTATGTCATTGTTCCTACCACGTCCAGGGGCCACAGAGATATTTTTACCCCACTATCCACCATCACTGCTAATCCAACATGTTTGGCAATAATTGTAGACATCCACATAAGGAAATTTTGTAAAATGTGTTTCTTGTTACCTACTTCAAATAATAAGGGCCCAAAAAGCTTGTTATTTTTTATTTACTCCTAATCAGTCTTAATCTCAAACTGTGTCCACGAACTGGACTGCAGATAATGTGAGACACAGGAAGATGAAGAGTGGAGTGGTTATTCTTTTTATTTTGTTTGGCAAGGAGTTATCTGATATTTCTTTATCGTGCACTTTACGAGGCTATGGATTGCTGGTGTAATCTGTAAAACATTCAATGCTTTTTCCCCATTCTACCAGTCGTGTTCAATATTCTTGCAGATGCAGCAGCTTAGGAACGATTTAAGTTGCACAAACTAACACTGTTGAGAAATAAGATACAAAATAAAATAATCTTACACAGACTGACACGTAGACATCATGTATATAGTATACATGCAGATTATGAACAAAAATATTACAAGGAAAAACTGATCTGCCTCAAATATAACAGGATGTACATAAACTCTCTCTCTCTCTCTCTCTCTCTCTCTCTCTCTCTCTCTCTATATATATATATATATATATATATATATATATATATATATATATATATATATATATATATATATTATATATATTAATATGTATAGTATATGTATCAGTCTGTAGTGGAAGGAAGGCGGGGTAGGGGTCGGCCTAGGAAAGGTTGGAGGGTGGGGGTAAAGGAGGTTTTGTGTGCGAGGGGCTTGGACTTCCAGCAGGCATGCGTGAGCGTGTTTGATAGGAGTGAATGGAGACAAATGGTTTTTAATACTTGACGTGCTGTTGGAGTGTGAGCAAAGTAACATTTATGAAGGGGTTCAGGGAAACCGGCAGGCCGGACTTGAGTCCTGGAGATGGGAAGTACAGTGCCTGCACTCTGAAGGAGGGGTGTTAGTGTTGCAGTTTAAAAACTGTAGTGTAAAGCACTCTTCTGGCAAGACAGTGATGGAGTGAATGATGGTGAAAGTTTTTCTTTTTCGGGCCACCCTGCCTTGGTGGGAATCGGCCAGTGTGATAATATATAATATATATATATATATATATATATATATATATATATAATATATATATATATATATATATATATATATATATAATATATATATATCTTTCTTTCAACACACGGTCGTATCCCACGAGGCAGTGGCAAAGAAAACAAGTTCTCCTTTCAAATTATGTAATATTATCAGAGAAGCGGTTACTAGCCTCTTGCACCGCATTTAGTGCACTTACACAGCAGGCTACGGAGGAGATATTCTGTTCACTTCCCCATGGAGATAAGGAAATAAATCAAGAACAAGATTGAAAGAAAACGCAGAAAACCCAGAGGGGTATGTATATATACGCTTGTACATGAGTGTAGTGTGACTTGTAAGTAGAAGTGCAAGATACCTGAAATTTTGCATTTCATGAGGACAGAAATAAGGACCAGCTGAATCCTACACTAGTAAAACAATACAGGCTTCGTTTACACTCACTTAGGCAGGACGTAGTCTACCCTGGCGTTGCGTGTACTACTACTAGGATATATATATATATATATATATATATATATATATATATATATATATATATATATATATATATATATATATATATATATATATATATATATATATATATACATGTTATATATATGAACATTAGTTGTATGTCCTTTAGTTATCATAGCAACTTTTCATGATGTCATTATTATTTCAAAACACGCTTACTACACTAGTTGCAAGCTCAGCTTAGTTGATAACAGCAGGTCTAGCTATTTATAGTTTCTTACAAGCAAATTTTTTAAATCATTAACATGTGTTGCACAACTGCATATCATCATGCCTCGAGGTTGATCTCTTAGCTTGAAAGTCTATTAAATTCCTGTGGATCATTAAGACTGTAGCTGAACTCTGCACTAGCATCAATAATTATTTAATCCGTTAAAGAGGTATTGAGTTAAACTTTCAGTGTATATATATATATATATATATATATATATATATATATTATATATATATATATATATATATATATATATATATATATATATATATATATATATATATATATATATATATATATGTCAGTGTTGAAGATTTGAAGTTTATTAGAGGTTGCGTTCCCAAGTTATAATACGGATAAAAGAACCCTGTGGAAAATTGCTTTATCTGAATGTAACTCATTATGTACATAGCAGAAAATGATAACAAAGATAATTATTATTTATCAATGTGGACACCTAGGTCGCAAAAAATGTCCCCCTTCGATACCTACCACTGTCATAACCACAAGTTGCTCTGGACTTATTAATTAAATGAAATATACATGCACCAGAAATACTGGTAAATATATAAATTTGTGGACTGTATATTAAAAAAATAAATGGTTATATATATATACACAATTACATAACAGAAGGAAAATATATCTTAATATCACTCACCAATTTGATTGGAGATTAATGTGTATCATACTCAGAAAGCCTCACTCTAACTAAATCTATGAAAATAATGCTGGCCAGAATTACACACAAATCTAGAGAGCTTATCTGAGGTTCCTGGAGCTGTCTTGTCCAGTCGTCTGATATCTCAAGTTATGCAGGAATGCACATCCACCAATTTTGCCTCCTATTTGAGAGGTGTCAACACAATTTTAACCTCTAGAGCACGAAAAATTCTTCCCATTACACCAACGTTTGTACAAAATTCAAAACCAAGATGGCGAGTGTCCTGTCTGCGCAGGCCCAGATCCAGTTTCCCATTTTCGATAACATACTTCTTTTAAAAATACAATATAGGGCACCTATTTACCTATAAATTACCGTATTTCAGGAAAATATACAGTATTTTCCACCCTGCGGCCAAGCGGAGGTTGTTGCAAAACGACTCAAATTGCTGATTTGGCAATGGTGGAGGACCTGGGTACATATAGGATCTGGCATCCACATGGCGACATATTACACAAGATTTAATCACTCTTTTTACACTTTGCCATCCTTGTGGAATCCAGAAAGTTTCCCTAATACAATTTAAGGTATCTTGTACCCCACCATGCATTACATTTTTATGGGCATTTAGAACAATTAAATTTGTTAGATGATGAGTTTTGGGCAGTAAGATAGGGTGTTTAGCATAATCACCCAATTCAGCATTTTGAAACCTACCTCTGCACCTAATTACATTGTTTTCTAAATACAGCCCCAGTTTCTCTATTATGGAACCTTTCACAATTTTTCTTTCCATCATCAATTTAATCTCATTTCCATAGATTTCCTCCTGTACCCTCTTTATCCAATATTCAAGAGGATGTTTAGAAATTTAAACACCAACTTAGTTACATTGATTAGTTTGGGTAAAGAAGAATACCTATTTATATCAATGGCTAAGGAAGGACAAACTATTGGAGCGGTGGTCACAGTAATTTCAACAGGAGCAATATACGCCTTTTGTACAGGCCAATTAGCTTTATTTACCAACCAGCGCGGTCCTTTAAACCAGGATACAGCATTTACAAATTTAGCATAAGGTAAACCTCGAGACAAGAAGTCAGCTGGATTCTCCTCACCAGGTATATGATTAAATGTTAACATATGCTGACCCAAACTATTATACTTCTCTTGCATCTGATAAATTTCAGTGACTTTGTTTTGTACGTACACAATTTTACTGTTTCCATTACGAATCCATTGTAAGGATACCTCATTATCAGACCAAATTACAGTGTCGCTAATATTTATCTCCTGCAACTTATTTCTTATATAATTAGCTAATTTGACACCTACATAAATGGCTGTTAATTCCAACTGAGGTAAGGTACGTGATTTAATTGGAGACACTTTAGCCTTAGATATAACAAGATAACACTATTACATTGAAGGTAAGCAACTGCTCCATATGCCAATTTTGAAGCATCACAAAAAATGTGGAGTACATTTTTCCCATCTGGATTGGCCACCTGGCGTGGGAACTCCAACATTGGAATTTTTTCATAATCACCAATTAATTCATTTCACCTGTTAATGAATTCCTCAGGTAGAATTTCATCCCAAGCACATTTAAGTTTCCATGCTTCCTGAATTAATAATTTTCCTCTTATAGTAAGGGGTGACACTAAACCTAGTGGATCAAAACATTTGGAAACTTCAGCAAGCAAAACTCTCTTAGTTAATTTATTGGGCATACTGTAATTATTAGGCTTTAACATTAACAAATCTCTCTCAGTATCCCAATTTAAACCCAATACATTGGGTTTAAATTGGGATACTGAGATGGCGAGTGTCCTGTCTGCGCAGGCGCAGGTCCAGTTTCCCATTTTCGATAACATAATTCTTTTAAAAATACAATATAGGGCATCTATTTACCTATAAATTATCGTATTTCAGGAAAATATACAGTATTTTCCACAAACCCCACACATTGTAAAATTGACATATTGGCACCTACGTATCCCAGGACCAATCCAAAAAAATGTATCTAATTGCCATGCATCAGCGTTTTAAAGCTGAACATAAGAGATATTCTGTAGTTATTGAATAGAATTTTTAATTAAACTGGAATACGTATACAATCCAGTAACAATGTGAACCTTCGTTTGAACAAGAACCATCACTTTAAATCTGAAGCAAATTAGAAGAGACATTTAGTTACCGGACAGAATTCAGTAATTCCAAGTTTATTACCAGTATTAGTAAATTGTCCAATTTGCACCATTACAGCCTAATCTTAGAGTGTCATCTTTTTCATGGCATCGGCCTATAAAGAATCACGCCGTTCAAATAAGACATACTCAAAATTATTTCACGAAAGGAGCATCATACTATTTTAAAAATAAAATTAAAAAATTGGCATCTTTATACTCCAGTAATATTCAGAACATTTCTCTAAGTAGGATACATCAGTGTTAAAGTTTGAAGCCGATCGAAAGAGGTTTCCTCAAGTTATCGCAGGTAACCCAGAATTGTGTATGATCTATATAATCTTGACCGGAGAGTACCTGCACATGCCAACAGTTGCATTGATCGGACCAAAGTTTCCCCAAGTTATAAATGAATACCCTGGAAAAAGAAAAAATGCCAAGCTGGCACTGGATAAGCACCTAAAGTCGGTTCCTGACCAGCCGGGCTGTGGCTCGTACGTTGGTTTGCGTGCAGCCAGCAGCAACAGCCTGGTTGATCAGGCTCTGATCCACCAGGAGGCCTGGTCACAGACCGGGCCGCGGGGGCGTTGACCCCCGGAATTCTCTCCAGGTAAACTCCAGGTACCTAATAAACTTCACGATGCGGGTGTTAGGTCAGCTCTTACTTTAATAAAATGTTATGTACACCATGGTACCAATGTTTTCTTAATTAAAAAAATATATATTGTAACTAACATATAATCATATTAATTACCTGGAGAGAGTTCCGGGGGTCAACGCCCCCGAGGCCCGGTCTGTGACCAGGCCTCCTGGTGGATCAGAGCCTGATCAATCAGGCTTTTACTGCTGGCTGCACGCAATCCAACGTATAAGCCACAGCCCGGTTGGTTAAGAATATGAATACTGAAAATATAAATATATGGAAATATGATAAGCAATGTCACTGCTGAGTCAACTACTAGTATATCAAATTAAACCTGGTATACGATGTATATTTAAAGCAACATTAATATAATGCTGAGAGTTCATATTTCATGTGATATTTTTATGCTAATCCAAAGTCATATATTTCAGTCAGGAAAATGCTTATCAACGTAAGTCTGATACATCCTCATTGTGCGGCCATCCTGAGATATATGACATTTTACAAGATTAAAGCACGAACTATATTAATGTTATGTATTGTATAAGGTTTCTGTGATGATTCTTTAATCAATATTATGTCCAGAAAGTTCAGCTGGCACAGGTAGTGGGGTGCGGAAACCTTCGTAGAAAACGGTATTCGTCTGGCAAATGTAAACCACATTATTTCAGTGTTCCCAAACTGACCTTCTGATGTGTGATACAACTGATGAGTAAACCAGAGTGTATGCTCTCACGGGAGGATTCCATTATAACCGAACTATCCACAGACATCACGATAAAAGTGACACGCAGTGAAGTTCAACTGAACTTCGTGAAGCTGAGACTGGCAGGAAACAATCCATCTTCAGTCATACTTTCATGCAGGATGAGACGTACTTATCATTCATGCTGAGACACTTTTTTTTTGTCTCATTTACAAAAAAACAAACATTTTATGTGACTGCTTGTCTGTTTGACTAGAAAAACATCCTTTCCTGTGGGAGTGTTAAGTAAACATAGTGCTTATTCAAGCCTTGGGAAATGTGACATTGCATCAGACTGGTCACAAAATGTAGTATTTCTGACTTATAATAATAATAAAAAATCCAGCAAACTCATGAGACTTACAGACATTAATATATCGCCCAGCTTTGACTAGGCTCCAAATATCTCTGGGAGTTCGTTGCTCCACAACTTAATATAAATCTAACCGAAATTAAAAGCTTTTCAAGTGAATTATTTTCACCCTTTGAATCATTATGTATGTCACAAGAAGTAGAACTAGTGTAGAATTACCGTAATGGTAGTGGCAGAAATATATATAATATATTATAATATATATATATATCTATATATATATATATATATATATATATATATATATATATATATATATATATATATATATATATATATATATATATATATATATATATATATGACTCAAGAACAGCTTACGGTCTCCTTAAATCCATTTAAATATATTACCTAACTCACACTCCAACAGCACGTCAAATTACCCTCCACCACCCCCCCAAAAAAAAGTCTCCACTGACTCCTATCTTACAAGTAACAAGTTCATATATGCATGCTAGATGCTCATGCCCCTACTTCTCAAAACACGCTTCCAGCCCATCCTGTGACGAGCCGTACACATTCCACCTACCTGTGACTGATAAACCCGCTTGGTCACCCTATGTTTCTCCACAGTATAAATTACCAAATCATCTTAACAGCCCTTCCTTCGCTGTTTCATACAGCAACATCGTCTTCTAATCTCGTCACTCCTTATTCTCTGCATAATATATACACTACATACAAATCTCCAAAATATATCTGCTGCACTCTTCCAGAACTATTATTAAGTTAGCTAACTGGCTGAACAGTTTTGCTCTTTTCCCTTATTTTCAAGCATATTTTCAAATGCATATATTATCATTCACTTGAAGAATTTCATCAATAATATATAATAATAAGTAATAAATAATAATAATAGTAATCATAATAATAATATAATAATAATAATAATAATAATATATAATATCTTTATTTACCACAAGTGCATGTACAAGGTATACATGTATCCCAGTTGGATATGCTGAATGTTGAAGACAGAGTAAACAATGAAGCTAAATCACGTTTATGAAATTGCTCACAAACATTTGTCAGAATATTTGTTAATTTGTCAAGGTTGGGAACCAAAGCAATCATAGTATAGTGGGAAGAGAGCACAACTTTATACCACAGTCAGTGGCCAGGCTTCAAACACCTTTATTGTACAGCAATAAAGGAATGGAACAGACTGCCCGCACATGTCAAAGCCAATCATAGCGTGAACCAGTTCAAAAGAGTTGCCAAAAGGTGTCTGATGAATGTAGCTACAGAAAGGGAGGATGTTTTACTATTTTGTAGCTAACATACGTGTAAATTTACCTTATTCCTTGTAATGACCCTCCGTATTGTAGATTTCTTAAGAACTTGGTGTAGCAGATAGTCTTTTTAGTATGATAATAAGATGTTATCTTCATTGTAGATTAATAAGAAAATATTATAACCTTTATATTATAATAATAAGGTAAAAGGACCCCAATGGAAATAAGTCACTCTGTCTGACTTTTTTGGGTTATCCTAGGTTCTCTACACATATGCTGCTATGTATGATAATTCTATATAACTGTATTTGTGTATACCTGAATAAACTTACTTACTTACTTACTAGCTGACATCAGTGACATATCGCTTGTTATGCAGAATATTTCGGGCAAATTAGGTCAGTTTTGTTCCCAGGATGCGACCCACACCAGTCGACTAACACCCAGGTACCCATTTTACTGATGAGTGAACATAGACAACCGGTGTAAGGAAACACGTCCAGTGTTTCCACCCCTTCGCCGGGAATCGAACCCGAACCCTCACCGTGTGAAACGAGAGCTTTTGCCACCAGGCCGGTGAAGCAACACCGGATCTTCGGCAATGAAAGTTCCTTCACGCTACCAACCACCATGTACATGATATAATCAGTGCAACCCATCCTCATATCCTGTGTCAAAATATACTAGGTTAACATAGTTCTTGTCCTAACCTTGTAAACTGCAATATAGATTAGGGCAGCCGCACAATGCAATTGAACTTGTATTTAAAAAAAAAAAAGAACAAACACGTTTTGCATATTATCTCCTGTTAATCAAGTGTTTGGTAACTCAGTCCACCGTAATGCAGCTCCAAGTAATTACACATTGGAATTTCACACTCAGGTGGCAGTAATTGTCTTTAGACACAAAGGAAGGAGGGAAAAGACGTCAGCAAAGAATAAAGTGGAGGTAGGAATTGCTGGCGCATGGATCCGGTCAGCTGGTGCGTACCAGAGGGTCGTGTTTCCTTTGGTCACACTTCCATAGTAAGTGATTTTGTTTTGAAAAACTGATACATCACATTGCGTGGATAACGTTATGTATATGTCATTTTACAAGAAGAGCAAGAGCTATGCTTACCTAACAATTAACACACCCATCCCACAGGATGGTTTGGTGTAATTCTTCATCACTCGGGATGTTTTCCTGTCATAAGCCACAGGAGAAAGGTTTTATAGTCATTTTCCATCACTCAGGATGATTTTTCCCAATATTGCTTCGTCACATAGGTTGGTTTACAATTCATACCTTGTCACTCAAGATGGTTTGCAGTCATTTTCCATCCCAGGATAGTTTCCTTGTCGTACTCCATCATACAGGATGATTTTCTAGTCATAGTCCAACACATAGGATAGTTTTCCTGTCATACTCCACCACACAGGATGAATTTGCGCTTGACTTAAGTGAAGTCTTCCAGCTTCAACTGGGTGTCTTCGGTATTACGGACTACTGATCACCCAGGCTCAGTAGCCATCACAACCTCTTGTAGAGTTCTCTTCCCTAGCAGTGAGCTGCTGGGGTATATTGATTAGGGATTATCGTAATAGTGGCCTGATAGACGGTGGTGATAGGTGGCAATATGATTGTGAATTATTATGTGAGCAAATTACCTGCAGGAAGTTTACAGGGTATTACCTGAATTATTACCTGCAAGGAATTTGGGTGAGGTGAGCAGGACTTAGTCCCAGCAGGTCGCCGAATTGTCACTCCCTCGAAGCCCACTCCCTACCAGTCTCACGAAAAGCTAGACCTGACATTAAATTAATAATTACAATATTTAAACCAGCTACTCTCGTCAATTAAAATTGTGAACTGTATATGATTAGGCTTGCTGGATACACAAAAGAAATTCATATTACCATTTAATTACTGTAGATGGATCACTCCACAACACCTCCCAAACACCTAGACCCTACACTGGCCAGTTAGAGATCTAAACAAAGGACTAATGGCGCACTTCCTTGTGAGTAATGGTCGTATCCCTTATCTTCTGCTATCCACACGTAATTTTTGAGGTCCTGCAAATCTCCTGTCAAAGTTCTTCAGCAGGGGACATTAACACGGGCTCCTATTACAAATTCAGGCCGAAAAAAACTCATTTTGCCCACAAATTACAAATGGCGTCTCCCTGGCTCTTCCACACATCCCCTCACTAGAAAAATCTTGAAGTGTCCAAAAAGCATCACATTTTAAAACGTAATTATTATATTTTTCAAATTTAAACATGCTGAATTTAGGAAATTTCAAAATTTTTCACAATGATGTTTCAAAGCTAGACTGATTCCTAATAGAGAATTTACATCAAACATGAATGACCGTAACTGAATACGTAAAACATCTCATGGATGAAAAGCGAGACATTTACAAGCGATTCTAAAACATAGAGGGGCTATTTTATTGACCAATATATTTAATTTTGGAGAGAAGTAAAAAAAGGAATAAGGAAAGCCAAGAATAAAAAAATATGAAAATTAAGGTTGCGATTGAATCAAAGACCAAATCAAAGGGTTTCTTACTGATGTACAGGAATAAGATTAGGGAAAAGATAGGCCCACTTCAATATTACTCATGTCAGTTTACTGTTAATGACAGAGATATCAGTATCATTCAACACTTAAGAGACTGTGTGATTTTTTCTAGATTTTTCCTGATTTCTACTCCAAAGTTCGTTTTTGTTTCACCCATAACTTGAACACCTCATTTAATCGGCGTGAAATTTTAAATGCGTGTGTATGGTGACGAGGATCAAATTTCGGGAACAATTGGTATGTTCACGTGCCCTGTGACCAAAGTTGTAGGACAAGCGCCCTGGAATGGAAGGCCTGGTCGTGGACCGGGCTGCGGGGGCGTTGACCCCGGAATACCCTCCAGATAGACTCCAGGTAGATAATCCTCCGTGGAGTGACTCCGAACGTTTAAAAAAGGCGGCTCCTAATTCGACGACGGCGGATAATGAAATTCATGTGTGTAGGAGCAGATTTGATAATTTTATGTGTAAAATAATGTGGAATGTTTGTTTTTGCTAAATCACTTGAAATAAATTTCAGTTTACCTCTCCTGATCGGCTTCAAATTTTGAGGGCTGATGCATTTTATTAAGGCCAGGATAGTAGTATCCACTAAAATTTGTTTGCATCCAGACAAATTTGTTGATGTAATAAAATAAAAATCTTAAAAATGTTGGAGTTCATGTTATAACTGGAGAGTAATTAATGTGCTCGGCTTTAAATTTTGACCACTGGCGTGTTTCCTGAATGCAAGGTTCATACTGTTAATGGGTGATAAAATTCCTCATAGAAAACTGATTAAAAAAGTAGCAACACGTGATACTGGATAAATTATCTCCCGGGAAGACATACAACAGAGAGCTTCTATTAATGGGGATAAATCGGAATGGGGAGCCATTGCAAGTGGTGTACCACAGGGCTTAGTACTGGGTCCCTTGTTGTTCACAACCTACGTGAACGACTCAGATGAAGAAATAAATAGCAACAAGTAAATTTGCTGATCTCACTAAAATAGGCCGTCAAATAATTTTTGATGAGGGCACTAGAAAGCTACAGGATGACCTGGATAAGTTGATGTGGTCAGAGAGGTGGCTGATGCAGTTCAGTGCGAACAAATCCAAGGTTCTAATCCCAAAAATAAAAAAATAGCTACAGTACTTATAAGGAAAATAATAAAGAACTTAGTCATCAAAGTGAATGCGAGAAAGATCGAGGAGCTCTAATTATCAGAAATTTAAAGCCAAGAAAACAGTTTATAAGTGTTTGCAATAAAGCTAATAGAATTCTTGGGTACATATCAAGAAGTATAAATAATAGAAACCTTTCTTACGACAGTTAACTAAAGCACCAGGAGAGATACAATTGAAGCGTCCGAATGGAAAAGATGGATTAAAGTTAGACAAATTTAGATTTAGTAAGGATGTAGAGAAGTACTGGCTCGGCAGTAGAGTTGTAGATGAGTGGAACAAACTCCCAGGTAGCGTCATTGAGGCCAGAAATCTGGGTAGCTTTATTACTGTTACTGCTCTACTCACACCACCACCACCACCACCACCACCACTACTACTACTACTACTACTACTACTACTACTACTACTTACTACTACTACTGCTGCTTCATCTAGTACTGCTACCACTTCTACTACTACTACCACTTTCATTAGTACCGCTACTATTTTTACTACTACTACTACTAGTAGTAGTATTACAACTACAGCTAGTACTGCTACTACTATTACTACTCGTAGTAGTAGTAGTAATAGCAGCAATACTACTACTACTACTACTACTAGTAGTAGTAGTAGTAGTAGCAGTAATAGTGCTTCACCTAAATGAAATATTAAATACAATAATGAGGTATCGTACGTGAGGCAGTGGTGTGAGGGATGTAAACACAAGTCAGCTGATGATGACTCACTGAAGGTCATCATCATAATCATTCACTACATACTCACCTCTACCTTTAAGTAAGCCTTTATTAACAGGGTATATACACTGAGAACTGTCTCTCTCGCAGTGCATACACACTGATAATTTTACTTTAATCCGTGTTTTTAAGATTAAAATATTCTTGACTGGTGGAGAACTGGTGATATTCAGCCTTAATGACACTTTGAGTAGTTGTTACGTTAATTAAGCCTAACTAAGCAACCAAGTCTATTTATCATTCGTGTATATCGATTTTCACAATTGTTTTAGGGGCACATGGGTGTCATGGGCACACTCATAGTGCATTATGTAGACTTAGAATAACGGGTTACTCGTGGCTGAGTTGGGAGTGTCCTCAGCTCACAATGAGGGACCAGGGATTGATCCCCAGCACCAATCAAACGTTAAGAGAATATTTTGTTCGGATTTTTAACTCTGGAGAGTTAGCACCCAGGATAACCCAAGAAAGACAGTGCATTATCGAGGACTGTCTTTTTTTTTTTTTCCACTGGGGTCCTTAAATCTTGTCCCCCAGGATGCCACCCACACCAGTCGACTAACACCCATGAACCTACTTGCTTGCTAGGCAAACGGGACAGCAGGTGTAAGGAAACACGCCCAATGTTTCTACTCTTGCTGGGGATTGAACCACGGACACTTAGTGTGAGAGGCGAGTGTGTTGCCTATCAGGCCATAATTACTCCAGATGTACATTTGGAGTAACTAATGTCTTAAGTTCAAAATGTTTCCCTTTAATGAGTTCAAAAATGATTGCCTTATTTCCACTCTGTCAATATCATATACCTTTCCTTCCTCAAGATGTGGAGCCTAGATGCTGCCAAAGGGCTCTTTATCCAAGGAACTGGAGCCTCTGCCCTCTTCCTTGGATCAAACCTAATTGTGTCCTACTTCCCAGATGCCGTATAATATGTATGTTCATGTAAAGTCTTACAGAATAATTTTTATTTTATGTATGTCTTACAGTAATTTTTTAATTAGGTATAAACCGTTTCTACTTATTTTAAGGGTTTGTTCATTGAGTGTCTGAAGCAGTCTGGGTCTACATGAATGCCATAGTCTCCATCTGTCATTTCTGTGAGCTACATGGCCCTAGTGTTGTTTTCTGTACTCAGGCTTTTCGAGATCTTCTTGATCTGGATGCCTTGACTGATGCAGGAGCTTTAGAAATTTTAAATTCTAGAAACTTGGAAGATGAAGAACAGTTGAAGGTATTGTATCAATTATGATCCTTATCACTTATTAGATTCTATAAATATTGCTTGTACTGTATCTTCTTTTTGATTACATAGTACAGGTATATATTTTTCTAGTCTTTTTCACACACACATGGAAAAATTAAAATAATCAGCCTCTGTACTGAGGCAAGATAATTTAAGGAATCATAGATTTTTATTTAGTTGATAAAGATTTTTTTTTTTATTTGCAAAAAATTAATTTAAAGAGGTCTGCTTCAGTATATGTCACCAAGTACTATATACCTTAGTTAAAATATATTTCTGTAAAAAAATTGGCAGCAGTGTAAAATTCTACGACATAGTCAAATTTTCTCACATTCAGTGCTTTCAATATTCTTTTGGACTTCATTCTTAAGTTTATATGAAATATGGAAAACACATTTTCTGTGATAGTTGTATGACCCTAGTGGGTTTAGCACTTAATTATGATTGTTGCAATGTGATATTTCTGTGTATAGGAGGGTGGGTGCTGGTGCAAAAAGGAGTGATTGGTGGAATAATGAGGTAAAGAGGGTGGGTGGCATGAGAGAAAAAAGTTAGCATTAAGGGAGGTTTCAACAACGTAAAAGTGATGTATGGACGGCAGGGTATATGGAGAGTAAAAGAGAGGTTGAAAGAGTAGTCAGGGAGTGCAAAATGAGAGCCAATAATAGAGTGGGTGAAGTTTTATCAACAGATTTTACTGAATAAGAAAAAGTTTTGGAGTGAGACGAATAATAAGTTGGGAAAGCCTAAGGAAGAAATGGATTTAGAAGTTAAAATAAAGAGGGGTCATTAAATGGAGAGGCAGAGGTACCAGGAAGATGGAGGGAATATATTGAGGTGTTTTTAAATGTTGACAAAGACAGGGAGGCAGTACTTTCATGCATTGAACAGGGAGGTATAACATCTTGTAAGAATCAGGAGCCAGCTGCAAGTGTCAGAAGTACCAGAGGCAGTGGGTAGAATGTTGCTTTGGAGTGGATGGTGTATGCATGTGTTCAGTCTATGCATGAAATAGAATAGGGTACCTAAGGATTGGCAGAAAGAATACATTGTTCTTTTATAAAAGGGAAAAGATATAAAAGAGAATGTAAGACTTGTAAGGAAATAAACTTGTTGAGTATACTGGGTAAATTGTATGGTAGAGTAGTTATTGAAAGAATTAAAGGTAAAACAGAGAGTAGAATTGCAAAATTCTGCAACCTGAATGCCCATGTTAAGAGGAATGACTGCATCAGAGTTTAATGTTTTGGTGGTAGATGTTATACCTGCAGCATTTATACAAGGTTAAGTATGTACTTTCATTATAGCATATGATACTTAAAGGATGTAATTAGTGTGCTTCAAGATTTATGTATGTTTAAAGTATTGAAAGAGAAAAGTTACTTCAAAATTGTGTGTTAATAGTTGAAAGTTCTTGGGTAAACTCCAATTCACCTTTTTGTTAGTCATCTGAAGAAGCAAACAAAATTATATTCCCACCTCATAGATTTATATATCCAATTCCTACTTCAAATTTCTATGAGCTCTTCAATAAGAGTCAATAAATGTTACAGTAATGTTGTTTGCATTGGCTGTTTCCTACCAAAGAGGAAAAATTCATGAATATACGTAATTCAAATCTCTTTAAATTTTTATTTTTTAAGCTTACACATGAAGGCACAGAAGAGTTCTGGTTTATGTTTATTATTTGCTAAATCTTTTCAGGCAGAAGAAACTAATTTATGGAAGTATGGAAGGATACATAAGGAAACCTATGCTCGTTCTAAGAGCACCTCAAACGATACTTGTGTAGCATGCCGTTCATTTTCACACATCCAAGTGAGTGGTATTGCTTTTGAATTTTTTGGATTCTGTTCTAATCTTGACTACTTACTGTATTTCAACTGAGACTCCCTTTCTTTGAGAGAATACCCATGCATAACAGCTTATAATATTTCATTTTTTTATTTGCAAACATTGAAGATTCTCAGTTTGTTGATCTTTTCCTCTCCTCTCATGGGAGGTTCCTTGATGCTGGTGATTGGCTCTTGATCTAGGGAAATGGATCTGTGCTCTGGTTCCCTGAATTGAGCCTGAATATCTTCCATTTCCCCCCCCCACTGTATAATCCTACAGGTTTAGCACTCCCCCATAATTATAATAATAATAATAATTTTATCCTCTTGTTAAAGTCAATTTACAGAATATAAATCATATAGTATTTGGTAAGCTTGAGGAAAAATATTGACATTAAACACTGAAGTTCCATTGTTTACCATTTCCACTTGGCAACAGATTTACCTATATTAGCACAAATTTTGTTAACAGAACCTAATATATACTGTAGTTAAGATTCTGAAGTAGAATCTTCTTTCAACAGTCCCACCGAGGCAGGGCAATCCCAAAGAAAAAGCATAAGTTTCTCTTTTTAAATTTAGTAATATATACAGAAGAAGGGGTTACTAGCCCATTACTCCTAGCATTTTAGTCGCCTCTGACAGCACGCATGGCTTATGGAGGAAGAATCTATTCCATTTCCCCATGGAAATAAACAAGAAGAACTAGTAAGAAAATAGAAGAAAGCTCAGAGTGGTGTGTGTGTATATATATATACTTTCTTTCAACACACCGGCCGTATCCCACCGAGGCATTATGGCCCAAAAGGATAAACGAAAGTTTCTCCTTTCACACTTAGTAATATATACAGGAGAAGGGGTTACTAGCCCCTTGCTTCTGGCATTTTAGTTGCCTCTTACAACACGCATGGCTTACGGAGGAAGAATTCTGTTCCACTTCCCCATGGGGGTAAGAGGAAATAAACAAGAACAAGAACTAGAAAGAAAATAGAAGAAAACCCAGAGGGGCATGTATATACATGTATATATGCTTGTACATGTATGTGTAGTGTGGCCTAAGTGTAAGTAGAAGTAGCAAGACATACCTGAAACCTTGCATGTTATATATATATATACATGTATATATATATATATATATATATATATATATATATATATATATATATATATATATATATATTATATATATATATATATATATATATATATTTTATTTATTATCACACTGGCCGATTCCCACCAAGGCAGGGTGGCCCGAAAAAGAAAAACTTTCACCATCATTCACTCCATCACTGTCTTGCCAGAAGGGTGCTTTACACTACAGTTTTTAAACTGCAACATTAACACCCCTCCTTCAGAGTGCAGGCACTGTACTTCCCATCTCCAGGACTCAAGTCCGGCCTGCCGGTTTCCCTGAACCCCTTCATAAATGTTACTTTGCTCACACTCCAACAGCACGTCAAGTACTAAAAACCATTTGTCTCCATTCACTCCTATCAAACACGCTCACGCATGCCTGCTGGAAGTCCAAGCCCCTCGCACACAAAACCTCCTTTACCCCCTCCCTCCAACCTTTCCTAGGCCAACCCCTACCCCGCCTTCCTTCCACTACAGACTGATACACTCTTGAAGTCATTCTGTTTCGCTCCATTCTCTCTACATGTCCGAACCACCTCAACAACCCTTCCTCAGCCCTCTGGACAACAGTTTTGGTAATCCCGCACCTCCTCCTAACTTCCAAACTACGAATTCTCTGCATTATATTCACACCACACATTGCCCTCAGACATGACATCTCCACTGCCTCCAGCCTTCTCCTCGCTGCAACATTCATCACCCACGCTTCACACCCATATAAGAGCGTTGGTAAAACTATACTCTCATACATTCCCCTCTTTGCCTCCAAGGACAAAGTTCTTTGTCTCCACAGACTCCTAAGTGCACCACTCACTCTTTTTCCCTCATCAATTCTATGATTCACCTCATCTTTCATAGACCCATCCGCTGACACGTCCACGATCCCAAATATCTGAATACGTTCACCTCCTCCATACTCTCTCCCTCCAATCTGATATCCAATCTTTCATCACCTAATCTTTTTGTTATCCTCATAACCTTACTCTTTCCTGTATTCACCTTTAATTTTCTTCTTTTGCACACCCTACCAAATTCATCCACCAATCTCTGCAACTTCTCTTCAGAATCTCCCAAGAGCAACAGTGTCATCAGCAAAGAGCAGCTGTGACAACTCCCACTTTGTGTGTGAATCTTTATCTTTTAACTCCACGCTTCTTGCCAAGACCCTCGCATTTACTTCTCTTACAACCCCATCTATAAATATATTAAACAACCACGGTGACATCACACATCCTTGTCTAAGGCCTACTTTTACTGGGAAAAAATTTCCCTCTTTCCTACATACTCTAACTTGAGCCTCACTATCCTCGTAAAAACTCTTCACTGCTTTCAGTAACCTACCTCCTACACCATACACCATATATATATATATATATGTATATATATATATATATATATATATATATATATATATGTATATATATATATATATATATATAAGTATATATATATATATATATATATATATATATATATATAATATATATATATATATATATATATATATATATATATATATATATATATATATATATATATATATATATATATATATATATATATATATATATATATATATATATATATATATATGTGTGGGAAGTGGAACAGAATTCTTCCTCCGTAAGCCATGCGTGTTGTAAGAGGCGACTAAAATGCCGGGAGCAAGGGGCTAGTAACCCCTTCTCCTGTATATATTACTAAATGTAAAAGGAGAAACTTTTGTTTTTCCTTCTGGGCCACCCCACCTCGGTGGGATACGGCCGGTGTGTTGAAAGAAAGAAAGAAGTTAAATAGCTATCCAGGGTCTCCTTCACACCAAAGTCAGAGAGTTATCCAGGTTATCTTTCATAGTACATGTACTGAGGTATTGCAGGGGCATTTGATGTTGCACACATGGATGGACACCATCCAGATGACTCTTATTTAAGTGTTTTTACATGTTCTTTCATTTTTTGCAAGAAATATGAACACCCCACCCCCCCTCTTGGTTTTATCTGCTTCTTCCCTACCTTCATTTTTGGTTTAACCTGCTCCTTTCTTTCTTTTAAATTTTATCTGTTCTTTTCATTCCTTCTTTTAAGTTTTACTTGTTTCCTTCCTGCACACTTCTCATGACAAACCAGTGGCAGCAGCTTTATCTATAAGAGTAGCCAATCAACACAGACTTCTGTAGCATGTAATAAAGTTGGTAGAATTACCGACTGTATAAAGTAAAAGGACACAAGTGCAACTAATGTGACATTTTTATTGTGGCAATGTTTCGCTCTCCAGGAGGTAACGGCTTGATGAAGCTCCTGGAGAGCGAAACGTTGCCACTATAAAAATGTCACATTAGTTGCATTTGTGTCTGTTTACTTTTCTTCTGTAGCATGTTTTTTTCAGGTAATCCTGTAATACATGCGAGATATGTGAAGCCCACAGGCAGGTTTCATCATAAGGCTGCACTGCCTGAGGAATATGTTGCCTAGAAATTCTTCTTCTTCTTCTTCTTCTTCTTCTTCATTTCCTGCTACCTTTCTTGTCTTGTCTTTGTCTCCTGGCCTGTATATACTCCCTTCTTCTCTCCTTTCTGTTAGTGTGACTTTATAAATGGTCCTAGTTGGACCAAAATGTAAGTTCCCCTCTCCTATGTGCAGGTTATTTGTGTATAGCAAGCCATACTTCACCTTACATGTTTGAGACAGAAAAAAGACATCAGCAGTCCTACCATCATGTAAAACGATTACAGGTTTCCGTTTCACACTCACTTGGCAGGATGGCAGTACCTCCCCGTCTACCAGCCTACTACCTAAGCCTGAAGTAAATTTTTTTCTTTTAACATGTTAGCTGTTTCCCACCAAGGCAGGGTGACCCAAAAAGAAAAAAAAACTTTCATCATCATTCAACACTCACCATCACTCATACATAATCACTGTCTTTACACTACAGTTCTTTAAGAAACATGATAAAATTTGCCCCCTTTACATACAATGCTTCCACTGACACTTATTGTTCTTTCACCTTTGTTTTCTCTTATTGTAAATTAAAAGGACACACGTGCAACTAATGTGACATTTTTATTGTGGCAATGTTTCACTCTCCAGGAGCAAAACGTTGCCACAATAAAAATGTCACATTAGTTGCACTTGTGTACTTTTACTTTACATATTGTTGGTAATTCTACCAACTTTATTTTCTCTTATTCTTTCCTCCTTAATTTTTTTTTTTTTTTTTTTTTTTGTTAATCATTTAGATATATGACTATATTTTGAAGTATCTGCTAATTTTGTAAAACTATTTGTAAATAATTTTTTCACTTACAGCCTGGCTTTATTAGCAACGATGATTCGGCAAGAGTTAGTTATGTCAGTGCACAGTATCCATTGCAATCGGAATTATATATTCTTGTTCGAGAGGCTTGCATAAGATCACTCAGCTGTGAGGTAAGGTTAAATTGGCATTATTGATAAGCATGTATAGTATATGCATTTTTCAGTATTAGATACAGGAAATTCTGTGCAACATGCAGTTTAGCATCAGATATAACTTATAGGAAATATTTTTCTAAAAAAAAAAAAAAAGTCGTTCTCCTTTCTGAAAAATTATCAAATAAATTGGAACTAAATGATTAGTAGACTAGTATTTTGAGAAAAGATATTTTTATTTTGTAGGTATGTCCTGGAAGAGAGGGGCCTATTTACTTTGGTGATGAGTCACGTGGCCATGTGGTATCACATACCTTCTTTCTGCGAGATGTCCAAGCCAGAGGATTCCAAAGATGGTAGGGACAAAGCTGTATACATAGTTGCATTGTTGGGGGAGGATAGCTGTTAAGGCAGGAAAAAAAAAATATACTCTGAAATTATATTTAGAACTTTCAGCAATGCAATGAAAAGTAAAAAAATCTCTCCTCATGTGATGAATGGTTTTGAAAATTGACAAGTTGAAAAATTGAGACACTTATGCATCATAAGGAAATTTTTATTGAAGAAACATTTCGCCACACATTTCCAACCTTTGTTGGAAATGACAAAAGTGCTTAAAGGTTGGATTTCCAGTGGTTGTAACACTTGCTAGCTTCCCTATGCAGTATCTTTTTCCATTGTCCTTTTCTGTTTATGATGAAAGTTATTTTACTATTTTTCCAACACCATTGTTTTTCTCAGTTTATAAATGTGGCATCATTCACATTGTTTGTTGATTGTGCTAAGAAAGGAAGTTTGCTACTGTAGCATCGTTCATATTCTGTTTATTGACTGTGCTAAGAAATCGCTTAAGTCTCAAGCAACTTTTGAAATACAGCTTCTCCTCACTTAACGATGGAGTTCCATTCCTAAGATCATGTCGGTAAACAAATTCTTCACTAAGTGAGGAACATACTATAATGGCAGTGGGTTTGTATCAACCATCTTTGATATTGTTTTAATGTCACCTTTGCACCATTTATAACATTTCTGGTATATTCTTAAATGCTTATATAGTAATGTACTGTATATTGTAATAAACAGAATAGAGGAAATCTGCTCTAATATACATTATTTAGGTATGTATACTAGTCAGAGAGCCCATCATAACTCCGAGGCGTTGATAAACGAGTACGTCGCTAAGTGAGGAGAGGCTGTATGTATCTATTTCTGTAGTGCTTGGTGTATTATATTAATAAACCCTCATACATGTTAAGGGGTTTTCTCCATGCACACCTAAATGTCATTCACCTTTTTACAAACATTGTATCATGTTGAAATAAATCATTATAATTATTATTATTTGTTCCATATAGTTAAATAGTTCCTAGGTAGTAGGTTGGTAGACAGCAACCGCCCAGGGAGGTACTACCGTCCTGCCAAGTGAGTGTAAAACGAAAGTCTGTAATTGTTTTACATGATGGTAGGATTGCTGGTGTCCTTTTTTCTGTCTCATAAACATGCAGGATTTCAGGTACATCTTGCTACTTCTACTTACACTTAGGTCACACTATACATACATGTACAAGCATATATATACACACCCCTCTGGGTTTTCTTCTATTTTCTTTCTAGTTCTTGTTCTTGTTTATTTCCTTTTGCCTCCATGGGAAAGTGGAACAGAATTCTTCCTCCGTAAGCCATGCGTGTTGTAAGAGGCGACTAAAATGCCGGGAGCAAGGGGCTAGTAACCGCTTCTCCTGTATATATTACTAAATGTAAAAGGAGAAACTTTCGTTTTTCCTTTTGGGCCACCCCACCTTGGTGGTATACGGCCGGTGTGTTGAAAGAAAGAAAGAAGTTAAATAGTTATCCAGGGTCTCCTTCACACCAAAGTCAGAGAGTTATCCAGGTTATCTTTCATAGTACAGTGGACCCTCGACTAACGCTATTAATCCGTTCCTGAGGGCTCATCGTTAGTCAAAATTATCGTTAGTCAAATTAATTTTCCCCATAAGAAATAATGGAAATCAAATTAATCCGTGTAGGACACCCCAAAGTATGAAAAAAAATTGTTTTTACCACATGAAATATTAATTTTAATACACACAAACTGAAGAAGACATGCACAGTTACATGACACTTACCTTTATTGAAGATCAGGTGATGATTGATGGGATGGGAGGAAGGGAGAGTGTTGATGGTCTTAGTGTTTAGAAGGGGAATCCCCTTCCATTAGGACTTGAGGTGGCAAGTCCTTTTCCGGGGTTACTTCCCTTCCCTTTAAATCTCTCAAACCAACCTTTGCTGGCCTTAAATTCACTCACATCACCACTAGTTGCTGGCATTTTTTTAATTAAATCGTCATGCAACTTCCTAGCCTTTTCACATATGATCGCTTGAGAGATGCTATCTCCTGCTATCTGTTTTTCGTTTATCTACACCAATAACAGTCTCTCAACATCTTCGAGTGCTTGCGATCTCAGTTTCGAAAACATAGTTGGACCTTTGGCAAGAACAGCTTCCTTAAGATAAGATAAGATAAGATTTCGTTCGGATTTTTAACCCCGGAGGGTTAGCCACCCAGGATAACCCAAGAAAGTCAGTGCGTCATCGAGGACTGTCTAACTTATTTCCATTGGGGTCCTTAATCTTGTCCCCCAGGATGCGACCCACACCAGTCGACTAACACCCAGGTACCTATATGCTGCTAGGTGAACAGGACAACAGGTGTAAGGAAACATGTCGAATGTATCCACCCGCCGGGAATCGAACCCGGGCCCTCCGTGTGTGAAGCGGGAGCTTTAGCCACCAGGCCACCGGGCCATTTTCTTGCCCACAATAGTAGCGATGGTTGATTCAGGTTTTGTGTACAACTTGGCCAGCTCGGAGACACGCACTCCACTTTCATACTTAGCAATGATCTCTTTCTTCATATCCATAGTAATTCTCACCCTTTTTGCTGTAGGGTTGGCACTAGAAGCTTTCTTGGGCCCATGGTGACTTATTTTGCAGGTGCAATAACTAAAAAGGCTGTGATAATATGAAATGTTCCGATTGTATGCTTGGAAGTGACTGCGGTGGCTGGCTGGCTTGTAAACACTGGCCAGAAGTGGACGCATCTCAGACAGAACGAATAGTGTTGGTCGAGTTTTTTAGCGCTAGTCGAGGCAAAATTTTTGTGTTAAAATGTATTGCTAGTCGGATTTATCGTTAATCGATGCCATCGTTGGTCGAGGGTCCACTGTACTGAGGTATTGCAGGGGCATTTGATGTTGCACACATGGACGGACACCATCCAGATGACTCTTATTTAAGTGTTTTTACATGTTCTTTCATTTTTTGCAAGAAAATATGAACACCCCACCCCCCCTCTTGGTTTTATCTGCTTCTTCCCTACCTTCATTTTTGGTTTAACCTGCTCCTTTCTTTCTTTTAAATTTTATCTGTTCTTTTCATTCCTTCTTTTAAGTTTTACTTGCTTCCTTCCTGCACACTTCTCATGACAAACCAGTGGCAGCAGCTTTATCTATAAGAGTACCCAATCAACACAGACTTCTGTAGCATGTAATAAAGTTGGTAGAATTACCAACTATATAAAGCAAAAGGACACAAGTGCAACTAATGTGACATTTTTATTGTGGCAATGTTTCGCTCTCCAGGAGGTAACGGCTTGACGAAGCTCCTGGAGAGCGAAACGTTGCCACAATAAAAATGTCACATTAGTTGCATTTGTGTCCGTTTACTTTTCTTCTGTAGCATGTTTTTTTCAGGTAATCCTGTAATACATGCGAGATATGTGAAGCCCTCAGGCAGGTTTCATCATAAGGCTGCACTGCCTGAGGAATATGTTGCCTAGAAATTTAAAACTAAATTTTATATTTTTTTAACATCATCTTACAATATTTTTTTCAACACGCTGGCCATCTCCCACCGAGACAAGATGACCCAAAAAAGAAAGAAACACTTTCACCATTATTCAACACTTTCACCATCATTCACATATAATCACTGTCTCTGCAGAGGCGTGCAGATGTGACAGTTCAGGTGTCACTCCAAACAGCAAATATCCCAAACCCCTTCTTTAAAGTGCAGGCACTGTATTTCCCACCTCCAGGACTCAAGTCCAGCTAACTGGTTCCCCTGAATACCTTCACAAATTATTACCCTGCACACATTCCAACAGCTTGTCAAGTCCCCAAAAAACCATTCATCTCCATTCACTCCTATCTAACATGTTGTGTACGAATGGTATATAATACCGACAAGATGAGAGTAAGACACATATGCAACATCTGGGTATCTTTATTGTAGACGTTTCGCCATCCAGTGGCTTTATCAATACAAAATCTAGGACATAACTTGAAGACAGTAGAACTATGTACAGAAGATGAGGTAATCAGTCCCTCAACCTAGGAGTAGGTGCGAACAGCACCTACTCCTACTCCTAGTCGTGGAGAATCTCCACGACTAGGGTGCTGTTCGCACCTACTCCTAGGTTGAGGGACTGATTACCTCATCTTCTGTACATAGTTCTACTGTCTTCAAGTTATGTCCTAGATTTTGTATTGATAAAGCCACTGGATGGCGAAACGTCTACAATAAAGATACCCAGATGTTGCATATGTGTCTTACTCTCATCCTATCTAACATGCTGACACATGCCTGCTGTATGTCCAAGCCCCTTGCACACAAACCCTCTTTTACCCCCTCCCTCCATCCTTTCCTAGGATGACCCCTACCCCTCCTCCCCTCCACTACAGATTTATTCACCCTCCAAGTCATTTTATTTTGCTCCATCCTTTCTAAATGACCAGACCACTTCAACAACCCCTCCTCAGTCCTCTGAATAATACTTTTAGTAAACTCCACACCTCCTGATTTCCACACTGTGAATTCTCTGCATAATATTTACACCGCACATCGCCCTTAGACACGACATCTCCACTATGTACCTCCAGCCTGCCCCTTGCTGCAGGATTTACAACCCATGCTTCACACCCATATAAGAGTGTTGGTACTGCTATACTCTCATTCATTTCCTTCTTTGCCTCCATGGCTAGCATTCTTTGTCTCCACAAATACCTTGATGCACCATCCACTTTTTTTCCTTCATCAGATCTGTGGTTTACCTCGTCCTTCATAAACCCATCCGCTGACAAGTCTACTCCTAAATATCTGAATACATTCTCTTCTTCCATACTCCCTCCCTCCAATGTTATATCCAATTTCTCTTTACCTAACTCAGCAGCAAGTAGTATTAGTAGTAGTAGTATTGATAGAAGTAGAAATAAGAAGGTAATTGATATTAGTAATAATGAAAAAAAAGGCAGTGTAGTATAAGCTAAGAAATAGTAGTAGTAGTATCAGTAGTAGTAATAATGGAGATAGTCTATAAGAACAAATGAGCAAAGGAGTGTTGCAGGAGAGCTACTGACCCATAGAACTAGGACAAAATCCCCTGCAGGACAAAACTCCATAGGAGAGAACCCACCTAAGCAGAAGACAGGAGAGGAAATGAAAGTATAGAAAGATGAAATGGTAAGAAGAGGAGACAACGAAGATCAGGTCAAGTCATGAGCATTTTGAATTTCAGAGCTTTTGAGAATGTAATGAGAAAAACATCTATAGGACAAAGCCAGGAATAAGATTCATATTAGGAATGTTGTTTATAAGGGATGCTTCAACAAGATAGCATCTGTGAAAGCTAATAGGATGATTAATCTATAACATGACCAAAGGGCATTGTTAGTGGTGGCAAGGCTAATGCTTCTTTTGTGTTTTGAAGGTCTGTTAGAAAGCAAGCTGCCAGTTTCTCCAAAGTATTGGAGAGGACAAGAGCAGGAAAGGAGTAGACTTCCAAAGCATCTGTGGTAGGAGGAAGAGGTACTAGTTCGTGCCTGTCTTGCCACTGATGCTTCCAGTGCCCAAAATACATTGCATAATTAGCGGCTTTCTTTTGTGCCTACTATTTTATTCTTGTATCTACCCAGGTATTCACATTATCTGTATGCTCAGAGAAATAAAGAATTATCATTATTATCATTACAAGACCAAATGTGACATTCATATTGTGTATTTACATTGGGTGTTAATTATTTTATTTATTATCACACTGGCCTATTCCCACCAAGGCAGGGTGGCCCGATAAAGAAAAACTTTCACCATCATTCACTCCATCACTGTCTTGCCAGAAGGGTGCTTTACACTACAGTTTTTAAACTGCAACATTAACACTCCTCCTTCAGAGTGCAGACACTGTACTTCCCATCTCCAGGACTCAAGTCCGGCCTGCCGGTTTCCCTGAACCCCTTCATAAATGTTACTTTGCTCACACTCCAACAGCACGTCAAGTATTAAAAGCCATTTGTCTCCATTCACTCCTATCAAACACGCTCACGCATGCCTGCTGGAAGTCCAAGCCCCTCGCACACAAAACCTCCTTTACCCCCTCCCTCCAACCTTTCCTAGGCCGACCCCTACCCCGCCTTCCTTCCACTACAGACTGATACACTCTTGAAGTCACTCTGTTTCGCTCCATTCTCTCTACATGTCCGAACCACCTCAACAACCCTTCCTCAGCCCTCTGGACAACAGTTTTGGTAATCCCGCACCTCCTCCTAACTTCCAAACTACGAATTCTCTGCATTATATTCACACCACACATTGCCCTCAGACATGACATCTCCACTGCCTCCAGCCTTCTCCTTGCTGCAACATTCATCACCCATGCTTCACACCCATATAAGAGCGTTGGTAAAACTATACTCTCATACATTCCCCTCTTTGCCTCCAAGGACAAAGTTCTTCGTCTCCACAGACTCCTAAGTGCACCACTCACCCTTTTCCCCTCATCAATTCTATGATTCACCTCATCTTTCATAGACCCATCCGCTGACACGTCCACTCCCAAATATCTGAATACATTCACCTCCTCCATACTCTCTCCTCCAATCTGATATCCAATCTTTCATCACCTAATCTTTTTGTTATCCTCATTACCTTACTCTTTCCTGTATTCACTTTTAATTTTCTTCTTTTGCACACCCTACCAAATTCATCCACCAACCTCTGCAGCTTCTCTTCAGATTCTCCCAAGAGCACAGTGTCATCAGCAAAGAGCAACTGTGACAACTCCCACTTTATGTGTGATTCTTTATCTTTTAACTCCACGCCTCTTGCCAAGACCCTCGCATTTACTTCTCTTTCAACCCCATCTATAAATATATTAAACAACCACGGTGACATCACACATCCTTGTCTAAGGCCTACTTTTACTGGGAAATAATTTCCCTCTTTCCTACATACTCTAACTTGAGCCTCACTATCCTCGTAAAAACTCTTCACTGCTTTCAGTAACCTACCTCCTACACCATACACTTGCAACATCTGCCACATTGCCCCCCTATCCACCCTGTCATATGCTTTTCCAAATCCATAAATGCCACAAAGACCTCTTTAGCCTTATCTAAATACTGTTCACTTATATGTTTCACTGTAAACACCTGGTCCACACATCCTTTACCTTTCCTAAAGCCTCCTTGTTCATCTGCTATCCTATTCTCCGTCTTACTCTTAATTCTTTCAATAATAACTCTACCATACACTTTACCAGGTATACTCAACAGACTTCTTCTTTCTTTCAACACACCGGCCGTATCCCACCGAGGCGGGGTGGCCCAAAAGGAAAAACGAAAGTTTCTCCTTTTACATTTAGTAATATATACAGGAGAAGAGGTTACTAGCCCCTTGCTCCCGGCATTTTAGTTGCCTCTTACAACACGCATGGCTTACGGAGGAAGAATTCTGTTCCACTTCCCCATGGAGATAAGAGGAAATAAACAAGAATAAGAACTAGAAAGAAAATAGAAGAAAACCCAGAGGGGTGTGTATATATGTGCTTGTACATGTATGTGTAGTGTGACCTAAGTGTAAGTAGAAGTAGCAAGACGTACCTGAAATCTTGCATGTTCATGAGACAGAAAAAAGGACACCAGCAATCCTACCATCATGTAAAACAATTACAGGCTTTCGTTTTACACTCACTTGGCAGGACGGTAGTACCTCCCTGGGCGGTTGCTGTCTACCAACCTACTACCTATACTCAACAGACTTATCCCCCTATAATTTTTGCACTCTCTTTTATCCCCTTTGCCTTTATACAAAGGAACTATGCATGCTCTCTGCCAATCCCTAGGTACCTTACCCTCTTCCATACATTTATTAAATAATTGCACCAACCACTCCAAAACTATATGCCCACCTGCTTTTAACATTTGTATCTTTATCCCATCAATCCCGGCTGCCTTACCCCCTTTCATTTTACCTACTGCCTCACGAACTTCCTCCACACTCACAACTGGCTCTTCCTCACTCCTACAAGATGTTATTCCTCCTTGCCCTATACACGAAATCACAGCTTCCCTATCTTCATCAACATTTAACAATTCCTCAAAATATTCCCTCCATCTTCCCAATACCTCTAACTCTCCATTTAATAACTCTCCTCTCCTATTTTTAACTGACAAATCCATTTGATCTCTAGGCTTCCTTAACTTGTTAATCTCACTCCAAAACTTTTTCTTATTTTCAACTAAGTTTGTTGATAACATCTCACCCACTCTCTCATTTGCTCTCTTTTTACATTGCTTCACCACTCTCTTAACCTTTCTCTTTTTCTCCATATACTCTTCCCTCCTTGCATCACTTCTACTTTGTAAAAACTTCTCATATGCTAACTTTTTCTCCCTTACTACTCTCTTTACATCATCATTCCACCAATAGCTCCTCTTCCCTCCCGCACCCACTTTCCTGTAACCACAAACTTCTGCTGAACACTCTAACACTACATTTTTAAACCTATCCCATACCTCTTCGACCCCATTACCTATGCTCTCATTAGCCCATCTATCCTCCAATAGCTGTTTATATCTTACCCTAACTGCCTCCTCTTTTAGTTTATAAACCTTCACCTCTCTCTTCCCTGATGCTTCTATTCTCCTTGTATCCCATCTACCTTTTACTGTCAGTGTAGCTACAACTAGACAGTGGTCTGATATATCTGTGGCCCCTCTATAAACATGTACATCCTGAAGTCTACTCAACAGTCTTTTATCTACCAATACATAATCCAACAAACTACTGTCATTTCGCCCTACATCATATCTTGTATATTTATTTATCCTCTTTTTCATAAAATATGTATTACCTATAACTAAACCCCTTTCTATACAAAGTTCAATCAAAGGGCTCCCATTTTCATTTACACCTGGCACCCCAAACTTACCTACCACACCCTCTCTAAAAGTTTCTCCTACTTTAGCATTCAGGTCCCCTACCACAATTACTCTCTCACTTGGTTCAAAGGTTCCTATACATTCACTTAACATCTCCCAAAATCTCTCTCTCTCCTCTACTTTCCCTCTCTTCTCCAGGTGCATACACGCTTATTATGACCCACTTTTCGCATCCAACCTTTACTTTAATCCACATAATTCTTGAATTTACACATTAATATTCTCTTTTCTCCTTCCATAACTGATCCTTCAACATTACTGCTACCCCTTCCTTTGCTCTAACTCTCTCAGATACTCCAGATTTAATCCCATTTATTTCCCCCCGCCGAAACTCCTCTACCCCCTTCAGCTTTGTTTCGCTTAGGGCCAGGACATCCAACTTCTTTTCATTCATAACATCAGCAATCATCTGTTTCTTGTCATCCGCACTACATCCACACATATTCAAGCATCCCAGTTTTATAAAGTTTTTCTTCTTCTCTTTTTTAGTAAATGTCTACAGGAGAAGGGGTTACTAGCCCATTGCTCCCGGCATTTTAGTCGCCTCATACGACACGCATGGCTTACGGAGGAAAGATTCTTTTCCACTTCCCCATGGACAATAGAAGAAATAAAGAAGAACAAGAGCTATTTAGAAAAAGGAGAAAAACCTAGATGTATGTATATATATATGCATGTGCGTGTCTGTGAAGTGTGACCAAAGTTTAAGTAGGAGTAGCAAGATATCCCTGTTATCTAGCGTGTTTATGAGACAGAAAAAGAAACCAGCAATCCTACCATCATGCAAAACAGTTACAGGTTTCTGTTTCACAGTCATCTGGCAGGACGGTAGTACTTCCCTGGGTGGTTGCTGTCTACCAACCTACTACCTGGGTGTTAATGTTTTCATCATTGCACCTACAGTTCAGGTATTCCTCCATCAAATCACATGTCTCAGATGAGATAGGATAGTACATTCAACTTAAAATAAACTAACATTGACCATTTACTGGTATTAATTTATTATTTCAGGTATAGCATTTTAATACTCATGAAAGACAAAATGCTGTTGCTTAACTCATGGCCATTTATAGTACGACACCTTCGACAGACTATCACCCACCTTCAAGAAAATGCTTACAAGGTAAATGCAATTATTTCTGGAGTAAACTGTAAAAATTTTCATATCATTTATTATTTTACTACTTAATGTATATTTGTTTTAAAGACTGTGGCATAATAATTCCAAGAGCAATGTGTGGTGTAAATATTATGCAGAAAATTCGGAGTGTGGAAATTAGGAGAAGGTGTGGAGTTAATAAAAGTATTAGTCAGAGGGCTGAAGAGGGGTTGTTGAGGTGGTTTGGTCATGTAGAGAGAATGGATCAAGGTAGAATGACATGGAGAGCGTATAAATCTGTAGGGGAAGGAAGGCGGGGTAGGGGTCGTCCTCGAAAAGGTTGGAGGGAGGGGGTAAAGAATGTGTTGTGTGCGAGGGGTTTGGACTTCCAGCAAGCGTGCGTGAGCGTGTTAGATAGGAGTGAATGGAGACAAATAGTATTTGGGACCTGACGATCTGTTGGAGTGTGAGCAGGGTAATATTTAGTGAAGGGATTCAGGGAAACCGGTTATTTTATATAACCGGACTTGAGTCCTGGAAATGGGAAGTATAATGCCTGCACTCTAAAGGAGGGGTTTGGGATATTGGCAGTTTGGAGAGATATATTGTGTATTTTTATACGTATATACTTCTAAGCTGGTGTATTCTGGGCACCTCTGCAAAAACAGTGATTATGTGTGAGTGAGGTGAAAGTGTTGAATGATGATGAAAGTATTTTCTTTTCGGGGATTTTCTTTCTCTTTGGATCACCCTGCCTCGGTGGGAGATGGCCGACTTGTTGAAAAAAAAAAATACATATATGAGAGTAGCATAACTTTTCTTGTCTTTGCAGGTATATCAGAATGAAGAATCAAAAGTAAGCCACCGATCATTACGATCAGCGGTTTTCATGGACAATTTTCGCAAACAGCGTGGTATGGATAAAATAAACTTTCTTTCCTAGATTGAAATAGTTTCTCTCATAGTCATGCTAATTCTTTCATTATGTACAGAATTTAAATACAAGTTTGGAATCAGTCAATCAGTGTGAAGTTCCTAGAAGTACCAAAATTAAAAATCTGCAATTAATGTAGCACTTGATACTATTTATATACATAATGAATTTTGTTAAAGATTTGGGGTCATTTTACATTAATGAAGCCAACCTCTTTTAGTATTGCTCTAATATGGCATTGACATTCACAAGAAAGAATATCTAGTCAAAGAAAAGAGATTTTAGTGTGGAAAATCCAGTGAACAAATTTTAAACAAAATTGGATGGCTAGTTTTCAATTTAGGGTCCATATTCTAAGCCAAAAGAAAATGAGCACTGCAAAAAATGCAAATTTGGAAAACAATAAATTCGTAAGTTCATTTGCACTTTTATAGACCTTAGACTACAAGAGAATTTTGAGGAATAATTCTTGTAAATTTGTCCAATAGCTTTCCATCAGTCCTCAATATACACAGCAGTTTTAAATGACACTACAGTTTTCCTCATCCTCTTTGACCTATCAAAGGACAGAATGCCCTGGTACTGGTGAAGGGCTCTTGATCCAAGGAATTAGTTATACTATTTCCTTGGATCAGAGTTTATTTCCCATTCCCCAGGCACTTTGTCTCTTATGGGTTTAGAATTTCCCCCTGAATATAATAGTAATCATTCTCTCTCAAGACATACAGGTGTTCATTATGATACATGAAGTCACAAAATATTTAAAATAAAAAGATTTTAGATGAAATTTATTTTAGCATATTTCTCTAAGTATCTGACTTGAATGTTTTGACCAATTAGGTATTTTCATTATTTTAAAGTGAATGTTGTGATACATTGAAGTCAGTTTTACTTAATGCAAAGTAACTTTAAATAGTTAGGAAGAATTTTCAAGTTTTTACATGAATAGAATTTTTTTCAAGGAAGAGTGCATGATATTGGGGAAAGGCTCTTTACCCAGGTAATTTGAGTCATCCTCCCCTTCCTTGGATCAAATCTGATTACTTTCTCCACTTCCTAATTGCTCTACAACTCTTATGGGTATAGTGCTATCCCATGAATGAGATGTCAAGGAAGGGTGTTGTACAAAGAACTGGTCACTATCTAGTCAGTGCTGTAATTTGGCTAGCCTTTTCTTGAGGGCTGCCTCTGTGTACAGCTTTTGGAGAGTAAGAATTTTTTTTGAGGAATGATATACTGTACATAATGGTTATTTTCTCAGTATAATTATTCCTTCAGTGACTGGCCAACCCAGATCCCTATCTGAACTTGTCGGTGAACGAGAAGTTTGGCAGCATTTACACTCCTCATTTACATGGCTTTTGAAGGCTGGAGGATTGAGGCTTCAGGAGAGACTTATTGAAGGCCCTCCTGTTAACATCTATATTGCAGATGGTTCAGGTACTGGTAATGGTAAGTATCACAGCTTGACTTATGTGTAAGTGAAGAAATTATTTTTATCATTCAGTTTGTACAAAAGCCAGGATGAATTAGCAAAAATAACATTCACCATCAATTGTTCACTTACATGAACACACAAGTGACTTTTTTTTAAGGTAAACAATACCTAATACTTGGTAAAAAGTTTTTATGCAGATAATAAAGCTTAGGTTAGGACATATAGTCACCATGGTTTAATATATTTATGAATGAATGTTAGGGTGTTTGGGAGAGGTGTGCAATTAAAAGAAATAATGAATCTGATGCAAAAATGGGAGTTATCACAGATCTTTTGAAAGATTCTGAAGAGAACTTACTTTGATTGGTGGATGAATCTGAGTGTGTGTATAAAAAGAAAGAAATTAAAAGTAAACAGTAAAGAGAAAGGTGACGAGATAACAGAAACCTAGGCAATGAGAGATTTGAGAGGAGGAGGAAGTGAATGTATTCAGATATTTGGGTCACAGCTGACCTAGAGACTGTTGACTGGCCTACAGAATTCTCCAAGGCCAATGGTATTGATGACTGGACAGACATTTTTCTTAACAAATTACTTAGACTATACAACAAACATTGTCCTATAAAAACGAAACAGATCACAAACAAACGGCTTGGTTGCCCATGGCTAACCAGCACCATTCTAAAATCCATTGATAAGAAACACCAATATGAAAAGCAATATAGACAGGGCCTAATACACAAAGATATTCTTAAACACTATTCATCAGTCCTCACCAAAGTAATAAAGAAAGCCAAACAACTATACTACAGTAGATTCACTGACACAAGAGGAGATATAAAAAAGACCTGGAAAACACTCTCTCAGATTCTAGGGACCCACAAACTGAAAAAAAACAAGAATATTGTCCTAACTAAACCTAATGAAACACCACTGCATCCCACTGACACAGCTAACAAGATAAACGACTTCTTCTCAACCATAGGTTCTAATCTCACCAATAAAATCCCACGTACCAATGTCCATGCCGGGGACTACCTAGATGGGAATTTCCCAAATTCCTTCTATCTTGCTCCAGCGGAGCCCACGGAAATCACCGAGATTATAAAGTCACTTAAAAATAACTCAGGGAATCTGTCTCATGTCCCACCATTATTGTACAAGAGAGCGGCCCATGTCCTCTCGCATGCTATCTCATTACTTTTTAACAAGTCACTAGAAACTAGCACCTTCCCGAAACTACTCAAGACGGCAAGGGTTACACCATTACATAAAGGTGGTGACCCTACAGATTTAAACAACTATAGGCCAATATCAAACTTACCATTGCTATCCAAAATCTTTGAGAAACTCGTGCACAGGAGACTATATTCATTTATAACGGCACAAAACATACTCAACCCCTGCCAATTTGGATTCAGGAAAAATAAAAGCACTAACGATGCAATCATAAAAATGCTAGATCTGCTTTACACAGCATTGGAAAATAAGGAATATCCACTAGGAATTTTTATTGACCTAAGAAAAGCTTTTGACACAGTAGACCAGGGCATCCTACTCCACAAACTTGACCATTATGGTATAAGAGGCCATGCGCTTGCATATTTCAAATCTTACCTTACTAATAGGTATCAGTATGTCACCATTAAAGACACAGCATCAACAACACAGCCACTTGATACTGGAGTTCCGCAGGGAAGTGTCCTTGGTCCCCTGCTCTTCCTCGTATACATCAATGATCTTCCAAACGTATCTCAACACCTGAACCCCATTCTCTTTGCTGACGACATGACTTATGTCATCTCTCACCCTAATCTTGCCACCCTCAACACTATTGTTAATGAGGAACTGATCAAAATATCGACGAAAAAGCGAGGGACCACTGTACTTACACAAGCAGTGTGTTTACATTACGTAATCTTTATTATTTAAATCCATCGTGTTCTGTATATTTTCAGGGCTTAGTGTACGGGAGTTATACAACACACTAGGTGGCAGTATCTTTCATCGCATGATGCATCACCTCCTTATTGGTCGACAAGTCATCTTGAGAGGTTCATCTACAAAAATAATATCTGCCTTAATTCATTCATTACAGGTGAGGCTTTTGCTGATAGTTTTCTTTGTTATTAAATTGCACTGTATGTTATTTTATATATAATCTATGTATGGCTTTTTATATATAATCTATGTATGGTATGGCAGTGTAATTATTATAATCAGGGGAAAACACTGAACTCATAAATGTCTCATAGTGCCTGGGGAATCAGAGACAGTCAGGTTCAATAAAAGCAGGGCAGGGCAACTTCCTTGTATGAAGTCCCCCCATCCTCCTCACTGGCATCACTACACTTCCTGTGAGGTGTGACATTATGTATAATTGATTACTACTTAACAGAGTTTCAGATTGAAATATACAGTATGTAATAAGAATTTCATAATATTGTGACAGTAACAAAGGTCTTGTTGCATGGGGTGAGAACCAATTTCCTATATAGGATAGAAAAGTAATACTATAGAATACAAAAGGATAAATATTTTTATTGTCACTTTCTTTTCATACATTTTATATTCACCATCATGGGGGAGTGCTAAACCCATAGGATTATACAGTGCATGTGGGGAGGGAGGGTGGAAGGTATTCAGGCTCAATTCAGGGAACTGGAGCACAGATACAATTCCCTAGATCAGGAGCCTCTCACCAGTGTCAAGGAACCTCCCTCGAGGGGACACAGTCATCACAGAAAACTAGTACTGTATTGTTCTCCCACTTTCTGGTTAATACTCCAGGGATATTTGCAGTTTTGAACTGTAGTATCAGTGCCTCTCTGGCATGAGTGATAGTGAAAGTGTTTTGTTTTTTTTGGGCCACCTTGGCTTAGTGGGAAATGGCCAATGTGTTAAAAAAAATCCAGAACAGTATCTCAGCTGCTTTATTGTCTCTAAAACAAATTGCAAGTGTCCAGAACTGCCTTTACTACAATCAAGGACATCACCAATGGAAATAAGTCACCTTGTCTGACTTTTTGGGGTTATCCTAGGTTCTCTACATGTATGCTGCTATGTATGATAATCTATGTGTAACTGTATTTGTGTATACCTGAATAAACTTACTTGCCAATAATGGATACCACGCAAAGCAAAAAACTACAGCAGGGGGTATACACAGTCCCTTGCAGTGACTGTGACCAAATGTATGAGGGATAAACATCAATACATTTCCACATATGCATTTCTGAACACAAATATGTCAGCAGAATTGACCACTTGAACAACACCTATGTTTCTCACAGAAACGACCATAATGCCTTGATCATTTACAGTGTCATATGATTGTCAGGGAAGACACTTCAGAATGCAGGATCCTGGAATCATCACTAATCAGTATGTTAAACAACTTTAACATAGCCGAACCTCTTGCCTGGAAACTTCTTGATTGCTATCCTTTTCCTAGTCAGTGGCATCATAAGGGGAGAGGGTGCCCTGGGTGACACCATTTAGTCTCTCACATAATCTCTCCTGTTAATACTACACAAGCATATTACAGAGAATGAACATTGAAACAGGCCTTCTCTATCCAGCCTCCAATAGAAATATTTGTCTAACCTATTTTTATGTTACCCAAGTAATAACTTTTACATCCTTTTACTCATGTGCAAGTTAATTGTTCTACCATATTTTATTACTACTACTACAACTTATATCACTACTACTACTACTACCACTAGTATTGCACCTCACTTTGAGCCTACATATACCCTCTGTGTCCATGTACTGTTTGTAACGGCTTGACAAAGCTCCTGGAGAGCGAAACATTGCCACAATAAAAATGTCACATTAGTTGCACTTGTGTCCTTTTACTTTACATATTGTCGGTAATTCTACCAACATTATTACAAACTCAGTCCTCAAGACCACATGATACAGGGAGACCATCTTAAGTGCCTTCAGGCACTTAGGGTAAGGTAAGACTTTGGACATTAAATTACAGAAGGTGCCTTCAACGTGGCATACTTTAATGACCATGACTGTGTATGCCCTAGGTAGTAGGTTGGTAGACAGCAACCACCAAGGGAGGTACTACCATCCTGCCAAGTGAGTATAAAATGGAAGCCTGTAGTTGTTTTATATAATGGTAGGATTGTTGGTGTCTTTTTCCTGTCTCGTAAACAGTCAACATTTCAGGTACGTCTTGCTACTTCTACTTGCACTTAGGTCACACTACATATGCATGTACAAGCATATATATACACACACCCCTCTCGGTTTTCTTCTCTTTTGTTACTAGTTCTTGTTCTTGTTTATTTCCTCTTTATCTCCATGGGGAAGTGGAACAGAATACTTCCTCTGTAAGCCATGCATGTTGTAAGAAGCAACTAAAATGCCAGGAGCAAGGGGTTAGTAACCCCTTCTCCTGTATACATTACTAAATTTATAAAGAGAAACTTTTGTTTTTCTTTTTTGGGCCACCCTGCCTTGGTGGGATATGGCTGGTGCATTGAAAGAAGAGAAGAACGGTATGCACATTCTCTCTCCCCAGGTAGATCTTTTGGTGACTTGATAAAGTCCACTGTGTGGCCAAAGCATTACCAGTGAAGAATTGCATTCTACTGCTTTTGTGTGTTTATCCATCTGACCAGTACTGTTTGATACTGTTTTTCATGCATTTCTGTCAATATTTTTCATTACACATTTTTGCCACATTCCAAATTAGCTTTTTTTTTTTTTCTTATTTTTTACACTTTGAATTTAAATTGTTTTCTTCACTTTATCACTGATGAACATGACCATACTATCTTACCACACCTTTCTTAATGTGTTTGTCTCTAATGCTTTAAATTAATTGTCATGCTCAACTGTTCCTTCAAGCAGCACTTTAGCTGGAGTCCTTCATATCTTGATTACTTACCTTGGACTTTCATTTTACCATCCATTCAGCTTATCTGTCTCTGGTCTAACCTTTGTTTGCAAAAATTCCTCTCTAACATGTATCATATTATTAAGGTATACAATACCAACAAGCTACATGATGAGATACATGATGATATACACTTGGAAGGTCCTGGAGGGATTGTTACCAAACCCGCACATGAAAATCACTCCCTACGAAAGCAAAAGACTTGGCAGGAGATGCAACATTCCTCCAATGAAAAGCAGGGTTGCAACGAGTACATTGAGAGACAAAACAATAAGTGTCTAGGGTCCAAGACTGTTCAACTGCCTCCCAGCCTACATAAGGGGGATTACCAATAGACCCCTGGCTGTCTGTAAGAAGGCACTCCTGCCAGCATACTCCACCAATTTTCAAAAGTCTGAATCTGCTCACCATTAAGAACATCCATACTTATTCATGTGCCTACTACATACACAGAACAATACACGCAAATATAAACCCTCCACTCAAACTTCTTCTCACCAACCTTAGCAGGACACATGACCATAACACAAGACACAGATCTCTTCTTGATATACCTCATGTCCATATCACACTGTGTAAAAACTCGATGCACATAAAGGGCCCCAAAATTTGGAATTCATTACCAGAAGATACTACAGTAACCCAGTCTGAAAATCAATTTAAGACTCTTCTCAAAAGCCACTTAATCACCCTAGACTAAATGCTAAATACTCAGTACACACATACTTATGTATTCCCACATCATAATTTCAACAATTACTTTGAGCCTTTTATCCATTGTTGACAGGAATATAATTGAATCATTGTTTTCACAAAAAGCATTTTTGAATCATTGTTTTCACAAAAAGCATTTTATGAATATCTTCTTTCAACACACCGGCTGTATCCCACCGAGGCGGGGTGGCCCAAAAGGAAAAACAAAAGTTTCTCCTTTTACATTTAGTAATATATACAGGAGAAGGGGTTACTTGCCCCTTGCTCCTGGCATTTTAGTTGCCTCTTACAACACGCATGGCTTACGGAGGAAGAATTCTGTTCCACTTCCCCATGGAGATAAGAGGAAATAAACAAGAACAAGAACTAGAAAGAAAATAGCAGAAAACCCAGAGGGGTGTGTATATATATGCTTGCACATGTATGTGTTGTGTGACCTAAGTGTAAGTAGAAGTAGCAAGACGTACCTGTAATCTTGCATATTTATGAGACAGACAAAAGACACCAGCAATCCTACCATCATGTAAAACAATTACAGGCTTTCGTTTCACACTCACTTGGCAGGACGGTAGTACCCCCCTGGGTGGTTGCTGTCTACCAACCTACTACCTATAATTTTTTTTTGAATATATGAATATATATTTTGTCTTATATAAATTAGATTCACTTATAATTAATAATCTACTGTACAACTATGATATAATTAATAATCTACTGTACAACTATGATATAATTAATATTCTACGGTACAACTGTGACATAATTCTTAGTGTTAAGTAGTCTGTAAGCCAATAATGTTAAGTCGGCCCATAATGCCTAAGCATAACAGAGGCTCTCTTTGCATTGCAACCCATTATTGTAAATACAAAATCTCAATGTACTATTTGCAAAGACATAAATAAATAAATAAATAAAGTCAGTACCTGACCAACCGGGCTGTGGTTCATACGTCAGCTTGCGTGTGGCCAGTAGTAACAGCCTGGTTGATCAGACCCTGATCCACCGTGAGACCTGGTCTCAGACCGAGCTGTGGGGGCGTTGACCCCCGAAACCTTCTCCAGGTAAATTCCAGGTAAGTTGATGAATAAGACATGTTTGCAACACTAGGGTTCATTTACAGTGGACCCCCGCATAGCGACCTTAATCCGTGCAAGAGGGCTGGCTGTTATGCGAAATGTTCGGTATGCGAATGAATTTTCCCCATAAGAAATAATGGAAATCAAATTAATCCGTGCAAGACACCCAAAAGTATGAAAAAAAAATTTTTTACCACATGAAATGTTAATTTTAATACACACAAACTGAAAAAGGCATGCACAATTACATGACACTTACTTTTATTGAAGATCTGGTGATGATTGATGAGGATGGGAGGAGGGGAGAGAGTGTTAGTATTTAGAAGGGGAACCCCCTTCCATTAAGACTTGAGGTGTCGAGTCCTTTTCTGGGGTTACTTCCTTTCTCTTTTAATGCCACTAGGACCGTCAGAGTCACTGGACTTCTTTCGCACAACATATCTGTCCATAGTGGCCTGTCCCTGTCCTTTTGACTTCCCTAAAGTGTTTCACAACATTGTCAGTGTAATAGTCACCAGCACGGCTTGCAATTTGCTGTGTGGGGGTGATTTTCATCCATGAAGGTTTGCACTTCAAGCCACTTTGAAACAGTTTTCCCTTTAATCTTTGTAGTAGGCAATTTCTTCAATTTTCTCTCCCCCCCTTCGAACCAGTTTCCTCAGGTCGGGCCCTCTTGGCTGTTGAAGTTGATCTATCAGTCATCAGTGGTTAGTTCTTCATTGTCCTCCTCCACCAACTCTTCACATCATCCCCACTAACCCCCAAACCCTAAGGACTTTCCCATGCCAAATGGGATTCCTCAACTGGCATAACCCTCTAGGGTTAGCCTAAAACCCCTTCAAAACCCCTTTTGTCTACACATTCTGGCCACAGTTTTTTTCCAAGCAGAGTTAAAAGGTCTTCTTGTCACTTCCTCCCAAGCCTTACCTATAAGGTTTATACAATTGAGGATATTAAAGTGATCTCTCCAAAAGTCTCTTAGAGTCAGTTGAGTTTCTGAGGGGTCACTACAAAGCACCTTTCAAACAGAGCTTTTGTGTACAGTTTTTTGAGTTTGCAATAACCTGCTGGTCCATGGGCTGCAGGAGAGGAGGGGTTTATTAGGAGGCAAAACTTCACCTTAATGAATTTCATGTCCCCTTTAAAGTCGCTCTGCCACGTCTGTAGGATGACCAGGGGCATTGTCTAACACCAGGAGACACTAAGTTCTAATTTCTTTCGTTAGGTAATCTTTCACTTGGGGGGCAAATGCATGGTGTAACCAGTCATAGAAAAAGTCCCTAGTGACCCATGCCTTACTGTTTCCCCTCCACAGCACACAAAAAATTCTCCTTGAGGACATTCTTTTGCCTGAACGCTCTGGGAGTTTCAGAGTGATACACTAATAAAGGCTTTACTTTGCAATCACCAGTAGCTTTGGAACCATCAACAGAGTAAGCCTGTCTTTCATAGGCTTATGTCCTGGGAGTGCCTTTTCCTCCTGAGTAATGTAGGTCCTGCTTGGCATTTTCTTCCAAAACAGGCCTGTTTCATCACAATTAAACACTTGTTTCAGGTTTCAGTCCTTAAACTGTCTATGTACTCCTTGAATTCCTGCACATATTTTTTCAGCTGCTTTGTGGTCCAAACTGCAGCCTCACCAATGCCTTATCACACTATGTATGCCACAAACGCTTCTTAAATCTCTCAAACCAACCTTTGCTGGCCTTAAATTCACTCACTTCATCACTAGTTGCAGGCATTTTTTTAATTAAATCCTCATGCAACTTCCTAGCCTTTTCGCTTATGATCGCTTGAGAAACGCTATCTCCTGCTAGCTGTTTTTCATTTATCCACACCAATAAGAGTCTCTCAACATCTTCCATCACTTGCGATCTCTGTTTCGAAAACACAGTTAAACCTTTGGCAAGAACAGCTTCCTTGATTGCCTTTCTGTTGCCCACAGTAGTAGAGATTGGTTGATTTGGGTTTCTTGTACAACCTGACCATGGTCGGTGACACGCACTCCACTTTCATACTTATCAATGATCTCTTTCTTCATCTCTATTGGAATTCTACCCTTATTGCTGTAGGGTTGGAACTAGAAGCTTTCTTGGGGCCCATGGTCACTTATTTTCCAGATAAAGCACCGAAAACACTGTAAAAAATACGAAATATTCTGATTGTATGCTTGGATGTTACCGCAGAGGCTGGCTGGTAAAAATGCCACCGGCGGAACATATGAGGCTGGCTCAGGCCGCACATTGGACGCGTCTCGGACGAAGGGCGGTGAGCGGGTTTTTGGGCGGTATGCGAGCAAAAATTTTAGCGATCAAAAGCGTCGGTTTTGCGGATTGTACGGTATGCAATGCGTACGGTATGCGGGGGTCCACTGTATTGCTGAAACGTTTGGGCAGTCAAGATACCCAGGTGTTGCAAGCATCATTTAATACATAGTACTGTATTCCATTAATACCTCTTGTGTGCTGAATTTACCCCTTCTCTAATACTCTTTGTTTTTTTTCTTCCTCAAACCAATCCCTAAGCAAATTTATTAAGGGATACACAATTCAGTTCACATAGATTTTCCATAGATATGTATGTGTAGAGAACTAGGATAAACCCCGACACTCGACAAAGTGGTTATTTCCATGGGGTCCATTTAATACCATTTAGTATAAGGAGATTATATTTTATTATATAAAAAAGGAGATCTTTTTTTTCAACGTACCCAGGTACCCCACTGAGTGGGGTGGCCCCAAAAAGGAAAAAACGAAAGGGTTTTTTGCTTTTAAATTAAGTAATAATACAGGAGAAGGGGTTATAGCCCTATAAAGAAGATTTTACTAGGAATAAGGTAAAATGAGTTATTTAAGTTTACATGTGGTTTGTTTTTAGGTAAAAATATAAAAATCATTCTCCTCCCTTTCTGTCACTACATTCATTAGCACCTTTTGGCTCTCTTCTTGAATGGGTTTGTGCTGTGACTGGCTTTGACATGTGCAGTCTGTTCCATTCCTTTATTGCTGTACAATAAAAGGTGTTTGAAGCCTGGCCACTTACTGTGGGTAGTACGAAGTTGTGCTCTCTCCCCCTAGTATTATGATTGCTTTGGTTCCCAACCTTGACAAAATTGGCAGCAAGATATTCTGGACACTGTTTGTGAGCAATTTTATAAACTTGATTTAACTTAATTGTTTTACTCTGTCTTCAACATTCACCATATCCAATTGTTGTAATTCATTCTGGCCTACATGCTCTCTTGGATCCAGGTCCAGGATGAATCTTATCATTTTATTCTGGATGATTTGCAGTCTGTTTCAGTTTTTTGTCAAAGCAGAGTACCATGAAGAGCAAGTGTAGTCCATATGACATTGTATAAGGGCTAGACATAGGGTTCTGTGAGCCTCAGTAGGTAGACACTGTGCTCGTCTGTAGAGGAACTTCAGCCTGGCATTCACTTTCTTTATTACACTGTTCCCTATCAATTCAAAGGGAATTCCCAGATATTTTACTGAGAAAACTGAAGTGATGGCTCAAGAAATCGTAATGACACGATTGCAAACAAACCATACCCCCGGCCGGGATTGAACCCGCGGTCATAGAGTCTCAAAACTCCAGCCCGTCGCGTTAGCCACTAGACCAGCTAGCCACAATAAGATTCATCCAACTAGGTATATTTCTACACCATAGGAAGGTTAGCACAGGCACCACTGTGACCACAAATGCATTTGTGGTCACAGTGGTGCCTGTGCTAACCTTCCTATGGTGTAGAAATATACCTAGTTGGATGAATCTTATTGTGGCTAGCTGGTCTAGTGGCTAACGCGACGGGCTGGAGTTTTGAGACTCTATGACCGCGGGTTCAATCCCGGCCGGGGGTATGGTCTGAAGTGATGGGTTCCTCATTACACCAGACATTAGAATTATTTACCCTTCTCAGTTTGTTTCGTGCCAAAGAGTATGGCTTCCGTTTTCCCGAGGTGTAATAATAGTTTGTTGTCTACTAACCATTTGCTGCAGGATTCCAGTTCCACTGTTATTACATTAGCTATATCTTGTGGGTGTTTACTTAACACTAACAGAGCACTATCATCCACATACAGTAGGAGTTTGCACTTGACACTGATGGGCATGTTGTTTACATAACATAGGAATAATAAGGGACCCAGGATACTGCCTTAGGGAACTCCACATGCTATTGGCAGGGGTTCTGATTTTGTTTTGTTGATTTTGACAGTTTGTTTCCTGTTGCTAAGATAGGATGTTTCCTGTTACTAAGATGTATACATAAAATATATAGGCACATTAATATAGGCCTACACCATTAACACTTATGAATCACCTCTAAAAAAATTTACAAATACAGTGCATTAAATTTTATACCTAATTCTATATATCTAAAGGAACTACATTAGTAGGAAAATGAAAGGTTGGGAAAATGAGAGAAAATACAATTTTCCATGACATAAGTTTGGTGATTGCTGATTAAACATAATGTAATATAATATGTAGCTACAGTATATTGATATTTATTTTTTAATTTCAGCCATTGCTCCCGAAGCACTGCTACAAGGCAATACAATTTTCTCCACATTATATTGCTGGTACATCCTGTAACATACTGGGCCTTCAGTCATTGGTAAATATACCACAAGCTGTCTTAGAAACTGGTAATTTGTGCCTTATTGAAATAATTTCCAAAAAAGAAAATTCTGACATACAAGATACGTATAATAAAACAAATTTGCCAAGAACTTCATCCGTAATAAATTTTAATGTAAAAAATAAAGAGCTAGAGACTGCAGATAATATCAAGCCAGGAAATACAGAGGCAACTGAAGCAGAGGATATTGTTGAGAGCATCAAGAAATTTACGTTTAAGGTAAAGTGTTGCATAGTTTTTTCATAAAACTCCTGTATGCAGTTTTGTGATTTTTTGCATGATGTATCAAAAGTTACAGTAAGAAAATTAACTTTTTTACATGCAAACAAAATTAAATGTTAAAACTGCAAGGGGTTAGTACTTAATTTGATGATGATGATAATAGTAATAATAGTAATTCTAGGTAGGAGGTTGATAAGACAGCACCCACCCAGGGAGGTACTACCATCCTGCCAAGCGAGTGTAAAACGGAAGCCTGTAATTGTTTTCCATGATGGTAGGATTGCTGGTGTCTTTTTTTCTGTCTCATAAACATGTAAGATTTCAGGTACGTCTTGCTACTTCTTCTTACACTTAGGTCACACTACGCATACATGTACAAGCATATATATACACACCCCTCTGGGTTTTCTTCTATTTTCTTTCTAGTTCTTGTTCTTGTTTATTTCCTCTTACCTCCATGGGGAAGTGGAACAGAATTCTTCCTCCGTAAGCCATGCGTGTTGTAAGAGGTGACTAAAGTGCCGGGAGCAAGGGGCTAGTAACCCCTTCTCCTGTACAAATTACTAAATTTAAAAAGAAAAACTTTCGTTCTTTTTGGGCCACCCTGCCTTGGTGGGATATGGGGTAGGGGTCGTCCTTGAAAAGGTTGGAGGGAGGGGGTAAAGAAGGTGTTGTGGGCGAGAGGTTTGGACTTCCAGCAAGCGTGCGTGAGCGTGTTAGATAGGAGTGAATGGAGACGAATGGTATTTGGGACCTGAAGATCTGTTGGAGTGTGAGTAGGGTAATATTTAGTGAAGGGATTCAGGGAAACCGCTTATTTTTATGTAGCCGGACTTGAGTCCTGGAAATGGGAAGTACAATGCCTGCACTCTAAAGGAGGGGTTTGGGATATTGGCAGTTTGGAGGGATATATTGTGTATTTTTATACGTATATACTTCTAAACTTGTATTCTGAGCACCTCTGCAAAAACAGTGATTATGTGTGAGTGAGGTGAAAGTGTTGAATGATGATGAAAGTATTTTCTTTTTGGGTCACCCTGCCTCGGTGGGAGATGGCCGACTTGTTAAAAAAAAAAAAAAATAATAATAATAATAATAATAATAATAGATGGGGAAGTGTAGTGCCTGCACTCTAAAGGAGGGGTTTGGGATATTTGCTATTTGGAGGGATATCTGAAATGTCGATCTGTGCATTTCTGGCAAGACAGTAACAGTGTGAATGATGGTGAAAGTGCTTCTTTATCGATTCATCCAGCCTCCATAGGTGACGGCAGTCGTGTTAAAAAAATAACACTAATAATAAATACTACTCTTGTAAATAAATACTAAAATATTTTTATATCATAGGGCTTTGTAGCATATCTTATCTTGCACTGATCTTGTCAGGATGCTACTTGTGCTCTTAGAGTAATTTCTGTGCACTTTATAGGGGAAATGGGCAGTTTTTTGCTCAAAGTCAATAGAACAGAAGACATACTAGTGAAATAGCTGGATTTTGGTTGAATTGACCAATGGAATTGGCTTAAACAGGACTCAAAGTGGGCAAATTGTAACCAGACCACCAGCTTTGCGCATACATGATTCCTCGGGTCTTTTCCATCAAATTTTACCATTTATGTCATAACCTTCACAAAAAAATTTCTCCACCATTTCAGAAAAAATGTTTTATTCTTTGAAAAGTTGTGACACTGTCGGGCTTTTAATTTTGGAGGTCGTAACAGTGAAAGGGTTAATGTAATAATATAAGAAGGAAGGTGAATTATATGAAAATCAACCTGCTATCCTCAGAGGTGTAAGGAAATTCTACTATTGCACCTGGTGGCCTCACACAAAGTGTGAGGCAAAGACACATACAGCTGCACCTGCCATCCTCACATATGTGAACCAGAGATGCTCTCACTATTTTACAGTGTCACAAAAAATGGTGTAACCCACAGTTTGGTCATATAAGAAGTCATCTTTGGAAGAATGCTTTAGCTTTAATTTTCCTTTACAATTATGGCTCCTTTTATACTAAAATTTTTGAGATTCTGTAGGACCTCTTAAAATACTACTACTCATTTGCAGACATTAAGAACGTGGACTGTTATCTTCTAAGTAGCGTCTTTTCTTTGCCAGTGGATAACAGTCCTGCTAGAAATTCACTGGCACATGAGGCATCTGATAATGCTGGATTATTTCATGTAAACAATATATGTAAATGTATTTTGCTTTCATGTAAGTTTAAAAGTGTATGGATGTACTTGCTTTTACTGTTTGATGATTTTTTTAGTACAGTAATACATTTTAACAGTGTTCTTTTCTCTGTGCTTTTATCTTATGTTTCTAAATTGTTCTTTTATTTATTTCTGAAGATCACAGACGAGGGTTCTTTGCCTTCTCGACCACCGCAAGTTTTAAATCGCATTGAGTCAGCAGTCTGCAATTCTACAATAACACCATCTGCATTAATGATCTACATATCAACAGTTATTTATGAGTGGATCAATAAGGTAAGACAACATAACAGATAAAACATGTTAAGAATTCAAGTATAGCACCATGGTTGCTCTCTTTCAGTTTTACACTTAGCCATACACTTGCTAGTTTAAATGTGAAACTGGTCAAGTGATTGGTGTCATATCTAAAATGAAACTGGCATGAAGTTTGATATAAAAATCAAGGATAATTATCAAAGCCTTACTGCAAAACCCAGGTTAGTATCGCACATTGTGCCATTTGTAAACATCTTATCCCTTAAGGCAGTGGTATTCATTGCGTGGCTTGCGAGCCGCTGGCGGCTCGCGATGACTCAATTCACGGCTCTCAAAAAATATATAAATTAATTAATAAAAAAAATATATAGAAAAATAATTTTTCAAGTAAGATACATATTTTCATGAGGCGAGATGGAAAACGAAGTCACAGTAAGAGATAACATTCTAACATCCCTACCCTAGTCGTACAGAAATCATACGTGTCCACTACGGGAAACTGATCAGGGACACATCTAGCTCTAGCCGTCGGTGGTCTCGCTGAATCAGTTGAGTTCAAGCTTTCGGGGGAGACTGGACGTATTTCGTTACTCTTGGAGATTTGTGTTTGAAAATAGGCAACAGATATTTGAGACTGCAGCAACATATATGAAAGTAACGACTTAACTGTTGCTGCTTGTGGAAGCTAGCTGCGATGAGCTAGTTTTACTTGAAACCAAAGTGCAGTCAAGTAGTGTCTGTTATGATGGATCGATTTGTGGTTAAACAAAAACGCAATAGTGATGAACAGCCATCCCAGACCCGACCAGTAGAAAAGGAGCATTAAGTAAGTTTGGTCTCTATTTTGCTATTAATAACAAGATATGCAGGCTAATATTACCATGTCTAATTTTTCTCATTTACTATATTGCACTAGCAGCTCAGTACTACTTAATTTAGTTGAGTTACACTAACTTGCAGTAGCTGCGGCTCTCTCAATCAATGTGTTTAACCGAAGTGGCTCTCTTGCAAAAATTAGTGAATAACACTGCCTTAAGACATAAACAGCATCATGTTCATGGAAGTTATTCCTGGTCTAGGCATTGTGGAGGTAGAGGAAATAATGAAGGCAACCAAATGTTAAAATAAAAACTCAAAGAGTATAATTGGGTTATTTGGCTAATAATTAAGATTTACCAACAATTAGAGTAACTCTTCTCTTTTTAGATGTCGTTATTGCTACATTAACACTCATTCTTGAATGAGTGACCACATCTAGAAATTCCCTGATAAATAACCTACAGACACAGATTATTACTAACAGCTAATAGTTTGACTACCACATTCTTGCAACAAATCAGTCTGTGCCTTAACACAAAGGGTATATTTTTATTTATACAATCAGGTTTTTGTATAGCCTCTCTTATAATATTGTTTATTCTAAACCCATAGGGGTCATATAGTGCTACAAAATGAGAGATAATTAGGCTTGATCCAAAGGAATGGGATGGTAGCTTCAGTTCTTTGAATCAAGAGCCCTTCAGCATTGTGGCACCTCCCTTGAAAGTGTACATGGGTAGAGCTAGCTCATGTACCATCTTCTGTATTTAGTCTTATTGTATTGTTTTTTTTAAATAATGTTTTTATATAAGTTACACCACCTACCCTTTTTAAAGTTAGGACTTTTTCTTGTCAATTATTTTTTTCAGTCTTGAATTGGTATTGTCTTATCCAACTTCCCTGTATCATAACTGCCTATTTTAGTTTCAGAAATAGAGATATGCTTGTGGTGTCCCATCTTGGGCATTTATTTCTTTATAATTTTTAAATTTCTATAGTTAGTTAATAGAAAGAGTTGAAGGTAGGAAAGAAGTTGGATTTAGAGAGAACTTTTAACAGTGAAAAGTGAAATGCAACTGTGTACATAGCAACAGTTGTAATAGTTGACATTTTCAGATTATATTAATGAAGTGCTAAACAGAGTACAGAATAGAGTAAAGATAATTTAATACTGAGCTATTGGTGTCAATGTCCTGTTTACTCTCACAAAACTAAACTTTAATATTGATAGTTACAACCTTTCAAGAAAAATTCATGCTGTATGACATAACTTAGTGATAGAAAGCAAATTTAAGTCTGTATTTAATTCATCAGATTGGGATTTATTTAATCCTGAACTTCTTAACACACCAGAAATGAAATACTGTAAGTGATAGTGTAAACCTGTAATGATGCAGTTTTGCTGTGAATTGCTTTAGTCCAGAAAGAATTATGAGGGTAGCCAAAGATGGTGCTGCATGAAGTGCACACTTACTGTATATTGTTTACGCTATGGTTGTTGGTGATCCTTTGATTTTGTGCGATTCTTAGCATATATAACTGACATTTAACCCTAGCTGTGGCTAGGGTTAATAGCCTTAGTAACTTGTCAATAGCTATGGGTGTTGACAGGTTCATCGAATTGTCATGTGAATTTATCAACGGGCTAGAACAACATTCCTTCATGATGGAAAGAGAGCCTAATGAATTTTTATTTGATGCATGAAAAATTACATAGGCAAAAATCAAAGCATATTCAACAACATTGCTTGAATGAAATGTTTAAGAAGATAGCCAAGAAAAATGTCATAGCAGTAGGCTTACATTTGAAAACCCCATGGCTTCTAGTACCCTAGATGGCTTTCCCCTACATCATCACAAATCCATGATGAATCAGTCAACCATGAAATAATCCTGACAACCCTCAACTTCCAGATCTTTGTAAGTAGCTCTACAGTTCCAGTAAAATTCAAATATTTATCACTTGGGGAGTTGTAGTACTACAACATTCTTTCATTTAAGTTTCTAGCAGTCCATGGTTCTTTAGAGACATCAGAGGTGTATTATGTGTAGAATTCACGGTTCAGAGGTGTATTGTTGAATTATTATTTTGTGATCTTTGTTGGTCTGGCAAAATTGATATCCCGGCAAGACTTAGGAACCAAAGGCGCGAGAAAATCGGTGTTGTATCCTCAGGTAATTAAGTAAAATAGCAAGATGTTACTTTTTTTGCAGTTATTATTATAATCATTGGGAAGCATTAAACCTGTAGAGGTCACGTTGTGCCCTGCAAATAGGCAATCAGCTTTGATCCAAGGAAAGGGGTAGCTCCATTTCCTTGAATCAAGAGCTTTAACAACATTCAGACACCCCCCTGACTGACTTAATTTCAAATACTCTCACTTTTCTCTTCAGGTAAAGGTATGGATTCATGTTCAGAACCTCAAGAAAATGTCAAACAGTCATCCTGAGAGAATCCCATCACCTGTGAACTACTCTCAATCTGTCACTCGAACTTCACCAATACCCATTTTACGAGGTTCAACAAATTCTCTCTCAAGATCACCTGTAATGCCAGCCTTTCGAAGTGCATCTCCTGGAACCCTCAATTCAGTTCCTCAAGAACTAACCCCGCAAGATGAACGACATCAGTTATTGGCTGCTCTAGGATCAACAGAGTGGGATGTCCCATTGTTAGAGTTCTGGGCAAAAAATTTTAATCAAATAAGTGGGCAAGAAGTGTGTTGATCCAGTTTTTATTACAGGCATTTAGCAAAAAAAATTTAAGTTCTTTGTAAGTGTTGTATCCCTCAAGAAAGGTTCCTTGATGGCAGTCTGGAGGATGGCTCTTAATCCAAGGAATTGCATGTATCCTACATTTCTGTAATTGAAGTGGATTGCTCCTATTTCCCAAGTCTTCGTTCAGTTGTACTCTCCACCAATTTAAAAATGCCTCTTGCCTTTAGCATAACGATTTATATTTTGTTTACCATTACTGTTAGTGACATCGATACCATGCCTAACCCTTCTAGGGTAGGTGCCTGAGCCCGAGCCTTTAGCTCATAAGACTGTCATTCCCATTTGGCCCCTTGAGGATGGCAGACCAGACTGGCCTAGCTTGTGGCTAGGTCTGGGGACAGTTGGTCCCAAAGATGAGGAGGTACTTGTGCCTCCTCCCATGGGAGACAGGTCTCAGACACTCCCTAAAGAGGGTGCCAAGGCCGGGCCACCACTTGGAAAAGGCCCGGGCCGGAAGAATACCGGCTAATCTTTAATAATTGCTGTTAGTCATATTATGGTGGAATGCTAAACCTGTAGGATTATAGTGTCTGGGGGGGAATAGAAGTCATTAAGGCAACTAGAGCACAGATCCATTTCTCTAGATCAAGAGCCCCTCACCAGCATCAAGGAACCTTCCTTGAGGGGCCTGTTAGTCATAAAATATAACAAAATGATTAATTTTAAATCATTTCTTGATTTAGGATCAGTGAATTTTGTATTACCATTTGTTAGTAGTCTTGTTTGATGACTATTAGGTTAACACAATCTGTTTTATACCCCTCTTGATCCAAGGAGCTAGCTACACCTTGCATCCTTGAACCCCCATCATTAAGGGAAACCTTGTCTTGTGTGGCAATTGCCTTAATGTACTTGTGACCCATCTAGGTTTAGCAGTTATTTTTCTTTAAAATTTTACAAGGAAGCACTTAACCCATAACATGCCTGGGGAATAGGAGGTAGACAATCATGAAAATGGTAGCTTGAATTCCTTGGGTCATGAGCCTCCTTGCTAGCATCAAAATTAACCCCTTTGAACTTTGGAAGGAAGTGCCATCCATTGGCCATGGCATCAATGATAACCCCCCACTCACTATGAAAAGCAGCAGAAGTTTAGTAGCAACCTGAACTGAAATCAAATTAAAATCATAAGCATTGAACTTCGCTTGTTTTGAAATAAAATACTGTACGTATATTATGTACATTTAAAATATTCTTGAGAAAAATAGAGAATTTATATTTGTCAATATTTTATTTAATCAAAGAGACCAAAGCCCATATCATCATCAGACTCTTCCTGAGGCTCTTCTTTCTTTTCTTCTTTCTTCTTTTCTTGTGCAGCTGGGGCTGCAGCAGGTGCAGCAGTAGCTGCACCCAGACTACCACCGCTGCCACCACCACCACCACACGAAGGCATGGACGAAATCAGTGCTGATCCTGCAATGAAGTATTTTCATTTCTGACAGCTGCCAATTATTTATTTCTAACATGTGCTAGGATAAGAAAAACAAAGAGGGGGGTAGAAGGAAAACTTAATTATGCAGGTCTAGTAAAAGAATAAGAATTTTAAACTGAAGCTGGACAAGAAATACATACTACTATATTCAATGGGAGAGTGCTAAACCTGTAAGGGTCATACAGAGTAATGGAATGAGGGGCATTCAGGTTTAATCTAAAGGGAAGGGTAGATCTACTTCCTTGGGTCAAGAGCCCTTCACTGGCATCAAAGAACCTCCCTTGTGGGGAAACAACTACATAAATTACAATTATATTCATGAGAAAAGGGTGTGGGGGAGAGCACTAATCCCACAGGAGTAACGAGTAATTCAACACCAGGATTGATTCAAGGATATGGTCAGGGCCAGGTTCTTTGATCAATAGCCCCTTACTGGTGTTAAACAGTCTTTGCAACAACTCTTATTTTTTAAATTATTCACATTACAGAGTATTTATCACCACCTCTTGAAACACAAACATCCACTTCCCTAGCTACCCGCTTCTAAAAAAATTTCCAATTTTTCTCCACTTGCTGGAATAAATTTCCCTTCTTTCCAACACTTTACCCTGTGTCTTGCACCCAAAATAGTTTACAACTTTCCGCTTTTCACAAGTTTCTAAGTACTGCTCGCTTCGATATACTGAGCAAATGGGTTAACAAATAGATGAAATTTAAAGGTGACAAAGGGTATGTAATGGAAATGAAAGCAAAATCAATCACAAAGCATGCATATTCTGCATACTTTGTGATCCAACCACTGGAAATATTAAATAATTAAATGATTATACAGTATTAATGAAGAAGGGACACATTGGGTATAGCTCCACTCCTGTCAGAATATGGTAATATGGAACAAGATGTAAATACCTGATTATCAGTGTGTTCCCACATGCTGAGAAAAGGAGCAACATTCTGGTAATGAGTGCAGGCATTTTCACTCAGATGTGCTCATCGTTAGTGGCCAGACAATATTATGACTTCATTCCCAAAGTTCTACATAAAGAAAATACAATAATCTAGAACTATACATCAAGAGGCTGAAGATGTCGAGATAACCTCTTAAAAAATAAACCCAATGAGAAGACGGAATGCAGACATGGCAATGGAACCAGCTCCTCACAAAGGTACAACACCTCATGTAACAATACTGGGAAGACCAGAAATATGTACACTTAAGAGTTACATCACAAGATGGTAGAGTACCAGTGATACTAACAAAATGCATTCTAAACTCAAACAACTCAAATGGTAAATCTTCCCCTTTTCCCCAACATTCAGGGTTAGAAAGCAATTAAATGTGACAGTATATAAGTGGGCTCCTTACAGCAAATGCTATATTTGGAGCGTTTACAGAAACGCGTACAATGGATGTTTTGGACAATGAGATACAGGTAAAAAATTACAATATTTATAGATGTGACAGTAATTACAAAATAAGGAGTAAGAGTTGGAGTTTTAAGTACGTATTAATGTGAAAAACTAGTACGTAATTAACCTCGTACATACATCGTCAGCTACAATTAAGGAATTCATGGAACAGATAGATACACCTACCATCCGACTTACGACCTGCTCGACATATGTCCACTCGACTTACGGCCGTGCATCTGGCAGCTGGGCTGGGCCGGCTGATGCATTCCGCTGTACAGTATTGATGATACTCATGGCGGCAATGCGCCATGCAGGCAGCATCAGTTTGAGTTACCCTGCCCTATCAGCATCATCATACTGTATTAACTGTACTAACTGGACAGTAAATTTCAACATGGCCCCTATGAGGAAGTCTGAATCTTGCACTGGAGATTGTGGCAAGAAGGCAAGAAAGGCTCTTACTCTCGAACTCTCTTTGTGTGTTTTCACTGTTACACATAAACCTGTATATCTGTCTGTATCTGTGTCTGTATGTCTGTATCTGTCTGCTTATCTGTCTTCATGTCTTCCTGTCTGCTTGTCTCTCACAGAGCTGCTCATGTACCAACAGGTATTACACACGAAGCAGAGTAGTCACATCTTCAATATGATGCTAATATCTCTCTACAGCTTATTTATCTATCACAGTTCATATAATATGATATAACAATATAAATAACATAAAAACCTGATATACACTCTAGAATGAATAAAATATGAACTTAACTGCTTTAAACTCCACATCTTGCGCCTGTGCTGGCGTGTGGGTACACATTAAAATCACTAAGAATGTGTTACTGGTCTTGAAGATGCCATATTAATAATGATAATCACAATAATAATCACTGAGGTGTATTAAATGTGTATAAAATGTTAATATAGACATTTTGCTTAATCCATCTATGATTTTTTTTTTCAAAATTATATAAGAAACACACTACATAACATATAAACATATAAATTAACATAAATATGAGATGTTTTTCCAGTCGGCTTGACAGAGTGAACAAAAACCATTCGTGTCCAGGCTGGTAACAACTAGTTTGTTTACAAAATTCGCGAACCTTCTACTCTCTCATTCTCTCTCTCTCTCGTTTATTCATTTAATCTTGTTTACTCGCCTCTCACTCTACATTAAGACTACAGATATTTTAAGGTAAGTAATGAGTGAACACTATTATTATATTTTAATAATATTATTATTAATATTAGTACATATGTATTATTGTAATAATTATTATTATTAATTTAGGGAACTAGAGCACCGATCCACTGTATAATGCTGTATAGCACTGTGTTGTTTTTTTATCCAAGGTAATTTACACTATGTATGATTACTTATGTGTACCTGTTAGAGACAGAGATAGAGAGAGCCAAATTCAGTCAGCCAACCAACCAGCCAGCTGGCTAGCAGGAAGATGGTAAATCATAGCATTACACTAGAAGTAGTTCCCAGAAGTATGTTACCTCAACAGATAAATATCAGAGAGAGGTGAAGGGGCTTTTTAAAATGTTTGCTTTGAACTAATAAAGCCCACAACTAATTAATAACATACTAGATTTGTTCATGAACAAGGAACTAATCAGAGAGAGCAATCACAAATACAAATACAGATGTTAATCTGTTCCTGAGAGCTCATCGTAAGCCGAAATTATCGTTAGCCGAATTAATTTTCCCCATAAGAAATAATGGAAATTAAATTAAATCTGTTCCTGACACACCAAAGTATGAAAAAAAAATTTTTTTTACCACATGAAATATTAATTTTAATGCACACAAACTGAAGAAGACATACAATTACTACTCTACTAAGAAGATCTGGTGATGATTGATGGGATGGGAGGAGGGGAGAGTGTGGAAGTTATTGTTTAGAAGGGGAATCCCTTTCCATTAGGACTTGAAGTAGCAAGTCCTTTTCCGGGGTTACTTCCCTTCTTTTAATGCCACTAGGACCAGCTTGAGAGTCACTGGACCTCTGTCGCACAACAAATCTGTCCAAAAAGTTCTGTACCTCCCGTTCCTTGAAGACTTTCCTAAAATGGGCCATAACATTGTCACTGTACAGGTTGTCAACATGGCTTGCAGTAGCTGTGTCAGGGTGATTTTCATCTGTAAAGGTTTGCAGTTCAACCCACTTTGCACACATTTCCTTAATCTCTCTTTTCAATTCCATACTAATTCTCGCCCTTTTTACCACAGAAGCTTTCTAGGGGTCCATGGTGACTTATTTTGCAGTTACAAGCACTAAAAACACTGGGATAATGTGAAATGTACCAAATGTATGTGTAGATGCGACTGCAGTGGCTGGCTTGTAAACACTGGCGCTGAGGCCACACGTGGGACGCGTCCCAGACGAATCACGTAATGTGAGGTTTTTTTTTATCGTGAGGCAAGGCAAAATTTTTGCATTCAAATGCTTCGTATGGCAGATTTAACGTAATGCGATGCGTTCATAAAGCGGGGGTCCACTGCATTCTGATTAACACTGAATCGGTTAACATGATTTTGCTTTAACTGGTTGCAAAATTCCAGCATATTTTCAGTGAACACACCACATTAATAAATTTACATGGCAGAGTACATGTATGGAAAAATGTGGCATATGTAGGGTTACCCCTCTGCCTCACAATAAGCCTTAATTAAGGGGAATTCATTCTTACAGAGGAGTATACCTGGAGTGTGTTTTTGGGGTCAATGCCCCCGTGGCCCAGTCTGAGACCAGACCTCGTGGTGGATCCAGGTCTGATCAGCCAGGCTGTTACTGCTGGATGCACGCAAACTGACGTATGAACCACAGCCAAGTTGGTTAGGTTCTGACTTTAGGTGCCTGTCCAGTGCCTTGTTAAAGACAACCAGAAGTCTATTGGTAATCCCCCTTATGTATGTTGGGAGGCAGTTGAACAGTCTTGGGCCCCTGACACTTGTTGTGTTGTCTGTCAGTGTACTCGTGGTGCCTCTGCTTTTCATTGGGGGGAATGGTGTATCTCCTGCCTAGTCTTTTGCTTTCATAGGGAGTGATTTTTATGTGCAAGTTTGGTACTAATCCCTCTAGGATTTTCCACAGGTGCCCTGTGGCCTGGTGGCAAAAAGCTCTCATCTCACACGGTGAGGGTCTGGGTTTGATTCCCGGCGAACGGGTGGAAACACTGGGCATGTTTCTCGACACCGGTTGTCTATGTTCACCCATCAGTACAATGGGTACTTGGGTGTTAGTTGATTGGTGTGGGTCGCATCCTGGGACAAAACTGACATAATTTGCCCAAAATGCTCTGCATAACAAGCAGCTTTCTATATAGTATTATGTCATTGATGTTAGCTAGGCCGGTATGCCTTTGTACATGTACTTGTAGAAATAAAGATATTATTAAGTGTATATTATCAAGTCTCTCTCTTGCCTGCATTCCAGGGGATACAAATCAAGGGACTAACCGTTCTTAGTAATTTAGGTGCCTTATCGTATTTGTGTGTGCTGTGAAAGTTCTCTGTACACTCTCCAGATCAGAAATTTTGCCAGCCTTGAAGGGGGCAGTTAGTGAACAGCAGTATTCCAGCCTAGAGAAACCAAGCGATTTGAAGAGAATCATCATGGGCTTGGCGTCCATAGTTCTGAAGGTTCTCATTATCCATCCTATCTTTTTCTAGCAGATGAAGTAGATACATGGTTGTGGTCTTTGAAGGAGAGATCCTCCAACATTATCACTCCCAGGTCCTTCACATTACTTTTTTGCTCTACTGTATGGTTAGAATTTGTTGTATACCCTGATACAGTTTTAATTTCCTGAAGTTTTCCATATCTGAGTAGTTGAAATTTCTCTTCATTGTACTTCATATTGTTCTGAGTGGCCCATTTGAAGATTTGGTTGATGTCTGCTTGGAGTCTTGCGGTGTCTTTGATGGAGGACACTGTCATGGCAATTCGGGTGTCATCCACAAAGGAAAACAAGGAGCTATGGCGAGTAATGTGCCTTGTGGAACAGAGCTTTTCACCATAGCTGCCTTGGACTTTACTCTGTTTACTATTACTCTTAGAACCCTTTCAAAGATTTTTATATAGGATGTTAGTGCTATCAGTCTGTAGTTACACAAATAACAAAAAAAGGGCACAATACCATGACTGTAGTTCTTTGCAATTGCTTTACTGCCACCTTTGTAGAGTGGGGCTATGTCTGTTTTTTTTAGTGAGTGTGGGATGACCCTTGTATCCATGCTCCCTCTCCACAGAATGTTAAACACATAACAGGCTTCTTGCAGTTCTTAATGAACATGGAGTTCCATGAGTCTGAGCCTGGGGCAGTACATGGGCATGTCATTTACTGCCTGCCTGTACTTCATTGCTCTGTTCTTGTGTGTCCAATTCCAAATTTGATCTTTTCATCATCCCATACTGTCTCTGGACAGTAACCATGGCACCCAAGAGGAATGCAAGTGATCATGAAAGTGCAAAGAAGCATAAGCGTGAAAGTCTTGGTGTTTCAAAGAAAATCAAAATATTAGATAAACTTCAGGGTGGCACGAGCCTATGGCCTAAACAAAATGTCAATCTGTACAATTAGGAAGAATGAGACAAAGATACAAGCTTGTGCAATATTATTATTATTATAATCAAGGGGAAGCGCTAAACCCGGAGGATTATACAGCGCCTGGGGGGATGGGGTGTGGAAGGCATTCAGGCTTAATTCGGGGAACTGGAGCACAGATCCAATTTCCTAAATCAAGAGCCCCTCACCAACATCAAGGAACCTTCCTTGAGGGGAGCTTGTGCAATAAGGCAGTTTGTGACATCCTGAAAGGAATGACAAATAGACAGCAAAATTATAGTGGACTGAGTAAAAAACAAAGAAAGATGCACCACTTAATTTCATCTTAAGGGATAGAGCCTTAGAGTACTATAAAACAATGTGTAATGAGGAAGGAAGGCAGGCAGGCCTGAGCAAGAATGCTTGTTTAGTATAGGCTAGTTCCACAAGTTCAAATTGCAAAGTCAATTGCATAATATTAAATTTTTTGGCGAGTACTTCTGCTGACCACATTGCTGCATGGAATTTCCCTGCTGAATTACAGGAAATTATTTGAGGGTGGCTATGAGCCACAGCAAGTGTTAATACTGAAAAAAATCTACTGTAAGATGCTAGTGAGAACTTACATCAGCCAACAAGTGAAAAAGTGAAACTGGGATTCAAGGCAGCAAAGGATCGCTTCAGCTTGCTTTCAGAGGTAATGCATCAAAGCCCATGGTTATTTACATCTCGGGGCTTTGAAAGGTACAGATAAAACCACCTTATTAACACGAACAATTATATTAGCAGTTCTATGTTGCTGTTAAAATGGCAGAATTTTTCAGTGAAGAGGATTCAACAAATCTAGAAGCACTGCTCTGAAATGGGGTCAGAAGCAGCTGATGATGCCTTACTGTTAGCTGCACTCTAGTAAAACCATCGACATCAATGCAAGAGCCTCAGCTAAATATCCACAACCTTCCACCTCTCAGCCCAGTAGGGCCACACGATTCCTCTCAACTCCTTTTAAAATCATTAACATATACCAGCAACCAAAATTTGTGGTGAGAAGTAATGTTTATGTAATCTTTGCAGCTAAACCTGTTTTATTAAATATAACACATCACATCCACCTACAATTACATAATCATTATTTTTTACAATTCTTGTTGGTTTTTTTTTTGGGGTGTAAAGCACCTAAATTACTGGGAATGCCTTCAAGTCTTAAACATGTACTCATTGGAGTAGAGAGGGATACATGATAATATATATATCTGGAAAGTACTTGAGGGCCTGGTCCCAAATCTACACACTGCCATAACAACATACTGGAGTGAGAGATATGGGAGGAAGTGTAAAATAAACCCAGCGAGGAGAAGGGGTGCGGTGGGGAAAATAAGGGAGCACTGTATCAACATCCAGGGTCTCAGACTATTCAACGTGTTACCAGAAGATATCAGAAACACGGCTGGAACAAGTGTAGAAGCCTTCATGAGGAAACTGGATAAGTATCTTCACCAAGTGCCGAATCAACCAGGCTGTGATGGATATGTGGGGCAGTGGGCCTCCAGCAGCAACAGCCTGGATGACCAAGCCTGGTTGACCAAGTAGGTTACTAAAAGCAGTGAAGAGTTTTTATGAGGATAGTGAGGCTCAGGTTAGAGAATGCAGGAGAGAGGGAGTTTATTTCCCAGTAAAAGTAGGCCTTAGACAAGGATGTGTGATGTCACCATGGTTGTTCAATATATTTATAGATGGGCTTGTAAGAGAAGTGAATGCTAGGGTCTTGACAAGAGGTGTGGAGTTAAAAGATAAAGAATCAAACACAAAGTGGGAGTTTGTCACAGTTGCTCTTTGCTGATAACACGGTGCTTGGGAAATTCTGAAGAGAAGTTGCAGAGGTTGGTGGATGAATTTGGTAGGGTATGTAAAAGAAGAAAATTAAAAGTGAATATAGGAAAGAGTAAGGTTATGAGGATAACAAAAAGATTAGGTGACTAAAGACTGGATATCAGATTGGAGGGAGAGAGTATGGAGGAGGTGAATGTATTCAGATATTTAGGAGTGGATGTGTCAGCAGATGGGTCTATGAAGGATGAGGTGAATCACAGAATTGATGAGGGGAAAAGGGTGAGTAGTGCACTAAGGAGTCTGTGGAGACAAAGAACTTTGTCCGTCGAAGCAAAAAGGGGAATATATGAGAGTATAGTTGTACCAATACTCTTGTATGGGTGTGAAGCATGGGTGATGAATGTTGCAATGAGGAGAAGGCTGGAGGCAGTGGAGATGTTATGTCTGAGGGCAATGTGTGGTGTGAATATGTAGAGAATTTGTAGTTCGGAAATTAGGAGGTGTGGGATTACCAAAACTATTATCCAGAGGGCTGAGGAGGGGTTGTTGAGGTGGTTCAGACATGTAGAGAGAATGGAACAAAACAGAATGACTTCGAGAGTGCACAAGTCTGTAGTGGAGGGAAAGCAGGGTAGGGGTCTCCTTAGGAAGGGTTGGAGGGAAGGGGTAAAGGAGGTTTTGTGTGCGAGGGGCTTGGACTTCCAGCAAGTGTGCATGAGCGTATTTGATAGAAGTGAATGGAGACAAATGGTTTTTAATACTTGACGTGCTGTCGGAGTGTGAGCAAAGTAACATTTATGAAGGATTTCAGGGAAACTGGCAGGCCGGGCTTGAGTCCTGGAGATTGGAAGTGCAGTGTCTGCACTCTGAAGGAGGGGTGCTAATGTTGCAGTTTTATAACTGTAGTGTAAAGCACCCCTCTGGCAAGACAGTGATGGAGTGAATGATGATGAAAGTTTTTCTTTTTCGGGTCACCCTGCCTTGGTGGGAATCGGCCGATGTGTTAATAATAATAATAAAATGTTATGTAGTGTGTTTCTTATATAATTTTGAAAAAAAAAAAAATCATGGATGAAGCAAAATGTCTATATGAACATTTTATACACATTTAATGCACCTCAGTGATTATTATTGTGATTATCATTATTAATATGGCATCTTCAAGACCAATAACACACTTTTAGTGATTTTAATGTGTACCCACATGCCAGCACAGGCACAAGATGTGGAGTTTAAAGCAGTTAAGTTCATAATTTACTCATTCTAGAGCGTATACCAGGTTTTTATGTTATTTATATTGTTTACTATGTCATATTATATGAACTGTGATAGATAAATAAGCCGTAGAGCGATATTAGCATCATATTGAAGATGTGACGACTCTGCTTCGTGTGTAATACCTGTGGTTCATGAGCGGCTCTAAGACAGAGAGACAAGCAGACAGAGAGACAAGCAGACAGAAAGACACACTGGTAGATAGAAAGATAGACACACAGGAAGACAAAGACAGACACACAGAAAGACTTATGTAGACAGCCTGTACTGTCTGCACAGACAGCCTATGCTGTCTGCCAGCTTAGTTCCTATTTCGCGCCACTCAAGTGTTGCCCTCTGTAGCCAGGCCTCTCGGTGGGCACGCCAGCCTGCCGGCCCTTGCCACGCTCTCACTCACACAGCGGCCTAGCAGGAAGACACAAGGCCTACTCCTAGCTCTCTCTCGTGGGATGGCCCTGCCTGGGCCATGGGCACAACACACAAGCCTGTGTACCCACCACGACTTAACAATAAAGTAAGAAGCCTCCGAAGATGTATCATTTACTCCCCGCTACCAGAACACCAAACAAATCCTTTTATAAATGATGGCAGACAGACAGACATATACAGACAGATATACAGGCAGACAGATACAGACAGGTTTATGTGCAACAGTGAAAACAAATAGAGAGAGTTTGAGAGTAACAGCCTTTCTTGCCTTCTTGCCACAATCTCCAGTGCAAGATTCAGACTTCCTCATAGGGGCCATGGTGAAATTTACTGTCCAGTTAGTACAGTTAATACAGTATGATGCTGCTGATAGGGCAGGGTAACTCGAACTGATGCTGCCTGCATGGCGCATTGCCGCCATGAGTATCATCAAATATTGTAATGATGTTGGTAGAATTACCGACAATATGTAAAGTAAAAGGACACAAGTGCAACTAATGTGACATGTTATTGTGGCAATGTTTCACTCTCCAGGAGCTTTGTCAAGCCGTTACAAACAGTACATGGACACAGAGGGTATATATAGTGAGGTGCAATACTAGTGGTAGTAGTAGTAGTAGTAGTAGTGATATAAGTTGTAGTAGTAATACAATATGGTAGAACAATTAACAAAGCTCCTGGAGAGCAAAACATTGCCACAATAAAATGTCACATTAGTTGCACCTGTGTCCTTTTACTTTACATCATCAAATATTGTACAGTGGAATGCATCAGCCGGCCCAGCCCAGCTGCCAGATGCATGGTCGTAAGTCGAGTGGATGTATGTCGAGCAGGTCGTAAGTTGGATGGTAGGTGTACTGTGTTAACCGATGATCATTGGTACCACTGAGAAAACCTAAAAGCATATTAATATAGAGAGAGAACATAGAAGAACGTATAGAAAAGGGTTACCAAACTCCTTAAAAACAAATGTCACAATGAATGAAATATAATCTTTGCAGAGAGATATCAATGACAGAATTTTAAGCATTTGTGCCAGATGGAAACAAAGGTAATAAAAAGCCTTCAAGGATATTGAAAAAAAATCAACACATGAAAATGCCAACATAAGAACCACTTGTAGAATTGGATTATTAATCACAAGAGGCTACACAATGTGGTGCAGATTCACACCGAAGTATCTCTTCCTATTCTCAAAGGATACAAGAATGGATTCAAGTTTATGAAGATAAAAAAATGAACAGTGTAGCAAATCTGCAAGTTATAGTAGCTGTGGCCAAGGTTTAGTGAAGTAGCTCATGAGAGAATATGTTGGTGATATCTTGTCTAGAATTCTCAATGATTGTTTTACAACCAGTTTATGAAATAACTAAGATGCTACTGTGGATGATTTTCCATTGTGTAATGATGCTAGCTAAGCAGTGTAACACTTAATGTTGGATTATCACAATAAGTTAAATATCTTCAACTGCATCTTTACTACACAGATGTGAAATGTATCAAAGTATAGTGGTACCAACACTCTTACATGGGTGTGAAGCATGGGTTTTATAAATGTTGCAGCGAGGAGATGGCAATAGAGATGTGTACTGTGAATATTATACAGTGGTCCCTCAATTATCGTCCATAATCCGTTCCTGGAAGTGGGACTATTATCGAAATAGACGATTTTCGAATCAATTTTCCCCGTAAGAAATAACGTAAATACAATTAATCCGTTCCTGACACCCAGAAGTAGTAAAACAAAGATTTTTTTTACATGAAATATAGATGAAGTAAATAAACAATACAATGGCACATGATGAACGAAACATTAACAGCATAACACTTATCTTTATTGGCAATTCTTCTTAGTGTATGGAAGACTGGAGGAGGAGACACGTTGAATTACTGTTTGGAAGGGGAATCCCCTTCCATCAACACCTCAGGTACCAAGTGCTTTTCTGAGGTTATTTCTCTTCTCTGTTTCTTAATGCCACTAGGACCAGCTTGAGTCACTGGAGTCCTGTCTTGCAAAAAAACTGTGCAGAGAGATCTGTTTCTGGCATCTCTTTAAAACTTCCCTAAAATGGGCCAAGACTCTGTCTCTGTACAAGTTGCCGATATGGCTTGCAACATCCTTCTCAGGGTGATGTTTCTCCATAAATCTTTCCATCCTACCCCACATTTCAAAAATCTCCTTAATTTCTGAAGAAGGCACCTTCTTCCATCTCTCTTCCTCCTCCTCTGCAGCAAGATTCTGAGCTGCGATCTATTGCTCCTCCTGCTGAAGCTCTTGCAGCTCCTCAGTGGTTAGCTCTTTGTTGTGGTCCTCCACCAACTCTTCCACATCCTCCAAACTCACATCCAACCTCATGGAACTCCCCAGTGCCACAATAGAGTTCACAACTGACACAGGCTCATCAGGGGCTGCCTCAAACCCTTCAAAATCCCTCTTGTGGACACAATCTGGCCACAATTTTCTCCAAGCAGAGTTCAAAGTCCTGGTAGTCACTCCCTCCCAAGCCTTACCTATAAGGCTTATGCAATGGAGAATACTGAAGTGTTCTTTCTAAAAATCTCTTAGGGTCAAGTGAGTGTCTGAGGTCACATTAAAGCACCTTTCAAACATTGCTTTGGTGTAGAGTTTTTTAATGTTTGAAATGACCTGCTGGTCCATGGGCTGGAGGAGAGGAGTAGTATTCGGGGGCAAGAACTTTACTGTGATGAACCCAAACTCCTTCAGAATTAGGTCATTCAAGTTTGGAGGATGAGCAGGTGCATTGTCCATTACTAGGAGGCACTTGAGATCCAATTTCTTTTCCAGGAGGTAATTCTTCACACTAGGGCCAAACACTTCATTGAACCACTTGAGGAAAATGTCCCTCGTGACCCATGCCTTATTATTAGATCTCCAAAAAAACACACAATTTACTCTTTATAACACTGTTTTTCCTGAACACTCTGGGATTTTCAGAATGGTACACTAATAACGGCTTCACTTTGAAATCCCCACTAGCATTAGCACAGAACATGAGTGTCAGCCTGTCTTTCATAGGCTTGTGTCCTGGCAGTGCCTTTTCTTCCTAAGTAATGTAGGTCCTCTTCGGCATTTTCTTCCAAAAGAGGCCTGTTTCGTCACAAATGAACACTTGTTTCAGTGGGTCATTGGTCTAATCCGGGGGGGAAACATAGACCTGCTCCGCTTGGGTCAGTAGGCCTGTTGCAGTGTTCCTTTTTTCTTATGTTCTTACTCCTTGAATTCATGCACATATTTTTCAGCCGCTTTTTGGTCCGAACTGGCAGCGTCACCATGCCTTATCACACTGTGTATGCCAGTACGCTTCTTAAATCTCTCAAACCAACCTTTGCTGGCCTTAAATTCACTCACATCACCACTAGTTGCAGGCAATTTCTTTAACAAATCATCATGCAACTGCCTAGCCTTTTCTCCTGCTAATTGTTTCTTGTTAATCCACACCAATAATAACTTCTCAACATCTTCGAGTACTGGTGATCTCATTTTTGTCAGCATATTTACCCCCTTTGCAACAACAGCTTCCTTGATTTCCTTTTTCTTGGCTATGATGGAAGATATGGTTGTACAGGATTTGTTATACATCCTGGCCAGCTCGCCCACACATATGCTACTTTCATATTGTTCAATGATGTTTTTCTTAAATTCAATCATATTTCTGAGCTTTCTTTGGAGCCATGGTAGCTTATTTAGCACTTGCAAGCACTAAAATGAATGGAATATTATGAAATACTTCGTATGAACACGTGAGGGGACCGTCGCTCACTTGTAAACAATGGCACACTGGCTGGGAAGGGAGGCCGAGGTGGCTCAGAGCGTGAGTACGCGTCCAGGACGAAAGAAGATTAGTGAGTTAACGGACCATTTGCGAGCCAATCTTTAGACGAAATAACGACGAAAATGGACGAAATGGACGACTTTCAGGCCGGATGATTATTGAGGGACCACTGTATTCTATTTTCTCTTGACAAACTAGACCCCCCCCATAAAATATACAATAAGGTTGATATAATGTATACAGTATATTAGCACTGCATATTAAAAGCTTTATATTGCTATAAGTACAATAAAAACTACTGTATTTGGTTACCTGTAGCAATCAGTTGGTTAAGATTCTTTCCTTCCATCTTCTTCATGAGCACTGCTAGTTGTTTGTCGTCGGGCTCTACACCAACACTTTCAAGGATAGATTTTATGGTATTTGCTGTGGGCTGATTAGTGCCCATGGCAGCTAGAAGGTAGGCAGCAACGTGGCGCATCCTGAAAAAAAGAATTATATAAATCTCTCACTAGCTCATCACATGCAACAATTACTGGATGTGAATGAACATAATTTTTAATTTTTCTCAGCTTCACCCTTAAACTATGTATGACATACAAATACAGGATGTGGTCTGGGTGAACACTGGTGGTGGTGGTGGTTGCTGGTGATGCTGCAACCAGCAGTCTACAACCACTGAAATCTCTAATTGTCGTTATTATGGCTGATATGTCGATAATAGCAATTTCCTATGTTATGGATAGTAGTTATGTTGCAGTAAGTGTATAATGTTGACAGGCAGATTCTTCTCTATCTCAAGCCCCACCCACTCTTTTCTGATGAGTGACCTGTCCTTAGTCTTGCATGATCACTTCCAGAGCTAATTATTTTTTGCTATCTCTATATTAAGCTTGAAAAAGACAAATGGCAAAACATTTCCTTCAATAAATGTCTCGACTGTTCATGTCTTATTCCTACAATCTGTCAGCATTAATATACCCATACAAATACAGTATCTCAGTGATATGGTTTCATGATGTTTTTTTTTTTTTTATTATCACACTGGCCGATTCCCACCAAGGCAGGGTGGCCCGAAAAAGAAAAGCTTTCACCATCATTCACTCCATCACTGTCTTGCCAGAAGGGTGCTTTACACTACAGTTTTTAAATTGCAACATTAACACCCCTCCTTCAGAGTGCAGGCACTGTACTTCCCATCTCCAGGACTCAAGTCCAGCCTGCCGGTTTCCCTGAACCCCTTCATAAATGTTACTTTGCTCACACTCCAACAGCACATCAAGTATTAAAAACCATTCGTCTCCATTCACTCCTATCAAACACGCTCATGCACGCCTGCTAGAAGTCAAAGCCCCTCGCACACAAAACCTCCTTTACCCCCTCCCTCCAACCTTTCCTAGGCCGACCCCTACCCCGCCTTCCTTCCACTACAGACTGATACAATCTTTAAGTCATTCTGTTTCGCTCCATTCTCTCTACATGTCCGAACCACCTCAACAACCCTTCCTCAGCCCTCTGGACAACAGTTTTGGTAATCCCACACCTCCTCCTAACTTCCAAACTACGAATTCTCTGCATTATATTCACACCACACATTGCCCTCAGACATGACATCTCCACTGCCTCTAGCCTTCTCCTCGCTGCAACATTCATCACCCATGCTTCACACCCATATAAGAGTGTTGGTAAAACTATACTCTCATGAAACATAAATTAAATAAGAATGAACATAGCTTTGATACCTTTGAAGAATTTCGAGAGTATATCTACTCTCTGAGCCCGGCCATGGGCCAGGCTAGTCTGGTGCTTGCCTGGTCAACCAGGCTGTTGCTGCTGGAGGCCCGCTGCCCCACATATCCATCACAGCCTGGTTGATCTGGCACCTGGTGAAGATACTTGTCTAGTTTCCTCTTGAAGGCTTCAACATTTGTCCCAGCAGTGTTTCTGATATCTTCTGGTAAGATGTTGAAAAGTCTGGGACCCTGGATGTTGATATAGTGTTCCCTTATTGTCCCCACTGCACCCCTGCTCCTCACTGGTTTTATTTTACACTTCCTCTCATATCTCTCACTCCAGTATGTTGTTAAGGCAGTGTGCAGATTTGGGACCAAGCCCTCGAGTACCTTCCAGGTATATATTATCATGTACCTCTCTCTCCTCCACTCCAGTGAGTACATGTTCAAGACTTGCAGACGTTCCCAGTAGTTTAGGTACTTTACTGGCTCAATGTGAGCCGTAAATGATCTCTGTATTTGTTCCAGCTCCGATATTTCTCCTGCCCTGAATGGGGCCGTCAGCACTGAGCAATATTCTAGGTGAGGGAGCACTAGCAATTTGAAGAGTGTCACCACTGGCATTATTTCCCTTGTTCTGAAAGTTCTCAATACCCACCCAGTCATCTTCCTGGCTGTCGTGATCTTTGTCTTGTTATGGTCTTTAAAAGAAAGGTCGGCTGACATAATTATTCCTAGGTCTTTTACGTGTTCCTTATGTTCTATTTTGTGACCCTCTTGAGTTTTGTATATAGTGCTCCTTTTGAGTTCTTCACTCTTTCCATATCTAAGCAGCTGGAACTTCATCACCATTGAATGTCATGTCGTTTTCCACTGCCCACTGGAAAACTCTGTTTATGTCTTCCTGTACTTTTTCAGTGTCCACTACCGTACTGACTTTCATGCTTATTTTAGTGTCATATGCAAATGATGATACAAAAGTGTGCCGGGTGTTTTTGTCTATATCTGCTATGACGATGAGGAACAGCAGAGGTGCCAGGACAGTGCCTTGGGGCATTGAGTTTTTGACCTCGCTGATGCTGGATCTTGCCCTGTTCACTACTACTTTTTGTGTTGTGTGTGTTTTATAACCGAAAATCCATCTGCCTACTTTCCCCGTAATGCCCATGGCCTTCGTTTTGTGTGCTATCACTCCATGATCCATCAAACGCCTTTGCAAAATCTGTGTAAATCAAATCTGCGTTTTGGTAGTCTTCCAATGCCTCCGTAATTCTGTCATAATGGTTCAGCAGCTGTGACAGACACGATCGTCCTGCTCTAAAACCATGCTGGTTCGGGTTATGTTGGTTGTGCTGCTCCATGAAATTTGTAACCTGCCGTCTCATCACTCTTTCGAAGATTTTTATGATGTGAGAGGTTAGGGCTACTGGTCTGTAATTTTTAGCTAGTGCTCTACTACCTCCCTTATGCAAAGGAGCTATGTCTGCACTCTTTAAGGCCTCCGGTATTTCACCTAGATCTAAGCTCTTTCTCCAAAGAATACTGAGGGCTCGTGCTAGTGGTACTTTGCATTTTTTTATAAAGAGAGCATTCCATGAATCTGGTGCAGGTGCTGAGTGAGTGGGCATATTTTCCATTTCTTTTTCGAAATCTATGGGATTTGTACTAATGTCAGTTAGTTGGTCTGCGTGGACTTCTTCTGGAGTGAAAAATATTTCTGCATTTTCTACCTTACTGTTATTTAGTGGGTTGCTGAACACCGACTCATACTGTTCTTTTAGGATTTCACTCATTTCCTGTTCGTCGTCAGTATACGAGTCTCCTCTCAGTAGTGGTCCAATTCTACAGGTAGTTCTTAGCTTGGATTTTGTGTAGGAATAAAAATATTTTGGGTTTTTGCAATGTCCTGTATGACCTTTTGTTCCCTTTGTATAAATTTTAAATAGTAGGAGCATGTTAAATAAAATTATAATAGATTTAACAAACAGGTTGAGACAATAATTGCATCACCTTCACTGTAAACACATGAAATGTTTTATACATGTTGACATTCATCAATTAGTGATGCAAATATAATGGTCTTGCATTATATAAAATGGATTATCATATATAATTAGAGTAATAAATGTTTCTCTAATTGAATACACTTTAATAATGATGATTAAGGGAAATATGCAAAAATGTGTAATATATTTCAAGAGGGACATGACTGACGTGTATAAATGGTTAAGCATGAACAGATACATAAATAAGATACTGAAAATATCTAACCAAGACAGGACTCGCAGCAATGGATTCAAGTTGGACAAATTTAGATTTAAAAAGGATATAGGGAAGTAAGTTTATTCAGGTACAGGTACACGTAAATACGGGTACATTAACTGGCGGGGCCAGGAGCTGAGTCTCGACCCCTGCAACCACAATTAGGTGAGTACAGCAGTATATGTGTAGGTTACCTAGGATAACTACAAAAAATAAAGAAGTCAGTGACTTATTTCCACTGGGATCCTTGGTTTGGCAAGAGTTGTGCATGAGTGGAACAAATTACCAGGTAGTTTGAGGCGAGAACTTAGGGTACATAGGCGGGTGTGGGTGGGTGAGGTGGACCAGCCTAGCATGGGCCAGTAGGCCTTCTGCATTTCCATTCTCGTGTCAATATTTCATTACTGGAGTATGTGATCTTGTACTTCACAATATTCATTGGCAAGTGTTAAATCCCTAGGGATCATACAGTGCCTCGGGACTGGGAGACAATCACGTTTGATCCGAGGAAATGGGCCGTTCCAAATTCTCTAATGAAGAACACTTTACGAGCATTAAGGGAAGTTTTGACAAAAATAATCCAATGCAGAGTTTGTATACGAATCAAACTTTTTCCGGCATTTTAACATAAATTTTCCCATTTATGTAAATTTTTTTGCCTGGCTCCTGTTTCTGCGTCTTTTCATAATGTTAATGACGCACACAAAATATAAAATTTTACCAATAATTAGCGCAAAAAACTTACTTGAAGAGGGTGTATTGCAGCAACGTGTGTCCACTCAGCCAACTGTGTTGAGAAGAACAGCAACTGCTGAAACTCAACATAACTGCCTCCAACAACCAATCACAACTCACCATGCACACACTGACTCTCATCTTAAGCTTATGATTGGTGGGGCTGGAAACACAAACGTGATATTTTATCTCGATAATATTGACTTGCTATACGCTTGCCAACTAATCCAAGAGTAAGAAACCTATCCAAAAATAATATATATTTTTATGAGAGCGAAATAAAAATAGGCGAACAGGCTTAGTGCAGGACTGCTAAATTTTTTTGTTGGGTGGAAGGTTTACACGGTCGTAGAGCCGTGTGAACCCTTCAGACGGCCGTGACAGGCGCCACATCACATTATAATGATTATAATCAGGATTAAGGGCTAAATCCCTAAGCGTCATACACGTGGAGGAATGCGAGGCAATCAAGCTCGATCCAAGGAAGAGAAGGAGAGGTCTACTTCCCTAGATCAAAAGCCCTTTACCGGCACCTCCAATCAGGGGGACATTTCACAACACAGACCAATAAGATTATATCCACATATTGTATTAAGTAGATAATTAACTATATAATGAAATTTTAGCATATGAGATGACTGTAATATCCAAAAGATGTAACTATACCTTGTGGGGTATCTTAGAGTTATCCCAGGTAGATTACATTATGTAGGCAACACTCTCGCTTCACACATTTTGTATCCGTGGTTCGATCCCTGGTAAGGGAGAAAAATTGGGAGTGTTTCCTTACCTGTTGTCTCCGTTCACCTAGCAAGCAAGTAGGTACCTGGGTGTTAGTCGACTGGTTTGGGTCGCATCCTGAGGGACAAGATTTAAGGACCCCAATGGAAATAAGACAGTCCTCAATGGTGCACTGACTTTCTTGGGTTATCCTGGGTGACTAACCCTCCAGGGTTAAAAATCCGAACAAAATCCTATCCCTTATCTTACTTATGTGTACCTGCAAGTGAGAGACTAATACATTGTTTCTTCCATGCTGATTCTGTGAGTGGTAGCTAAAAAAAAAAAAAAAAAAAAAAAAAAACAGGATTACACACGTCAGATTAGGTCTTTATCAGATATTAGAAAGTGATGATCAACAGCTGACTGGTCAAAGACCTGACCACCTTGGTGCACGGATGACTAAACTGTCACCACTCATTGCACTGAATGATCCAGAAGGTTTAGTGCTTCATGAAATACTGCACAATTTATCAGGCTTTAGTATCCAGCTGGAAAGGATATCAAGACAGAGGGGCAAGTCCAGCATCCAGAAAAGGTCGACAAGCGGGACAGGGCCATGCAATGGAACACTATCTTCGTGTCCAAACATCCAACCTTTCAGAGACACCTCCATGCAAACCCTACATGATATGGCAAAACATTTCATTGCTAATGTTGAAGCCAATCAGAAGAAACACTCTGTAGTTGTTGCACAGACACGAATATTTAATATCATAGCACTTTAAGTTTGAAGACGCTCGGACATTATATTATCAAGTTATCGGCGTTAAAGGCTTCAAATCGATCGGATGCGGCATTCACAAAGTATCACATGAAAACAAATATGTCAATTTTGACTCTCATAAGGACTAACATCATGCTCATTGAAGAAGCCAGATATATACTTTACTAAAAAGTCAGGGGAATTAATGTACATTTTTTATGGATTCCATCACACATTGAATTACTCCATCATAAACTTGACAATTTAACCAAAGAAAGTACCCTGGAGGCAAATGCAGAATATGACTTTGGTGTCTTTATCTAGCATTAGGAATAATATTAGGAGAGAAGCAAATAATGAAAGTGAATGTCATAGGAATGCAGTTAGAAGCCTGAGTAGATCTATCGCTCACTATAACATGAACGTAGATAGGAACGTTCATAGAGCAATTTGCAATGTGAACGGACTGACTGATGTTGCAGTGGCCAGGCTTAGGCTTGGTTACAAGTATTTCTGGCAGTTTGGCAGACACATAAATGAGGCTTAAACTAAATGTAAAGTATGTGGTTAGCCTTATGGTCCCTTTCTTGAACAATGTGTGCTTAACCGTTCATTTACTGAAGAATACAGAGATAGTATAATAAAGTGTAACCCATGTGATATGTTAAGGCATCTTATCAGTGAAAATAAGATACCAGACATATTAAACAAATATCCAAAATCTGTTTACTGCAGACAAGTAAGCTGTTGATAATAATTCAGATGTACCCTTCTGGAGCCTAGTTTTTAGGCTTTTGCGTATCCATATAGTACTCCTATGCTTCCCTCCTGTGGACGGTAACGTCAAAACTAAGGCTTCGGCGGCAAAACTTAAATCTGCTTTTGTGGGTCGCATCATGAGGAAGAGGATTAGACTCCAGTGGAAACGGATCATCAGTCAAATGACATCCTGACTTTATGTCGTCACGCTGGATTACTAACCATCAGGGTTAATAATCCAAATAAAATCTTTTTCTTCCAATAAATGTTACTGTCTCTTAAAACCAGTAGTTTACCTTTAATGCTTCGTTTTCTGTTGCTGTTAATCATAGAAAATGAGTTATCAAATAGGGTGTCTTAAGTATTCTACCCTTGGTATACGCACACTTAATACGATATAACATAAATAATTTTTGGTGGATCAGTAGGAGCCAGCGATGAGATTTGTTCGGATTTTTAACCCGAAGGGTTAACTACTCAAGATAACCCAAGAAAGTCAGTGCGTCAAGGAGGACTGTCTGTCTTATTTCCATTGTGCTCTTTCAGTCTTGTCCCCAGGATACGATCCACACGAGTCGACTTATACTCAGGTATCTACTTACTGCTAGGTGAACAGGGACAACAGGTGTAAGGAAACGTTCCCGCTCATGCTGGAAACTGAACACTAACCTTTAGGGTGTGAGGCGCACACGTTGCCAACCGAGCCAAGGGACACCGTGGTACTTGGTGGAGCAGAAAATGGAGAGGAGGAGGAGAAAACACCAGATAATGGGACTATAGAAGAAAGGACTATGACGGAATGAGATATTTTCTGAGCGAAGAGGAATGGGGAAGATAACTGGAAGGCAGAACTGTAAAAGAAATGATGGAGGTAATAGAGTGAAAGTGCCACAAGGGAAAGGAAAGATTTGTACTAAGCATGCTGGAAATGAACGAAGAATACAGAGAGGCCAATGAGAGGAGCAAGAAGGCTTGATAAAATATGAAGCAAATCAAAATGCAAAAAAAAAAAAAAAAACTGATACAGAAAAAACTGACTTTATTCAAAATGTAAACACAGATAGTCAGAGCAAAAATTTAATTATGAGATGGAAAATAATCTCAGAAGATTTTTTTTTATGTCCGCAATCTCATAGTTTTGGTTTCTTTATTACTGTTATTTCTTGCCTTACCAATTAATGTGAATCTTTAGTCTGAAAGAGTATTTTGCAATAAAAAAAGGTTTTATAATATAAAAGTCTCTCGGAAATTTTTAACTCCACTTATAAGGGGAGGGGATACGATGTAGCTGTTTCAAGACCGTGGACTGTCCTATGTTTTGTGAATTGAAATTTGATATGATTCGCTCTCTAAGTATAATATTTATAGCCTTATCAGTGACATCGAGAAGAACTAAACAGTGTAAGCATTATGCAGTGCCTGAGGAATGGGCAACAGCGATGTTTGATCCGAGGAAGTCTAAGCCCCTCGCACACAAACCTCCTTACCCCCTTCCTCTAACCTTTCCTAGGAAGACCCCTTCTCTGCCTTCCTTACACTACAGATTTATATGCCCTCCAAGTCATTCTATTTTGTTCCATCCTCTCTAAATGTCTGAACCATCTCAACAACTCCTAAGCCCCCTGGATAATACTTTTAGAAACCCCACACTTCTTCTAATCTCCAAGCTGTGGATACTCTGCACAATATTCACACCACATATTAATTACTCTCAGACTCGACAACATTTCTGCCTCCAGCCTTCTCCTTGTTGCAACATTCATCACCCATGCTTCACACCCATATAAGAGCAATGATACCACTATACTCTCATACATTCCCTTCTTTGCTTCCATGGATAAGGTCCTTTGTCTCCGCAGACTCCTCAGTGAACCACTCCCCCTTTTCCCTCGTCCATTGTACGGTTCACCTTGTCTTTCATAGACCCATTTACACAATAAAAACTTTTTGTAAAGCGAAACATTCTTATGATAAAGGCTTACATTATTTTTTTTTAATTCACGCATCAACTCATAGCTTCTTCTATCATAATTCCGTGCAGACGGTTTCCTAATTGGGGTTTAATTCTATCGACTATACAAAACATTATTAAGGCTACTTGTAACCTGCTCATCACCAGTCAAGGATATTTTAATCTCTAAGTGTATAATTGCTGAGACACACACGCCTCCAAGTGTATATAATATTAAGAATAATTATACATGTTGTGAGGGAATATATAACACGGAGGCTTCTTAGTGGATGAGTGAAAGAAGAATAAGGTTACATTTTTGTCTGAGTGTACGAGAGACTCATTAGTGAGTGCAGGAGAAACCCCTTAATGAGTGCACGAGAGACTCATTAGTGAGTGTGCGAGAGTCATTAGTGTGTGAGAGACTTATTAGTAAATGCGTGTACAATAATGTGTACAAGGGTTCAATTGATGAGTGCGTGAGGCACTCCCCTACTTCGATCAATGTGTGTTTGTGATGGTTTCTTGATTACTGAGTACATGGGGAATCTTCCTGGCCAGAGGAGGAGGAGGATGAGGGGAAAGAGGAGGAGGAGTAAGAAGAGGAAGAAAAAGAAGTAGAAGAGAAGGAGGAGGAGGAAAAGGAGTACACATCTTCGGAAAGACATGGAGCAGGTCGCGCCAATGTGTGGTTCCCGCGTCCAATTTGCTGGTAAAGGTCCACTCCGTCGCTTCTTGCCAAACTCTGGTAGTTTTTATAAGAGCAGCAGAGTCTGGGTTCTCCCTCTTCCTCTCCCTCTCTCCCTCACATAGTTACGTCGGTGGAGTTTTGTTATAGCTTGTTAATTGGGCTCTCTCTCCCTTGTCAAAAGCGTGGTATCTTCAGTATTTTTGTGAGCTGGTCTAGTTATCCTGTTGGAATTACACGTATTTAATTTGTACTTTCATTGCCCTGCGTCTATAAATTCCTTTCTCGTGACAGTATTCTTATGCTTGGTCATTATTTTCTGTGGGTGGAAAAGTGAAGTTGATTTGCCCTGAATGACTGATACAGCCAGACAAGTTCTCTTTTCATCTCGATTTCCCGGAGCAATATTCTCTCCCCGGGTGTGAGACAGACACACGCGGGTACGATAATTCTTACAAAATAATCGAACTGGGTCGACAGAGGTGATGAGGTGGTCCTTCATCCCTTTTCTGCCTTCTCCGTCCAGTGTGGCATCGTCTTGCATCTATTACTTTTTTAGGTATCCCCAAAGAGACACTTTTTAGGTATCTCCAAAGGGATGCTTTATAGGTATCCCCAAAGGGATATTTTTTAGATATTCCAAAGGGATATCTTTTTATAGGTATCTCCAAAGATATACTTTCCGGGTATCCACAAAAGGGATACTTTTTAGGTATCCATAAAGGGATACTTTTTAGGAGTTTAAGGTAATCAATCCCTCAGCCTGGAATCGATGTGCTCAGTCCATCAGTCTTGAAGAAAGTACAGTATATGCAAGTACAGTAAAGTACAGTATAGACTTCAACACATCGAGTCTAGTCTGAGGGACTGATTACCACAGACTCCTTTCTCTTCCACTGTTCTTCTCTGTATTGGACTGATGAAGCCTGTGTGGCGAAACGTTCCCTCAATAAAGATACCCAAATGATACACGAGTGTATCATTCCTCACGCTACCCGGAAGGGGTAGCAAAAGAGGCTGTGACATTATAATTGTAGTATCTTGGGGCCGCTTTGTCAATTATATTTGTGTAATGGTCCGGTATATTCTACCGTAGAAGAATCCTTGAGTATGCCTCTTCAGAGCGGCTTTAATCTTTAAGGACCGATTCATATTTTTGAAATAATTGTATATTTTTGGTTTAGGCTGTGCACTGTAGGGACAGATTTGCCAGTTTGCTAACTTAGTGAAAAAATTTGGTTTTCGTGCAGAAGGTGGAGAATGCTTCTTCTGGTCAGGTTGAAGCCTTCACCGCTGGTGTGCTTTACACAAAGTTTCGGACTGATTTTGGTCTGTGTATTTATTGAAAGAAATTGAGAAAACTGAAATACTGGATGGATGCAGTGCGATGATTTGTGAATGGCGTGTCCGATCGGGTTAAAACCTTCAATACCGATAATCCGGTAATGCATCTTTAGTTCGATTTCAAACCTTCAACACCGATAATTCGGTAATTCATCTTTAGAAAGATTTCAAACCTTCAACACCAATAATTCGGAAATGCATCTTTGGATCGGCTTCAAAGTTAAAGTGCCGGTGCATTTCGGGATATATGTCTTGATGCAATACCAAGAGAATGCCTCTCCCGATTGACTTTAAACTCGCAAAGCTCTTTTTCTCTCAGTGGAAGAAGGCTGGAATCGGTTTTGGGCTGTTTAGATGCTAGTTTGCCATTTTTATGGGAGAAAATTAAACATTACTTTACATGTAATGTTTACATGAAACATTACTTTAGTGTCCATAAATGGGGATAAATCCGAGTGGGGATCTGTAACAAGTGGCGTACCACAGGGATCAGTCTTAGGCCCGTTGTTGTTTATAATATATATCAATGACCTTGATGAGGGTATTACTAGTGATATGAGCAAATTCACCGATGACACAAAGATAGGTAGGATAATTGATTCAAACGTAGATGTTAGGGAACTTCAGGAGGATTTAGACAAACTCTATTCTTGGTCAGAAAATTGGCATGTGCAGTTTAATGTAGATAAATGCAAGGTTCTGAAGCTCGGGAGTGTCCATAACCCTAGCACTTATAAGTTAAATAATGTAGAACTTAGCCATACAGATTGCGAAAAGGACTTGGGGGTTATGGTGAGCAGCAACCTTAAACCAAGACAGCAATGCCTAAGCGTACGTAATAAGGCAAATACATTATTGGGATTTATATCAAGAAGTGTAAACAACAGAAGTCCAGAGGTCATACTGCAGCTTTATACATCATTAGTAAGGCCTCACCTAGATTATGCAGCTCAGTTCTGGTCTCCATATTACAGAATGGACATAAATTCGTTAGAAAACATTCAGCGTAGGATGACCAAATTAACACATAGCATTAGAAATCTTCCTTATGAAGAAAGATTGAAGACTCTTAAATTACATTCACTTGTTAGACGAAGAATGAGGGGAGACCTGATCGAAGTGTATAAGTGGAAGATAGGTATTAATAAAGGGGATATTAATAAGGTCTTGAGGATATCTCTCCAAGAGAGAACCCGCAGTAATGGATTTAAATTAGACAAGTTTAGATTTAGAAAGGACATAGGAAAGTATTGGTTTGGAAATGGGGTAGTTGATGAGTGGAACAGTCTACCTAGTTGGGTTATTGAGGCTAGGACTTTAGGTAGCTTCAATTTAGGTTGGATCAATATATGAGTAAGAGGGGTTGGATTTGATTGGGACTTGCAAATGAGTGGATATAATTATAAGAGATTATTTCTTGGGTAGCATTGAAAATTGGGTTGGGCAAATGTTTTGTTAGTGGGATGGATTGTAAAGGACCTGCCTAGTATGGGCCAACAGGCCTGCTGCAGTGATCCTCCTTTCTTATGTTCTTATGTGATAACTTGTAAATGTCCCTTAGCGGCGACTTCCAGGTTTCAATGCTCATATTTAAGCCCATAAGAAACTTATGCCGCACCCTGCACTATTCCTTTTCTTTTTGAATTTGATCTGAAGTAGAACGGGCCAGGCTTATAAGATACAGGGATAGCTTTCCTGGATCGCGCAGAGGGAGAAACACACTTAGCCTGGATTCAACTAATTGCACGAGTATAATACAGTCTATAGGCGCCAGACGTTTTGTAATATGCGAAAGATGCGAATATTTATGGGAACTTTTGTATCCACCGTAGAGATGAGAGAGAGAGAGAGAGAGAGAGGAGAGAGAGAGAGAGGAGAGAGAGAGAGAGAGAGAGAAGAGGAGAGAGAGAGAGAGAGAGAAGGTTGGGGGAGGGAGGGGGAACAGGTCGCCGGCAGGCTGGGTCATAACCACGGGAAATTCTATATTTGCAGAGACCGGAAAATATATTGGTCGTGAGGCGGAAGGACGTGATGATGATGTGGAGGTTATCTGTAGTGAGGTGAAGACCAACCTCACTACCACCTGTACATGAACCAACATCGTTGAATAATTAACCCACACCTGCAGTTAAGCCCACACCAGCACTTGACCCACACCTGCACCTAACCCACACCAGCACTTAACCCACACCAGCACTTAACCCACACCTGTACCTAACCCACACTTGCACCTAACCCACACCAGCACTTAATCCACACATGTACCTAACCCACACTTGCACCTAACCCACACCAGCATTTAACCCACACCTGTACCTAACCCACACTTGCACCTAACCCACATCAGCACTTAACCCACACCTGCACCTAACCCCCCCCTGCACCTAACCACACCTTCACCAAACCCCACATCAGCACTTAACCCACACCTGCACCTAACCCACACCAGCACTTAACCCACACCAGCACTTAAACCACACCAGCACTTAACCCACACCAGCACTTAACCCACACCTGTACCTAACCCACACTTGCACCAAACCCACACCTGCATTTAAACCCCAAAACCCGCACCTAACCCACAACCTGCACTTAACTCACACCTGCCCACACTAAGCAACAAAACACCGCTCTATTAAATGATCAATAAAACAAATACATAAAAAACAACTTCCCCTCTCCACCTTCCCTTACCTAGACCCCCCTAAATGCAACCTCCCCTAACAATGCCTCACCCCCTAACCCCTTAATCAATCACAGGGACATGCTGTAAGGAAAGTTAATTAACATGGGGTGTCGTTATTGCGCTGGGTATGGGAAGTATGTGGGATTGATCCAAGGAAGGGGAATGCTAACTGCAGTTCCTTGGATCAAGAGGCAGCAATTCTGATAAAGCCATCCAGTTAAAAATCATTGTTACATGCAAACATCAACTCACTAACAATGTTAACACAAACAGCTGACTCATGCAAACAAAATAATCAGCTGACTTATGTAAACAAAAACAGGTGACTTATATAAACAAAACAAACAGCTGACTCATGTAAACAAAATAATCAGCTGACTTATGTAAACAAAAACAGATGACTTATATAAACAAAACAAACAGCTGACTCATATAAACATAAACAGATGACTTACATAAACAACACAAACAGGTGACTGATGCAAACACCATTAACTTCTGACTCACATAAACAAAATAAACAAAGAAAGCAATTAGAGAACTTTCAAAGGAAGTAATTGAGGCCTTTCAAAGTAATAAAGTAATTGTGGACTTCGAAAGAAAGTAATTTGGGACTTTTAAAGTAAGAAAGTAATTGGGGACCTTAAAAGTGAGAAATTAACTTGGTGCTTTCAAAATAAAAAAGTGGGCTACTTTCAAGGTAAAAAGGTCATTATAAATTAATTGGAGGATTTTCAAAGCATATATATATGTGTGTGTGTGTGTGTGTGTGTGTGTGTGTGTGTGTGTGTGTGTGTGTGTGTGTGTGTGTGTGTGTGTGTGTGTGTGTGTGTGTAGGGAAATAGAACATGACTCAGCGGGCAAATAAGACCATCAAAACAAACAAAAGACCTTAAAAAAAAGACCCCCGTGGGACCGGTTTTCTCGTCGACACTCTACCAATTACACACCTCTATTGGCCACAGCGGAAATTGGCGACGACGAAAAATGACGCAAACGAGATTGGCGATGGGAAAATTTTGGCGATGACCAAATGGGAGAAGTGGGTGAATGAGGAGAAATTTTTTCCTGGATAGAGGCATGGTTGACAAATAGGCAGCAGAGTGTTTCATTAATTGGGAGAAATCAGAATGGGGAAGCGTCACGAGCGGTGTTCCACAGGGGTCAGTGTTGGGCCCCCTGCTGTTCACAATCTACATAAACGACATAGATGAGGGCATAAAGAGCGGCATCAGCAAGTTTGCCGATGACACCAAAATAGGCCGTCGAATTCATTCTGACGAGGACATTCGAGCACTCCAGGAAGATTTGAATAGACTGATGCAGTGGTCGGAGAAGTGGCAGATGCAGTTTAATATAGACAAATGCAAGTCTAAATGTTGGACAGGACAATAACCTGCCACATATAAACTAAATAATGTAGATCTTAAAATTACGGATTGCGAAAAAGATTTAGGAGTTCTGGGTTTGCAGTAATCTGAAACCCAAAACAACAGTGCATAAGTGTTCGCAATAAAGCTAATAGAATCCTTGGCTTTATATCAAGAAGCATAAATAATAGGGTCCTCGGTTGTTCTTCAACTCTAACATCCTTGGTTTTGGCCTCTTAGATTATGCTGCACAGTTTTGGTCACCGTTTTTACAGAATGGATATAAATGCTCTGGAAAATGTACAAAGGAGGATGACAAAGTTGATCCCATGTATCAGAAACCTTCCCTATGAGGATAGACTGAGGGCACTGAATCTGCACTCTCTAGAGAGACTTAGAATTAGAAGGGATATGATTGAGGTGTATAAATGGAAGACAGGAATAAATAAAGGGGATGTAAATAGTGTGCTGAAAATATCTAGCCTAGACAGGACTCGCAGCAATGGTTTTAAGTTGGAAAAATTCAGATTCAGGAAGGATATAGGAAAGTACTGGTTTGGTAATAGAGTTGTGGATGAGTGGAACAAACTCCCAAGTACAGTTATAGAGGCCAGAACGTTGTGTAGCTTTAAAAATAGGTTGGATAAATACATGAGTGGATGTAGGTGGGTGTGAGTTGGACCTGATAGCCTGTGCTACCAGGTCGGTTGCCGTGTTCCTCCCTTAAGTCAATGTGACCTGACCTGACTGGGTTGGGTGCATTGGCTTAAATAACAAAAAAGGCACAATACCGTGACTGGAACGATACACAAATAACCCGCACATAAAAGAGAGAAGCTTACGACGACGTTTCGGTCCGACTTGGACCATTGACAAAGTCACACTGCATTGGCTTAAGCCGGTAGGAGACTTGGACCTGCCTCGCATGGGCCAGTAGGCCTGCTGCAGTGTTCCTTCGTTCTTATGTTTTTATATTGTCAGGAGAGAGAAAGATAGATAGATAGATAGACAGATAGATAGATAGATAGATAGATAGATAGATAGATAGATAGATAGATAGATAGATAGAGAGAGAGAGAGAGAGAGAGAGAGCTCTTAGCTTGTCAATAAAGTTAGGAATCCTTGACCTGTGAATAGCTTGTCAATAAAGCTAGGGATCCTTAACCTAACCCTGTCAAACCCTGTGAAAAGAGAGAGAGAGAGAGATGAATGAGACACAGACCCTGAGCTGCTTTGGGGATTAGCGTGGACGGTTACAAAGCATGGCTTGCTTCTGCAGTGTTTTAAAAATTGAGGTTGGAGAGTTGAAGGAGGCGGTCTTGCTTCTCCAGGAGGAGATTAGGAGGCTGAAGGTCCACCTCAATGGGTCTGGGAGAGAGTGTGAGGTGGCTGGAGTTGTGGGGAATGAGGCTTCTAGCAGTGAGGTGCAGTCTGTCTCTCGCTGTGAGGAGGCTGTAGTTGGGGAGGTAGCAACGGCTACCAGCAGTGAGGTGCAGCCCAGCACCTGCTACAAGTGGCGAGTGTTCACAGTAATGGGAGGCCATCAGAGTAAGGAAAGTTAAGAGTGAAGATCTGAAGGTAGGAAATCGCTTCTCTGTTCTTCAGGATGAATGTACTTCAGTGGCCAGTGGAAGGTAAGGGTAACTACTGCCCCTGCTAATGGAGGTAAGCGCATTCTTGTTGTTGGTGACTCTCAGGTAAGATATATTGACCGTGCTTTTTGTAATAGGAATAAGAAGATGAGAGATAGAGTGTGCTTCCCTGGAGCTGGTGTTGGGGACATAGTCAACAGGCTGGATAATATCATGTCAGGTAATGGGAACAAGCCCATTATCTGTCTCAGTGCTGGTGGAAATGATATTGGGAAGGGTAGGAGAGAAGAGCTGCTAGATAAGTACAGGTCAGCTATAGATTTCATTAAGTCTAAGGGAGGGATCCCAATCATATGTAGCATCTTGCTAGAAGGGGAGTAGGAAATGAATGGTTGTCTAGGGCAATTGGTGTAAATTGCTGGCTGGACAGATACTGCAAGGAACTTGCAATCCCATTCATTGACAACTGGAACAACTTTTTATGGCAAACATGATATGTATGCAAGGGATGGTGTACATCTCTCTGGGGCAGGGGTGGTAGCACTTGCAGACTCGATTGAGAAGGCCATTGGTGAAATGCCTATGATTTTAAACTGATGAAAGATAGAGGTATGGGTGTGTGTGGGAAACAAGCAGGTTGCAACACTAGGGTTGGAAACAGTAAATGTATAAAAGGCATTCAGCATGAAGTTATAAATAAAGACAATAGATCAGGTCAGCAAACAAAGGGGGACAGCAGAGGGCAGCAAGGAACTAGCTCCCTTAAGGTTTACTATACTAATAGCAGGAGTGTAAGAAATAAGATAGATGAGCTAAGATTAATTGCAAGTGCAGGAAACATAGATATTATTGCTATAACAGAGACCTGGCTCAATCTGAAAGATAGAGAGATGCCCTCTGAATGTCACATACAAGGCTATAAATTATTCCACACTGACAGGGTCAACAGGAAAGGTGGTGGAGTAGCGATGTATGTCAGAGACAATTTAAATTGTTGTGTTAGACAAGATATTAAATTAGAAGCATCAGCCACTGAATCTGTTTGGTTACAGCTTCTCGAGGGCCGAGAAAAACTAATTTTGGGTGTGATTTACAGGGCCCCAAATCTTGATAGGGAGTGCAGTAAACTTCTTTGGGACGAAATTCGTAAGGCATCTACATACGAAAATGTTGTGCTAATGGGAGATTTCAACTATAGACAGATTGACTGGAGCAATTTGACAGGAAATTTAGAGTCAGATGACTTTCTTGATACGATCCAGGATTGCTTTTTAAAACAGTTTGTGACAGAGCCTACTAGGGGAAATAACCTCCTTGACTTGGTTCTTGCCAGTAGGGAAACACTAATTAATAATCTTGAGGTTAATGATGAGCTTGGGGAAAGTGATCACAAATCACTCAGTTTTAATATATCATGGAATTTCCCTAATAATGGCAATCAAGTCTCCGTCCCATGACTTTCGCTTGGCTGATTTCATAGGACTGAAAAATTACTTAGGTGGGCTGAACTGGAATGACCTGACTAAGGGTCAGGTAGGTGGTGATGGTTGCCGATATGATGCTTTACAGGGCATAGTTCTAGCTGCTCAGTCAAATTATGTTCCAAATAGGGAAATCAGATCAAACAAAAATGATCCTAAATGGATGAACAATAGATTAAAATATCTGATTGGTCAAAAGAGAGGCATATATAGGCAAATCAAAAGAGGAGAGGGCAATTAAGAAATCGATATATTCAGTTAAAGAGAAATAAAAAATGGAATTAGAAAAGCAAAAAGAGATTATGAGGTTAAAGTTGCAAGAGAATCGAAGACTACCCAAAAGGATTCTTTCAGGTATACAGAAGTAAGATCAGGGACAAGATAGGCCCACTCAAAAGTTCCTCGGGTCAGCTCACTGACAGTGATAAGGAAATGTGTAGAATTTTTTAACACATACTTCCTCTCAGTTTTTACACAGGAGGATACCAGCGATATTCCAGTAATGATAAATTATGTAGAACAGGACGGGAATAAACTGTGCACGATTAGGGTCACAAGTGACATGGTCCTTAGGCAAATAGATAAATTAAATTAGACACATGTGCAACTCTTGGGTATCTTTATTGAGGAAACGTTTCGCCACACAGTGGCTTCATCAGTCCATACAAAGGAGAATCTTGAAGAACAGGAGGAGAATGAGGTAATCAGTCCCTCAACCTTGAGTCGATGTGGTCAGTCCATCAATCTTGAATAGAATACGGCATACGTGCTGAGATGGAGCTTATATACCGTTGGCAGGAGAGGTGAAGCAGTCAGAGGCAGTGTAACACTTATTCAATGTTGAAGTAGGTCGTGCCCAAGAATTAGGCAAGCGAAGAATTCCCAAGTATTAAGATCCCAAGAAGATGCAGTGTCTGACAGCTTTGTAGATGAATGGTTCAGAGAACCGACATGTTGATAAATTAGACACATGTGCAACTCTTGGGTATCTTTATTGAGGAAACGTTTCGCCACACAGTGGCTTCATCAGTCCATACAAAGGAGAATCTTGAAGAACAGGAGGAGAATGAGGTAATCAGTCCCTCAACCTTGAGTCGATGTGTCTAATTTATCAACATGTCGGTTCTCTGAACCATTCATCTACAAAGCTGTCAGACACTGCATCTTCTTGGGATCTTAATACTTGGGAATTCTTCGCTTGCCTAATTCTTGGGCACGACCTACTTCAACATTGAATAAGTGTTACACTGCCTCTGACTGCTTCACCTCTCCTGCCAACGGTATATAAGCTCCATCTCAGCATGTATGCCGTATTCTATTCAAGATTGATGGACTGACCACATCGACTCAAGGTTGAGGGACTGATTACCTCATTCTCCTCCTGTTCTTCAAGATTCTCCTTTGTATGGACTGATGAAGCCACTGTGTGGCGAAACGTTTCCTCAATAAAGATACCCAAGAGTTGCACATGTGTCTAATTTATCAACATGTCGGTTCTCTGAACCATTCATCTACAAAGCTGTCAGACAAATCACTTCTTGGGGTCTAATACTTGGGAATTCTTGCTTGCCTAATTCCCTTGGGGCACGCCTACTTCACATTTAAAAGTGTTTTCACTGCCTCTGACGCTTCACCCCTCCCCCAACGGTATATAAACCCATTCACACGTATGCCCTATTCTATTCAAGATTGATGGACTGCCACATCGACTCAAGGTTAGGGCAGGTAGGGGTGTGGTTGCCATATGATGCTTTCCAGGGGATAGTTCTAGCTGCTCAGTCAAATTATGTCCCCAAATAGGGAAATCAGATCAAAAAAAAATGATCCTAAAAGGGTGAATAATAATTAAAAATATCTGATTGGGCAAAAAAGAGGGATTAAGGAATCAAAAGAGGGAGGGGCAATTAAGAAATCGTTTATTCATTAAGAGGAAATAAAAAAGGAATTGAAAAGCAAAAAGAGTTATGGGGTTAAAGTTGCAAGAGAATCGAAACTAACCCAAAAGGATTTTTCAGGTAACAGAAGTAAGATCGGGGACAAGATGGCCCCTCAAAAGTTCCTCGGGTCATTTTCACGACAGTGAAAAGGGAAATGTGTAATTTTTTTAACACATACTTCCCTCATTTTTACACAGGAGATACCAGCGATATTCCAGTAATATAAATTATTAAAACGGACGAAAAATAAACTGTGCCTTTGGGGTAAAGTGACATGGCCTTTTGGCAAATAATAAATTAAAACCAAAAAAAATCCCCGGGCCCCTGATGAACTGTATGCAAGGGTTCTAAAAAAATGTAAAGAGGAGCTTAGCACCCCTTTTGGGCTAATCTTTTCAACAATCACTACAAACTGGCATGGTGCCAGAAAAGTGGAAAAGGGCAAATTGATCCCTATTTTCAAAACAGGGACAGGTCCTTGCTTCAACTATAACCAAAAGCCTAACCCCCAAGGGGGAAAAATTTTAGGGAACAATAATTGCCGAGGCAGTTCTAGCCACCTTGAAAAGCTAAATTAATAAACAATCTCAGCAGGGTTTTTTACAAAGGGGCGTTCCTGCCTTAAATTTATTAATTTTTTTCACTAAGGTTTTGAGGGGAATCGGTAAAAAATATGATATTGTGTATAGGGACTTCAGTAAGGTTTTTTGAGGGGGCCCCACATCAGAGACTATTGGGGAAAATTTAAAGCACAGGAATAGGAGGAGAAATTTTTCCGGATAGAGCATGGTACAAATGGCGCAGAGAGTTTGCATAAATGGGGAGAAATCAGATGGGGAATGTCACGAGCGGTGTTCCACAGGGGTCAGTGTTGGGCCCCCTCGTTCACAATCAATAAACGACATGATGAGGGCATAAAGAGCGAATCGGCAATTTTTGCCGAGCCCAAAATAGGCCGTCGAATTCATTCTGCGGGGACATTCGAGCACTCCGGGAAGATTTGAATAACTGATGCATGGTCGGAAAGTGGCAGAGCATTTTAATAAAAGACAAATGCAAAGTTCAAAATTTTGGGGACGGGACAATCCCCATGCCCATAAAAACTAAAATAAGTAGATTTAATATTACGGATTGCGAAAAAGTTTAGGAGTTCGGTTAGCAAAATCTGAAACCAAGAAAAACAGTGCAAAAGTTTCGCAAAAACTAAAGAACCTTGGCTCATATAAAGGAAGCAAAAAAATAGGAGTCCCGGGTTGTTCTTCAACTCTATACATCCTTTGGGTTAGGCCCTTTTAGATTATGCTGCACATTTTGGTCCCGTTTTACAAATGGATATAAATTCTCTGGAAAAAGAAAAAAGGGGATGACAAAGAGATCCATGTATCAGAAACCCCCTATAGGGTAAAAGGGCCCTGAAACTGCACTCTTAGAAAAAACTAAATTTTGGGGGGATATGATTAGGTTATAATGGAAGAAGGAAAAAAAAAAGGGAGAAATAGTGTGCTGAAAATATCTAGCCTAGACAGGCTCGCAGCAAAAGGTTTTAAGTTGGAAAAATTCAGATTCAGGAAGGATATGGAAAGTACTGGTTTGGGAATGAGTTTGGATGAGTGGAACAAACTCCCAAGTACCGTTAAGAGGGCCCAAAAGTTGTTGTTTAAAAATAGGGTTGGGAAAAAACAGATAGAGTGGGTGGGTTTAGTTAGACCCCGAAGCTTGTGCAACAGGGCGGGGTTTCCGTGTTCCTCCCCTTTAAATCAATGTGACCGACCTGTCAGGTTTGGGTGCATTGGCTTAAGCCCGGGAGGAGACTTGGACTCCCCGCATGGGGCCCGTAGGCCTTCTGCAGTGTTCCCTTTGTTCTTTTTTCTTATGTTCTTTTGTTCTCCTCCTGTTTTTCAAGATTCTCCTTTGATGGACTGATGAAGCCCCTGTGTGGGGAAACGTTTCCCCAATAAAGATACCCCAAAAGTTGCACTGTGTCTAATTTATCAAAATGTGGGTTCTCTGAACCATTCATCACAAGATAAATTAAAACCTAACAAATCCCCAGGGCCCCGATAACTGTATGCAAGGGTTTTAAAGGAAATTAAAGAGGAGCTTACACACCTTTGGCTAATCTTTTCAACATATCATACAAACGGGGGATGGCCAGTAAGTGGAAAAAGGGAAATGTGATACCTTTTTCAAACAGTGACAGGTCCCCACTTTGAACTATAGACCAATAAGCCCAAACTCCAAGGGGAAAATTTAGGAATCAAAAATTGCCCAGGCAGTTGTAGCCCCCTTGAAAGCATAAATTAATCAACGAATCCAGCATGGGTTTTTCAAAGGGGCTTCCTGCCTTACGAATTTATTAACTTTTTTCACTAAGGGATTTTGGGGGGAGATATGGTAAAAAAATGATTTGTGTATAGAACTTTAGTAAGGCTTTTGACAGGGTCCCACATCAGAGAATTGAGGAAAATTTAAAACACATGGGAAAAGGGAGAAATTTTTTCCTGGGTAGAGGCAGGTTACAAATAGGCAGCAAGAGTTTGTGCAAGAAAATAAAAAATCCGACACATGAAAGTTTTAAAAAACATGGCAACATCTGGATATTTTATTGTAGTAGACGTTTCGCCATCCAGTGGCTTTTTCAATACAGATTCTAGGATATAAAAGGAAACATTAGAACATATACAAAGTTGGGAATCAGTCCCTCGGCCCTTTAGTTTGCAAAAATGGGGAAATCAAGTGGGGAAGGTTACGACGTGTTCCCCAGGGTCAGTGTTGGGCCCCCCGCTGTTCACAATCTACTAAACGACCCTAGATGAGGGCATAAAGAGCAATCGGCAAGTTTTCCGATGACACCAAAATAGGCCCTCGAATTCATTCGACAGGACATTCGGCACCCAGGAAATTTGAAAACTGATGCAGTGGTCGGGGAAGTGGCAGATGCCCGTTTAATACAACAAATGCAAAGTTCTAAATGTTGGACAGGACAAAAAACCAGCCACAATAAACAAATAATGTAGATCTTAATATTTCGGTTTGCGAAAAAGATTTGGAGTTTGGTAGCATTAATTCTAAAACCAAGACAACAGTGCATAAGGTTCGCAATAAACTAATAGAATCTTGGTTATACAAGAAGCATAAATAATGGGAGTCCTCGGTTTTCTTCACTCATACCCGGGGTTGGCCTCATTTAGATTTGCGCACATTTTTTGGTCACCGTATTACAGGATGGATATAAAATTCTCTGGAAAATGTAAAAAGGAGGATAAAAAGTTGATCCCATGTACAAAAACCTTCCTATGGGGATAGACTGGGGGCCCGAATCTGCACTCTCTAGAAAGAGTAAAAATTAGGGGGAATGATTGAGGGTATAAATGGAAGACGAATAAATAAAGGGGATTAAAATGTGCTGAAAAAAATCTACCAAGACAGGACCGCAGCAATGGTTTTAAAAATTAAAAAATTCGATTTTAGAAAAGGGAAAAGGAAAGTACTGGGTTTTGGTAAAAGAGTTGTGGATGATGAACAAACTCCGATCATTATAGAGGCCAGAAACGTTTGACTTTAAAAATAGGTTGGATAAATACTGGGGGATGTGGGGGGGGTGTGAGTTTGGGCCTGAAAGCTTGTACCCGGTCGGTTCCGTGTTCCTCCCCTTTAAATCAATGTGACCTCCTGACAGGTTGGGTGCATTGGCTTTAAACCGGAGGAGACTTGGACCTGCCCGCATGGGCAGAAGGCCCTTTTGCAGTTTCCTTGTTCTTAGTTCTTTTTCTTATTGCAACAACTATCTTTTTTTTGAAATTTCGCCAACCCAAAGGGTTGCTGAATTCAACACAGAACAATACAGACATAAGAATATACGAACATAGGAACATATGAAAGAAGGAACCTGCAAAGGGGCCCACGGCCCATGCGAGGGAGGGCCAAATCTCCTACCGGGTTAAAACCAATGCCCCAACCCGTAAATAGGGCACATTCACTTTAAAGGAAAAGGGGCACGGGTCTGACCTAAACACAAGTAGTCTGGTCCAACTCACACCCCCCCGCACCCACCATACATTTATCAAACTTTTTTAAAACACAAAACGTTTTGCCCCAAAACTGTACTCGGGAGTTTTTCCACTCATCCCAAAATCACACCAAAACAGTGCTTTTTCCCTGTCCTTCCCTTTTTCGAATTTTTTTCCCAAATTAAAACCATTCGTGATCCCGTCTGGGATATTTTTAGCACCCATTTACACCCCTTTTTTTATTTCCCGTTTCCATTTATACCCTCGATATATCCCCCCTAACTCTACGCCTTTCTAGAGAGTGCAGATTCAAGGGCCCCTTTGTCTATCCTCATAGGGAAATTTCTGATACATGTGAAACTTTGTCATCCCCCTTCCCGGGATTTATACCTTTTTGTAATACGGGACCAAAACTGTGCACTTAATGTAAGAGGCCTAACCAAAGGGATATAAGTTGAAGAACAACCTAGGATTCCTATTATTTATGCTTCTCCCATATAAAGCCAAGGTTCTGTTCGCTTTCTCGAAAAAATTTAAAAACATAAGAACAAAAGAACGAAGGAACACTGCAGCAGGGCCCATGCCCATGCGAGGGAGGGACAAGTCTCCTACCCGGGTTTAAACCCAAACACCCAACCCTTTTGGGGAGGGCACCTTGACTTTTGGAGGAACACGGCAACCGCCTGGTAGAAAAACTAATCAGGTCCAACTCACACCCACCCACACCCACTCATGTATTTATCCAACCTATTTTTAAAGCTACACAACGTTCTGGCCTCTATAACTGTACTTGGGAGTTTGTTCCACTCATCCACAACTCTGTTACCAAACCAGTACTTTCCTATATCCTTCCTGAATCTGAATTTTTCTAACTTAAAACCATTGGCTGCGAGTCCTGTCTAGGCTAGATATTTTCAGCACACTATTTACATCCCCTTTATTTATTCCTGTCTTCCATTTATACACCTCAATCATATCCCCCCTAATTCTACGTCTTCCTAGAGAGTGAAGATTCAGGGCCCTCAGTCTATCCTCATAGGGAAGGTTTCTGATACATGGCATCAACTTTGTCATCCTCCTTTGTACATTTTCCAGAGCATTTATATCCATTCTGTAATACGGTGACCAAAACTGTGCAGCATAATCTAAATGAGGCCTAACCAAGGATGTATAGAGTTGAAGAACAACCTGAGGACTCCTATTATTTATGCTTCTTGATATGAAGCCAAGGATTCTGTTAGCTTTATTGCGAACACTTATGCACTGTTGTCTTGGTTTCAGATTACTGCTAACCAGAACTCCTAAATCTTTTTCGCAATCCGTAATATTAAGATCTACATTATTTAGTTTATATGTGGCATGGTTATTGTCCTGTCCAACATTTAGAACTTTGCATTTGTCTATATTAAACTGCATCTGCCACCTCTCCGACCACTGCATCAGTCTACTCAAATCTTCCTGGAGTGCTTTAATGTCCTCGTCAGAATGAATTCGACGGCCTATTTTGGTGTCATCGGCAAACTTGCTGATGTCGCTCTTTATGCCCTCATCTGTCGTTTATGTATATTGTGAACAGCAGGGGGCCCAACACCGCTCGTGACGCTTCCCCACTCTGATTTCTCCCCATTTATGCAAACTCTCTGCTGCCTATTAGTCAACCATGCCTCTATCCAGGAAAAAAATTCTCCTCCTATTCCAGGTGCCTTAATTTTCCTCAATAGTCTCTGATGTGGGACCCTGTCAAAAGCCTTACTGAAGTCCATGTACACAATATCATATTCATTACCATGATCTACCTCCTCAAATACCTTAGTGAAAAAAGTTAACAAATTCGTAAGGCAGGAACGCCCCTTTGTAAAACCATGCTGAGATTCGTTGATTAATTTATGCTTTTCAAGGTGGCTGCGAACTGCCTCGGCAATTATTGATTCCATAAATTTTCCCACTATGGAGGTTAGGCTTATTGGTCTATAGTTTGAAGCTAAGGACCTGTCACCTGCTTTGAAAATAGGTATCACATTTGCCATTTTCCACTTATCTGGCACCATGCCAGTTTGTAGTGATATGTTGAAAAGATTAGCAAAGGTTTGCTAAAACTCCTCTTTACATTCCTTTAGAACCCTTGCATACAGTTCATCAGGGCCTGGGGATTTGTTATTTTTTAATTTATCTATTTGCCTAAGGACCATGTCACTTGTGACCCTAATCGTGCACAGTTTATCGTCCTGTTCCACATAATTTACAATTTCTGGAATATCGCTGGTATCCTCCTGTGTAAAAACTGAGAGGAAGTATGTGTTAAAACTTCTACACATTTCCTTATCACTGTCAGTGAGCTGACCCGAGGAACTTTTGAGTGGGCCTATCTTGTCCCTGATCTTACTTCTGTATACCTGAAAGAATCCTTTTGGGTTAGTCTTCGAATCTCTTGCAACTTTAACCTCGATAAATTAGACACATGTGCAACTCTTGGGTATCTTTATTGAGGAAACGTTTCGCCACACAGTGGCTTCATCAGTCCATACATAGGAGAAACTTGAAGAACAGGAGGAGAATGAGGTACTCAGTCCCTCAACCTTGAGTCGATGTGTTCAGTCCATCAATCTTGAGTAGAATACGGCAGATGAGCGGAGCAGCAGCTTATAAACCGTATGGTTATAAGCTTATAAATCGTACGGTTTATAAGCTGCTTCTCCGCTCATCTGCCGTATTCTACTCAAGATTGATGGACTGAACACATCGACTCAAGGTTGAGGGACTGATTACCTCATTCTCCTCCTGTTCTTCAAGTTTCTCCTATGTATGGACTGATGAAGCCACTGTGTGGCGAAACGTTTCCTCAATAAAGATACCCAAGAGTTGCACATGTGTCTAATTTATCAACATGTCGGTTCTCTGAACCATTCATCTACAAACTTTAACCTCATAATCTCTTTTTGCTTTTCTAATTCCTTTTTTATTTCTCTCTTTAACTGAATATATCGATTTCTTAATTGCCCCTCTCCTCTTTTGATTTGCCTATATATGCCTCTCTTTTGACCAATTAGATATTTTAATCTATTGTTCATCCATTTAGGATCATTTTTGTTTGATCTGATTTCCCTATTTGGAACATAATTTGACTGAGCAGCTAGAACTATGCCCTGGAAAGCGTCATATCGGCATCCATCACCACCTACCTGACCCTTAGTCAGGTCATTCCAGTTCAGCCCACCTAAGTAATTTTTCAGTCCTATGAAATCAGCCAAACGGAAGTCAGGGACAGAGACTTGATTGCCATTATTAGGGGAATTCCGTGATATATTAAAACTGAGTGATTTGTGATCACTTTCCCCAAGCTCATCATTAACCTCAAGATTATTAATTAGTGTTTTCCCTACTGGCAAGAACCAAGTCAAGGAGGTTATTTCCCCTAGTTGGCTCTGTCACAAACTGTTTTAAAAAACAATCCTGGATCGTATCAAGAAAGTCACCTGACTCTAAATTTCCTGTCAAATTGCTCCAGTCAATCTGTCTATAGTTGAAATCTCCCATTAGCACAACATTTTCGTTTGTAGATGCCTTACGAATTTCGTCCCATAGAATTTTTACTGCACTCCCTATCAAGTTTTTGGGGCCCTTGTAAATCACACCCAAAATTAGTTTTTCTCGGCCTCGAGAAGCTGTAACCAAAAGATTCAGTGGCTGACGCTTCTAATTTTTTATCTTGTCTAACACACAAATTTATATTGTCTCTGGACTTATGTCGCTACTCCACCACCTTCCTGTTGACCCTGTCAGTGTGGAATAATTTATAGCCTTGTATGTGACATTCAGGGGGCATCTCTCTATCTTTCAGATTGGGGCCAGGTCTCTGTTATAGCAATAATATTATGTTTCCTGCACTTGCAATTAATCTTGGGCTCATTATCTTATTTCTTAAAACTCCTGCTTTTTAGTATAGTAAACCTTAAGGGAGCTAGTCCTTGCTGCCCTCTGCTGTCCCCCCTTTGTTTGCTGATCTGATCTATTGTTTTTATTTATAACTTCATGCTGAATCCCTTTTTATACATTGACTGTTCGAACCTAGTGTTGCAACCTGCTTGTTTCCCACACACACCCATACCTCTATCTTCTATCAGTTTAAAATCATAGGCATTTCACCAATGACCTTCTCAATCGAGTCTGCAAGTGCTACCACCCCAGCCCCAGAGAGATGTACCCCATCCCTTGATACATATCATGTTTGCCATAAAAGTTGTTCCAGTTGTCAATGAATGGGATTGCAAGTTCCTTTGCAGTATCTGTTAGCCAGCAATTTACACCAATTGCCTAGAAAACCCATTCATTTCCTACTCCCCTTCTAGGCAAGATGCTACATATGATTGGGCTCCCTCCCTTAGACTTAATGAATCTATAGTTGACCTGTACTTATCTAGCAGCTCTTCTCTCCTAACCCTTCCCAATATCATTCACCAGATGAGGACATAATTGGCTTGTTCCCATTTCTAATGATATTACCCAGCCGTTGACTATGTCCCCAACACCAGCTTCCAGGAAGCACCTCTATATCTCACCCTTCTTATTCCTATTACAAAAAGCACGGTAAATATATCATACCTGAGAGTCAACCAACACAAAGATGCGCTTACTCCATTAGCAGGGGAGTAGTACCCTTAACCTTCACTGGCCACTGAAGTACATTCATCCTGAAGAACAGAGAAGGGCGATTTCCTACCTTCAGATCTTCACTCTTAACTTTCCTTACTCTGATGCGCCTCCATTACTGTGAACCCCTCGCCACTTGTGGCAGGTGCTGGGCTGCACCTCACTGCTGGTAGCCGTTTTCTCCTCCCCCACCTACAGCCTCCTCACAGCGAGAGACAGACTGCACCTCACTGCTAGAAGTCTCATTTCCCAGAACTCCAGCCACCCCACACTCTCTCCCAGACCCATTGAGGTGGACCTTCAGCCTCCTAATCTCCTCCTGGAGAAGCAAGACCTCCTCCTTCAACTCTCCAACCTCAATTTTTAAAACACTGCAGAAGCAAGCCATGCTTTGTAACCGTCCACGCTAATCCCCAAAGCAGCTCAGGGTCTGTGACCTCACGTGACGACTGACCACTGATCACTTATGCACTGTTGTCTTAGTTTTAGATTACTGCTAACCAGAACTCCTTAATCCTTTTCGCAATCAGTAATATTAAATGGTGTTGATGTGTAGGACAACTGTCATTACAATAATGGTATATAGTACCATGCCCTTGATGATCCTGTTTAAGACACATGTGCAACATCTGGGTATCTTTATTGTAGACGTTTCACCATCCAGTGGCTTTATCAATACAAATTCTAGGACATAACTTGAAGACAGTAGAACTATGTACAGAAGATGAGGTAATCAGTCCCTCAACCTAGGAGTAGGTGCGAACAGCACCATAGTCGTGGAGATTCGTACACAACATGTGAGGTCTTGAATATTCTCTAGTCTGGTCGGTTCTGCTGATTACTGGCATAAGACGAATTTGTTGCCGAGTCTTAATAGTTGGAATGAGTGAGAGTCTTCATCCAGACTGAAATCCTGATATTCTCTCTGCTGTTTAAGTTGTTTCTACCGTCTTCCATTCGGGTGTATTAGTTATTTTACCTTAAAAACAAAAACTTGCTCGTGCGCACAATTATAACCATTTTTCCCCCTCCTCCTCCTCCTCCTCCTCCTCAATCCTCATCTCCTCTCGTCCTCTTCTTCCCTTTTCCTCCTCTTTATCCTCTCATCTAACCCTTTTCTTTTTTTGTCCTCCCAACCCCTAATCTCACCAATATCCTTCCCGTCCTTTACATCACCTTTTGGCCTCTCCATGAGTGCGTGACGAGAGCGGAAAAAAGATCCTGGAGGGAAGATGAGAGTGTGGGGAGAGTGGGATGAGAGTGGGAACAGGCCAGAGGGGAATGAGAGAGTTTGGGGTGAGGTTGGGAACAGGCCGGAGGGAGGATAAGAGTGGGACAGGCGGAGGGGGGATGAGAGAGTGGGATCAGACGGCAAGAAATTTGAGTGGATTGAAACAAAAACACGGAGGCAATTATTTTGCATTCATCTCAGTAACTGACGTCACTGATTCAGTAGTGATGGTCAGGCTCAGTGTCAACAAAAAATGAAATCTCGTCCTCTCTCTCTCACCGGTTGTCTCCCATTCTCCAGTAGCTGCGTCACCCCTGTGGGTTTAGCGCTTCCCCACCGAATTTATATTATATAAGTTAGGCAAAATTC
>NC_069430.1:22953395-22969617 GCF_026875155.1 Cherax quadricarinatus | reverse complement strand
ATTGTGTATATATTGCTTGTACATTGTAATGTATGCGTAGTGTGCCCTAAGTGTAAGAAGAAGTAGCAAGACGTACCTGAATCTTACATGTTTATGAGACAGAAAAAAAGACACAGCTATCCTACCATCATGGAAAAACAATTACAGGCTTCCGTTTTACACTCGCTTGGCAGGATGGTAGTACCTCCCTGGGTGGGTGCTGTCTTATCAACCTCCTACCTAGAATTACTATTATTACTATTATCATCATTCATTCAAATTAAGTACTAACCCCTTGCAGTTTTAACATTTAATTTTGTTTGCATGTAAAAAAGTTAATTTTCTTACTGTAACTTTTGATACATCATGCAAAAAATCACAAAACTGCATACAGGAGTTTTATGAAAAAACTATGCAACACTTTACCTTAAACGTAAATTTCTTGATGCTCTCAACAATATCCTCTGCTTCAGTTGCCTCTGTATTTCCTGGCTTGATATTATCTGCAGTCTCTATCTCTTTATTTTTTACATTAAAATTTATTACGGATGAAGTTCTTGGCAAATTTGTTTTATTATACGTATCTTGTATGTCAGAATTTTCTTTTTTGGAAATTATTTCAATAAGGCACAAATTACAGTTTCTAAGACAGCTTGTGGTATATTTACCAATGACTGAAGGCCAGTATGTTACAGGATGTACCAGCAATATAATGTGGAGAAAATTGTATTGCCTTGTAGCAGTGCTTCGGGAGCAATGGCTGAAATTAAAAAATAAATATCAATATACTGTAGCTACATATTATATTACATTATGTTTAATCAGCAATCACCAAACTTATGTCATGGAAAATTGTATTTTCTCTCATTTTCCCAACCTTTCATTTTCCTACTAACGTAGTTCCTTTAGATATATAGAATTAGGTATAAAATTTAATGCACTGTATTTGTAAATTTTTTTAGAGGTGATCCATAAGTGTTAATGGTGTAGGCCTATATTAATGTGCCTATATATTTTATGTATACATCTTAGTAACAGGAAACATCTATCTTAGCAACAGGAAACAAAACTGTCAAAATCAACAAAAACAGAATCAGAACCCTGCAATAGCATGTGGAGTTCCCTAAGGCAGTATTCTGGGTCCCTTATTATTCCTATGTTATGTAAACAACATGCCCATCAGTGTCAAGTGCAAACTCCTACTGTATGTGGATGATAGTGCTCTGTTAGGTTAAGTAAACACCCACAAGATATAGCTAATGTAATAACAGTGAAACTGGATCCTGCAGCAAATGGTTAGTAGACAACAAACTATTATTACACCTCGGGAAAACGGAAGCCATACTCTTTGGCACGAAACAAACTGAGAAGGGTAAATAATTCTAATGTTGGTGTAATGAGGAACCCATCACTTCAGACCATACCCCGGCCGGGATTGAACCGCGGTCATAGAGTCTCAAAACTCCAGCCCGTCGCGTTAGCCACTAGACCAACTAGCACCAGTTAGCACAGGCCCCACTGTGACCACAAATGCATTTGTGGTCACAGTGGTGCCTGTGCTAACCTTCCTATGGTTTTAGAAATATCCCTAGTTGGATGAATCTTATTGTGGCTGCTGGCTAGTGGCTAACGCGACGGGCTGGAGTTTTGAGACTCTAGGGACCGCGGGTTCAATCCTGGCCGGGGGTTTGGTTTGTTTGCAATTGTGTCATTACGATTTCTTGACCCATCACTTCAGTTTTCTCAGTAAATATCTGGGAATCCCCTTTGAATTGATAGGGAACAGTGTAATAAAGAAAGTGAATGCCAGGCTGAAGTTCCTCTACAGACGAGCACAGTGTTACCTACTGAGGCTCACAGAACCCTTATGTCTACCCCTTACAATGTCATATGGACTACACTTGCTCTTCATGGTACTCTGCTTTGACAAAAAACTAAAAACTTTAGACTGCAAATACCCAGAATAAAATGATAAGATTCATCCTGGACCTGGATCCAAGAAAAGCATGTAGGCCAGAATGAATTACAACAATTGGATATGGTGAATGTTAAAGGACAGATTTAAAACAATTAAGTTAAATCAAGTTTATAAAATTGCTCACAAACAGTGTCCAGAATATCTTGCTGCCAATTTTGTCAAGGTTGGGAACCAAAGCAATCATAATACTAGGGGGAGAGAGCACAACTTCGTACTACCCACAGTAAGTGGCCAGGCTTCAAACACCTTTTATTGTACAGCAATAAAGGAATGGAACAGACTGCACATGTCAAAGCCAGTCACAGCACAAACCCATTCAAGAAGAGAGCCAAAAGGTACTAATGAATGTAGTGACAGAAAGGGAGGAGAATGATTTTTTATATTTTTAGCTAACACATACATGTAAACTTAAATAACTCATTTTACCTTATTCCTAGTATATCTTCTTTATAGGGCTAGTAACCCCTTCTCCTGTATATATTACTTAATTTAAAAGGCGAAACTTTCGTTTTTCCTTTTGGGCCACCCCACCTCAGTGGGGTACGGCTGGTACGTTGAAAGAAGAAGATCTCCTTTATAGTATAATAAAATATTATCTCCTTTATACTATAATAAGGTATTAAATGGACCCCAATGGAAATAAGCCACTTTGTCTGAGTTGTCTGGGTTATCCTAGGTTCTCTACACATACATATGCTATGTATGATAATCTATGTGTAACTGTATTTGTGTATACCTTAATAAACTTGCTTATGAGGAAGTAAAAACAGAGTATTAGAGAAGGGTGTAAATTCAGCACACAAGAGGTATTAATGGAATACAGTACTATGTATTAAATGATGCTTGCAACACCTGGGTATCTTGACTGCCCAAACGTTTCAGCAATAAATGAACCCTAGTGTTGCAAACATGTCTTATTCATCAACTTACCTGGAATTTACCTGGAGAAGGTTTCGGGGGTCAACGCCCCCACAGCTCGGTCTGAGACCAGGTCTCACGGTGGATCAGGGTCTGTTCAACCAGGCTGTTACTACTGGCCACACGCAAGCTGACGTATGAACCACAGCCCGGTTGGTCAGGTACTGACTTTATTTACTTATTTATTTATTTATTTATGTCTTTGCAAATAGTACATTGAGATTTTGTTTTTTACAAAAAAGGGTTTGCAATGCAAAGAGAGCCTCTGTTATGCTTAGGCATTATGGGCCCGACTTAACATTATTGGCTTACAGACTACTTAACACTAAGAATTATGTCACAGTTGTACGTTAGAAATTAATTATATCGTAGTTGTACAGTAGATTATTAATTATATCATAGTTGTACAGTAGATTATTAATTATAAGTGAATCTATTTATATAAGACAAAATATATTCATATTTTCAAAAAAAAATTTAGGTAGTAGGTTGGTAGACAGCAACCACCCAGGGGGGTACTACCGTCCTCCCAAGTGGTGTGAAACGAAAGCCTGTAATTGTTTTTACATGAGGGTTTAGGATTGCTGGTGTCTTTTGTCTGTCTCATAAATTGCAAGATTACAGGTACGTCTTGCTACTTCTACTTACACTTAGGTCACACAACACATACATGTGCAAGCATTATATACACCCCCCTCTGGGTTTTCTGCTATTTTCTTTCTAGTTCTTGTTCTTGTTTATTTCCTCTTTCTCCATGGGGAAAGTGGAACAGAATTTTTCCCTCCGTAACCCATGCGTGTTGTAAGAGGCAACTAAAATGCCAGGAGCAAGGGGCAAGTAACCCTTTTTTGTATATATTACTAAATGTAAAAGGAGAAACTTTTGTTTTTCCTTTTGGGCCACCCCGCCTCGGTGGGATACAGCCGGTGTGTTGAAAGAAGATATTCATAAAATGCTTTTTGTGAAAACAATGATTAAAAAATTGCTTTTTGTGAAAACAATGTTCAATTATATTCCTGTCAACAATGGATAAAAGGCTCAAAGTAATTGTTAAAAATTATGATGGGGGAAATTTACATAAGTATGTTTTGTACTGAGTATTTAGCATTTAGTCTAGGGTGATTAAGTGGCTTTTGAGAAGAGTTTTAAAATTGATTTTCAGACTGGGTTACTGTAGTATCTTTGGTAATGAATTCCAAATTTTGGGGCCCTTTTATGTGCATCGAGTTTTACACAGTGTGATATGGACAGGGAGGTATATCAAGAAGAGATCTGTGTCTTGTGTTGTGGTCATGTGTCCTGCTAAGGTTGGTGAGGAGAAGTCTGAGTGGAGGGTTTTTATTTGCGTGTATTGTTCGGTGTATGTATTAGGCACTGAATAATTTATGGATGTTCTTAATGGGAGCAGATTCAGACTTTTGAAAATTGGTTGGAGTATGATGGCAGGAGTGCCTTTTACAGACAGCGGGGTCTATTGGTAACCCCCCTTATGTAGGCTGGGAGGCAGTTGAACAGTCTTGGCCCCCCCAGACACTTATTGTTTTGTCTCTCAATGTACTCGTTGCACCCTGTTTTTTCATTGGAGGAATGTTGCCCCTCCTGCCGGGGTCTTTTGCTTTCGTAGGGAGTGATTTTCGTGTGCGGGTTTTGGGTTTAACAACCCCTCCAGGACCTTCCAAGTGTATATATCATGTATCTCATCATGTAGCTTGTTGGTATTGTATACCTTAATAATATGATACTTGTTAGAGAGGAATTTTTGCAAACAAAGGTTTAGACCAGAGACCCGATAAGCTGAATGGATGGTAAAATGAAAAATCCCAAAGGGAAGTAATCAAGATAAGAAGGACTCCAGCTAAAGTGCTGCTTGAAGGAACAGTTGAGCATGACAATTAATTTAAAGCAATAGAGACAAACACATTAAGAAGGTTTTGGTAAGATAGTATGGTCATGTTCATCAGTGATAAAGTGAAAAAAACAATTTAAATTCAAAGTGTAAAAAATAAGAAAAAAAAAAAAAGCTAATTTGGAATGTGGCAAAATGTGTAATGGAAAATATTTACAGAAATGCATGAAAACAGTATCAAACAGTTTCTGGTCAGATGGATAACACACAAAAGCAGTAGGGAAAGCAATTCTTCATGGTAATGCTTTGGCCAACAGTGGACTTTATCAAATCACCAAAAGATCTACCTGGGGGGGAGAATGTGCATACCGTTCTTCTTCTTTTTCTTTCAATGCACCAGCCATATCCACCAAGGCAGGGTGGCCCAAAAAAGAAAAACAAAAGTTTCTCTTTATAAATTTAGTAATGTATACAGGAGAAGGGGTTACTAACCCCTTGCTCCTGGCATTTTAGTTGCTTCTTACAACATGCATGGCTTACAGAGGAAGTATTCTGTTCCACTTCCCCATGGAGATAAAGAGGAAATAAACAAGAACAAGAAAATAGTAAACAAAAGAGAAGGGAAAAACCGAGAAAGGGGGGTGTGTATATATATGTTTGTACATGGGATTGAGTGTGACCTAGTGAAGTTTGAAGTAGCAAGACGTACCCGAAATGTTGACTGTTTTCGAGACAGGGAAAAAGACACCAAAAATCCTACCATTATATAAAACAACTAAGGCTTCCATTTTATACTCACTTGGCAGGATGGTAGTACCTCCCTTGGTGGTTGCTGTTACCACCTCTACTGGGCATACACAGTCATGGTCATTAAAGTATGCCACATTGAAGGACCTTTTTGTAATTTAATGTCCCCAAAATTTACCTTACCTAAGTGCCTGAAGGCACTTAAGATGGTCTCCCTGTATCATGTGGTCTTGAGGATGAGTTTGTAAAAAATGTTGGTAGAATTACCGACAATATGTAAAGTAAAAGGACCCCAAGTGCAACTAATGTTTACATTTTTATTGTGGCAATGTTTCGCCTCCAAGAGCTTTTTTCAAGCCATTACAAACAGTACATGGACACAGGGGTATATGTAGGCTCAAAGTGAGGTGCAATACTAGTGGTTTGTAGTAGTAGTGATTAAAGTTGTAGTAGTAGTAATAAAATATGGTAGAACAATTAACTTGCACATGAGTTAAAAGGATATAAAAGTTATTTCTTGGGTAACATAAAAAAAAGGTTAGACAAATATTTTCTATTGGAGGCTGGATAGAGAAGGCCTGTTTCAATGTTCATTCTCTGTAATATGTTTTTGTAGTATTAAAAAGGAGGGATTATGTGAGAGACTAAATGGTGTCACCCCGGGCACCTTCCCCCCTTATGATGCCACTGACTAGGAAAAGGATAGCAATCAAGAAGTCTCCAAGCAAGAGGTTCAGCTATGTTAAAGTTGTTTAACATACTCATTAGTGATGATTCCAGGATCCTGCATTCTGAAGTGTCTTCCCTGACAATTATATGACACTGTAAATGATCAAGGCATTATGGTAGTTTCTGTGAGAAACATAGGTGTTGTTCAAGTGGTCAATTCTGCTGACATATTTGTGTTCAGAAATGCATATGTGGCAGTTCTGGACACTTGCAATTTGTTTTAGAGACAATAAAGCAGCTGAGATACTGTTCTGGGTTTTTTTTAACACATCGGCCATTTCCCACTAAGGCAAGGTGGCCCAAAAAAACAAAACACTTTCACTATCACTCATTCCATCAATGTCTTGCCAGAGAGGCACTGATACTACAGTTCAAAACTGCAAATATCCCTGGAGTATTAACCAGAAAGTGGGAGAACAATACAGTACTAGTTTTCTGTGATGACGGTGTCCCCTCGAGGGAGGTTCCTTGACGCTGGTGAGAGGCTCCTGATCTAGGGAATTGGATCTGTGCTCCAGTTCCCTGAATTGAGCCTGAATACCTTCCACCCTCCCCCCCCACATGGGACTGGGTTTAAACTATGGGTTTAGCACTCCCCATGATGGTGAAAATAAAATGTATGAAAAAAAAGTGACAATAAAAATATTTTTCCTTTTGTATTCTATAGTATTACTTTTCTATCCTATATAGGAAATTGGTTCTCACCCCATGCAACAAAACTTTGTTACTGTCACAATATTATGAAATTCTTATTACATACTGTATATTTCAATCTGAAACTCTGTTAAGTAGTAATCAATTATACATAATGTCACACCTCACAGGAAGTGTAGTGATGCCAGTGAGGAGGATGGGGGGATTCTACAAGGAAGTTGCCCTGCCCTGCTTTTATTGAACCTGACTGTCTCTGATTCCCCCGGCCTTTTGAGACATTTATGAGTTCAGTGTTTTCCCCTGATTATAATAAATTTCATGCCATACCATACTAGATTATATATAAAAGCCATACATAGATTATATATAAAATAACATACAGTGCAATTTAATAACAAAGAAAACTATCAGCAAAAGCCTCACCTGTAATGAATGAATTAAGGCAGATATTATTTTTGTAGATGAACCTCTCAAGATGACTTGTCGACCAATCAGGAGATGATGCATCATGCGATGAAAGATATTGCCACCTAGTGTGTTGTATAACTCCCGTACACTAAGCCCTGAAAATATACAGAACACGATGGATTTAAATAATAAAGATTACGTAATGTAAACACACTGCTTGTGTAAGTATATATTTTATGTATGAATAAAAATAATGTAAACTTTGTAAGTATGCATTTACGCATATAACACACACATGCATATGCACAGTTTTCCCTGAATCCCTGTGTAAATGTTTCCTTGCTCACACCCCAAAAGTACGTCAAGCCATAAAAATCACTTGTCAACACTCACTCCAGCCTGCTGTATCCTCAAGCCCCTACCACTCAAAACCTTTACTCCTCTCCCTCCAACCCTTCCTGGGATGACCTCTAAGCCTTCTTCCTTCTTCCTTCTATCCCCAGATTTATACACTGTCATATTACTCTGAATTATATCTTTGGTAACCCTACACCATCTAATTTTTACGATCTGAGTTCTTTCCGCAATATTCACACTATAGTACATTGCTCCCAAACATGACACTGTCATTACCTCTAGCTGCCTCCTCACTATAATGCTTAAAGGCCATATAAGAGTGGAGGCAAAAGGGGTATATACTCTAGTATATACCCCTTTTTCCTCCATGGATAAACTTCCTTCTCTCCATAGATGCCTCAACACTCCACCTACCTTTATTCCTCATCTATTCTATTCAATTCAATTCAATTCAAAGTTTATTCTCTATAAGGATTACAATGCTGAGTTTACAGAATTTGGTTATTGTGTGGTTTACATGTAGTAAAATAATAATTACAGAGTGTACCACTAGAACACTTAGCATGGCTAGGCATTTCGGGCAGACTTAAATTAAATCTTAAGTTCAAAATATTACAAAATTATGAGGTAATTTGGGTTTATTATGGCTAAGTGACTAAATATAGTTTGTGAGTTTAGCAATGTGAATGCTTTTGTTTTGGCACTATACATAGTTTCAGTATTGGAGTATCACAGGCCAACTTAGGGATAGTTAAGATTCATTATTTTGAGATTGAGATTGACATTTTGTTTTTGGTCAAATGGGTGAGTGAGTGAAAGTGTTAACCACCAGGTGGTATTGGGTGTAATTAGTTGACAGGGTGTATCAGAGAGATAAGATGTTTCTGATGGTAGTTTTGAAGGTGATGATGTGTCTGCAGTTTTAGAATTTTCGGGTAGGGTGTTCCAGATTTTAGGGCCTTTGACATACATTGAATTTTTGAAAAGGTTTAGTCGGACACAGGGAATGTCATAGAGATGTTTGTGTCTGGTGTTGTGCCTGTGGGTTCTGTCACAACTATAAAGAAAGCGTTTTAGGTCAAGGTTAATATTGGAATTTTAAGGTCCTGTAGATTTTAGATTGCACAGTAGTAAGTGTGGATGTACTGAACAGAAATAGGTTTGATCTATGAGAGTGGGGGGGTGTGTTCCCAGGGATGGGATTTAGTGATTATTTTTACTGTGGCTTTTTTTTGGGTTATTATTGGCTTTAGGTGTGTTGCTGCAGTTGAACCCAAGCCAGATAGCTTAGGTGAGGTAGGGATATTTAAGTGAATGGTATAGTGTGAGAAGGGCAGTTGGCAGACATAGTATTGTATCTTGGAGAGGATCCCAACTGTTTTGGATACTTTTTTGGTTATGTGTTGGATATGGGTGCTGAAGTTCAGGTTGGTGTCGAGGTTAGGCCTAGGATTTGTTCCTCATTATGCCTGGGCAATTAGAGTGTTGTAGATCTTAATGTTAATTTGCGCATCTCCTGCTCTGCTACCAAACATAATGTAGTAGGTTTTGTCAGTGTTAAGCGTAAGTTTATTGGCTGTCATCCAAGTCGATATTTTGTTCAGCTCCTCTTTAAAACAATGGTGTTGGGGGGTGGAAAGATTAGGGTGAGAGATGACATAAGTCGTGTCTTTCAGCAAAGAGAATGGGGTTCAGGTGTTGGATACGTTTGGAAGATCATTGATGTATATGAGGAAGAGCAGGGGACAAGGACACTTCCCTGCGGAACTCCAGTTTTCAGTGGCTGTGTTGTTGATGCTGTGTCTTTAATGGGTGAATACTGATACCTATTAGTAAGGTAAGATTTGAAATATGCAAGCGCATGGCCTCTTTACCAAAATGGTCAAGTTTGTGGAGTAGGATGCCGTGGTCTACTGTGTCAAAAGCTTTTCTTAGGTCAATAAAAATTCCTAGTGGATATTCCTTATTTTCCAATGCTGTGTAAAGCAGATCTAGCTTTTTTTATGATTGCATCGTTAGTGTTTTTTTATTTTTCCTGAATCCAAATTGGCAGGGGTTGAGTATGTTTTGTGCCTTTTATAAATGAATATAGTCTCCTGTGCACGAGTTTCTCAAAGATTTTGGATAGCAATGGTAAGTTTGATATTGGCCTTAGTTGTTTAAATCTGTAGGGTCACCACCTTTATGTAATGGTGTAACCCTTGCCATCTTGAGTATTTTCGGGAAGGTGCTAGTTTTAGTGACTTTTTAAAAAAGTAATGAGATAGCATGCGAGAGGACAGGGGCCGCTCTTTATACAATAATGGTGGGACATGAGACAGATTCCCTGAGTTATTTTTAAGTGACTTTATAATCTCGGTGATTTCCGTGGGCTCCGTTGGAGCAAGATAGAAGGAATTGGGAAATTCCCATCTAGGTAGTCCCCGGCATGGGCATTGGTACGTGGGGATTTTATTGGCGAGATTAGAACCTAGGGTTGGGAAGAAGTCGTTTATCTTGTTGCTGTGTCAGTGGGATGCAGTGGTGTTTCATTAGGTTTAGTTAGGACAATATTCTTTTTTTTTTTTTTTCAGTTTGTGGGTCCTAGAATCTGAGAGAGTGTTTTCCAGGTCTTTTTTATATCTCCTCTTGTGTCAGTGAATTTTACTGGGTAGTATAGTTGTTTGGCTTTCTTTATTACTTTGGTGAGGACTGATGAATAGTGTTTAAGAAATTTTTTGTGTATTAGGCCCCTGTCTATATTGTTTTTCATATTGGTGTTTCTTATCAATGGATTTCAGAATGGTGCTGGTTAGCCATGGGCAACCAAGCCGTTTGTTTGTGATCTGTTTCGTTTTTATAGGACAATGTTTGTTGTATAGTCTAATTTAATTTGTTAAGAAAAATGTCTGTCCAGTCATAAATTTACCATTGGCCTTGGAGAATTCTGTAGGCCAGTCAACAGTCTCTAGGTCAGCTGTGACCCAAATATCTGAATACATTCACTTCCTCCTTCTCTCAAATCTCCCATTACCTTTCTCTTTACTGTTTACTTTTAATTTCTTTCTTTTTATACACACACTCAGATTCATCCACCAATCAAAGTAAGTTCTCTTCAGATCTTTCAAAAGATCTGTGATAAACTCCCATTTTTGCATCAGATTCATTTTTCTTTTAATTGCACACCTCCCCCAAACCCCCAAACATTCATTCATAAATATATTAAACCATGGTGACTATATGTCCTAAACAAAGCTTTTTTATCTGCATAAAAACTTTTTACCAAGTATTTTGGTATTGTTTACCTTAAAAAAAAGTCACTTGTGTGTTCATGTAAGTGAACAAATTGATGGTGAATGTTATTTTTGCTTTTTCATCCCGGCTTTTGTTACAAAATGAATGATAAAAATAATTTCTTCACTTACACATAAGTCAAGCTGTGATACTTACCATTACCAGTACCCGAACCATCTGCAATATAGATGTTAACAGGAGGGCCTTCAATAAATCTCTCCTGAAGCCTCAAACCTCAGCCTTCAAAGCCATGTAAATGAGGAGTGTAAATGCTGCAAAATTCTCGTTCACCGACAAGTTCAGATAGGGATCTGGGTTGGCCAGTCACTGAAGGAATAATTATACTGGGAAAATAAACCATTATGTACAGTATATCATTCCTCAAAAAAATTCTTACTCTCCAAAAGCTGTACACAGAGGCAGCCCTCAAGAAAAGGCTAGCCAAATTACAGCACTGACTAGATAGTGACCAGTTCTTTGTCAACACCCTTCCTTGAATTCATTATGGGATAGCAATATACCCATAAGGGTTGTAGAGCAATTAGGAAGTGGAGAAAGTAATCAGATTTGATCCAAGGAAGGGGGAGGATGACTCAAATTACCTGGGTAAAGAGCCTTTCCCAATTTTCATGCACTCTTCCTTGGGAAAAAAAATCTATTCATGTAAAAACTTGAAAATTCTTCCTAACTATTTAAGTTACTTTGCATTAAGTAAAACTGATTCAAAAGTATCACAACATTCACTTTAAAATAAAGAAAATACCTAATTGGTCAAAACATTCAAGTCAGATACTTAGAGAAATATGCTAAAATAAATTTCCCTCTAAAATGTTTTTATTTTAAAATTTTGTGACTTCATGTATCATAATGAACACCTGTATGTCTTGAGAGAGAATGATTTCTATTATATTCAGGGGGAAATTCTAAACCCATAAAAGACAAAGTGCCTGGGGAATGGGAAAAATAAACTCGGATCCAAGGAAATGTATAACTAATTCTTGGATCAAGAGCCCTTCACCAGTACCAGGGCATTCTGTCCTTTGATAGGTCAAAGAGGATGAGGGGAAAACTGTAGTGTCATTTAAAACTGCTGTGTATATTGAGGACTGATGGAAAGCTATTGGACAAATTTACAAGAATTATTCCTCAAAATTCTTTGTAGTCTAAGGTCTTTTAAAAAGTGCAAATGAACTTACAAATTTATTGTTTTCCAAATTTGCATTTTTTGCAGTGCTCATTTTCTTTTGGCTTAGAATATGGACCCTAAAATTTAAAACTAGCCATCCCAAATTTTTTTTTAAAATTTGGTTTACTGGATTTCCACACTAAAATCTCTTTTCTTTGACTAGATATTCTTTCTTGTGAATGTCAATGCCATATTAGAGCAATACTTAAAGAGGTTAGCTTCATTAATGTAAAATGACTCCAAATCTTTAACAAAATTCATTTTGTATATAAATAGTATCAAGTGTACAGTAATTGCAGATTTTTAATTTTGGTACTTCTAGGAACTTCACACTGATTGACTGATTCCAAACTTGTATTTTAATTTGTACATAATGAAAAAATTTTGATGATATGAGAGAAACTATTTCAATCTAGGAAAGAAAGTTTATTTTATCCATACCACGCTGTTTGCGAAATTGTCCATGAAAACCGCTGATCGTAATGATCGGTGGCTTATTTTGATTCTTCATTCTGATATACCTGCAAAGACAAGAAAAGTTATGCTACTCTCATATATGTATTTTTTTTTTCAGCAAGTCGGCCGTCTCCCCCCGAGGCAGGGTGATCCAAAGAGAAAGAAATCCCGAAAAAAAAAAATACTTTCATCATTCAACACTTTCACCTCACTCACACTTTAAACACTGTTGTGCAGAGGTGCCCAGAATACACCAGTTAGAAGTATATACGTATAAAAATACACAATATATCTCTCCCAAAATGCCAATATCCCAAACCCCTCCCTTTTGAGTGGCCCGGCATGTACTTCCCATTTCCAGGACTCAAGTCCGGTTATATAAAATAAAAGGTTTCCCTGAATCCCCTTTACTAAAAATATTACCCCGCTCACACTTCAAAAAGATCGTCAGGTCCCAAATACTATTTGTCCCATTCACTCCTATCTAACACGCTTACGCCGCTTGCTGGAAGTCCAAACCCCTCGCCCACAAACACTATACCCCCTCCCCCCAACCTTTTCGAGGACGACCCCTACCCGCCTTCCTTCCCCTACAGATTTATACGCTCTCCATGTTATTTACCTTGATCCTTCTCTTACATGACCAAACCACCTCAAAACCCTCTTCAGCCTCTGACTAATACTTTTATTAACTCCAACCTTCTCCCAATTTCCACACTCCGAATTTTCTGCATATATTTACACCAACATTGCTCTTGGAATTATTATGCCCCAGTCTTTAAAACCAATATACATTAAGTAGTAAAATAATAAAAGATATGAATAATTTTTATTTGTTTTCTCCAGAAATAATTGCATTTACCTTGTAAGCATTTTCTTGAAGGTGGGTGATTGTCTGTCGAAGGTGTCGTTCTATAAATGGCCATGAGTTAAGCAACGCATTTTGTCTTCATGAGTATTAAAATGTATACCTGAAATAATAAATTAAACCGTAAATGGTCAATGTTAGTTTATTTTAAGTTGAATGTTTCTACCCTATCTCATCTGAGACATGTGATTTGATGGGGGAATACCTGAACTGTAGTGCAATGATGAAAACATTAACACCCAGGTAGTAGGTTGGTAGACAGCAACCACCCCAGGGAAATACTACCGTCCTGCCAGATGGGTGTGAAACAGAAACCTGTAATGTTTTGCATGATGGTAGGATTGCTGGTTCTTTTTCTGCTCATAAACACGCTAGATAACAGGGATATCTTGCTACTCCTACTTACACTTTGGTCACACTTCACAGACACGCACATGCATATATATATACATACATCTGGTTTTTCTCCTTTTTCTAAATAGCTCTTGTTCTTCTTTATTTCTTCTATTGCCCATGGGGAAGTGGGAAAAGAATCTTTCCTCCGTAAGCCATGCGGGGTCGTATGAGGCGACTAAAATGCCCGGGGGCAATGGGTAGTAAACCCTTCTCCTGTAGACATTTACTAAAAAGAGAAGAAAAAAAAAAATTTATAAAACTGGGATGCTTGAATGTGCGTTGGATGTAGTGCGGATGACAAGAAACAGATGTTTGCTGATGTTATGAATGAAAGAAGTTGGATGTCCCGGCCCTAAGCGAAACAAAGCTGAAGGGGGTTTGAGGAGTTTCGGCGGGGGGAAATAAATGAGATTAAATCTGGAGTATCTGAGAGAGTTAGAGCAAAGGAAGGGGTTAGCAGTAATGTGAAGGATCACTTATGGAGGAGAAAAGAGAATATGAATGTGTAAATTCAAGAATTATGTGGATTAAAGTAAAGGTTGGATGCGAAAAAAGGGGTCATAATAAGCGTTTTATGCACCTGGAGAAGAGAGGAATGTAGAGGAGAGAGAGAGATTTTGGGAGATGTTAAGTGAATGTATAGGAACCTTCGAACCAAGTGAGAGAGTAATTGTGGTAGGGGACCTGAATGCTAAAGTAGGAGAAACTTTTAGAGAAGGTGTGGTAGGTAAGTTTGGGGTGCCAGGTGTAAATGAAAATGGGAGCCCTTTGATTGAACTTTGTATAGAAAGGGGTTTAGTTATAGGTAATACATATTTTAAGAAAAAGAGGATAAATAAATATACAAGATATGATGTAGGGCGAAATGACAGTAGTTTGTTGGATTATGTATTGGTAGATAAAAGACTGTTGAGTAGACTTCAGGATGTACATGTTTATAGAGGGGCCACAGATATATCAGACCACTTTCTAGTTGTAGCTACACTGACAGTAAAAGGTAGATGGAATACAAGGAGAATAGAAGCATCAGGGAAGAGAGAGGTGAAGGTTTATAAACTAAAAGAGGAGGCAGTTAGGGTAAGATATAAACAGCTATTGGAGGATAGATGGGCTGAGAGCATAGGTAATGGGGTCGAAGAGGTATGGGGTAGGTTTAAAAATGCAGTGTTAAGTGTTCGCAGAAGTTTGGGTTACAGGAAAAGTGGGCGGGGGGGAAGAGGAGGTTTTGGGAAGATGAGTAAAGAGAGTATAAGGGAGAAAAAGTTGTATGGAATTTTTTTACAAAGAGAAGTGATGCAAGGGGGGAAGAGTAATGGGAAAAAGAGAGGGGGTTAAAAGTGGTGAAGCAATTAAAAAGAGACAAAGAGAGAGGGGGTGAGATGTTTCAAAAAATTAGTTGAAAATAAAAAAAGTTTTGGAGTGAGATTAAAAATTTAAAGGAAAGCCTAGAGATAAAAGGTTTGTCAGTTAAAATAGAGAGGAAGTTTTTAAATGGAGATTAGAGGTTTTGGGAAGTGGGGGGAATATTTGAGGAATTGTTAAATGTTGATGAAGATGGGAAGCTGGTTTTGGATAGGCAAAGAGGAATAAATCTTGGGGAGTGAGGAAGAGCCAGTTGTGAGTTGGGGAAATTCGTGGGCAGAGTAAAATGAAGGGGGAAGGCACCGGGTTTTATGGGGTAAAGATAAAATTTAAAAGCAGGGGGGGATATAGTTTTGGAGTGTTGGTCAATTATTTAATAAATGTATGGGAAAAGGGTAAGGTACCTAGGGATTGGGAGAGAGCTGCATTTCCTTTTTATAAAAGGGAAAGGGGGAAAAAAGAGAGTGCAAAAATTTTAAGGGGATAAGTTGTTTTAGTATACCTGGTAAAGTGTATGGTAATTTTTATTGAAAAAATTAAAAGGGAAGTGGAAATAGGGTAGCAGATGAACAAGGAAACTTTAGGAAAAATAGAGGATGTGTGGACCCGGGGGTTTTTGTGAAAAATATAAGTGAACATATTTAGTAAGGGTGAAGAGGTCTTTGTGGATTTATGGATTTGGAAAGGCGTTTTTGACAGGGTGGATATGGGGGGAATGTGGCAGATGTTGAGGTGTTTGGGGGTAGGAGGTGTTACGAAAACAGTGAAGAGTTTTTACGAGGAAGTGAGGCTCAATTTTTGGGATAGGAAAGAGGGAAAATTTTTTCCCAGTAAAACAGGGCCCTTTAAAAAGGATGTTGATGTCACCTGGTTGTTTAAAAATATTTTAATGGGGGTTTAAAGAAGTAAAGCGAGGGTCTTGGCAAGAGGCGTGGAGTTTTAAAAAATAAAGAATCACACATAAGTGGGGTTGTCCAGTTGCTCTTCGTGATGAACTGTGTCTTGGGGGAAACGAAGAGAAGCTGCAGAGGTTGGTGGATTAATTTGGAGGGTGTGCAAAAGAAG
>NC_069430.1:22834991-22952895 GCF_026875155.1 Cherax quadricarinatus | reverse complement strand
CCCTACCTCTCCTGTCCTCCAGTGTCGTCAGGTTGATTTCCCTTAACCTCTCTTCGTAGGACATACCTCTTAGCTCTGGAACTAGTCTTGTTGCAAACGTTTGCGCTTTCTCTAGTTTCTTTACGTGCTTGGCTAGGTGTGGGTTCCAAACTGGTGCCGCATACTCCAATATGGGCCTAACGTACACGGTGTACAGGGTCCTGAACGATTCCTTATTAAGATGTCGGAATGCTGTTCTGAGGTTTGCTAGGCACCCATATGCTGCAGTAGTTACTTGGTTGATGTGCGCTTCAGGAGATGTGCCTGGTGTTATACTCACCCCAAGATCTTTTTTCTTGAGTGAGGTTTGTAGTGTCTGGCCCCCTAGACTGTACTCCGTCTGCGGTCTTCTTTGCCCTTCCCCAATCTTCATGACTTTGCACTTGGTGAGGTTGAACTCCAGGAGCCAATTGCTGGACTAGGTCTGCAGCCTGTCCAGATCCCTTTGTAGTTCTGCCTGGTCTTCGATCGAATGAATTCTTCTCATCAACTTCACATCATCTGCAAACAGGGACACCTCTGAGTCTATTCCTTCCGTCATGTCGTTCACAAATACCAGAAATAGCACTGGTCCTAGAACTGATCCCTGTGGGACCCCGCTGGTCACAGGTGCCCACTCTGACACCTCGCCACGTACCATGACTCGCTGCTGTCTTCCTGACGAGTATTCCCTGATCCATTGTAGTGCCTTCCCTGTTATCCCTGCTTGGCCCTCCAGTTTTTGTACTAATCTCTTGTGTGGAACTGTGTCAAACGCCTTCTTGCAGTCCAAGAAAATGCAATCCACCCACCCCTCTCTCTCTCTTGTCTTACTGCTGTCACCATGTCATAGAACTCCAGTAGGTTTGTGACAGGATTTCCCGTCCCTGAAACCATGTTGGCTGCTGTTGATGAGATCATTCCTTTCTAGGTGTTCCACCATTCTTCTCCTGATAATCTTCTCCATGACTTTGCATACTATACATGTCAGTGACACTGGTCTGTAGTTTAATGCTTCATGTCTGTCTCCTGTGTGTGTGTGTGTGTGTGTGTGAGAGAGAGGTGTACTCAGGACGGTCTTGGAGACGCTGGATACTCTGATTCATGACTCACTGACCACCGATGGTAATTGCTGCAGGTAGGTAGGTAGGTGGTGAGTGACTCACCCGCTGCCCACACTACACCTACTGCCTAAAATATCACATGAGTAGTAGGAGTGACTCATAAAAAATCATCTATAATAATTATAATAATAATAATAATAATAATAATAATAATAATAATCTTTATTTCAGCGAATACATGTATAGGTATACAGGCCTAGATGACATCAGTGACATACTACTATATAGAAAGTCCCTTGTTATGCAGAGCATTTCCCGCATATTAGGTCAGTTTTATCCTCAGGATGCAATCCACTCCAGTCCACTAATACCCAGATACCCATTTTACTGATGGGTGAACACTGGTATCAGTGATATCATGTGGTATCATTGGCTTCACGTGGTATCACTGGCTTCACGTGGTATCATTGGCATCACTGCGTATCACTAGTATCCCATGGTATCAAACGTATAATGTGGTATCCCACGGTATAACCGGTATCACATGGTAACTCGCGGTATCACTGGCATCACGTGGTAGCACAGCTATCACGTGGTATAAGAACATAAGAAAGAAGGAACACAGCAGCAGGCATACTGGCCCATGCGAGGCAAGTCCAAGTCTCCAACCGGCTTAAGCGAATGACCCAACCCAGAGAGGTCAGGTCATATTCACTTAAGGAAGGAGTACGGCATCTGACCTAGTAGCACAAGCTAGTCAGGTCCAACTCACACCCACTAATACCCACTCATGTATTTATCTAACCTACTTTGAAAACTATACGTTTTAGCTTCTACGACGGTACTCGGGAGTTTGTTCCACTCATCCACAACTCTATTACCAAACCAGTGCTTTCCTACAATCCTTCATGAATCTGAATTTTTCCAAATTGAAACCATTGCTGCGAGTCCTGTCTTTTGGCACACTATTTACATCCTCTTTATTAATTACTGTTTTCCGTTTATACACCTCAATCATATCATCCCTAATTCTACGCTTTTCTAGAGAGTGCAGATTCAGGGCCCTCAGTCTATACTCATAGCAAAGATTTCTGATACATGGGATCAACTTTGTCATCCTCCTTTGTAAGTTTTCCAGAGCATTTATATCCATTCTGTAATACGGTGACCAAAACTGTGCAGCATAATCTAAATGAGGCCTAACCAAGGATATATAGAGTTGAAGAACAACCTGAGGACTTCTATTATTTATGCTTCTTGATATGAAGCCAAGGATTCTGTTCGCTTTATTGCGAACACTTATGCACTGTTGTCTTGGTTTTAGATTACTGCTAACCAGGACTCCCAAATACTTTTTGTAAACAATAATATTAAGATCTACATTTAGTTTATATGTGGCGTAGTTATTTTCCTGTCCAATGTTTAGAACTTTGCATTTGTCTATATTAAACTGCATCTGCCACTTCTCCGACCATGCATCAGTCTATTAAATCTTCATGGAATGCTCTAATGTCGTCCTCAGAATGAATTCGTCAGTCTATTTTGATGTCTTCTGCAAACTTGCTTATATCGCTATTTATTCCCTCATCTATGTCGTTTACGTAGATTGTGAACAACAAGGGACCCAATGCTGACTCCGTTGGAGATTGAGACACTTATGCAACATATGGGAATCTTTATTGAGGAAACGTTTCGCTACACAGTGGCTTCATCAGTCCAATACAAAGTAGAAAGGCGTAAGGAGAGGAGGAGTTTGAGGTAATCAGTCCCTCAGCCTGGAGTCGATGTGTTCAATCCATCAATCTCCGTTGGAACAGCTCGTGACGCTTCCCCACTCTGATTTCTCCCAATATATGCAAACTCTCTGCTGCCTAACTGTCAACCATGCCTCTGTCCATGAAAAAATTTCCCCTATTCCGTGTGCATTAATTTTCCTCAATAGTCTCTGAGTGGGATTCTGTCAAAAGCTTTACTGAAGTCCATATTCACAATATCATATTCATTACCATGATCTACCTCCTCAAATACCTTAGTGAAAAAAGTTAATAAACTCGTAGCTCAGGAACACCCCTATGTAAAACCATGCTGAGATTTGTTGATCAATTTATGTTTTTCAAGATGGCTATGAATTGCCCCAGAAATTAATGATTCCATAAGTTTCCCACTGTGGAGGTTAGGCTTATTGGTCTATAGTTCGAAGCTAAGGACCTGTCACCTGCTTTGCAAATAGGTATCACATTTGCCATTTTCCACTTATCTGGCACCATGCCAGTTTGTAGTGATATATTGAAAAGATTAGCCAAAGGTTTGCTAAGCTCCTCTTTACATTCCTTTAGAGCCCTTGCATAGAGTTCATCAGAGCCTGGGGATTTGTTAGGTTTTAATTTATTTATTTGTCTAAGGACCATGTCACTTGTGACCCTTATCGTGCATAGTTTATTATCGTCCTGTTCTTCATAATTTATTTCTGGAATATCGCTGGTATCCTCCTGTGTAAAAACTGAGAGGAAGTATGTGTTAAAAATTCTACACATTTCCTTATCACTGTTAGTGAGCTGACCCGAGGAACTTTTGAATTTGCCTATTTTGCCCCTAATCTTACTTCTGTATACCTGAAAGAATCCTTTTGGGTTAGTCTTCAATTCTCTTGCAACTTTAACCTCATAATCTCCTTTTGATTTTCTTATTCCCTTTTTTATTTCTCTCTTTAACTGAATATACTGATTTCTTAATTGCACCTCTCCTCTTTTGATTCTCCTATACATGCCTCTCTCTTGACCATTGAGGTGTTTTAATCTGTTGTTTTTCCATTTAGGATCATTTTTGTTTGATCTGATTTCCCTATTTGGAACATAAGTTGTCTGAGCAGCTATAACTATGTTATGGAAAACGCCATATCGGCAACCATCACCACCTACCTGACCCTTAGTCAGGTCATTCCAGTTCAGCCCACCCAGGTAATTTCTCAGTCCTATGAAATCAGCCAAGCAGAAGTCAGAGACAGAGACTTGATTAGGGTAATTCCATGATATATTAAAACTGCGTGATTTGTAATCACTTTCCCCAAGCTCATCATTAACCTCGAGATTATTAATTATGGATTCCCTGCTGGCAAAAACCAAGTCAAGCAGGTTATTTCCTCTAGTTGGTTCTGTCACAAACTGTTCTAAAAAACAATCCTGAATCATATCAAGAAAGTCACTTGACTCTAAATTTCCTATCAAATTGCTCCAGTCAATTTGTCTAAATTTAAAATCTCCCAACATTTTCGTATGTAGATGCCTTACGAATTTCGTCCCATAGAAGTTTACTGCACTCCCTATCAAGGTTTGGGGGCCTGTAAATCACACCCAAGATTAGTTTTTCGCGGCTCTCGAGAAGCTGTAACCAAACAGATTCAGTGGCTAATGCGTCTAATTTTATATCTTGTCTAACACAATTTAAATTGTCTTTGACATACATCACTACTCCACCACCCTTCCTGTTGACCCTATCAGTGTGGAATAATTTATAGCCTTTTATGTGACACTCAGAAGGCATTTCTCTATCTTTCAGATTAAGCCAGGTCTCTGTTATAGCAATAATATCTATGCTTCCTGCACTTGCAATTAATCTTAGCTCATCTATCTTATTTCTTAAACTCCTGGTATTAGTATAGCAACCTTAAGGGAGGTAGTCCCTTGCTGCCCTCTGCTGTCTCCCTTTGTTTGCTGACCTGATCCATTGTCTTTATTTGTAACTTTATGATGAATGTCTTTTAAACATTTACTGTTTTCAACCTTAGTGTTGCAACCTGCCTGTTTCCCACACACACCCATACTTCTATCTTCAATCAGTTTAAAATCCTAGACATGTCAGCAATGACCCTCTCAATCGAGTTGGCAAGTGCTACCACCCCAGCCCCAGAGAGATGTACCCCATCCCTTGCATACATATCATGTTTGCCATAAAAGTTGTCCCAGTTGTCAATGAATGGGATTGCAAGTTCCTTGCAGTACCTGTCTAGCCAGCAGTTTACACTAATTGCCTAAGTCAACCATTCATTGCCCACCCCCCTTCTAGGCAAGATGCTACATATGATTGGGACCCCTCTCCTAGACCTAATTAAATCTATAGCTGACCTATACTTATCTATCAGCTCTTCTCTCCTACCAAACGTATCAGCTGGTATCCCTGGTTTCATGTGGTATTGCTGGTATTAGTGGCATCACATGGTCTCAGAGGTATCACGTAGCATCAGAGGTTTCACTGGTATTACTGGTATCATGTGGTATTATTAGTATCACATGATATCACTAGTATTACAGGTATCACTGGTATCACTAGTATCACATGGTATTACTGGTATCACGTACTATCACTAGTATCACGTGGTATTACTGGTATCACGTGATATTACTAGTATCACATGATATCACTAGCATCATAGGTGTCAATGGTATCACATGGTATCACTAGAATCACATGGTATCTCTAGCACCACAGGTATCACTGGTATCTTGTGGTATCACTAGAATCACATGGTATCTCTAGCACCACAGGTATCACTGGTATCACGTGGTATCACTAGTATCACATGGTATCTCTAGCACCACAGGTATCACTGGTATCACGTGGTATCACTAGTATCACATGGTATCTCTAGCACCACAGTTATCACTGGTATCACGTGGTATCACTAGTATCACATGGTATCACGTGGTATCACTAGTATCACATGTATCTCTAGCACCACAGGTATCACTGGTATCACGTGGTATCACTAGTATCACATGGTATCTCTAGCACCACAGTTATCACTGGTATCACGTGGTATCACTAGTATCACATGGTATCACGTGGTATCACTAGTATCACATGGTATCTCTAGCACCACAGGTATCACTGGTATCACGTGGTATCACTAGTATCACATGGTATCTCTAGCACCACAGTTATCACTGGTATCACGTGGTATCACTAGTATCACATGGTATCACGTGGTATCACTAGTATCACATGGTATCTCTAGCACCACAGTATCACTGGTATCACGTGGTATCACTAGTATCACATGGTATTCTCTAGCACCACAGTTATCCTGGTATCACGTGGTATCACTAGTATCACATGGTATCACGTGGTATCACTAGTATCACATGGTATCTCTAGCACCACAGGTATCACTGGTATCACGTGGTATCACTAGTATCACATGGTATCTCTAGCACCACAGTTATCACTGGTATCACGTGGTATCACTAGTATCACATGGTATCACGTGGTATCACTAGTATCACATGGTATCAATCACCACTGGTAACCAGCACTGGACAAACACTGGAGTCGGTCCAGCCTCCGTAAACGAGTTAAAATACTTAATTAAGAGATAATTAAGGTTTTATAATTATCGCGAGTCCATTCCAATTTAAAATCTAATAATGTATCGCGTTTGAATGTAGCTGAACCCCCTCCCCTCCCCTCCCCTCCCCCTCCCTCCTTCTCCACACCCTCCCCCTCCCCCTCCCCCTCCCCCTCTCCCCTCCCCCTCCCCCTCCTCCCTCGCCCCTTCTGCCCATGAAAAAATGACGTTCATAGTTGCTGGAATTTATTTTCTCTCGGGGTGAAATATTGTGAACCTTACGTGCGCTGTTATTATTATTATTATTATTATTATTATTATTATTATTTTATTATTATTATTATTATTATTATTATTATTATTATTATTATTATTATTATTATTTAATTATAATTATTATTTTTTCCGTTGTATTATTATTATTATTATTATCATTATTATTATTATAAATTCGTTTTTTTTTCAGAAGTTAAATCATTCATTCTTTAGTACCGAAAATTACAGTTGTTTTTTGTACTTAACATTAAATTCAGACATTTATTTTCTTTTCCCAATAAGATCGTCGAAGCAGTCATGTTTCTCGTCTTATTTTGTGATTCAAGATACAAAGGCGAACGAACTCAGAGAAATGATTATAGAGCTCTGTTTCCAGTGGGGCTCCGTCACAGTGGGGCTCCGTCACCAGTGGGGCTCCGTCGCCAGTGGGGCTCCGTCGCCAGTGGGGCTCCGTCGCCAGTGTGGCTCCGTCGCCAGTGGGGTTCCAGTCCCAGTGGGGCTCCGTCACCAGTGGGGCTCCGTCGCCAGTGGGGCTCCGTCGCCAGTGGGGTTCCGGTCCCAGTGGGGCTCCGTCGCCAGTGGGGTTCCAGTCCCAGTGGGAAAAGGGGGCAGAAAGAGTTGAGAGGGTTATCATGCAGGCCAGACAGCCGATGGGATTTCAGGGGTGAGGTTATAGCGTGTTGTGACTGACCCACCGTCCGTCACCCCTGGCCAGCCAGGGTGGGTGACGGAGGGTGGGTTAGTCACCACCTGCAGTCCGTGTACCTCCCACGTGTGTCATGGGTGCCGCCAGGGGGTGATCATGACTCAGTGAGTGGTCATGAGTCACCCAGTGATCATGACTCACGGAGTATTCATGAGTTACTGTACAGCCACTCAGATTTACGTGGCTCAGTTGTAACTCCTTCTGTAGTGAGCACAGAGTCGGTCCAGGACCGACCGAAACCTCGGTCTTTGCTTAACCAATGTCAAGTCGCGACTTGGCAATGGTCCAAGACTGACCGAAATGTTGTCATAAGGTCTCTATCCCAATGCCATTTTTTTGTGAATTGTTCCAGCAGCGGTAACGGGATTGGTCAGCTGACTGGGATTGGTCAGCTGACTGGGATTGGTCAGCTGACTGGGATTGATCAGCTGACTGGGATTGGTCAGCTGACTGGGATTGATCAGCTGACTGGGATTGGTCAGCTGACTGGGATTGATCAGCTGACTGGGATTGATCAGCTGACTGGGATTGGTCAGCTGACTGGGATTGATCAGCTGACTGGGATTGATCAGCTGACTGGGATTGATCAGCTGACTGGGATTGATCAGCTGACTGGGATTGGTCAGCTGACTGGGATTGGTCAGCTGACTGGGATTGATCAGCTGACTGGGATTGGTCAGCTGACTGGGATTGGTCAGCTGACTGGGATTGATCAGCTGACTGGAATTGATCAGCTGACTGGGATTGGTCAGCTGACTGGGATTGATCAGCTGACTGGGATTGATCAGCTGACTGGGATTGATCAGCTGACTGGGGTTGATCAGCTGACTGGGATTGATCAGCTGACTGGGATTGATCAGCTGACTGGGATTGATCAGCTGACTGGGATTGATCAGCTGACTGGGATTGATCAGCTGACTGGGATTGATCAGCTAACTGGGATTGATCAGCTGACTGGGGTTGATCAGCTGACTGGGATTGATCAGCTGACTGGGATTGATCAGCTGACTGGGATTGATCAGCTGACTGGGATTGATCAGCTGACTGGGATTGATCAGCTGACTGGGATTGATCAGCTGACTGGGATTAATCAGCTGACTGGGATTGATCAGCTGACTGGGATTGATCAGCTGACTGGGGTTGATCAGCTGACTGGGATTGATCAGCTGACTGGGATTGATCAGCTGACTGGGATTGATCAGCTGACTGGGATTGATCAGCTGACTGGGATTGATCAGCTAACTGGGATTGATCAGCTGACTGGGATTGATCAGCTGACTGGGATTGATCAGCTGACTGGGATTGATCAGATGACTGGGATTGATCAGCTGACTGGGATTGATCAGCTGACTGGGGTTGATCAGCTGACTGGGATTGATCAGCTGACTGGGATTGATCAGCTGACTAGGATTGATCAGCTGACTGGGATTGATCAGCTGACTGGGATTGGTCAGCTGACTGGGATTGATCAGCTGACTGGGATTGATCAGCTGACTGGGATTGGTCAGCTGACTGGGATTGGTCAGCTGACTGGGATTGATCAGCTGACTGGGATTGATCAGCTGACTGGGATTGATCAGATGACTAGGATTGATCAGCTGACTAGGATTGATCAGCTGACTGGGATTGATCAGCTGACTGGGATTGATCAGCTGACTAGGATTGATCAGCTGACTAGGATTGATCAGCTGACTAGGATTGATCAGCTGACTAGGATTGATCAGCTGACTAGGATTGATCAGCTGACTGGGATTGATCAGCTGACTAGGATTGATCAGCTGACTAGGATTGATCAGCTGACTAGGATTGATCAGCTGACTAGGATTGATCATCAGAAGACCAAATATAAATGAATAACCGGCCATTTATTTCAGTAATAAGTTAGTTAGTCCTGTAGTTAACTTTTACAGTAAATCGGTGTTTTACGCCTTTCTTGTTCCTAAATGTGTACAAAATTAAGCCGTAACAAATAATAAATCGGCAATTTACACAAATAATTTGCCGATTTATTTAATTTTATTCATTTTTTTAATAGGGGATGGCTTAGGAGGGGGTAATTGTGATAGTGGGGAGGGGGAGGCTGAAAGACCTCTTAGGTGCCGCCCAGGGCGCCGCTCCCTGCCGCCGTCCCCCCCTGCCGCCGCCCCCTGCCGCCGCCCCCTGCCGCCGCCCCCTGCCGCCAACGAGTGTTAGCTACAGAAGTTGTTTGGTTGATGTTTGCCTCCGGTGATAACTTGGTACTATCCTCAACCATAACTTTTCCTCCTTAAGTTAAGTTTGTAACCTCTGCCCCCCATTCCTTTATCCCAAGTCTGTGCTCAGTTTCCGGTCTTCTCGCCCCTTCCCAAATTTCCACGAAGGTTTTGTTTGCTGGTTCTGAATTCAGATTGCCACTTGTCTGATCAATCTTGCTGTGTGTCCCTGCCCATCTGCACGCGGTTCTTCCTTATCCAATTCCATTCTTATTCTCATCAATTTTACATCATCTGCAAACAGGGATACACCTGACTGTCTCTTCTGGTATATTATTAACCAGGCACAGTATTGATCCTAATACTGATGATCGCTGCAGGACCCAACTTGTTACGTCTTCGGGGAAAATCACTCTTGTCTCCTTCCCCTATATTGTAGGATAGTTACTAGCTCTGCTCTCCTATTACTGTACATTATATTGCTTGTAGGATCGATGGCTCAGATGGTTAGGTGACATATACGTTGTACGTTGTGTGGCCTCTTGAGGTGGGACCACCGTATGTCCTCGGATCAAGAGAAAACATCTAGCTCTGCTGGGTGCTTGGTTCTTGTAGGATTGCGTGGTCCTGTGGGTTAGAGCGTCATGTGATTTTCGCTCACCATGGGGCGGGCTAAAACGACATGGGTTCGAATCCTCGGCTAGTCGCAGTGCTGATATATATATATATATATATATATATATATATAATATATATATATATATATAATATATATATATATATATTGTAGTGAAATCTACGGTAATTGGGAGGGAGGAGGAAGGGGGAGGGAAGGTTGAAGGAGAGAAGGTTGATGGAGGGAAGGTTGACGGAGGGAAGGTTGACGGAGGGAAGGTTGGTGGAGGAAAGGTTGAAAGAGGGAAGGTTGAAGGAGGGAAGGTTGGTGGAGGGAAGGTAGACGGAGGGAAAGTTGGTGGAGGGAAGGTTGTGGAGGGAAAGTTGACGGAGGGAATGTTGGTGGAGGGAAGGTTGGTGGAGGGAAGGTTGGTGGAGGGAAGGTTGATGGAGGGAAGGTTGATGGAAGGAAGGTTGAATAAGGGAAGGTTGACGGAGGGAAGGTTGATGGAGGGAAGGTTGATGGAGGGAAGGTTGGTGTAGGGAAGGTTGAAGGAGGGAAGGTTGATGGAAGGAAGGTTGAATAAGGGAAGGTTGACGGAGGAAAGGTTGGTGGAGGGAAGGTTGGTGAAGGGAAAGTTGACGGAGGGAAGGTTGGTGGAGGGAAGGTTGGTGGAGGGAAGGTTGGTGGAGGGAAGGTTGACGGAGGGAAGGTTGGTGGAGGGAAGGTTGGTGGAGGGAAGGTTGATAGAGGGATGGTTGACGGAGGGAAGGTTGAATAAGGGAAGGTTGACGGAGGGAAGGTTGATGGAGGGAAGGTTGGTGGAGGGAAGGTTGAAGGAGGGAAGGTTGATGGAAGGAAGGTTGAATAAGGGAAGGTTGAAAAGGGAAGGTTGACGGAGGGAAGGTTGATGGAGGGAAGGTTGACGGAGGGAAGGTTGGTGGAGGGAAGGTTGAAGGAGGGAAGGTTGATGGAAGGAAGGTTGAATAAGGGAAGGTTGACGGAGGGAAGGTTGATGGAGGGAAGGTTGACGGAGGGAACGTTGATGGAGGGAAGGTTGATGGAGGGATGGTTGACGGAGGGAAGGTTGAATAAGGGAAGGTTGACGGAGGGAAGGTTGATGGAGGGAAGGTTGGTGGAGGGAAGGTTGAAGGAGGGAAGGTTGATGGAGGGAAGGTTGATGGAGGGAAGGTTGGTGGAGGGAAGGTTGAAGGAGGGAAGGTTGATGGAAGGAAGGTTGAATAAGGGAAGGTTGACGGAGGGAAGGTTGATGGAGGGAAGGTTGAAGGAGGGAAGGTTGATGGAGGGAAGGTTTGATGGAGGGATGGTTGACGGAGGGAAGGTTGAATAAGGGAAGGTTGACGGAGGGAAGGTTGATGGAGGGAAGGTTGGTGGAGGGAAGGTTGAAGGAGGGAAGGTTGACGAAGGGAAGGTTGAATAAGGGAAGGTTGACGGAGGGAAGGTTGACGGAGGGAAGGTTGACGGAGGGTAGGTTGATGGAGGGAAGATTGATGGAGGGAAGGTTGGTGGAGGGAAGGTTGAAGGAAGGAATGTTGATGGAAGGAAGGTTGAAGGAGGGAAGATTGATGGAGGGAAGGTTGATGGAGGGAAGGTTGGTGGAGGGAAGGTTGGTGAAGGGGAGGTTGATGGAGGGAAGGTTGAAGGAGGGAAGGTTGATGGAGGGAAGGCGGATGGAGGGAAGGTTGAAGAAGGGAAGGTTGATGGAGGGAAGGTTGATGAAGGGAAGGTTGATGGAGGGAAGGTTGACGGAGGGAAGGTTGACGGAGGGAAGGTTGACGGAGGGAGGGTTGAAGGAGGGAAGGTTGAAGGAGGGAAGGTTGAAGGAGGGAAGGTTGAAGGAGGGAAGGTTGAAGGAGGGAAGGTTGATGGAGGGAAGGTTGATGGAGGGAAGGTTGATGGAGGGAAGGTTGACGGAGGAAGGTTGACGGAGGGAAGGTTGAAGGAGGGAAGGTTGAAGGAGGGAAGGTTTTTGGAGGGAAGGTTGAAGGAGGGAAGGTTGAAGGAGGGAAGGTTGATGGAGGGAAGGTTGAAGGAGGGAAGGTTGAAGGAAGGAAGGTTGATGGAGGGAAGGTTGAAGGAGGGAAGGTTGTGTAGCGTGTACTGGTGGATCTTCAGAGCACTCAGCCAGGCGTAATAACATCAATAATACCATTAGCTTCTCCTGCCAGGGAAGGGGACGCTGCCCCTCAGGGTATCCCTAGGTCATTCCCCTTCCCCTTGGAGCTGCCGATGTAGCACAGCCTTTTAATAACAGTATTTCACTGTTGCTAAGACAGTCAAATGGATGACTGTTCACGAGCCTTGAACTCTGATTATCTGAGTGTGAAGTTTCTGCTGTGATGACTGGCTTCCCATTTTCCAGTCATGACTCAAATTTTTGAAAAATATTTACATTTTTGTTATTAGGTTTGGGTTTAAGAACTTTCCTAGCGTAGGACAGTAGACGTGCTGCAGTGTTCCTCCTTTCTTATGTTTTTTTATTCCTCGCCCTGCCTCGCCCCGCTTCGCCCTGCTTCGCCCTGCTTCGCCCTGCTTCGCCCTGCTTCGCCCTGCTTCGCCCTGCCTCGCCATTTACCTGACGTACCAGACAGGGCCCCACCTACTTTTAAAAATACTACCAGTTGTAAATATCGACCAATCAGAGGAGATGGGCTCCGAGCTAGTTCACCTTGTAACTGAAATTCATCTCGGAGCTCAGTTTCTTACTTGATCTCAGCGGATTAACACATACCAGAGTTCTGTTCTCGGTGTGGGTGTGTGAGCTATAAACCGCCAGAATGCTCTTGTTTTTCTCTCGTATATTAGATTATTAATAATGTGGTTTCTGCCCTCAGGGCAAGGAAATCAGTATTCCTAAAAAAACTGGACAAGATTCTGACGTCTCAAACACCTGCTGAACTCAAGTCATCCATCGAGACGCAAAATACTTGGGCTACGGTTGACAGCATTACAAAAATCCCAAATGCAACGTCTATGCTCAAGGTCACCTTCACCGACGTGAACATGGCTGCCACTGCTCTGAACGAAGGTCTTGCTGTCTACTACTACTACATCAGCCCTACCTACATTGAAGCAGAGAGATATCACTACATCCAACATTGCTGGAACTGTTATTCATACCATCACACCACCAAAGCATGTCCAGTAAAAGACAAGAAGTTCTGCACTACATGTGGTAGTAAGGGACACACCTTCAGTTCCTGCACCGCTGCTGCTCCAACACAACCAGCGTGCTTAAACTGCAAGAGTAATGATCACCATACACTGGCAGCAAAATGTCCTACAAGAAAGGATATTATGAAGAAAACACAAGATGCAGCAAAGAAAAAACCTACTAGCAACACTCCAACGTATGCAGCAATTGCAAAAATACAAGCAGACACTACAAAATTACTTCAAGCAACTACTCAGCCCGCCTCCACCACCACCACTACCATCACTCCTCCAACATGTGACGTAACGAAGATTCACTACTGTCTACTATACGCTCATATGCAAAACATGGCTGTACCTAGATCATTTAACTCTACCATCAACGAGTTATTTGCATTAAACAACATGCCTTCATTTACATTTCCAGCATCTCCACCTTCTGAAGAAATTCTCAAATTCACCAAAAACTTAATCGCCAACTCTTCTGCAGAAGTTCCATCAACACCACCAACTAGTGACGTCAATCCAACAACGACCAATGAGAAGCCTCCACCGCCACCACCTCTCACTGAATCCAACCAATCAGAAGCCTTACTACCAGAAACATCTTCTAATTCGTCTACTGAAGTTGAAAACGAAGCAACACCACCTTCCTCTACTCCACCATCGCCTTCTCTACTTGGCTCACGTCGATTACCTGGAACACCATGGGTTAAACACAAAGGACTCATATTCTACACCACGAGGCTGTACCCTGCAAGCATGACTCGCCTAGAACTCATCCAACATCTCCAAGACAACACTGTATCGTACCAAAGCGAAGAAAGACCATTCCCTACCTACAACCAGATACTCCACCAACTCCAAACCAACGAATACTACTACAGCTCTCCCATAAGTGTGATACAACTCTCTCGAAAACAATTTACCGCACTGATAAACGGTTTAAGACCATAACCAACTCATCCTGCTTGCTGCCTTCTGACACTCCCAGCTCCTACCGCTGCCTTCGCCATCCTCTCCTAGTGAGCCAAGCAATGACATCAGTCAAGCCTCTCTATCTACGTCTCCAGTACTTTTGTACCACATGTCCCAAAGTGGTTGGGCCACTTGCCTTGATTCCTCCTCTTCCCCTCCTCCCCATCCTTTTCCAGTTATTTCCACCCTTCCTTACCTTCTTCCTTCCCATCTTACGACAGCTCTCGTCGTCCTCGATCCAATCCGATCCGGTTTCTGCCAAAATCTCACATACATACTGGTAATATTGGTGGTGGAAATACATGTGTACAAGATCCATGGTTATATCCTTAACATTGTCTGACTCGCTGGTATTCTCTTCATGGCCAGGTACACCTGGCCTTTATGATATAGCTGCTTTCCATAGGCCATATCATTATATTCATGGGGAATGGGAGGTAATCCGGCTTGATTCAAGGAAGAGCAGCCCTAATTCGTTGGATCAGGAGCCCTTGCAGGCATCGAGGCACATTCCCCCCCTATCCCTTCTTGCCGAGGCCTCCATGCCAAGAATTATCTCTTAGCCTCTTAAAATCGGCTGCAAGGAAATCAGGAACATTGACTTGATCAGAGTTAATAAGACAATTCCGTGAGATACTGACTGCGTAATCTGTGATCACTTTTTCTAGGGTCATCATTAACTTCAAGATATTGATTCAGAGATTCCTTGTTTGTAAGAATCAAGTCAGATAGGTCATTTTGTCTAGGTGATTCTGTCATAAACTGTTCTATAAAGCAACCATGGACGGTATCTAGAAAGCAGCTAGACTTAAGATTTCCTGCCAAATTGCCCCAGTCAATTTGGCTAAAGGTAAAATCTTCCTGAAATAACATTTTCGTGTCTAGATATCTTAGTAATTTCGTCCCATAGAAGTTTACCGTGTTCCCTATCAGTGTCTGGGGGCCTGTAAATAACACCCAAGATTACCTCTTCATGACTGTCTAGAAACTGTAGCTAAACAGATTCAGTGTCCATCGCTGCCATTTTTATATCTTATCTAATGCAACAATTTAAATTATCTCTGACATACATCACTACTCCACCATCCTTCCTGCTAACCCTATCAGTGAGAAATAAATACAGCGTTATTTACAGCATTCAGAAGGCATTTATCTACCTTTCAGGTTGAACCAGGTCTCTCATATAGCAATAATATCTATGCTACCGGCACATGCAATTAATCTTACCTCATCTGTCTTCTAGAGCTGCTTCTGTTAGCATAACAGACCAGGTAAAGCAGTCAGTCACTCGCTGCTCTCTGCTCACTGTACTCTCCAGTTCCTTTGTTTTTATTATTGACTTTATGATAAACAGTCATGTCCTTTGAACGTTTTCCTGAAGTATCTGGCAACTGTTTGCTTCTGTCAACACTGTGTTGCCGTTCAGTTGTTTCCGATACACGTTCATGCCTGTTTTACAGTGACCTTTATGTTACAGTGACCTTTATGTTACAGTGGCCTTTATTTTACAGTGACCTTTATGTTACAATGACTTTTATGTTACAGTAACTTTTATGTTACAGTGAGCTTCACGTTGCATTGACCTTCATGTTACAATGACCTTCATGTTGCAGTGACCATCATATTACAGTGACCTTTGTGTAACAGTGACCATCTGGTCACAGTGACCTTCAACTCAATTGTTGTCCATCTTCACAGTAATATTGGAATGATTTTCCAATCAGCTGAAAATGGTGTTCTGGTGTGGGTGTGGGAAGGTAGTGTGGGTGTGGGAAGGTAGTGTGGGAAGGTATTGTGGGTGTGGGAAAGTAGTGTGGTGTTGGTGTGGATGTGGGAAGGTAGTGTGGGTGTGGGAAGGTAGTGTGGGTGTGCGAAGGTAGTGTGGTGATGGTGGTGGTGTGGATGTGGGAAGGTAGTGTGGGTGTGGGAAGGTAGTGTGATGATGGTGGTGGTGTGGGTGTGGGAAGGTAATGTGGCGATGGTGGTGTGGGTGTGAAAAAGCAGTGTGGGTGTGAGAAGGCATTGTGGGTGTGGAAAGGCAGTGTGGGTGTGGAAAGGCAGTGTGGATGTGAGAAGGCAGTGTGGGTGTGAGAAGGCAGTGTGGGTGTGAGAAGGCAGTGTGGGTGTGAGAAGGCAGTGTGGGTGTGAGAAGGCAGTGTGGGTGTGAGAAGGCAGTGTGGGTGTGGGACTTACATAAGTGAACTGCATCAAAAGTGACCAGTTAAATCAACATATGTACAGATCCCAACACTCCTTAAGGAACTACAAAATGTAACAACTAATACCCTGATCAACGAGGCTGTTGGTATTCCCAGAATTTCTCACAATATACACTTCCCCCCCCTCTCCTAAACCGTAGTTTGTCTGTGTATATTTGATAATCAACACTGCAGCATCTGGGCGCCGTAATCGCTACGTAACTTTCCCGTCTGTGCTCCAAGGAGTGTAATTTAAAATATCTTATACCTGCCTAGTAAGTAGGATAGTCGATTGAATCTATAGATGTGATAGGATCCGAAATTTGACCTGCCTTAGCCACAGGTGTGTTGCAGCGAATATAACAAAACCCACGCCGGGTCACCATCCGGAAAAGCCCCGGGCCAGGACAAGACCGGCGAACCTACTATAGAATAAATACAGAACAAGACCCCAACGTGTCTAGGCCCGGATAAACTCACTGGAAGGTAGTCTGTTTACACTACGTGACAGAGCATTGCTGTCACTTTAGTTCATTGCTATCCAGTGTGTTGCTATTACTTTAGTGTGTTGCTATCACTCAGGTATATTGCTGTCACCTGAGTATGTTGCTATCAGTCAAGTGTATTGCTATCAGTCGTAAGCGTGATGGGTGTTGTTGTTGTCGCTATCTTGTGCGAACAAGTTACCTGTTTGAGGCTACATTTCCGTTACTCTGACACGGGCAAAATCCAGAAAGAGATATCAGGGCAGCTGATATTCGTGTAGCCCTGTCATCGTGTAGCCCTGTAATCGTGTAGTCCTGTCATCGTGTAGCCCTGTCATCGTGTAGCCCTGTCATCGTGTAGTCCTGTCATCATGTAGTCCTGTCATCGTGTAGTCCTGTCATCATGTAGTCCTGTCATCGTGTAGTCCTGTCATCATGTAGTCCTGTCATCATGTAGCCCTGTCATCGTGTAGTCCTGTCATCGTGTAGCCCTGTCATCGTGTAGCCCTGTCATCGTGTAGTCCTGTCATCGTGTAGCCCTGTCATCGTGTAGCCCTGTCATCGTGTAGTCCTGTCATCATGTAGCCCTGTCATCATGTAGTCCTGTCATCATGTAGTCCTGTCATCATGTAGCCCTGTCATCATGTAGTCCTGTCATCATGTAGTCCTGTCATCATGTAGCCCTGTCATCGTGTAGTCCTGTCATCATGTAGTCCTGTCATCATGTAGACCTGTCATCATGTAGCCCTGTCATCATGTAGTCCTGTCATCATGTAGTCCTGTCATCATGTAGTCCTGTCATCATGTAGCCCTGTCATCGTATAGTCCTGTCATCATGTAGTCCTGTCATCATGTAGTCCTGTCATCATGTAGTCCTGTCATCATGTAGCCCTGTCATCGTGTAGTCCTGTCATCATGTAGTCCTGTCATCATGTAGTCCTGTCATCATGTAGCCCTGTCATCGTGTAGTCCTGTCATCATGTAGTCCTGTCATCATGTAGTCCTGTCATCATGTAGCCCTGTCATCGTGTAGTCCTGTCATCATGTAGTCCTGTCATCATGTAGTCCTGTCATCATGTAGTCCTGTCATCGTGTAGCCCTGTCATCGTGTAGCCCTGTCATCGTGTAGCCCTGTCATCGTGTAGCCCTGTCATCGTGTAGTCCTGTCATCGTGTAGTCCTGTCATCGTGTAGTCCTGTCATCGTGTAGTCCTGTCATCGTGTAGTCCTGTCATCGTGTAGTCCTGTCATCGTGTAGTCCTGTCATCGTGTAGCCCTGTCATCGTGTAGCCCTGTCATCGTGTAGTCCTGTCATCGTGTAGTCCTGTCATCGTGTAGTCCTGTCATCGTGTAGCCCTGTCATCGTGTAGTCCTGTCATCGTGTAGTCCTGTCATCGTGTAGCCCTGTCATCGTGTAGTCCTGTCATCGTGTAGTCCTGTCATCGTGTAGCCCTGTCATCGTGTAGTCCTGTCATCGTGTAGCCCTGTCATCGTGTAGTCTTGTCATCGTGTAGTCCTGTCATCGTGTAGTCCTGTCATCGTGTAGTCCTGTCATCGTGTAGTCCTGTCATCATGTAGTCCTGTCATCGTGTAGCCCTGTCATCGTGTAGCCCTGTCATCGTGTAGCCCTGTCATCGTGTAGTCCTGTCATCGTGTAGCCCTGTCATCGTGTAGTCCTGTCATCATGTAGTCCTGTCATCGTGTAGCCCTGTCATCGTGTAGCCCTGTCATCGTGTAGCCCTGTCATCGTGTAGCCCTGTCATCGTGTAGTCCTGTCATCGTGTAGCCCTGTCATCGTGTAGCCCTGTCATCGTGTAGCCCTGTCATCGTGTAGCCCTGTCATCGTGTAGCCCTGTCATCGTGTAGTCCTGTCATCGTGTAGCCCTGTCATCGTGTAGTCCTGTCATCGTGTAGTCCTGTCATCGTGTAGTCCTGTCATCGTGTAGTCCTGTCATCGTGTAGTCCTGTCATCGTGTAGTCCTGTCATCGTGTAGCCCTGTCATCGTGTAGTCCTGTCATCGTGTAGTCCTGTCATCGTGTAGTCCTGTCATCGTGTAGTCCTGTCATCGTGTAGTCCTGTCATCGTGTAGTCCTGTCATCGTGTAGCCCTGTCATCGTGTAGCCCTGTCATCGTGTAGTCCTGTCATCGTGTAGTCCTGTCATCGTGTAGTCCTGTCATCGTGTAGCCCTGTCATCGTGTAGCCCTGTCATCATGTAGCCCTGTCATCGTGTAGTCTGTCATCGTGTAGTTCCTGTCATCGTGTAGTCCTGTCATCGTGTAGTCCTGTCATCGTGTAGCCCCTGTCATCATGTAGCCCTGTCATCGTGTAGTCCTGTCATCGTGTAGTCCTGTCATCGTGTAGTCCTGTCATCGTGTAGTCCTGTCATCGTGTAGTCCTGTCATCATGTAGTCCTGTCATCGTGTAGCCCTGTCATCGTGTAGCCCTGTCATCGTGTAGCCCTGTCATCGTGTAGCCCTGTCATCGTGTAGCCCTGTCATCGTGTAGCCCTGTCATCATGTAGTCCTGTCATCGTGTAGCCCTGTCATCGTGTAGCCCTGTCATCGTGTAGCCCTGTCATCGTGTAGTCCTGTCATCGTGTAGCCCTGTCATCGTGTAGCCCTGTCATCGTGTAGTCCTGTCATCGTGTAGTCCTGTCATCGTGTAGTCCTGTCATCGTGTAGCCCTGTCATCGTGTAGCCCTGTCATCGTGTAGTCCTGTCATCGTGTAGTCCTGTCATCGTGTAGTCCTGTCATCGTGTAGCCCTGTCATCGTGTAGCCCTGTCATCGTGTAGTCCTGTCATCGTGTAGTCCTGTCATCGTGTAGTCCTGTCATCGTGTAGTCCTGTCATCGTGTAGTCCTGTCATCGTGTAGTCCTGTCATCGTGTAGTCCTGTCATCATGTAGTCCTGTCATCGTGTAGCCCTGTCATCGTGTAGCCCTGTCATCGTGTAGTCCTGTCATCGTGTAGTCCTGTCATCGTGTAGTCCTGTCATCATGTAGTCCTGTCATCGTGTAGTCCTGTCATCGTGTAGTCCTGTCATCGTGTAGCCCTGTCAATGTATACAGCAAGATCTGGGCGATTTTGCTCCTCTATAGATTTTATTTCTGAAGATGGTCCCAGAAAATAGTGAAATCTGAAGAGCTGAAAAATTCTAAGCGCCTTAAATTTACTATTACGAAATTCGTGGTAGCCAAAAGAGTGTGTGTGCGTGTGGAGAGAGGACGAAGATTAAGGTGATGGATGCATTTAGTGAAACAGTACATAAAACAGCTGAGAACGACAGAAGAGAATGTGAATGAAAAAGAATGGAAAAGAGAGAGAGAGAGAGAGAGAGAGAGAGAGAGAGAGAGAGAGAGAGAGAGGGAGCCCTCACTTGTAGCCACAAAGATCTCATCCAGCTGTAACTTTTGATGTTAGGGAGGATGACAACATACCGAACTAGTTTTATGAAAGCGATACCAAAAAAAAAAAAAAAACTTTTCTCCAGTGTTGGGGCTGACTGGAGGAGCACTGGCCTGGCAGGAGCACTGGCCTGGCAGGAGCACTGGCCTGGCAGGAGCACTGGACTAGCAGGAGCAACTGGCCTGGCAGGAGCACTGGGCTGGCAGGAGCACTGGCCTGGCAGGAGCACTGGCCTGGCAGGAGCACTGGCCTGGCAGGAGCACTGGCCTGGCAGGAGCACTGGACTAGCAGGAGCACTGGCCTGGCAGGAGCACTGGCCTGGCAGGAGCACTGGACTAGCAGGAGCACTGGCCTGGCAGGAGCACTGGCCTGGCAGGAGCACTGGACTAGCAGGAGCACTGGCCTGGCAGGAGCACTGGGCTGGCAGGAGCACTGGCCTGGCAGGAGCACTGGCCTGGCAGGAGCACTGGGCTGGCAGGAGCACTGGGCTGGTAGGAGCACTGGCCTGGCAGGAGCACTGGCCTGGTAGGAGCACTGGCCTGGTAGGAGCACTGGCCTGGCAGGAGCACTGGGCTGGCAGGAGCACTGGCCTGGCAGGAGCACTGGCCTGGCAGGAGCACTGGACTAGCAGGAGCACTGGCCTGGCAGGAGCACTGGGCTGGCAGGAGCACTGGACTAGCAGGAGCACTGGCCTGGCAGGAGCACTGGGCTGGCAGGAGCACTGGCCTGGCAGGAGCACTGGCTTGGCAGGAGCACTGGCCTGGCAGGAGCACTGGCCTGGCAAGAGCACTGGCCTGGCAGGAGCACTGGCCTGGCAGGAGCACTGGCCTGGCAGGAGCACTGGACTAGCAGGAGCACTGGCCTGGCAGGAGCACTGGGCTGGCAGGAGCACTGGACTAGCAGGAGCACTGGCCTGGCAGGAGCACTGGGCTGGCAGGAGCACTGGCCTGGCAGGAGCACTGGCCTGGCAGGAGCACTGGCCTGGCAGGAGCACTGGCCTGGCAGGAGCACTGGCCTGGCAGGAGCACTGGCCTGGCAGGAGCACTGGACTAGCAGGAGCACTGGCCTGGCAGGAGCACTGGGCTGGCAGGAGCACTGGACTAGCAGGAGCACTGGCCTGGCAGGAGCACTGGGCTGGCAGGAGCACTGGCCTGGCAGGAGCACTGGCCTGGCAGGAGCACTGGCCTGGCAGGAGCACTGGGCTGGCAGGAGCACTGGCCTGGCAGGAGCACTGGCCTGGCAGGAGCACTGGCCTGGCAGGAGCACTGGGCTGGTAGGAGCACTGGCCTGGCAGGAGCACTGGCCTGGCAGGAGCACTGGCCTGGCAGGAGCACTGGCCTGGCAGGAGCACTGGACTAGCAGGAGCACTGGCCTGGCAGGAGCACTGGGCTGGCAGGAGCACTGGACTAGCAGGAGCACTGGCCTGGCAGGAGCACTGGGCTGGCAGAAGCACTGGCCTGGCAGGAGCACTGGCCTGGCAGGAGCACTGGCCTGGCAGGAGCACTGGCCTGGCAGGAGCACTGGCCTGGCAGGAGCACTGGACTAGCAGGAGCACTGGCCTGGCAGAGCAGCACTGGGCTGGCAGGAGCACTGGACTAGCAGGAGCACTGGCCTGGCAGGAGCACTGGGCTGGCAGGAGCACTGGCCTGGCAGGAGCACTGGCCTGGCAGGAGCACTGGCCTGGCAGGAGCACTGGCCTGGCAGGAGCACTGGCCTGGCAGGAGCACTGCGCTGGCAGGAGCACTGGGCTGGTAGGAGCACTGGCCTGGCAGGAGCACTGGCCTGGCAGGAGCACTGGGCTGGCAGGAGCACTGGCCTGGCAGGAGCACTGGGCTGGCAGGAGCACTGGGCTGGCAGGAGCACTGGCCTGGCAGGAGCACTGGGCTGGCAGGAGCACTGGGCTGGCAGGAGCACTGGCCTGGCAGGAGCACTGGCCTGGCAGGAGCACTGGCCTGGCAGGAGCACTGGCCTGGCAGGAGCACTGGGCTGGCAGGAGCACTGGCCTGGCAGGAAAACAGCAGGCTACAGCAGGTTACCGCAGGCTACTGCAGGCTACAGCAGGCTACGGCAGGCTACAGCAGGCTACAGCAGGTTACCGCAGGCTACTGCAGGCTACAGCAGGCTACGGCAGGCTACAGCAGGCTACAGCAGGCTGCAATCAATGGGCTATTGAGATTGTTTCTACCCCACCACAACAGGATAACAATAAATCTATGTTCCCACGTGATGTCCAGAGCTAATTCCCACTTATATATGTAAGGAATACAGCAGGAGGATGTTACTCGACTGGCCACACTATGACACACATGACCTTGAACCACGACGGTACTTCACACATGACCTTGAACTACGACGGTACTTCACACATGACCTTGAACTACGACGGTACTTCACACATGACCTTGAACTACGACGGTACTTCACACATGACCTTGAACTACGACGGTACTTCATACATGACCTTGAACCACGACGGTACTTCATACATGACCTTGAACTACGATGGTACTTCACACACGACCTTGAACTACGACGGTACTTCACACATGACCTTGAACTACGACGGTACTTCACACATGACCTTGAACTACGACGGTACTTCATACATGACCTTGAACCACGACGGTACTTCATACATGACCTTGAACTACGACGGTACTTCACACACGACCTTGAACTACGACGGTACTTCACACACGACCTTGAACTACGACGGTACTCCACACACGACCTTGAACTACGACGGTACATCAGTTAGCTTAGAACAACATTGTAATCAAGTGAAATGTTAAAGTTGGTGGAAGGAAAAAAAGAATCTGGGTAACTACTTAAAGATCCCTTCTGGGATACCTAATAACTTCCGGGATGCCTGATAACTTCCGGGATTCCTAATAACTTCCAGGATGCCTGATAGCCTCTGGAATACCGGATAACTTCAAGGATGCCTGATAACTTCAGGGATACCTGATAACTTCCGGGATGCCTGATAACTTCCGAATACCTAATCCCCTCCGGGATGACTAATAACTTCCGGGATACCTAATAACTTCATCTATGGGAATTAAGGTGTAATAAACCACACCTTTTGTGGGCCCATTAGTGTGTACATAGACTCATTAGTGAGTACATGGATTCAGTAGATACTTGGAGTGAGTACACATATGGACTCAGTCTGCACACGACTCAGTGTATGGATATATTCCATGTGTACAACGATTCAGGTGGACTCAGTGTGTACAAGATCTCAATGAGTACGAACACATGGACTCAGTGGCATAAGAGGCCATAGAAGACAGTGTTTATATCGCAGTTTTTAGCTTATGATTCTCACCAGAAGCTTAAATGTCGTCTGAGTTATGTTGTACGTTACATCGCAGTGGATGGAAACAAGTGATTTTGAAGGTTTGACATGCTGTTTGAGTGTCAGCTTTAAATTACAAAAAGGAGCTTAGTGATGAACAGTGACCTGCAGTTTTGGAGGTGGGAAGTACAATGCTATGCACTTTGAACAAATCGCTAACGAAGTTACTGCTTGTCATCCAGGGCCGCTGGACCTTCCAGTTATTGTATTAAGGTAATTGCAAAGCTGAATCGGCGTGTGTGTGTGTGTGTGTGTGTGTGTGTGTGTGTGTGTGTGTGTGTGTGTGTACTCAATTGTGGTTGCAGGGGTCGATTCGTAGCTCCCGGCCCCGCCTCTTCATTGGTCGTTACTAGGTCCACACTCTCCCTCCTCCATAAGCTTTATTATACATGTACGTGTGTGTGCACACACACTCACAGGAGTCGAGTCCCAGCTCCTGGCTCTGAATTACAGGTGTGTGTGTGTGTACCTGTGTGTTAGTATATTGGTATGAGTGAGTGAGGGGGGGGGGAATATAAGAAAAGTCTTGACGCAGGAAAGATGAGGCAGGGAGTGGCAGGGAGATACTGAAGAGGTGGGAAGGAAGGAAAGGGAGCAACTGCTCGTGGGTCGTTAAGACGGAATTGTACCTGTGTACCACCCACCATGGATATTTTTATCTCTTAAAACCGGTGATTTGCTTTGTGAGACACAGTCCCCTCCATTTATATACTTTTAGATATATACACCTCTCTGTTTATATACACTGAAAGATAGGTACTTCTCGGTATATATGCACTGGGAAATAGGTACTTGGCGTACATACACTGGAAGATAGGTACTTCTTGGTGTATATACACTTAGAGATAGGTACTTCTTGGTGTATATACACTGGGAGATAGGTACTTCTTGGTGTATATACACTGGGAGATAGGTACTTCTTGGTGTATATACACTGGGAGATGCATACCTCTCAGTACATATACGTTATCGTGCATTTATATATGTTTGAAATTTCAGAAAAAAATAATATCGATTAGGTTGGGTAAGGTTAAAGTGAACTTAAATATAATTATATGACAACGAAACTAAAACAAAAGTGGAACGGATAACGTACGTGTGGCAGCGCGGGGCGTGTGTTGAAATTTGGAACGTGTGTTTTCCCACGCCAGTGATGGACGGGTTGCAGGAGGGAGCATTGTGTGTGGGACGTTGTAAAACTGACGCCCCAGCCCAAGGAAACATTTACATGTAAATTTAAATGTAAATACAAACATTTACATATAAATGTTTTTTTCAACTCTTCCTCCTCCATCTTTTTTACATTATTCTCCCTCCTCCATCTCTTGTCTCCCATTATTCTCCCTCCTCCATCTCTTGTCTCCCATTATTCTCCCTCCTCCATCTCTTGTCTCCCATTATTCTCCCTCCTCCATCTCTTGTCTCCCATTATTCTCCCTCCTCTACCTTTTGTCTCCCATTATTCTCCCTCCTCCACCTTTTGTCTCCTATTATTCCCCTCCACCTATTGTCTCCTATTATTCTCCCTACTCCACCTCTTTGTCTCCCATTATTCTCCCTACTCCACCTCTTCTCTCCCATTATTCTCCCTACTCCATCTCTTGTCTCCCATTATTCTCCCTCCTCCACCTCTTCTCTCCCATTATTCTCCCTCCTCCACCTCTTCTCTCCCATTATTCTCCCTCCCACCTCTTCTCTCCCATTATTCTCCCTCCTCCACTTCATCTCTAACATTACTCTCCCTCTTTCAGCTTCCCCCTTAGTATTATTCTCCCTCCTCTTCCTCCTCCTTTCCATCTTCCTCACCCTCCTACCTTCTGCTCTTGTGTCCCTGACTCTCATACCAAGATAATACATCATCGTTCTTAATCTAAACAGAGGTAGTTCTTTTCATCAGATAGTCTTGGTATGGACTCCCAAGTCCTATAATATCTGTGTTTCCCATGTACTCTTGTACACTCCAGTGTACTCCTATGTACTTTCATTTACTTCCCTTCTTCTCCGCCTCTGTTCTGCTCTCTATTCCGTTCCCTTTTTCTTCCTTATCTTACCCTCTCTCATTACATCCCTTATCTCTCTCTCTCTCTCTCTCTCTCTCTCTCTCTCTCTCTCTCTCTCTCTCTCTCTCTCTCTCTCTCTCTCTCCTAATCTCAGTTGATGATTACCTACCATATTTAAAGAGATCGTAATACATATAAAATGACTAATATCTCAAAAACATAACTATGTCCATTGGAGTCTGACTAAGACACACTGTAACCTCTCGGTTAGTCATTTCAAGTTGCTCCATCAACTTGTTATGATGTTATCATAGTGACTGGTAAGTATACTCAGGTTTCAAACTGTATTCACGTGATACTCACTTTCATTATTTACTTCTCGCCTAGATGAGAGTAAGACACTTGTGCAGCATCTGGGTATCTTTATTGTAGACGTTTCGCCATCCAGTGGTTTTATCAATACAAATTCTAGGACATAACTTGAAGACAGTAGAACTATGTACAGAAGATGAGGTAATCAGTCCCTTAACCTAGGAGTAGGTGCGAACAGCACCATAGTCGTGGAGTAGGAGTAGGTGCTGTTCGCACCTACTCCTAGGTTAAGGGACTGATTACCTCATCTTCTGTACATAGTTCTACTGTCTTCAAGTTATGTCCTAGAATTTGTATTGATAAAGCCACTGGATGGCGAAACGTCTACAATAAAGATACCCAGATGTTGCACAAGTGTCTTACTCTCATCTTGTCGGTATTATATACCATTCGTACACAACTTCTCGCCTAATATTTTTCCTGATGCTAGACAGACACCAAAGTTATATTCTATATTTTCCTTCAGGGTAATTTCTTTTGCTCGCTTATCAACTTTGTCATTTGGGGTAACTCAATGTTTAATGGAATCCATAAGAATTATATTAATTCCCTTTCTCTTTTAATTGCTTTTTATCTGATTTTTTTTAGATGTCTTTACTCGGCTTCTCCGATGAGCATATTGTTGGAGTAGTTATGTGAGTCAAGAGCCTTCAGTGATGACAGAATCAGTAATGATCAAGAGCCTTCAGTGATGACAGAATCAGTTTAAAGATCAAGAGCCTTCAGTGATGAAAAGAATCATAATGATCCCAAAAGCCTTCAGTGATGACGAATCAGTAATGATCAAGAGCCTTCAGTGATGACGGAAAACAGTAATGACAAGAGCCTTCAGTGATGACAGAATCAGTAATGATCAAGAGCCTTCAGTGATGACAGAATCAGTAATGATCAAGAGCCTTCAGTGATGACAGAATCAGTAATGATCAAGAGCCTTCAGTGATGACAGAATCAGTAATGATCAAGAGCCTTCAGTGATGACGGAATCAGTAATGATCAAGAGCCTTCAGTGATGACAGAATCAGTAATGATCAAGAGCCTTCAGTGCTGACAGAATCAGTAATGATCAAGAGCCTTCAGTGATGACAGAATCAGTAATGATCAAAAGCCTTCAGTGATGCCAGAATCAGTAATGATCAAGGAGTCAGGTTCAGTGTCAGTGGCTACGGTGCACAGTAGTACACTGGCCGCTCCAGCAGCGCAGAGTACGTGCACACGACGCTGAAACACACGAGTTTCTCAAGATCAAAGTAACCCGGGTGGTTATTTTCGCACAGGAGAGACGGACAGAGTTACGAGGATAACAAAGGACTTGCCGGAAGCGCAGATGGGAGTCGAACCGGCCGGCGGTGGGGGTAAAAAGAGTGTTGGCTGCCGAGTCCTTGGCTCGTCTCGTTTTTGTAATGAAGGAAAATTATCGCGCAGACTGGAAGAGGAACGAGGCGTCTTGGAGCCTTGTTTACGTAGATGGGTTTGGTGTTGATGGTTACAGTTCAGGTCGCTGGAGTTAGAATCTTAGTTTAGTTATGCGATGTGAATTTTAACACTTTAGATGGGTGGATTATATATATTATATATATATATATATATATATTATATATATATATATATATTATATATATATATATATATATATATATATATTATATATATATTATATATATATGATATTACAGTTCAGAGGGGGGACTACTTCGTCCTTTCAATCTTTCCTGGGATGACCCCTACCCCTCCTCAACCCTCTGAAGTATGCTTTACCTTCTAGTCTCCACGTTCTGAATTCTCTTCATAATTATATTCACATCGTTCTCAAACACGACATCTCCACTGCCTTCAGCCAGTTCCATGCTACAACGTTTAAAACCCATAACGTTGTCAAAAGAGATGCCTCAATGCATCTCTCATGTACCATATATCTTAGTCCATTTACTTCCTCTATACTTCCTCCTTCAAATCTGATATTCAGTGTTTCAATGCCTAGACTTTTTGTTACCCTCATCACCTTGCTCTTTTCTATGATCGCTTTTAATTTCTGTTAAATATCCCTCCAAATTCTTCCAATAGCCTTCGTAACTTTTCTTCAGTAACTCCCGAAAAGCACCGAGTCATAAGCAAAGCGCAACTCTGACAACTTCCAGTTTATATATGATTCATTATCTTTAATCCCACACTTCTCCCCAGCCCTAGCATTCACTTCTTTCACAATACCATCTATAAATACATCAAGCAACTATGTTCTAATCAACTCTGAGGTAATCAGTCCCTCAGCTGAGGGACTGATTGCCTCATCTTGTGTATACAGTTCTACATTCTTCACATAATGTCCTTGTATCGTATTGATAAAACCACTGGATAACGAAACACCTACAAATAAAGATACCCAGATGTTGCACATGTATCTAATTCTTCACATTGTCGCTATTATATACCATTCACATACAGCCGCTACGTTTATGTGATGCCACCACAGGTGTGTCAACGTCTTCGTCATCCCTCACGTTGCACAAGTCTTGTGTATACATGTGTCGCCATTATTCACTGTTTCAACCATTTGGTTCTTTTAATATTTCTCAGTGGTTTATATACACGGTAAAAACCATACCATCACAACACCTTGCATGGTTGGACCGCTTACACCACATCTACCTATCTCTACATACATTTTTTCTGTTCTATTCTACCACTAAGTCCTTCCCTCCACTTCCCCCCTCCCCATCTATCCTACCCAGTCCTTCCTTTCTCCATCCCTGCCACCGTTATTGACTAACCAAAGCCGAAAGCGTATAGTATGTGGGTGGGTGTTATTACCCGCACTAGGTGGGTGCGTAGCTTTCAGAAGCGGCCGTGTGGATTCTGGCAGCTCATCTCTACATTAAACGCTTCCCACATTAACATGCAATGTATTTAAATAACCTCATGAGATCATTATAAAACATACATTATTCTAAATGAAAGTGTGGTGTGTGTGTGTGTGTGTGTGTGTGTGTGTGTGTGTGTGTGTGTGTGAACGGACTAGGAATATACTGCTGGAAACAAGCAGGTTGCAACACTAGGGTTGGAAACAGTAAATGTATAAAAGGCATTCAGCATGAAGTTATAAATAAAGACAATAGAACAGGTCAGAAAACAAAGGGGGACAGCAGAGGGCAGCAAGGGACTAGCTCCCTTAAGGTTTACTATACTAATAGCAGGAGTGTTAGAAATAAGATAGATGAGCTAAGATTAATTGCAAGTGCAGGAAACATAGATATTATTGCTATAACAGAGACCTGGCTCAATCTGAAAGATAGAGAGATGCCATCTGAATGTCACATACAAGGCTATAAATTATTCCACACTGACAGGGTCAACAGGAAAGGTGGTGGAGTAGCGATGTATGTCAGAGACAATTTAAATTGTTGTGTTAGACAAGATATTAAATTAGAAGCGTCAGCCACTGAATCTGTTTGGTTTACAGCTTCTCGAGGGCCGAGAGAAAAACTAATTTTGGGTGTGATTTACAGGGCCCCAAATCTTGATAGGAGTGCAGTAAACTTCTATGGGACGAAATTCGTAAGGCATCTACATACGAAAATGTTGTGCTAATGGGAGATTTCAACTATAGACAGATTGACTGGAGCAATTTGACAGGAAATTTAGAGTCGGGTGAACTTTCTTGATACGATCCAGGATTGTTTTTTAAAACAGTTTGTGACAGAGCCAACTAGGGGAAATAACCTCCTTGACTTGGTTCTTGCCAGTAGGGAAACACTAATTAATAATCTTGAGGTTAATGATGAGCTTGGGAGAGTGATCACAAATCACTCAGTTTTAACATATCATGGAATTCCCCTAATAATGGCAATCAAGTCTCCGTCCCTGACTTTCGCTTGGCTGATTTCATAGGACTGAAAAATTACTTAGGTGGGCTGAACTGGAATGACCTGACTAGGGGTCAGGTAGGTGGTGATGGTTGCCGATATGATGCTTTCCAGGGCATAGTTCTAGCTGCTCAGTCAAATTATGTTCCAAATAGGGAAATCAGATCAAACAAAAATGATCCTAAATGGATGAACAATAGATTAAAATATCTGATTGGTCAAAAGAGAGGCATATATAGGCAAATCAAAAGAGGAGAGGGGCAATTAAGAAATCGATATATTCAGTTAAAGAGAGAAATAAAAAAGGGAATTAGAAAAGCAAAAAGAGATTATGAGGTTAAAGTTGCAAGAGAATCGAAGACTAACCCAAAAGGATTCTTTCAGGTATACAGAAGTAAGATCAGGGACAAGATAGGCCCACTCAAAAGTTCCTCGGGTCAGCTCACTGACAGTGATAAGGAAATGTGTAGAATTTTTAACACATACTTCCTCTCAGTTTTTACACAGGAGGATACCAGTGATATTCCAGTAATGATAAATTATGTAGAACAGGACGATAATAAACTGTGCACTATTAGGGTCACAAGTGACATGGTCCTTAGGCAAATAGATAAATTAAAACCTAACAAATCCCCAGGCCCTGATGAACTGTATGCAAGGGTTCTAAAGGAATGTAAAGAGGAGCTTAGCACACTTTGGCTAATCTTTTCAACATATCACTACAAACTGGCATGGTGCCAGATAAGTGGAAAATGGCAAATGTGATACCTATTTTCAAAACAGGTGACAGGTCCTTAGCTTCGAACTATAGACCAATAAGCCTAACCTCCATAGTGGGAAAATTTATGGAATCAATAATTGCCGAGGCAGTTCGTAGCCACCTTGAAAAGCATAAATTAATCAACGAATCTCAGCATGGTTTTACAAAGGGACGTTCCTGCCTTACGAATTTATTAACTTTTTTCACTAAGGTATTTGAGGAGGTAGATCATGGTAACGAATATGATATTGTGTATATGGACTTCAGTAAGGCTTTTGACAGGGTCCCACATCAGAGACTATTGAGGAAAATTAAAGCACATGGAATAGGAGGAGAAATTTTTTCCTGGATAGAGGCATGGTTGACAAAGAGGCAGCAGAGAGTTTGCATAAATGGGGAGAAATCAGAGTGGGGAAGCGTCACGAGCGGTGTTCCACAGGGGTCAGTGTTGGGCCCCCTGCTGTTCACAATCTACATAAACGACATAGATGAGGGCATAAAGAGCGACATCGGCAAGTTTGCCGATGACACCAAAATAGGCCGTCGAATTCATTCTGACGAGGACATTCGAGCACTCCAGGAAGATTTGAATAGACTGATGCAGTGGTCGGAGAAGTGGCAGATGCAGTTTAATATAGACAAATGCAAAGTTCTAAATGTTGGACAGGACAATAACCATGCCACATATAAACTAAATAATGTAGATCTTAATATTACGGATTGCGAAAAAGATTTAGGAGTTCTGGTTAGCAGTAATCTGAAACCAAGACAACAGTGCATAAGTGTTCGCAATAAAGCTAATGAAATCCTTGGCTTCATATCAAGAAGCATAAATAATAGGAGTCCTCAGGTTGTTCTTCAACTCTATACATCCTTGGTTAGGCCTCATTTAGATTATGCTGCACAGTTTTGGTCACCGTATTACAGAATGGATTAAATTCTCTGGAAAATGTACAAAGGAGGATGACAAAGATGATCCCATGTATCAGAAACCTTCCCTATGAGGATAGACTAAGGGCCCTGAAACTGCACTCTCTAGAAAGACGTAGAATTAGGGGGGATATGATTGAGGTTTATAAGTGGAAGACAGGAATAAATAAAGGGGATGTAAATAGTGTGCTGAAAATATCTAGCCTAGACAGGACTCGCAGCAATGGTTTTAAGTTGGAAAAATTCAGATTCAGGAGGGATATAGGAAAGTACTGGTTTGGTAATAGAGTTGTGGATGAGTGGAACAAACTCCCAAGTACCGTTATAGAGGCCAGAACGTTGTGTAGCTTTAAAAATAGGTTGGATAAATACATGAGTAGATGGGGTGGGTGGGGAGTTAGACCTGATAGCTTGTGCTAACATGTCGGTTGCCGTGTTCCTCCCTTAAGTCAATGTGACCTGACCTGATAGGTTGGGTTGCATTGGCTTAAGCCGGTAGGGACTTGGACCTGCCTCGCATGGGCCAGTAGGCCTTCTGCAGTGTTCCTTCGTTCTTATGTTCTTCTTATGTTCTTAAGAGTTACTGCTAGAAAAAACAATGTTATATTTTAACGGAGATGCTGAGGGTGGGGCGAGGGTGGGGCGAGGGTGGAGGGTAAATATTTAGTAAGATAAGAAACCCTTGTAATATGCTCAAGTGGCGAGAATAACTTGGTTAATATAACGAGTTGGCAGCTCGTGGCTGACACTGTTATTAATAAAAGTTGAGAACGATAAGCGAGGAAGTGGAAAATCAGACGAGTTCTGACAGAGCGAAATTACAGAGATGTACGAGACACGAACAATAAATAAACACAGACAGAAAGAGGCAGGGAAGGAGAGAGAGAGAGAGAGAGAGAGAGAGAGAGAGAGAGAGTACATGAATCTAGTATCATCTCATCTAAGTTTTGTACGCTGCGGGACGTCAACTGACAGTCAAGATAGACCAGTCAACTTGCAGTTGCCAGCAACCAACTTAATAATTAAGTTGTCAGAGACATACAAAGATTAATAAAGACTGACCCACCTGCACAAACACGCCCACATTTCCATCTATTAGTGAAACCCTCTTCAGCCAGAGTTTATATTGTGCAAGAGATGATACGGTGATAGTTCGCCTCACCTGTGTCAGGTGTAGGAACTGTCAGGTGTAGGGGCAGTGTCAGGTGTAGGAACTGTCAGGTGTAGGGACAATGTCAGGAGTAAGGACAGTGTCATGTGTTGGGACAGTGTCAGATGTAGGAACTGTCAGGTGTAGGGACAGTGTCAGGTGTAGGAACTGTCAGGTGTAGGGGCAGTGTCAGGTGTAGGGAAACTGTGTCAGGTATAGGGACAGTTTCAGGTGTAGGGACTGTGTCAGGTGTAGGAACTGTCAGATGTAGGAACTGTCAGATGTAGGAACTGTGTCAGTTGTAGGAACTGTCAGGTATAGGAACTGTCAAGTATAGGAACTGTCAGTTATAGGAACTGTCAGGTATAGGAACTGTCAGGTATAGGAACTGTCAGGTATAGGAACTGTCAGATGACACATAAACTCTCCTGACATCCCATTACCTGTAGCAGCTTCTTGGCATCCTGTGGCATCCTTCTCTGGCATCTTTAACTCTGGAACTCTCTTGGCACATGGCAGCTTCGTCTGGCACTCTCTTTGCCGCCTGTGGCACCCTCGTGGCAACCTATTAGAGCTTCGCTTGAAGACCCCCGTGGCATCCTCCTGGAAGCCTGTGACAGCCTCTGGCACCCCTTTGATGCCCTGTTGGCAGCCTATGACACCCCTCTGGCACCCTGCTGGGAGCTTGTAACACCCTCCTGGTACCCTACTGGTAGCCTGTGGCACTCTCCTGGCACCCCTGCTAGCAGCTTGTGGCACCCTCATGGCAACCTGTGGCACCCCTGGCAGCTTGTGGCGCTCCTCTGACACCCTCCTGGCAGTCTATGGCATCCTCCTGGCACTCTATGGCACCCTGGTGGCAGCCTGTTGCACTCTTCTGGCAGCCTGTGGCACTCCCACGGCTGCTTGTAACGCCGTCCTGGCAGCTTATGGCAGACTACTGGCTGACACCATTCTTGAAGCCTGTGGCACCCTCCTGGCACCCTCCTGGCGGCGCTGACAACTTCAGTGGTAATTATAAAGTTGGTGCCGAGCAGAGGCACCTCCGGTCGGCACCTCATTACCATTCTTAATAGCGCCTCCTGCTGCTACTCTGCAAAACCTCTGCTTTTTTTTTTTTTCCTCCCCCCCTGGTCCCCCACGCTCCCTCTCGCTCTTTGAATGTGGCACTCTCAAGAGTCTTCCTGGCTTCCACTGCATCTATATGCATCACCACTAGCTCTCCCTGGCTCCTCTTGGCTCTTTTTGGGGGGCGGGGGTTTCCGTTGACTCCTTTTCAGCTCTTCTTGGCTCGTCTTGATTCCCTTCAGCCTCTTTTGCTTGAACTTGATTCCTTTTTTAGGTTCTATTGGCTTCTTTCTTTTCGGCTGTTATTGACTCTTCCGAGATCCTCTTGAATCCTTTTGGATTATCTTACCTTCTTTCAGCTCTGGATCTTACGTACTCTCCCTGGGTCTTACGTACTCTCCCTGGGTCTTACATACGCCCCCTGGGTCTTACGTACTCTCCCTGGGTCTTACATACGCTCCCTGGGTCTTACGCTCCCTGGGTCTTACATACGCTCCCTGGGTCTTACGCTCCCTGGGTCTTACGCTCCCTGGGTCTTACGCTCCCTGGGTCTTACATACGCTCCCTGGGTCTTACGCTCCCTGGGTCTTACGCACTCTCCCTTGGTCTTACATGCGCTCCCTGGGTCTTACATACGCTCCCTGGGTCTTACGCTCCCTGGGTCTTACGCTCCCTGGGTTTTACATACGCTCCCTGGGTCTTACGCACTCCCCCTTGGTCTTACATGCGCTCCCTGGGTCTTACATACGCTCCCTGGGTCTTACATACGCTCCTTGGGTCTTACATACGCTCCCTGGGTCTTACATATGCTCCCTGGGTCTTACGTACTCTCCCTTGGTCTTACATGCGCTCCCTGGGTCTTACGCTCCCTGGGTCTTACATACGCTCCCTTGGTCTTACATGCGCTCCCTGGGTCTTACATACGCTCCCTGGGTCTTACATACGCTCCCTGGGTCTTACGCTCCCTGGGTCTTACATACGCTCCCTGGGTCTTACATACGCTCCCTGGGTCTTACGCTCCCTGGGTCTTACATACGCTCCCTGGGTCTTACATACGCTCCCTGGGTCTTACGCTCACTGGGTCTTACATACGCTCTCTGGGTCTTACATACGCTCCCTGGGTCTTACAACCTCCTGGGTCTTACATACGCTCCCTGGGTCTTACATACGCTCCCTGGGTCTTACATACGCTCCCTGGGTCTTACGCTCCCTGGGTCTTACATACGCTCCCTGGGTCTTACGCTCCCTGGGTCTTACGCTCCCTGGGTCTTTACGCTCCCTGGGTCTTACGCTCCCTGGGTCTTACATACGCTCCCTGGGTCTTACGCTCCCTGGGTCTTACATACGCTCCCTTGGTCTTACATGCGCTCCTCCCGCTTGGGTCTTACATACGCTCCTGGGTCTTAATACGCTCCCTGGGTCTTACGCTCCCCTGGGTCTTACATACGCTCCCTGGGTCTTACGCTCACTGGGTCTTACATACGCTCCCTGGGTCTTACGCTCACTGGGTCTTACATACGCTCCCTGGGTCTTACATACGCTCCCTGGGTCTTACATACGCTCCCTGGGTCTTACATACGCCGGCTCCTTGGTCTTACATACGCTCCCTGGGTCTTACATACGCTCCCTGGGTCTTATCTCTTACGCTCCCTGGGTCTTACGCTCACTGGGTCTTACATACGCTCCCTGGGTCTTACGCTCACTGGGTCTTACATACGCTCCCTGGGTCTTACATACGCTCCCTGGGTCTTACATACGCTCCCTGGGTCTTACATACGCTCCCTTGGTCTTACATACGCTCCCTGGGTCTTACATACGCTCCCTGGGTCTTACATACGCTCCCTGGGTCTTACGCTCCCTGGGTCTTACATACGCTCCCTGGGTCTTACGCTCACTGGGTCTTACATACGCTCCCTGGGTCTTACGCTCACTGGGTCTTACATACGCTCCCTGGTCTTACGCTCACTGGGTCTTACATACGCTCCCTGGGTCTTACACTCACTGGGTCTTACATACGCTCCCTGGGTCTTACGCTCACTGGGTCTTACATACGCTCCCTGGGTCTTACATACGCTCCCTGGGTCTTACGCTCCCTGGGTCTTACATACGCTCCCTGGGTCTTACATACGCTCCCTGGGTCTTACATACGCTCCCTGGGTCTTACATACGCTCCCTGGGTCTTACGCTCCCTGGGTCTTACATACGCTCCCTGGGTCTTACATACGCTCCCTGGGTCTTACATACGCTCCCTGGGTCTTACGCTCACTGGGTCTTACATACGCTCCCTGGGTCTTACGCTCACTGGGTCTTACATACGCTCCCTGGGTCTTACATACGCTCCCTGGGTCTTGCGCTCCCTGGGTCTTACATACGCTCACTGGGTCTTACATACGCTCCCTGGGTTCTTACATACGCTCCCTGGGTCTTAACGCTCCCTGGGTCTTACATACGCTCCTGGGTTTTTTACGCTCCCTGGGTGTTTTTACATACGCTCACTGGGTCTTACATACGCTCCCTGGTCCTGAAAGCGTCTTTAACTCTCCTGGGATCTCTTTATCTTTTCTTTAGTCTCCCAGGATGTCGTTTTGTTTTCTTTAACATTAAGTGGGGATCTTTATTTTGGCTTCCACAGGTTCTCCAGAAATAAACACGCACTTTACTTGTTTTATCTAATGTCTCGTTAGTTTTCTTAAGCTCGTCTTGACTTACTCCTGGCAGTTCTTGGTTGGCTTTTGTCTCGCAGTGGCGTATTACTGCTTTACATGGCAATTCTCAGATACGTCTGGCTCTCTTGACTTCATCAGTAATTTACGAGGTTCTCTTCTCTTCCCGTGACTCTTCTTAGTTTCATCTTTAGTTTCTCTGAACCTCCTCGTCTTCTACTTGGTTTCCTTTTCTTTCTGGCTCTTCTCCTCTTTACCTGTTTTCCTTTTTTTTAACTCCATTCTTCCTGATTTTTTTTTTGTAGCATGAACACTCTCAACACCTTTCCGGAATTAACTCTGGCGCTCTCTGTTGTGATAGACTGAAAATAGAATTAAGATTCGTTCAGTGTGCAGCCATTATCACGAGAACCTTCAGTTGGCCCAGTAAAATTTTTAAGGTTCTAGGTGAACGCAAAACACCTTCAATAAATTCCTTAGGTTAGGGAATGGAGAGTAGGATCTCCTCTTCTGTGGAGTACAACACATTGCTACGTCTATTATTACTGGAAAAGCTAATTGGAACATCTATTGAAAGGGTTAGATTTAGATTTTGTCGTCGGAGCGGCTAGTTGATAGTGCATCCCATGGACGGAAGAGGAAGAGAGTATATAGACGCACGAAAACCCTAGCTGGGCACAGAAGGGGGAGGTGTCCTGCACAGTTCACTGACTGGTAGACTCTCTCTGGGCAACAGCCAAAGCTCCATCCATCTTCTTAGTAAACAAACATGCCTCCATTGCCAACACTGTTATATGTTTACAATATTTCCAAGCCTCGAGAAGCCGTGTCTCCGGGAGGTGAAGGGAAGAGAAAACACCAGAATTCATTCTACATTATATTTTATGCGGAGCCCCTGAGGCTCATTCAGCGTAAAGAGTTATGGAGGCTCTTTAAATTTAATTCCACAGAATCACAGACGCTTGTGAAATTATGGCAATTCTCCAAGAAAAGTCGCCATAATTAAATTATATTCTTTTGTACATTGCTTATACTCTAACGAGGCACGAGGCTGGTTATATATATATTTATATAATATATATATATATATATATATATATATAATATATATATATATATATATATATATTTTATGCTGAGAATTTGTGGCATTTTTTTATATTTAAATGTGATAGCAGGACGTATGAAAGAATTGGCTACTGCGGTAATAATCACTACGATAACCAACACTATGATAGCCATTACTAGGATAACCATTACTGTGATAATCATCACTACGATAATAATCACTACGATAACCATTAATGTGATAACCATCACTATTTTTCCATTGAGAGTTGTTCAGTACTTCATCTGCATTTATGTTATCATAGCGGGTTATAAATCTTTATGTTATAAATCTTTATTCCTTTGACATTCAAATTCCATTTTTTAGTTATTTCTTTCTGTCTAGGTGTTCTGTCCCTCAGCCTGGATAGAATCTATCATTCATCTATCCGATAGATGAATGTAAAACAAAGGTAAGAGATATTTTTATTTATCAAAATAAGATACAGCAGTCTTGTGCCACTATACTATTCTATGTGCTAGTTAAAAAGTGGGAACAAAAGTCAGCTATACTTCCCTATCATATTCCATCACATAGGATAGGTCACATAGTGTTAAATCTGTCAGTCTGAGATGAGAGACCTCGGTAGGGCAATGAGGATATCGTCAAGTAAAAGGTAAAGGTTTACCAGCTACTGGAGGAGGAGGTGAGGTGTGGCAGTAGTCAGCCACCGAGGAGGGACCCACTAGTGGATGTAGGCAAAGCAAATAAATTGCTTAAATGTGGGGTTGTAGAGTACCATTGTTTTGTATACCCTTGATGTAATGGTGCTTGACTAGCACAACAATACCATCCAGCCTTGGAACTGAGGATATCTTCTAGAGCTTCTGTAGTGAGCCCCGCCTCTTGTGACTCAGTCTCCACTGCCACACCTCACCTCCTCACCTCTGGCTCCGATATGTAAGTAATCGTCCTCTTGCCTCTGCTTTACTGTGCTGTGAGGGACTCAGCACCACAAGGAGAGACAAAAATGATATTCAGCTTACTCTTTTAAAATTTATTATGAAGGAAATCAGTGAGAGGTGGAATGTATTATAACTGGACAGTGATTCTTAAAATAGAAGTTAATCTCAGTACGATTGCGGTTGAAGAGACATTCGTAGTTTATTTTTTAATAGCTCACCATTACATCCCAGTGACGGCAACGGAAGCAAGTGGGATGAAGTGGGTGGTAGGACATGGTGAAGGACAGTTGGAAGGAAATGGTGAGGAACAGGAGAGGCAGGGGGAACAGGGTGAGGAGCAGGGATGAGGGAGGAGATGGGGGAAGATTCGTGAAAATATTTGCAACATAAGTTGTGAAGAAGGCTAGCGTAGGTGGTAGCGTCCGGGCCGCCACAGAATGGACCCTGCGGAAAATATTTTACCAAATTGGAAACATTCCAGACCGACGCTACGATGTTACTCTCTGGCCGGAAGATTGAGAAGTTGTACGCGTGTTGGTTGTCAAAGGAACTCAATTGGCAGCTCTGGCGCCCACCGCCACATGACGGCCAGGCAACACTTTTAGAAACACAAATTGAAGAGCGTGATCATATTAGATGTTGTAAATAATATTTAGGTGCACGACTCGTATTATCTGTGGTATTTTGGGAGTTGAAAACTTCAAAAATACGTAGCACACCAGGAATCTGGTGACGTAGGAGCAGTCTAGTAGAGTTGGAGGTAGTTACGTGTAGATATCAGGGACAAGTGTAGAAGTCTTCAAGAGAAAACTGCACAGGTATACCCACCAGGTTCCAGATCAAGTAGGCTGTGATGGGTATATGGGCCAGAGGAATAGTGATATTTCCCTGTACACTCTCCAGATCCATAACTCTGCTTGAATTAAGTGGGAGTTGTTGATGTACAGCAAATATTCCAGCCCAGAGAGTACAAATGCCTCAGAGCATCATCATTCGCCTCTAGTCTATTGTTTTGAAAGTTCTTGCTCTCTCTAGATCACAATTTCATTCGCAGTGTCTACCTGGAGTCTACCTGGAGGGGATTCCGGGGATCAACGCCCCCGCGTGCCCGGTCCACGACCACGCCTCCCGGTGGATCAGGGCCTGATCAACGAGGCTGTTACTGCTGGCCGCACGCAATCCAACGTACCAACCACAGCCCGGCTAATCCGGCTCCGTCTTTAGGTATCTGTCCAGCTCCCTCTTGAAGGCAACCAGGGGTTTTCCCGTAATGCCCCTTGTTGCTGGTGGGAGTCTGTTCAACAGTCTTGGGCCCCGGACACTTATTGTGTTTTCTCTTAGTGTACTAGTGACGCCCCTACTTTTCACTGGGGGTATGTTGCATCGCCTGCCAAGTCTTTTGCTTTCGTATGGAGTGATTGCTGTGTGCATATTAGGGACCAGTCCCTCCAGAATCTTCGAGGTGTAGATTATGATATATCTCTCTCGCCTGCGCTCTAGTGAGTACAAGTCAAGTGCTTCCAGGCGTTCCCAGTAGTTAAGGTGTTTGATGGAACTTATACGTTTAGTAAAGGTTCTCTGTACATTCTCTAGATCTGCAGTTTCACCTGCCGTGAATGGGGATGTTAATGTACAGCAGTATTCCAGCCTAGAGAGAAAAAGCGATTTAAAAAGGTTCATCATTGGCATAGCATCTCTAGTTTCCTCGCAGATGTGATAGTGCCATTGTTGAGGTCCTTGAAGGTGAGGTCTTCGGACATTACCACACCCAGGTTCTTCACATTACTTTTCCGCTCTATTGTGTGATTGGAGTTTGTAGTATACTCAGTCCTAGTTATTATTTCCTTCAGTTTTTCATAACGGAGTAGTTGGAATTTATCTTCGTTGAACATCATATTGTTCTCTGTTGCCCATTGGAAAACTTGGTTTATATCTTCTTGGAGCTTTGCCGTGTCCTCAGTGGATGACACTCTTTCTTGAACGTAAGAGCTTTCATAGCAAGTCTACTACGCTTCTCTTACGTCCTTTTTCAGTTGTCTAATTGCGTTACGCTCCCTGCTTCATTGTTTTGTTTTTTCATAACGGGGTAGCCGAAGAGTGTGCAAGAGTGTCCATCTCGAGGAGGAGGAGGAGGAGGAGGAGGGAGAGGAAGGCATCAGAAAGGGGGTCACCACCAACTCCTGAGGGAATCGAACTTGTGGTGACTCGAAATTGATAAACTTATTTAGGCGGTGAACTTGTCAATTAACTCCGGTGGTAATTGGAGCCGAGGCTCAAGTTGTCTGAGGTTGGCAAGGAGCGAGAGTGAGAAAGTGAGAGTGTGTGTGTGTGTGTGTGTGAGAGAGAGAGAGAGAGAGAGAGAGAGAGAGAGAGAGAGAGAGAGAGAGAGAGAGAGAGCTGTGGTTAACGGTTTTATAGGGCATAAAACCCACTGACTACGCAATAATCAATTCAGTAATACTTTAATTCCTAAAATAGGTATTGAAATAAACTCCCAGTGTATATACACCGAGAGATACACACCACTCGGTATATATACCCTTGAGGTTCCATGTTACCAGATTTCATGTCATAAATACTGTTTTAGGAAAAACCTATACAAGTAACAGCCAAAACAAAAAAGCTAAATATTTCTTCACAAAAATCCAAATTAAAAACCACCCTTATAAATTACCCACTTCTAAGATGAGGTATATAAACCCATGAGGAAAGAAATGCGTGAAATATTGAAATATCTGTATGAGCTGAAAATATCTAGCCTAGACAGGACTCGCAGCAATGGTTTTAAGTTAGAAAAATTCAGATTCAGGAAGGATATAGGAAAGTACTGGTTTGGTAATAGAGTTGTGGAAGAGTGGAACGAACTCCCGGGTACAGTTATAGAGGCCAGAACGTTGTGTAGCTTTAAAAATAGGTTGGATAAATACATGAGTGGGTGTGGGTGGGTGTGAGTTGGACCTGATTAGCTTGTGCTACCAGGACGGTTGTCGTGTTCCTCCCTTAAGTCAAGGTGACCTGACCTGACTAGGTTGGGTGCATTGGCTTAAGCCGGTAGGAGACTTGGACCTGCCTCGCATGGGCCAGTAGGCCTTCTGCAGTGTTCCTTCGTTCTTATGTTCTTATGTTCTTAATCAATGTTGAATGTTCCACTGATCTTCCACTAATGTTCCACTAGGATCACTCAATACTGATCTTCCACTAATGTTCCACTAGGATCACTCAATACTGATCTTCCACTAATGTTCCACTAGGATCACTCAATACTGATCTTCCACTAATGTTCCACTAGGATCACTCAATACTGATCTTCTACTAATGTTCCACTAGGATCACTCAATATTGATCTTCTACTAATGTTCCACTAGGATCACTCAATACTGATCTTCCACTAATGTTCCACTAGGATCACTCAATACTGATCTTCCACTAATGTTCCACTAGGATCACTCAATATTGATCTTCCACTAATGTTCCACTAGGATCACTCAATACTGATCTTCCACTAATGTTCCACTAGGATCACTCAATATTGATCTTCCACTAATGTTCCACTAGGATCACTCAATACTGATCTTCCACTAATGTTCACTAGGATCACTCAATATTGATCTTCCACTAATGTTCCACTAGGATCACTCAATACTGATCTTCTACTAATGTTCCACTAGGATCTTCCACTCTCCTCTTGGAGAGTGGAAGACCCAGAAAGTTTTTTCATTACCTCTGCCCACCCAATAAGAAATATATCTAACATAAACACAAGTAATATAGAATTCGAGAGGGTAATGTAAAATATGCCCACACAGACTATTGGAAAACACTATTTGCAAAGATATGCAAATTACCAATATCACGAGCACTCAGCATACTTCGAAGGAAGAGCTTAGATCCACACGAAATCACAGAGGTTCTTAAAGGTGCAGCAGTAGAGCCCAGACCAAAAAAAAAAAAATAGAAAGCTATAGGTTAGTCGCCCTAACATCATATATAAGAAAAGGTGGTGAGATGCCAAGTTTTAAATTTACAATTCGAGTCACTATGACAATATTGTGTAGACTTGGGAAGAATCCCACAGTACAGACGTGGTCTACAAGGGCGTCGCCAAGGCATTTGACAAATGCGATCACGAAGTGGTAGAATACACAATAAAATCAAGAAATATAACAGGAAAAGTAGACAAATGGATTTACGGTTTCCCAGCGAAAGGAGTAAGTAAAAAGCTCAGTACCCAAAGGCACATTCCGAGTACCATTTTTATAATATATATGAAAACACAGATGACAGTTTTGTAATAATGTTGGTAGAATTACCGACAATATGTTAGGTAAAAGGACACAATTGGCAACTAATGCGACATTTTATTGTGGCAACGTTTCGCTTTCCAGGAGCTTTGTCAAGCTGTAACGGCTTGACGAAGCTAACAATGACAGCTTGTATCATCTTTGCAGGTGACAAAATTGCCATGAAAGTCACCTCTGTAGAGAACACCGTAGAACTGCATGAGGCTATAAACAAAGTCTTCCAGTGGGCGTTAGAAAATAACAGGATGTTCACTGGGGACAAGTTCCAATTGATCGAATCTGAAAAAAATAAGGAACTCAAAATGGGAACTGTATACAAAACACAAGAGGGTTACCATGTAGAACAAAAGGAACATGTTAAGAACCTAAGTGTAATAACCTCAGCTGGCCTGTCTTTTAACGAAGACAATACTGCAAGTGCTGCAAGAGCCAGGAAAAATGACATAGTAGATATTGAGATTATTATTACAATCAAGGAAAGCGCTAAACCGACAAGGGTCATGCAGCATAGATAATGAGAACCTTGAAAACAAGAGAAATTATACCAATGTTAACGCTATTGTTCTATTATCATAACAATGGAATACAGTACCGACAAACAGATGAATACATGTGCAACAGTAGTGTGTCTCTATTGTCAAAACGTTTCGCGTTTCGCCTACGCGGGCTAGCTTCCTCAGTCGAATACACAGGAGACTAAATATTGAAGACGGCAAAAACAACGGAGAGGTAAAGACGAGGTGCTCAGTCCCTCAGCCTTAAGCTTTTAATGTCTTCATAGTCTCGACCAAACAATAATAATATTGTTAATAATAATAGTAGTAATAATAATAATGATAGGTACAGTCATGACGAGGTTCCTGCACGTGAGTCCGGTGAGTACAAAATACAGGAGTGGTAGAGGAAGGACTGGTGATGGTGTCGGGAATATTGTGTGACATCTTGGCCCTGGTAACTACCACATCCGGTAGTTATACCGGACGCAGGTTGTTAACCTTTCCCCTCCTCCCCTTCCCTTCTTTACCCACTCCCTCCTTCCCCCCACCCACCAGGAAAAAATAATAGGAAGCTAGACGGGATAAGAAATGGAATATAGAGTAGCAGATAGAGGAAGATGTCAGATTGACGTCTGACAGCGATATTGACAACTAATAGAATTATTATTATTATTATTATTATTATTATTATTATTATTATTATTATTATTATTATTATTATTATTATTATTATTATTATAAATATTGTTGCTGTTGATAAGAACAAATATTGAGGAACATTGCATCCAGCCTGCAAATTCAGGTCTTGTAGGTCACCTTCACATCCAGTCCTTCGCTCTCATGGGTTTGTCTAACCTATTTCCGAGTCTTGCTAGTGTTTTAGCTTCACTGACCCTCCCCCTCCCACCTAGCACATTATTCTACCACTCAAACTCTCTGTTACCGAAACAGCAGTTTTCTACCTAACTTTAGATCGAAACTCATCTAATTTGAATCCATTACATCTAGTTCTTGCTTAGTTTAATGTCATCAATACCCGATTTATATCTTGTTTATTTATGTTTCTGTTCCTCGTGTTTACTGGGACCGTCTCTTCCCTCATTCTACGTCTTACAAGAGTGTCGATAAGGGTGTATTATTATAATAATATGGGGGAGCGCTAAACCCGTATGATTATACAGCGCCTGTAGTGGGGAGGGGGAAGATGGAAGGTATTCAGGCTCAATTCAGGGAACTGGAGCACAGATTCAATTCCCTAGATCAAGAGCCCCTCACCAGCGTCAAGGAACCTCCCTTGAGGGGATGATAATGGTATAAAATACCGTCAAGTTGATGATTAAGTCACATGTGCAACAGTTAGGTATCTATTTTATTGAAACGTTTCGCCTTCACGGTAGGCTTCCTCAGTCAAATACAGAGGCAGCAGGTGTAGTTCTGAAATACCTTTTCTCCAGGGCTGAGGGACTGATTACATCATCTTCATTTCACTACTACACCTGCTGCCTCTGTATTTGACTGAGGAAGTCTACTGTGTAGGCGAAACGTTTCAGTAATAAAGATACCCAACTGTTACACTCGTGTCTTAGTCTTTCAATTGAGTGACAGTTCAGGGCTCTTAATAAATCTATCTTCTTATATAGTGGATTAATTTTGTCATCCGTCTGTGTGTGTTCTCTAGCGCGTTTATATCCAATCTTTAGTGTGGTGACAAAGACTGAGCTGCGTAATAAGGCAGCTCTTATTAATGATACATAAAGCTGTAATATAGACTTCATACTTCCCGTGAACATACTTCTTGATATACTTCCCGTGACACACACTTCTTGATATACTTCCCGTGACACACACTTCTTGATATACTTCCCGTGACACACACTTCTTGATATACTTCCCGTGACACACACTTCTTGATATACTTCCCGTGACACATACTTCTTGATATACTTCCCGTGACACACACTTCTTGATATACTTCCCGTGACACAACTTCTTGATATACTTCCCGTGACACACACTTCTTGATATACTTCCCGTGAACACACTTCTTGATATACTTCCCGTGACACATACTTCTTGATATACTTCCTGTGACACACACTTCTTGATATACTTCCTGTGACACACACTTCTTGATATACTTCCCGTAACACATACTTCTTGATATACTTCCCGTAACACATACTTCTTGATATACTTCCCGTAACACACACTTCTTGATATACTTCCGTACACACACTTCTTGATATACTTCCCGTGAACACACACTTCTTGATATACTTCCCGTGACACATACTTCTTGATATACTTCCCGTAACACATACTTCTTGATATACTTCCCGTGACACACACTTCTTGATATACTTCCCGTGACACACACTTCTTGATATACTTCCCGATAACACATACTTCTTGATAAACTTCCGTGACACACACTTCTTGATATACTTCCGTACACACACTTCTTGATATACTTCCCTATACACACTTCTTGATATACTTCCTTAACACACTTCTTGATATACTTCCCGTGACACACACTTCTTGATATACTTCCCGTAACACATACTTCTTGATATACTTCCCGTAACACATACTTCTTGATATACTTCCCGTAACACACTACTTCTTGATATACTTCCCGTACACACACTTCTTGATATACTTCCCGTGACACACACTTCTTGATATACTTCCCGTGACACACACTTCTTGATATACTTCCCGTGACACACACTTCTTGATATACTTCCCGTGACACACACTTCTTGATATACTTCCCGTGACACACACTTCTTGATATACTTCCTGTGACACACACTTCTTGATATACTTCCCGTGACACACTTCTTGATATACTTCCCGTGACACACACTTCTTGATATACTTCCTGTGACCACACACTTCTTGATTAGCTTCCTCGTGTTTAACACACTTCTTGATATCACTTCCTGTGACACACATTCTTGATATACTTCCTAGCACACATTTTGATTATCTTCCGTGATACACACTTCTTGATTTTCCCGTGACCACACTTACTTGTCTGAATACTTCCTGTGACAACATTCTTGATATTTCCCGTGATACACATTCATTGATATACTTACTTGTGACAACACTTCTTGTGAGACTTACCACTCACGGAGGTATCCCAGCGAGTGAGCACGTCCCATGTATCATCCCAGTGCTTACACTAGCGGAATTAGCATATGAAGGTTACAAATAAAATTGGGAACTATGGCTTTAGTTTACTTAATAACTTAAAAGGGCTAGAATACAACATCTCCTGATGGAAATTTACACAATATAACAATTGACCTATGAGACTTTATTACCAGGGGGAAGGGTAGATGTTATCAGTAACACGGACTAGTATCACTCTTAATTCACCGACCAGCTGACCGAGATTCCCCCTGCGTGGTCCACTACACACGCGGCTGTCCAGAGCTCTCGCTCGACGGACCTGTCACCAACAACCTCCTTGCCCCGCTCTTCCCTGGGCTTATATCGTAGTCAAAGTACCCCCCTCCCCAATGGTGTATGTACCACGTGTTGCGACCTGACGCCGAGCTCTGACGCTGTTAAGAACAAAAGACCTCAGACGTGGGCGTGGCTACAGACGTCTGCCAAGGCAAGGTGTGACCATATAATTGGTTAAATTAGGTCTCCCCAGAGACCTCACAAGCCCAGCTGGACTACATCACATTCTTGATATACTTCCCGTGACACACACTTCTTGATATACTTCCCGTGATACACACTTCTTGATATACTTCCCGTGACAACACTTCTTGATATACTTCCCGTGATACACACTTCTTGATATACTTCCCGTGATACACACTTCTTGATATACTTCCGTGATACACACTTCTTGATATACTTCCCGTGATACACACTTCTTGATATACTTCCCGTGATACACACTTCTTGATATACTTCCCGTGACACACACTTCTTGATATACTTCCCGTGATACACACTTCTTGATATACTTCCCGTGACACACACTTCTTGATATACTTCCTGTGACACACACTTCTTGATATACTTCCCGTGATACACACTTCTTGATATACTTCCCGTGACACACACTTCTTGATAAACTACCACGGAATCTGACAGCCATATTACATGCACTTAGACACTGCTGTCTTGGCTTACCTTTCAAGTGCTTTTCACACACACTGTGATCAAGTAATATATCACCTGCTTTGAAAGTGCCAGGTTTATTAACATACCCAAGCACTAGGATTTTGCATGTCTACCATGAACTGCATCTCTCACTTTTCTGACCACATTAGCTTGTCTGAATCTTTTAAAATTCAATAGTTTCATCTATATCTATCATTATTATTATTATTATTATTATTATATTATAGTAGTAGTAGTTAGTAGTAGTAGTAGTAGTACTGCAAGGCGCAAACCCCGCACGAGACATTTAGCACGATGTTGAAGGCTCGATTCTCCGTCTGTTATCATCTAGACAGGAATTTATCTCCGGCATCTAGACTTACCCCTCTAGTTTGTCCCTAGAAAAACCCTTTTCACTTAATCTTTTAATTCTTTCTCGGTTGAACTAAAACCTCATCATTCATTATACAGTGATCATTAGTAATTATACATATAATTATTATAATTTAAATTATACGCTATATATGGGTAAATCATTCATTATAGACAGACAGTATAAGAAGGATTTTGTTGTGATTCATAAACACAATCCTCTACAATATCCTTCCTTACATATGATCCCTTATATGTGATAGTCTGTTTAATCCCTAACGTGTGATCATCTTCTGATTCTCTTGTATGCGATCCTCTTCTGTGAGATACTCTTGTGTGATGCTCTTCTGTGTACATGAGATAACGTGATCCCCTTAATTAGATGTGCAGTCAGAGAGCACGGCTTGGCCAGGCCCAGACGACGGTGAGGGGGAAACTCCAGCAAATATCTCAGTGGTGTCGGAGATCTTTAAGTAAGCTTATTTAGTGTAAATTACCTAGGGTAACCTTAAAACAGTCAGAAAAAGTGACCTAGTTCCTCTGGGGTCCTGTAATAATTGTAGGAAGATGTGAGTTTCTGTAAGGATGTGTGCTGAGTCTTGTCAAGTGATGGACATACTGGCTGTGTTGGGTAGGGAACATCACGGAAGTGAGGTGGGGTTGTGGAAGAGAGTTCTTGTGGGACACTTGGGTTCTTTTTGTAGAGTGTAGAGTTCTTGTGAGAAGTGTAGGGTTCCTGTGAGAAGCGTGGGATCCTTGTGAGAAGTGTAGGGTTCTTGTGAGAAGTGTGGGGTCCTTGTGAGACGTGTAGGGTCCTTGTGAGAAGTGTGGGGTCCTTGTGAGAAGTGTAGGGCTCTTGTGAGAAGTGTGGGGTCCTTGTGAGAAGTGTAGGGTTCTTGTGAGAAGCGTGGGGTCCTTGTGAGAAGTGTAGGGTTCTTGTGAGAAGTGTAGGGTTCTTGTGAGAAGTGTGGGGTCCTTGTGAGAAGTGTAGGATTCTTGTGAGAAGTGTTGGGTCCTTATGAGAAGTGTGGGGTCCTTGTGAGACGTGTAGGGTTCTTGGGAAAAGTGTGGGTTTTTTGTGAGAAGTGTAGGGGTCTTGTGGGATATGTGAGGAACTGTCTGGTGTTTAGAGATCCAGTGTATGTGTGAAGGACTTGTAAGACGTGCCAGAGAACCGTAGGATGCGTTGATAATTCTGATGGTTCAGAAAGATCCGTATATAAATAGCATAGAACCTCGTAGCTTACTGTTAAAGGGTGGTGGCTCGTAGTTCAGTTGTAGCGAGTTTATCTCACAAACGAGAGAACCCGGGTTCAAGCCGGAGCCAGACGTATGAGCAAGTCTCCTAACACCTGCTGACCCCTCAATGTGTTGTTATTAACTCGACGAATCACACAACTATGTTCACTGAAGTTGTTTTTGTTGGCCTTTTTTCTATGTGCGTGCGTGTTTCCGTCTGCCACTGCTCTTTTGTCTGCCTGTCTGTCTACCTTTCTCTTTGTCTGATTTTCTCCATTTATGTTCGTCTGTCTTTCTGTCTGTGTCTCTGTGGTGCGTAAAAAAAAAAAGAACACGGTAAAATGCAGTGACTGATTTATACCCTCCAGTAACAAGACTGGCTTACAGTATCGCCTCTTCCGAGTCTTACAGTGAGGTTCTACACACAGCAGAAGAGGGACTGTCTTATTTCTGTCAAGGAGGTCGGAAGGGGAGGAGGTAGGTCATACGTGTGTCACCACCGAGCTTCAATAGACCCCCCTCTCTCTCTCTCTCTCTCTCTCTCTCTCTCTCTTCTCTCTCTCTCTCTCTTCTCTCTCTCTCTCTCTCTCCAAAAAATCATCATTTCGTTAAATCAGGATTCTTTCTCATGATTAATCCCCCCCCTCCAGCATGTTTCATACTGTCAGGTGTTCTAAACTAATACTGTGTTCCAGTATACAGCGGCCCATACAAATGTTCTGTTTCATACAAATGTTCTGTTTCATACAAATGTTCTGTTTCATACAAATGTTCTGTTTCATACAAATACAGAGTGTTTCATTCTTCCCTCCCCAACGTCCATCTTCATCAGACAAGTCCACTTCCTTCTCTTACCTCCCTTTCCCTCCATCATAAGTTCTTTCCTTCCCCTTGTTCATGTCCCTCCTTCACGACCACCTCCCTTCCTTTCCTCCATTTACCTTCATTATACTCACTTTCCTCCCCTCGGCCCACTTCCCTCCTTCACGTCCACTTATCTTCGTCACTTACATTTGCCCTGAGTCTTTCCCATTCCCTGGTTCATTTGTTCTGCCTCGACCTCCTCTTCCTCCTGTTTCCTTCATCCTCTTAATTCCAACGTATATTATCCCATTTTCCTGTACCTCTCCATTTCTTCATCTTCGGTTTTGCACATTTCCTCCGCCTTCCCCCATTATATATATATTTTTTTATGTTTCTATCAGGCCCCGTGACCTGGTGGCTAAAGTTCTCGCTTCACACGGTGAGGGTCAGGGTTAGATTCCCAGCAAGGGTAGAAACATTGGACGTGTTTCCTTACACCGGTTGTCTATGTTCCCCATCAGTAAAATGGGTACCTGGGTGTTAGTTGACTGGTGTGGGTCGCATCCTGGTACATAACGGACCTAATTTGCCCGAAATACTCTGCAAAACAAGCGGCTTTCTCTATAGTAGTATGTCATTGTTGTCAGCTAGGCCTGTATACCTTGTTCATGTAGTAAATAAGATATTATTTCCCTTCAGTCTTCTGCACCCAGCCCTCCTTCCCTGCTCCTCCTACTTCATCATTGGAACAGTTTGCCGTCCGATGTTGTAAGCACACACACAATGCATTCTTTTTTTAAAAAACGGCTGGACAAACACTTTCCCAATATTGAGTTCAATTAAGCAATACAAAGGCTAACCTCTAAACACAATTCTCTCTGTGTGGCCCGAGCGACGGTGAGCGCCCAGGAATCGATTCCCATAGAGACTTTTACAGTGGACACTATGTAGAGCCGAGACCCAGCTACACACTACCCAGGGGGTGAGGGCTGAGCCAGACACCAGGCTGCCTCATAGCCTGGAGTTTACTGTTGGAAATATCATCGTGACATAATTCAGGGGCGATTGTTTTCACTGGCGGAAATTTGCATCGTACGTGATAGATCATCACGTACGATGATTAAGAGAATTTTTTTTTTATCTCGGGATTTTCCTTTTAAACTTTAAAAGAGATTTGTGTCACTAAGAGCAAGTAGTAGTTAAATAATTAATACGACGGCCTGTTATACAAAGTATTCGTAAATGTTATTCAGCATAGCAAGACCTTTGTTATAACCGAACTTGTTCGGCCACCAGTGTGGGTTGAAGGAGTCTAGAGAGCTTTACTATCCTTGCCTCGTGGTTGAAGGAGTCTAGAGATCTTTACTATCCTTGCCTCGTGGGTTGAAGGAGTCTAGAGAGCTTTACTATCCTTGCCTCGTGGGTTGAAGGAGTCTAGAGAGCTTTACTATCCTTGCCTCGTGGTTGAAGGAGTCTAGAGATCTTTACTATCCTCGCCTCGTGGGTTGAAGGAGTCTAGAGAGCTTTACTATCCTCGCCTCGTGGGTTGAAGGAGTCTAGAGAGCTTTACTATCCTCGCCTCGTGGATTGATGGATTCTAGAGATCTTTACTATCCTCGCCTCGTGGGTTGAAGGAGTCTAGAGAGCTTTACTATCCTCGCCTCGTGGGTTGATGGAGTCTAGAGATCTTTACTATCCTCGCCTCGTGGGTTGAAGGAGTCTAGAGATCTTTACTATCCTCGCCTCGTGGGTTGAAGGAGTCTAGAGAGCTTTACTATCCTCGCCTCGTGGTTGAATGAGTCTAGAGATCTTTACTATCCTCGCCTCTTGGCATGAAGAAGTCTAGAGAGCGTTACTATCCTCGCCTCGTGGGTTGAAAGGAGTCTAGAGATCTTTACTATCCTCGCCTCGTGGGTTGAAAGAGTCTAGAGATCTTTACTATCCTCGCCTCGTGGGTTGAAGGAGTCTAGAGATCTTTACTATCCTCTCCTCGTGGGTTGAAAGAGTCTAGAGATCTTTACTATCCTCCCTCGTCTCGTCCTGTGGGTTGATGGAGTCTAGAGAGCTTTGCTATTCTCGCCTCTTGGGATAAAGGAGTCTAGAGAGCTTTACTGTCCACACCTTGTCTATATTGAATCCTGGGCTAAAGCAGTGGTAGCTAGACCAGGTGGTTTTTATCAGCAGATAACCTGGTGACAGAAGATTATCTTCAGTTGTTGTTGTTCTTATTTACCCCCATGCTTTTGTTTCCTCGATATTTGTCCTGCCCCTTGCAACCACCCGCCCCAGCACACACACCATCCTCACCACCCGCCCCTAGCACATACAGCACCCTCACCACCCGCTCCCATCACACACAACTCCTTCAACACCCGTCCCCAGCACACACAGCACCCTCACCCCCCCAGCACACACAGCATCCTCACCACCCGCCCATAGCACATACAGCATCCTTACCACCCGCTCCCATTATATACAGCATCCTGACCCCCCCGCCCCCAGCATACAGCACCCTCAACACCCGCTCCAAACACACACAGCATCCTCACTACCCGCCCCAGCACACACAGCACCTTCACCACCCGCCCCTAGCACCCTCACCACCCGCTTCCATCACACACAGCACCTTCAACACCCGCCCCCAGCACACACAGCATACTCACCATCCGCCCCCAGCATACACAGCACCATCATCAATTTTCCCATTACGTCTCGCAGTTGGCGGCCTCGACCACTAGTGCAAGTGGTAAGTTCCTTGCGACAGACGGCCGCCACTTGCTCCTTCCTCGCAATTAAGAAACGTAATCTAGATTTGGCATTGCCTGGTGGAGGTGAGAGAAACGTTCAGGGTCAGCCTAGCGAGCCAGGATTGCCCAGATTCAGAGGATGAAGTTGTACAAGAGACCGCATGGCCGAGTGTGCAGTACAGCAACCAGAGTGTAGTACCGAATACAAGGAACACCAAGCCCTCTAGAGTACGTGTATTTGATTCAAGCTGCTGCCTTTCAAAGGAAGTGTTATTACCTCGCCGCTTCACTGTGATATTTTGTTATGAGCACTTGTTACTGCTACTTCACTCTGTTACTATGTTAGTATTGTTGTTAATGTAGCATTGTTTCAGGTAGAGATAAATATCACTTTTCTGCAGCCATCAGCCACCACCATCCTGGCCACCCACACCTTCCCTGCTGAACAGCAACATTCCCACCCATCACCTCAACCTGAAACAAGCCTTGAAGGCTCCTCGAATACGCTTGCTAATTTCTCTCACTTAGTAGTACCTCTCCTCACGGTAGGTCGGACAGTGTTTATGGATGCCAGGCAAAAGAAAGGTCCGTGGTAATATATTGCCGGCGTACCCAGGCCTCGTTTAAGACCAGTCCGCGGGGGCGATGACTGGCACCCCTACTGTTATTACTTCTGATAAAATTGGGAATCTTACGATGGTCCAGACGATCCAGTCGTGAGAGTGCAGGGTTGGCACATGTTACCCCCTCAAGTTAAATGATCGTCCATTAGTTGGACAGTTAATGGGGGTTTAAAACCTCTTGACTACTCGAGGGTCATTAAGGCTACAAGTCACCTGTTCACCATGAATCAAAAATGTTCTTATATCTAAAATAGGGTTAAAAAGAAACTATAAATGTATATACAAAAAACGGAGAGACAGAAACCTTTCAGTATACATATCGTGTGTGTGTGTGTGTGTGTGTGTGTGTGTGTGTGTGTGTGTGTGTGTGTTGTGTGTGGGGTGTGTGTATGTGTGTGTAGTGTTCTGGTAAGCTGAGTGGTGAGTGACTCTGGCAGGTTTGAAGGGACAACTTTTAACTACTTTCCCGAAGCGTTCCTCGTGCCTCTCCTGATTAATTAAAACTTTATACCCAACTCTGAGTCCCTCGTCCAGGGCACAGACTCTGAGGGTGACACAGGTTGAGATAAACTGTTCCAGCAGTGTAGGTGTCACTGTACTCACCTAGTTGTGCTCACCTGGTTGTGGTTGCAGGGGTCGATTCACAGCTCTTGGCCCCGCCTCTTCACTGGTCGCTACTAGGTCACTCTTCCTGCTCCATAAGCTTTATCATACTTCTTCTTAAAGCTATGTATGGATCCAGCCTCCACTACTTACCTGGAGTCTACCTGGAGGGTATTCCGGGGATTAGCGCCCCTGCGGCCCGGTCCATGACCAGGCCTCTAGGTGAACCAGGGCCTGATCAACGAGGCTGTTACTGCTGGCCGCAAGTAGTCCAATACATCACTTCCCTGACTGTTCCACTTCCTGACAACTCTGTGACTGAAGAAATACTTCTAACATCCCTGTGATTCATCTGAGTCTTCAACTTCCAATTGTGACACCTTGTTGCTGTGTTCCCTCTCTGAAACATCCTGTCTCTGTCCACCTTGTCAATTCCTCTCGCTATTTTCTATGTCGTTATCATATCCCCCCATCTCTCCTGTCTTCCAGTGTCGTCAGGTCGATTTCCCTTAACCTCTTCTCGTAGGACATTCATCCTAGCTCCGGGACTAGTCTTGTTGCAAACCTTTGCACTTTCTCTAATTTCTTTACATGGTTGGCTAGGTGTGGGTTCCAAACTAGTACTGCATACTCCAATATAGGCCTGATATACACGGTGTACAGAGTCCTGAACGATTCTTTATGAGATGTCGGAACGCTATTCTTAGGTTAGCTAGGCGCCCGTATGCTGCAGCAGTTATTTGGTTGATGTGCGCTTCAGGAGATGTGCCTGGTGTTATACTCACCCCAAGATTGTTTTCCTTAAGTGAGGTTTGTAGTCTCTGGCCCAATAGACTGTACTCCGTCTGTGGTCTTCTTTGCCCTTCCCCAATCTTCATGACTTTGCACTTGGTGAGGTTGAACTACAGGAGCCAGCTTCTGGACCAGGCCTGCAGCCTGTCCAGATCCCTTTGTAGTTCCGCCTGGCCCTCGTCCGATTGAATTCTTCTCATTAACTTCACATCATCTGCAAACAGGGACACTTCTGAATCTATTCCTTCCGTCATGTCGTTCACATATACCAGAAACAGCACAGGTCCTAGAACTGACCTCTGTGGAACCCCGCTCGTCACAGGTGCCCACTCTGACACCTCGTCGCATACCATGACTAGCAGATGTCTTCCCAATAGGTATTCCCTGATCCATTGCAGTGCCTTCCCTGTTATACCTGCCTGGTCCTCCAGCTTATGCACTAATCTCTTGTGTGAAACTGTGTCAAAAGCCTTCTTACAGTCCAAGAAAACGCGATCTACCCAGCCCTCTTTCACTTGTCATACTGCTTTCACCCTGTCATGGAACTCCAGCAGGTTTGTGACACTGGATTTCCGGTCCCTGAAACCGTGCTGGTTGTCGTTGATAAGCTCATTCCTTTCTAGGTGCTCCACCACTCTTCTCCTGATAATCTTCTCCATGACTTTGCATACTATACATGTTAGTGACATTGGTCTGTAGTTTAGTGCTTCGTGTCTGTCTTCTTTTTTAAAAATAGGGACTACATTTGCTGTCTTCCATACCTCAGGTAGTCGCCCTGTTTCGATAGATGTATTGAAGATTGTTGTTAGTGCACACATAGTGCCTCTGCTCCCTCTCTCAGGACCCATGAAGAGATGTTATCCGGCCCCATCGCCTTTTAGGTCTCTAGCTCGCTTAGAAGTCTCTTCATTTCTTCCTCAGTTGTATGTATTGTGTGCAACACTTGATGGTGCACCCCCACCTCTCGCCTTTCCAGAGTCCCTTCTGTCTCCTCTGTGAACATTTCTTTGAATCTCATGTTGAGTTCCTCACATACTTCTCTGTAGTTTCTTGTGATCTCCCCTCCTTCCTTCCTCAGCCTGATTACCTGGTCCTTGATTGTTGTTTTCCTCCTGATGTGGCTGTACAACAGCTTCAGGTCAGATTTGGCTTTCGCTGCTATGTCATTTTCGTATTGTCGCTGGGCCTCCCATCTTACCTGTGCATATTCACATTTGACTCTACGACTGCTCTCCTGTTTTTCCTGGGTCCTTTGCCTTGTATCTTCTTCCATTTTCTAGCACACTTGGTTTTGTCCTCCCTGCACCTTTGAGTGAACCAAGGGCTCATCCTGGCCTTCTCGTTATTTCTGTTACCCTTGGGTACAAATCCCTCCTCAGCTTCCTTGTATATTGTTGTCACATATTCCATCGTCTCATTTACCGACTTCCCTGCCAGTGCTCTGTCCCACTGAACCCCGTGCAAGAAATTCTTCATGCATCTGTAGTCCCCTCTCTTGTAGTCTGGCGTCGCTCGTCCTTCCCTTCCTGCTTCCCTCTCCACTTGTATTCGAAGCTCAGAACCACGTGGTCACTGGCCCCGAGGAATCTTTCAAATGTGATGTCCTCAATATCTGCACTACTCAAGGTGAATATTAGGTCCAGTTTTGCCGGGTCATCATCATCTCTTTCTCTGGTAGTGTCCCTTACGTGTTGGTACATGAAATTTTCCAGTACCACCTCCATCATCTTACCCCCCCCTTCCCACGTTTCTGGGCCTCCCTGTGGTTCCAAGCTCTTCCAGTTAATATCTTTGTGATTGAAGTCACCCACAATCAGTAGCTTTGCCCTGCTCGCATGAGCCCTTCTGGCCACTTCAACCAGTCAACCATCGCTCTGTTACTCTCATACTCTTGCCTTGGCCTCCTGCTGTTCTGTGGTAGGTTATATATCACTGCAATTACTACCTTGGGACCTCCAGACTGGAGTGTTCCTGTTATGTAGTCTCTTTTTTGCCCTCTGCCTCCTTTCTCCAGTTCTTCAAAATTCCATTGGTTTTTGATGAGCAGTGCCACTCCTCCACCCCCTCTGTTCCCTCTGTCTTTCCTCAGGATCTGATATCCCGTTGGAAAGATGGCATCCCTTATCATTCCTGTGAGCTTGGTTTCGGTGAGAGCTGTGATGTTCGGTGATGCCTCTTTAATTCTTTCATGCCACTCCTCCCACTTATTTATTATTTCATCAGTGTTGGTGAACCACACCTTCAGTTTCCTATCCATCACTCTGTTCTGGTGGGTCTGTGGGGGTGGGGGGCCTGTTAGTGTGCTGTGGGATTCTACAGCATATTGTGGGGTGGGGGCTGTAAGTGTGGATTGTGGTTGGTGTTGGGATAGTGTATTTGGCTGTGGGGTTCTGATGGTGGTTGTGTGTGTGCTTGCGCTTGTTGCTCTGCCCGGCTCTGGCTGTCCTCTGCTGACTGTTCTTGTCTCTCTTCCTATCCCCTTTCGTTTCTGTGTCTTCTCCCTCAGCTGCTGTCGTTCTGTTCTTGTTCTGTCGCAGTCTAGGACCACCCTCTTGTATGTTGATGATTCCTTCAGCCGTGGTTTCTCTTGCAGGACCCTGTTCAGCACCATTTCTGTCTTGAAAATCAGTTTGAGCGGCCGATTTCTCCCTTTCAGGCACTCTCCTATTCTCTGAAAATTTACAGCGTGTGTGTGTGTGTGTGTGTGTGTGTGTGTGTGTGTGTGTGTGTGTGTGTAAACTTATGCCTGTAACACTAATATATTTTCTGGAAGATTATTATTATTATTATTATTATTATTATTATTATTATTATTATTATTATTATTAAATGTGTTATCATTATAGAATTGTCTAAATAACGGTTATTTTTCTTTCTTGTTATTTTTTTAGGTTCAAAGGATTGCTTAAGACAGCTGACATTCTCTCTCTCTCTCTCTCTCTCTCTCTCTCTCTCTCTCTCTCTCTCTCTCTCTCTCTCTCTCTCTCTCTCTCTCTCTCTCTTCTCTCTCTCTCTCTCGTACATAATGCTCCTTCACAATAATTCCGTGAGCGACACTGATGGAATTTCACAATGATCTCTCCTCAACTTGAAGATTGATCCTGTTCCGTGACTCACTGTGTTCCGTGACTCACTGTGTTCCGTGACTCACTGTGTTCCGTGACTCACTGTGTTCCGTGACTCACTGTGTTCCGTGACTCACTGTGTTCCGTGACTCACTGTACTCCGTGACTCCCTGTACTCCGTGACTCACTGTGTTCCGTGACTCACTGTGTTCCGTGACTCACTGTGTTCCGTGACTCACTGTACTCCGTGACTCACTGTACTCCGTGACTCACTGTGTTCCGTGACTCACTGTGCTCCGTGACTCACTGTACTCCGTGACTCCCTGTACTCCGTGACTCACTGTGTTCCGTGACTCACTGTGTTCCGTGACTCACTGTGTTCCGTGACTCACTGTGCTCCGTAACTCACTGTACTCCGTGACTCCCTGTACTCCGTGACTCACTGTGTTCCGTGACTCACTGTGTTCCGTGACTCACTGTGTTCCGTGACTCACTGTACTCCGTGACTCACTGTACTCCGTGACTCACTGTGTTCCGTGACTCACTGTACTCCGTGACTCACTGTGTTCCGTGACTCACTGTGTTCCGTGAATCACTGTTTCCGTGACTCACTGTGCTCCGTGACTCACTGTGTTCCGTGACTCACTGTACTCCGTGACTCACTGTACTCCGTGACTCACTGTACTCCGTGACTCACTGTGTTCCGTGACTCACTGTGTTCCGTGACTCACTGTGTTCCGTGACTCACTGTGCTCCGTGACTCACTGTGTTCCGTGACTCACTGTACTCCGTGACTCACTGTACTCCGTGACTCACTGTGTTCCGTGACTCACTGTACTCCGTGACTCACTGTGTTCCGTGACTCACTGTACTCCGTGACTCACTGTGTTCCGTGACTCACTGTGTTCCGTGACTCACTGTGTTCCGTGACTTACTGTGTTCCGTGACTCACTGTACTCCGTGACTCACTGTGCTCCGTGACTCACTGTGTTCCGTGACTCACTGTGTTCCGTGACTCACTGTACTCCGTGTCTCACTGTGCTCCCTGACTCACTGTACTCCGTGACTCACTGTACTCCGTGACTCACTGTACTCCGTGACTCACTGTGTTCCGTGACTCACTGTACTCCGTGACTCACTGTGTTCCGTGACTCACTGTACTCCGTGACTCACTGTGTTCCGTGACTCACTGTGTTCCGTGACTCACTGTGTTCCGTGACTTACTGTGTTCCGTGACTCACTGTACTCCGTGACTCACTGTGCTCCGTGACTCACTGTGCTCCGTGACTCACTGTGTTCCGTGACTCACTGTACTCCGTGTCTCACTGTGCTCCCTGACTCACTGTGCTCCGTGACTCACTGTACTCCGTGGCTCACTGTACTCCGTGTCTCACTGTGTTCCGTGACTCACTGTGTTCCGTGATTCACTGTGTTCCGTGACTCACTGTACTCCGTGACTCACTGTACTCCGTGACTCACTGTACTCCGTGACTCACTGTACTCCGTGACTGTGTTCCGTGACTCACTGTGTTCCGTGACTCACTGTACTCCGTGACTCACTGTACTCCGTGACTCACTGTACTCCGTGACTCACTGTGTTCCGTGACTCACTGTACTCCGTGACTCACTGTGTTCCGTGACTCACTGTACTCCGTGACTCACTGTGTTCCGTGACTCACTGTGTTCCGTGACTTACTGTGTTCCGTGACTCACTGTGCTCCGTGACTCACTGTGCTCCGTGACTCACTGTGCTCCGTGACTCACTGTGTTCCGTGACTCACTGTACTCCGTGTCTCACTGTGCTCCCTGACTCACTGTGCTCCGTGACTCACTGTACTCCGTGACTCACTGTACTCCGTGTCTCACTGTGCTCCCTGACTCACTGTGCTCCGTGACTCACTGTACTCCGTGACTCACTGTACTCCGTGACTCACTGTACTCCGTGACTCACTGTACTCCGTGATTCACTGTGTTCCGTGACTCACTGTACTCCGTGTCTCACTGTGCTCCGTGACTCACTGTGCTCCGTGACTCACTGTACTCCGTGTCTCACTGTGCTCCCTGACTCACTGTGCTCCCTGACTCACTGTACTCCGTGACTCACTGTACTCCGTGACTCACTGTGCTCCGTGACTCACTGTGCTCCGTGACTCACTGTACTCAGTGACTCACTGTACTCAGTGACTCACTGTACTCAGTGACTCACTGTACTCAGTGACTCACTGTACTCAGTGACTCACTGTACTCAGTGACTCACTGTGCTCCGTGACTCATGTACTCCGAAAACTCACTGGTACTCCGTAACTCACTGTATTTCCGTGACTCACTGTGCCCCGTGACTCACTGTACTCCGTGACTCACTTTTTGCTCGTGACTCCTGTGCTCCGTGTCTCACTTTTGCTCCCTGACTCACTGTACTCCGTGACTCACTGTACTCCGTGACTCACTGTGCTCCGTGACTCACTGTACTCCGTAGGACTGAACCAAGATCCCCGTGGACTGAACCAAGATCCCCGTGGACTGAACCAAGATCCCCGTGGACTGAACCAAGATCCCCGTGGACTGAACCAAGATTAGCCCGTGGACTGAACCAAGATTAGCCCGTGGACTGAACCAAGATGCCCTCCATCGAGCAACTTTACCAGCAACTTAAGGAAGAATTGAAGGCAGCGAAGATGGAGATACGGCGATTGACCGAGGAAAACAAGAGGATTCGTAGTAGTCCTCCTGTTTCGAGTCCTCAGGTCAAGAAGGGATCGTGGTCAGTGGCTGGACAGCAGGGGACGACGAAGTTGACGATCAAGAAGACGAATGGAAAGCCAGAAAACGATGAAGAAGAAAGGACTGCTGTGGAAACCCCCGTGGAAACCCCCAAACGCATTCTCGGTGTACCCGACGAATGTGAGTCTACTACTGGGATCGTCACGACGAACGACAGGAAGGTAAGAATATTGTTGTTTTTGGGGGATAGCCAGGTTGATACATGGATAGGGCATTCTGCTTGAAGGAAGGAGTTAGGAGACAAAGGGTATGCTTTCCTGGGGCTGGGATGGAGGACATTGTTAGCCGGCTTGACAACATCATGAACGGTAATGGATCAATCCTATTATTTGCTCAGTGCTGGAGGCAATGATGTAGGCAAACGTAGAAGTGAGGATTTAGTTAGAAAGTTCAGGACAGCTATGGGACATGATTAGGAAGAAGGGGGGGCGCCCTGTTATATGTGGCATTTTCCCAAGAAGAGGTGTTGGTAATGAATGGTTGTCCAGAGCAATTTGGTATTAATTGTTGGCTGGATAAACACTGTAAGGATAATGCAGTACCATTCATTGACAACTGGGACAAACTTCTATGGCCGAAATGCATGTATGCCAGGGATGGGGTTCACTTATCCAGGGCAGGTGGGGTTTCTTGCTAACTCAGTGGAGGGGGTTGTTAGGACTTTAAACTAGGATTAGTTAGAGGTATGGGTTTAGAAAAAAAAATGATTAATAATGAGTATGGATATATTGACTTATGCTCTGATATTAAGAATTTAATAGTAACTGTCATGGGGGTAACTCTGGGTAATGATAATTTCAGAAATTGTGTAAAAAAAAAGATGAATAGGAAAAATGTGCAGAAGAAAAAACATATGATGGTATTTTATGCAACAGTCGAAGTGCAAGAAATAAAATTAATGAGCTACGTTTGGTAGGGATGTGCTGGGAACTTTGTATCATTGCATTAACTGAAACGTGGTATGATTTAAAGAGTCGGGGTTATGACTGCCTGAGTGTAATATTCAGGGATTTAAGTTATTCAATGTGGATAGATGTAATGGGAAGGGGGGAGGAGTTGCATTGTATGTTCGAGAAAATATTAATTGTTGCATAAAAAAAGGTATTAAAATAGATGGAGCAGTAACAGAGTCTGTTTGGGTAGAGTTCGTGGGGGTCAAAAAAACTAATTCTAGGTGTAATATACCGACCTCCAGGCTTGGATCACGATGAGGGAGACTTCTTTGGGACGAAAATTTTTAGGGCTTCTGGACACAGAAAAGTAGTCATAGTAGGGGATTTTAACTTTAGCCAAATTGACTGGAATTCTTTGACAGGTAATCTAGTGTCCAGTGACTTCATGGAACAGTTCAGGGGCTGTTTTCTGAAACAGAGGTAAAATGAACTACCAGGGGTAATAATTTGCTAGACCTAGTCTTGTCAAATAAGGAAACACTAGTGAATAATCTGGAGATCACTGAAGAGCTTGGCGAAGTGATCACAAATCCATCACCTTTAGCATTAATTGGGAGTCCCAAGAATAATGATAATACAGTAAAAATCCCGATTTTCGTTTTTGCCGATTATAATGGACTTAGGGAACATCTGTCTAATCTTGATTGGGGTTATCTAGCTAATGATTTTATTGACGATTTAAACATACTTATGAATATGAAGGGATCTGCTTTTATGATTGTTTTCTTAATAATGTACACAGTGCCAGAGTATATACATTCCCAGAGAGAAATTAGGTCTAATAATAACGATCCAAATGGGTTAACGGGGGGTTTTTAAAGCATCTATTAGGGGAGAAAAGGGGAATTTATAGGCGCATCAGAAGAGGAGAGGTTAACCTTACTGACCAATATGTTCAGTTTTAAAAGAGAAGTAAAAAAGGCGATTAGAAAGGTAAACGTGACTATAAAATTAGAGTCGCTAATGAATCAAAGACTAACCCAAAGGGGTTCTTTCAAGTGTATAGGACGAAGGTGAAGGAAAAAGTAGGCCCTCTGAAATCTGGGAATGGACAGCTGACGGATAATGAACTGGAAATGTGTTTTTTTTAAATGACTATTTTTTGTCATTTTTTTCAAGGAAGATGTAAATGAGATTCCAGTAATTTAAAACAATTATTTAGTTCCTGATGAATTTAAGTTAACTAATATTACTGTCACGAGGGACATGGTTATTAAACAGATAGACAAACTGAAACAAAATAAGTCCCCGGGACCCGATGAGTTGTTTTCAAGGGTACTTAAGGAATGCAAGATGGAGCTTAGTCAGCCATTAACGAGTGTATTCAATGCGTCCATCCTTACCAGTGTTGTGCCAGAGAAGTGGAAGATGGCTAATGTGGTTCCTATATTCAAATCAGGGGATAAGTCCACTCCTTCAAATTACCGTCCAATAAGCCTGACATCTATAGTGGGCAAGTTTTTTTTTTTTTTTTTTTTTTATTATCACACCGGCCGATTCCCACCAAGGCAGGGTGGCCCGAAAAAGAAAAACTTTCACCATCATTCACTCCATCACTGTCTTGCCAGAAGGGTGCTTTACACTACAGTTTTTAAACTGCAACATTAACACCCCTCCTTCAGAGTGCAGGCACTGTACTTCCCATCTCCAGGACTCAAGTCCGGCCTGCCGGTTTCCCTGAATCCCTTCATTAAATTTTTACTTTGCTCCACTCCAACAGCACGTCAAGTATTAAAAACCATTTTTTCTCCATTCACCCCTATCAAACACGCTCACGCATGCCTGCTGGAAGTCCAAGCCCCTGCACACAAAACCTCCTTTACCCCCTCCCTCCAACCCTTCCTGGGCCGCCCCCTACCCCCCCTTCCTTCCACTACAGACTGATACACTCTTGAAGTCATTCTGTTTCGCTCCATTCTCTTACATGTCGAACCACCTCAACAACCCTTCCTCAGCCCTCTGGACAACAGTTTTGGTAATTTCCCCCCCTCCTCCTAACTTCCAAACTACGAATTCTCTGCATTATATTCAACCACACATTGCCCTCAGACATGACATCTCCACTGCCCCCAGCCTTCTCCCCGCTGACATTCATCACCCCCGCTTCACACCCATATAAGAGCGTTGGTTTAAAACTATACTCTCATACATTCCCCTCTTTGCCTCCAAGGACAAAGTTCTTTGTCTCCACAGACTCCTAAGTGCACCACTCACTCTTTTTCCCTCATCAATTCTATGATTCACCTCATCTTTCATAGGGCCCATCCGCTGACACGTCCCTCCCAAATATCTGAATACGTTCACCTCCTCCATACTCTCTCCCTCCAATCTGATATTCAATCTTTCATCACCTAATCTTTTTTTTTTCTCATAACCTTACTCTTTCCTGTATTCACCTTTAATTTTCTTCTTTTGCACACCCTACCAAATTCATCCACCAATCTCTGCAACTTCTCTTCAGAATCTCCCCAAAAGCACAGTGTCTCGCAAAGAGCAGCTGTGAAAACTCCCCCTTTGTGTGTGATTCTTTATCTTTTAACTCCCCGCCTTTGCCAAGACCCTCGCATTTACTTCTCTTACAACCCCATCTATAAATATATTAAAAAACCACCGGTGACATCACACATCCTTGTCTAAGGCCTCTTTTACTGGGAAAAAATTTCCCTCTTTTCCTACTACTCTAACTTGAGCCTCACTTCCTCGTTAAAAAAATCTTCACTGCTTTCAGTAACCTACCTCCTTTCACCATACACTTGCAACATCTGCCACATTGCCCCCCCCCTCCACCCTGTATACGCCTTTTCAAATCCAAAAAATGCCACAAAGACCTCTTTAGCCTTATCTAAATACTGTTCACTTATATGTTTCACTGTAAACACCTGGTCCACACACCCCCTACCTTTCCTAAAGCAAGTTATTAGAATCAATTATAGCTGACATTATCAGAAGTCACCTTGAAGAGCATAACTTGATAAATGAATCTCAGCATGGATTCACGAGAGGTCGTTCCTGCCCGACAAACTTACTGACGTTCTTCAATAGAACATTTGAGGCAGTTGACAGTGATAAGGAATATGATATTGTTTATTTGGATTTTAGTAAAGCCTTCGACAGAGTACCTCACAAGAGACTCTTAAGAAAAGTGGCAGCTCATGGTATAGGAGGTAAAGTTCTAGCATGGATTGAGGCATGGCTTACCAATAGAAAGCAGAGAGTTACCATTAATGGAGTGAAATCTGAATGGGGATTGGTCACTAGTGGCGTTCCACAAGGATCAGTTTTGGGCCCTCTCTTGTTCATAATTTACATTAATGACCTTGATGAAGGGATTACTAGTGACATGAGTAAGTTTGCTGATGATACAAAGATAGGCCGTATAATTCACTCTGAGGAGGATATCAATGAACTCCAGGACGATTTGAACAAATTAATGTCTTGGTCTGAGAAATGGCAGATGAAGTTTAATGTGGATAAGTGTAAGGTACTTGCCCTTGGTAATGAAAATAACCCTCGAAGCTATAATCTAGGTGAAGTAGAGCTTGGTCATACAGAATGTGAAAAAGACTTGGGAGTCATGGTAAGCAGAAATCTAAAGCCAAGACAGCAGTGCCTCAGTGTGGTGACGTAACAAGGCCAACAGATTACTTGGATTTATCTCAAGAAGTGAACATTAAAATGGTATAAAATACCGACAGGTTGTTAGGTAAGACACATATGCAACAGTTAGGTATCTTTATTTTGAAACGTTTCGCCTACACAGTAGGCTTCTTCAGTCGAGTACAGAAAAGTTGATAGAAGCAGAAGATACTTGAAGACGATGTAATCAGTCCATCACCCTTAAAGTTTTGAGGTGGTCAGTCCCTCAGTCTGGAGAAGAGCATTGTTCCATTGTTTCATTCTATGGAACAATGCTCTTCTCCAGACTGAGGGACTGACCACCTCAAAACTTTAAGGGTGATGGACTGATTACATCGTCTTCAAGTATCTTCTGCTTCTATCAACTTTTCTGTACTCGACATCTCAAGAAGTATAAGTAACAGAAGTCCAAAAGTTATTTTACAGCTCTATACATCACTAGTGAGGCCTCATTTAGATTATGCTGCTCAGTTTTGGTCCCCTTACTACAGGATGGACATAGACTCATTAGAGAACATACAGAGAAGAATGACTAAAATGATTTACTGTGTAAGGAACCTCCCGTATGAAGATAGACTTAAAGCTTTAAATCTCCACTCTCTGGAGAGGCGTAGAATGAGGGGAGATATCATTGAAGTGTATAAGTGGATGACGGGCATAAACAAGGGAGGACATTAATAAAGTACTGAGGGTGTCGAACCAGGTAAGAACCAGGAATAATGGATTTAAGTTGGATAAATTTAGATTTAGAAAGGACATAGGTAAGTACTGGTTTTCTAACAGAGTTGTAGATGCGTGGAACAGTCTTCCCAGTGGGGTGATAGAGGCTAGGACCTTGGGTAGCTTTAAGAAGAGACTGGACAAATATATGAGTGGGAGGGGCTGGGTTTGATTGGTGTTGGGGGGTGCGGGAGTTGTTTCTTGAGTAGCTTTAGGTAGATGTCGTTTTGATAAGGACCTGCCTCGTATGGGCCAGTAGGCCTTCTGCAGTGTTCCTACATTCTTATGTTCTTATGTTCTTATGTAACTCACTGTACTCCGTGACTCACTGTACTCCGTGACTCACTGTGCTCCGTGACTCACTGTGCTCCGTGACTCACTGTACTCCGTGACTCACTGTACTCCGTGACTCACTGTGTTCCGTGACTCACTGTGTTCCGTGACTCACTGTACTCCGTGACTCACTGTACTCCGTGACTCACTGTGTTCCGTGACTCACTGTGCTCCGTGACTCACTGTACTCCGGGGACTCACTGTGCTCCGTGACTCACTGTGCTCCGTGACTCACTGTGCTCCGTAAATCACTGTGCTCCGTGACTCACTGTACTTTCCGTGACTCACTGTGCTCCGTGACTCACTGTGCTCCGTGACTCACTGTACTCCGTGACTCACTGTACTCCGTGACTCACTGTACTCCGTAACTCACTGTGCTCCGTAACTCACTGTGCTCCGTGACTCACTGTACTCCGTGACTCACTGTGCTCCGTGACTCACTGTGCTCCGTGACTCACTGTACTCCGTGACTCACTGCACTCCGTGACTCACTGTACTCCGTGACTCACTGTACTCCGTGACTCACTGTACTCCGTGACTCACTGTACTCCGTAACTCACTGTACTCCGTGACTCACTGTACTCCGTGACTCACTGTACTCCGTGACTCACTGTACTCCGTGACTCACTGTACTCCGTGACTCACTGTGCTCCGTGACTCACTGTGCTCCGTGACTCACTGTGCTCCGTGACTCACTGTACTCCGTGACTCACTGTACTCCGTGACTCACTGTACTCCGTGACTCACTGTACTCCGTGACTCACTGTACTCCGTGACTCACTGTACTCCGTGACTCACTGTACTCCGTGACTCACTGTACTCCGTGACTCACTGTACTCCGTGACTCCACACTACGTAAACCACCATCGATCAACATGCCATCAATAGATAGTTGTCGACACTCCACAGGTTTAGTGTGATTAGAAGCTGTATCCACAGGGATACATGCCTGTTACCTATATATTTTACTATTATTGTCATTATTATTATTATTATTATTATTATTATTATTATTATTATTATTATTATTATTATTATAATCAAGGGGGAGCGCTAAACCCTTAGGGATTATACAGCTCTTGTGGGTGGAGGGGATGGAAGGTATTTGGGCTCAATTCAGGGAACTGAAACACAGATCCAATTCCCTGGATCAAGAGCCCTTCACCAGCGTCAAGGAACCTCCCTTGAGGGGAGGAGGATAGCAGGGTTCTCGCTGTTCTTAGTTTGACCTGCTCCAGGCTTGACCTGCTCCAGGCCTGACTTGCTCCAGCCTGACCTGCTCCAGGCCTGACCTGCTCCAGGCCTGACCTGCTCCAGGCCTGACCTGCTCCAGGCCTGACCTGCTCCAGGCCTGACCTGCTCCAGGCCTGACCTGCTCCAGGCTTGACCTGCACCAGGCCTGACTTGCTCCAGGCCTGACTTGCTCCAGGCCTGACCTGCTCCAGGCCTGACCTGCTCCAGGCCTGACCTGCTCCAGGCCTGACCTGCTCCAGGCCTGACCTGCTCCAGGCCTGACCTTCTCTAGGTCTGACCTGCAGGGAAATACAAATTGCAGAAACAACTCCAGTTGCAGGATTAAGTCTAGGCTCTGCTGCAAGTGTTGCTGCAGGTGTTGCTGCCCTTGTAACACAGGGCAGGTGTTCTCCCTCAATCAAGTATTTATTTACTCACGCACTGACGCACTCATTCACGCAGTCACGCACACTCACCCACAGTAACACACACCCACCCACCCACTCATCCAATCACCCATTACTTAATAAAGTCATCTTTCACCCCCTCCTCACTCTGTACTCAGCTCCTGAAAATCACTCACTCATTCACTCACTCACTTAGCTAATGACTCAACTATTTTCACGCACTCCCCCTTCATTCTGCTGATTCACTGCCGCAGATACACCTGTGTACATCGAGGATTGGGGAGGCAAGGCGTAGGGCAGCACTAATGCAGATAGTCTGCGGGTTGAGGTATGTGTCAAGGGAATATTTGGAGACAGCCAATAGGGAATCCCCGCATGATGAGCTCTCATTGCCAGGAAGCGAGCTCTGTCGTTCCCTGGCACACTCTGAAGGATTGTTGACGCTATATTCTCCACTATTGCGCCATCCCAATGTGGCTGTTTGTAGTTGTTGGGGAAAGTAGATCTGGTTGTAGAGCCTTAACGTTAGATTATCCCAGAGACAGGCTCCATCAATGAAATTTTGGTCACTAGCCCCAAAGATTTTCCTTTAGGTGCTCAAAGAGAATCGCTGCTGCAAGATCGCTGGATGTCACGAATGCGAGACAGGAAAGCAGAGAGTTGTGATGCCTTGGGACACCAATACCTCCTGGTCTGACTGGAAGTGTAGCTTGGTCCCACTGTCTTCCAGAGTGAAGGTTGAGTACTTTTGTGAATATCAGCCTTAGCAGACTGTAGTAGTCACGTAGCACAGGGTTGTCACATCAGGGGGCACATCTTAAGAAATATGATAGTCTGGGCAGACTTACACATTATGTTGATAATGGTATAAAATACCGTGAATTTGATGATTAAGACTCGTGTGCTACAGTTGGATATAGTAATTGTTGAAACGTTTCGCCTACACACCAGACTTCTTCAGTCAAAGACACAGGCAGCCGTGTGGTAGTGAAACGAAGATGATGTAATCAGTCCATCTGATTATATCATTTCTCTACTACACTGCTGCCTCTATTTGACTGAAGAAGCCTGCTGTGTAGGCGAAACGTTGCACATGTGTGTTGATCACCAGACTCGCACATTGTCTGGGAGGGAAGCAGCATCATGGGCGTCTAATATTGCTTAATTTCTTGTTCCATCCATTGGTCCAGTTTGTTCACTAGAATTACGTCAATAGCATCAGTTTCAGTAGGTGCCACAGAGGTGTTATAGAGGTTCTCTGTTCCAAGAGGTATTATAGTATATTCGTGGGTGAGCGCTAAAGCTGTAGGGTATATACGCGCACGCACACGCTCGTACGTACACACACACACACACACACACACAACAATATTCAATACATCTATTGAAACAGGGAGATTGCCTGAGGCATGGAAGACAGCAAATGTAGTCCCAATCTTTAAAAAAGGAGACAGACATGAAGCATTAAATTACAGACCAGTGTCACTGACATGTATAGTATGCAAAATCATGGAGAAGATTATCAGGAGAAGAGTGGTGGAACACCTAGAAAGGAATGATCTCATCAACAGCAGCCAACATGGTTTCAGGGACGGGAAATCCTGTGTCACAAACCTACTGGAGTTCTATGACATGGTGACAGCAGTAAGACAAGAGAGAGAGGGTGGGTGGATTGCATTTTCTTGGACTGCAAGAAGGCGTTTGACACAGTTCCACACAAGAGATTAGTGCAAAAACTGGAGGACCAAGCAGGGATAACAGGGAAGGCACTACAATGGATCAGGGAATACTTGTCAGGAAGACAGCAGCGAGTCATGGTACGTGGCGAGGTGTCAGAGTGGGCACCTGTGACCAGCGGGGTCCCACAGGGGTCAGTCCTAGGACCAGTGCTGTTTCTGGTATTTGTGAACGACATGACGGAAGGAATAGACTCCGAGGTGTCCCTGTTTGCAAATGACGTGAAGTTGATGAGAAGAATTCACTCGATCGAAGACCAGGCAGAACTACAAAGGGATCTGGACAGGCTGCAGACCTGGTCCAGCAATTGGTTTCCTGGAGTTCAATCCCACCAAGTGTAAAGTCATGAAGATTGGGGAAGGGCAAAGAAGACCGCAGACGGAGTACAGTCTAGGGGGCCAGAGACTACAAACCTCACTCAAGGAAAAAGATCTTGGGGTGAGTATAACACCAGGCACATCTCCTGAAGCGCACATCAACCAAATAACTGCTGCAGCATAGGGGACGCCTAGCAAACCTCAGAACAGCATTCCGACATCTTAATAAGGAATCATTCAGGACCCTGTACACCGTGTACGTTAGGCCCATATTGGAGTATGCGGCACCAGTTTGGAACCCACACCTAGCCAAGCACGTAAAGAAACTAGAGAAAGTCAAAGGTTTGCAACAAGACTAGTCCCAGAGCTAAGAGGTATGTCCTACGAGGAGAGGTTAAGGGAAATCAACCTGACGACACTGAAGGACAGGAGAGGTAGGGGGGACATGATAACGACATACAAAATACTGAGAGGAATTGACAAGGTGGACAAAGACAGGATGTTCCAGAGATTGGACACAGTAACAAGGGGACACAGTTGGAAGCTGAAGACACAGATGAATCACAGGGATGTTAGGAAGTATTTCTTCAGCCACAGAGTAGTCAGGAAGTGGAATAGTTTGGGAAGCGATGTAGTGGAGGCAGGATCCATACATAGCTTTAAGCAGAGGTACGATAAAGCTCACGGCTCAGGGAGAGTGACCTAGTAGCGATCAGTGAAGAGGCGGGGCCAGGAGCTCGGACTCAACCCCCGCAACCTCAACTAGGTGAGTACAACTAGTTGAGTACAACTAGGTAAGTACACACACACACACACACACACACACACACACACACATTGTTTACCAACCGTAACATCAAGTGACACAGACTTTATTGAACGACGTTTCGATCGAGTTTGAGCTCTATTAAGAGAGGTGATAAAGGTCACGTCTGAGCAACACGTGGTTCAATAAAGACTCGTCTTCTCTATAGTCTTTACTTCTTCACCAGGAAGTGGTTGTTGATGGAGAGGTTACCATGGTGACGGTGATACCTCCCTCTCTCCCTCCCTCCCTCCCTCACGTCTATGGTTTATGTTCCATACCGATACTTTTCTTTCTTATATTCATCATCATCATCATCATCATCATCATCATCATCATCATCATCATCATCATCATCTTCATCTTCATCTTCATCTTCATCTTCATCTTCTTCTTCTTCTTCTTCTTCTTCTTCTTCTTCAAGCGACAGTAGTGGTACTGTCAGTAACTTCAGTTGTATGAGAGTGATAACTAAGTGAGTGTTCACCTCGAAATTGATTATAAACACAACCATAAACAAAGATGGCGTATTGTTGGATCAGGAGAGAGTAATACCGGAGAGGAGAGAACCTGAGGAAGTATGTAACACAAGAATATATAGTCGGATCCCGGAGAGAGAAGTAGATGTAGTGGCCAGAGGATCTCTCGAGGCTCACCCAGAGTCCGGCTCTCAACCAGCCCAGCTCTTGACCAAACTCTTCTGGGTTAGGTCAAGAGTTGGGCCAGCTGGAAGAATCTCGGTGCAGAACAGTACCCCCGCCCCTGCCCTCCCACACGTGTGTTCCTGGATGGTGGTGGCTGTAGTGGTGGTGGTGGTGGTGGTGGTGGTGGCTGTGGTGGTGAGATGATTCAGATAGAGGTGTCTTTTAGACCCGTGTAGGGAAGGTGTGAACGGTTACGGAGAGATGTAGTTACTTCCCTTGAGAAGGGATAAAGAGTAAGTATCCTTGATGCGTCTGGTGGCACACGAGGGCACATTGTACAATAAGGTTTTGGGAGATATATATATATATATATATTATATATATATATATATATATTTATATATATATATATATATATATATATATTATATATATGTATATATATGTCGTGCGAATATGTAAAACTGGTCAATTATGCAAGAACTCATTTAAAATTAGCCCTTTCTAAAATTTTCTCTTATACGTTTAAAGATACATTTTTTTCATTAATGTTGATGTAAAATTTATAATTTTGCACAAAAGGAACTTAGAAAACTTACCTAACCTTATTATAAAAGAACAATTTTTTTAGCCTAACCTAACAAATATATTTTAGATTTGTTTACAATAATTTAATATTAAACAAAACACAACTTAAATATATTTTTTTCGTTAGGTTTAAAATGATTTTAACGATATTATTGCATACACAAATTTTCACTTGTCTTATATGGCAAGATGAGCGGTGCTATTTAAGCCAAGATCGCAAGTTCTGCCTATTCGGCACGACACACACACACACACACACACACACGCACACACACACACACACACACACACACACACACACACACACATATATATATATATATATATATATATATATATATATATATATATATATATATATATATATATATATATATATATATATATATATACAATAAGATCACAGTAAACAGGTGATTTCAGAATATGCAAAACAACCACTCTGAAAGAATAGAGAAATTCCAAGCGCTTTCGTGACTACTCACATTATCAAGGAACTATGAAAGTAAAGCATCCAAGGAAGCTATATAAGGGGTCTGGTCGGCACCTCACTATCAGATCCCACAACGGTTTAAACACGTGACGCGCGGCGAGCCAACTTGGAAAGGTCCTTGGCACAACTCACCCCACAAACTATTCTACCCAAGAAATAAGAAATTTTAAAGATTATTTGTCCAGTGTATTATTAAATTCTTCCCAAATTCTATTAATTATAAATGGATCTAATTATATAAACCAAAGGAAATATTCATATTATTGTCAAAACTGCTTTTTATGAAACAAGATTCAATTATATTCCTGTCGACCATGGACTTGCTTGATACTACTTTCTCAACTTTTTGAAAATCAATTGGATGGTTAAAATCTCTTACATGAATAAATAGAGCATTGGAATCTTGTCCAGTTCTAATGCTATATTTATGTTGTTTTTAATCTTAGTTCGAGATTTTTACCAGTTTGACCGTAATAAACTTTATCGCAAATTTTACAAGGAATCTTATAGACACATCCATCAGCATTTTGGGGGGAATTCTTTATCAAAAGTTTTTTTACTGTATCGAGATTTTTGAATACAACTTTAATATTAAAAGTCTTAAGAAGAGAAGGTATATCAACCAAGTTTTCATGGTAAGGGAGAACCAACATATTTTTATTTGAATAAGGCTGGTTGTCCCTTTTTGGATTGTAAAAAGTATTTCTGGCAACTTTAAAAGATTTATCAATTACATTTCTATATATATATATATATATATATATATACTATATGAACAATTACGGCGCAGATTTAAGGAAGCGGAGCTGAGGATTTGTTTTCATTTGAAAGCAGTGATAATGGTGGGAGAGGCAGCGAGTGTTCTGCTGAAGAGGATGTGTGAGTCATTAATGCACAAGGTAAGGCCGCCTGTCGAAGATATATTCACTTGTATAACTGGGGTCCATTGAAAGAGATCTGTGAAAATTCGCTTACCACCCCCTCCCCCCATGTATTTATTACTGCATGGAATACTACCAGGGAGGACTGTCCTCCTTTACTTACAGATAGTGACTGTGCCGATAAGTATGTACTGTGTGTGGAGAGTTGAACACAGCATACCATGCTGAACACGGTTGTGTGAGGCATTGAGGAGAGGTTATCGTTGGTGTTTCCCAGAATCACGGGTAGCGTGACTGTTGTGTGGTTCCAGGATTTGTATTTGGAATTTGTTGTATTGTATGTAGCGACAAGGACAACTGCTATCATGTTGGAGGATCGTGTGGTGTTGCCGTGGAGATCAAGAACAGTCCATCATTTGAGAGAAGTGAAACAGAGGATTCTAATGTCGAGTTGTTAAGAGGACTGCAGGTTGCAGTAGTCTGCTGTATGGCAAGATGTAGGAGAGTCAGTTCCCTGCACCGTATTGACAAGTGTGTGTATTAGTCACATGTTACAGTTGTGAGAATTCTGGTGACATGTTTTCCAGGGAAGTATTGTATAAACCAGGGTACGCCCTGCCTGGCTTGCCAGGGCACGTCTTGCTGGGTTAAGGTATGTTTTGCCTGGTATAAGCCAGAGTACGTCCTGCTGGCTTAAGGTATGTTTTGCCTGGTATAAGCCAGAGTACGTCCTTCCTAGCTTAAGCCAGGGTACATCTTGCCTGGCTTAAGCCAGGGTACGTACTGCCTGGCTTAAGCCAGGGTACGTATTGCCTGGCTTAAGGTACATCCTGCCTGGCTTGTCAGGGTGCATCCTGCCTGGCATAAGGCGCCTACCTGAAGTCCCTTCCGCAGGTCACTGCCCCTGCGGCCCGGTTACAAACCAGGCCTCCTCCTGGTTGCTGGCCTGATCGGTCAGCCCGTTAGTGCCCGTCTTCCCTATGTAAATTGTTCACAATTTACATAAATGACATAGATGAGGGAATATATAGCGGCATAAGCAAATTTGCTGATGACACCAAAATAGGCCGTTCAATTCACTCTAATGAGGACCATAGAGCACTACAGGATGATTTGAATAGACTGATGCAATGGTCGGAGAAATGGCAGATGCAGTTTAATATAGACAAATGCAAAGTTCTAAATGTTGGACAGGAAAATAACCATGCCACATATAAACTAAATGTAGATCTTAATACTACTAATTGCGAAAAGGATTTAGGAGTTCTGGTTAGCAGTGATCTAAAACCAAGGCAACAGTAATCTAAAACCAAGCTAACAGAATCCTTGGCTTCATATCTAGAAGTATAAATAATAGAAGTCCTCAGGTTGTTCTTCAACTCTATATATCCTTAGTTAGGCCTCATTTAGATTATGCTGCTCAGTTCTGGTCACCGTATTACAGAATGGATATAAATGCTCTGGAAAACGTACAAAGGAGGATGACAAAGATGATCCCATGTATCAGAAATCTTCCCTATGAGGATAGACTGAGGGCCCTGAATCTGCACTCTCTTGAAAGGCGTAGAATTAGGGGGGATATGATCGAGGTGTATAAATGGAAGACAGGAATAAATAAAGGGGATGTAAATAGCGTGCTGAAAATTTCCAGCCAAGACAGGACTAGCAGCAATGGTTTCAAGTTGGAAAAATTCAGATTCAGGAAGGATATAGGAAAGTACTGGTTGGGTAATAGAGTTGCGGATGAGTGGAACAAACTCCCGAGTACAATTACTGAGGCTGAAACGTTGTGTAGCTTTACACATAGGTTAGATAAACACATGAGTGGGTGTGGGTGGGTGTGAGATGGACTTGACTGGCTTGTGCTACTAGGTCTGATGCGGTGCTCCCTCCTTAAGTGGAAGTGACCTTATTAGGTGGGTCATTGGGCTAATTCGGGGGGGGGACATGGACCTGCTTCACATGGTCCAGTAGGCCTGCTGCAGTGTTCCTTCTTTCTTATGTTCTCATGTTCTTCAAACCCGACTGATCAGGAACTTTTATTGAGGAATCTGTAGAGTTCCCCCTTGAAAACAGCTAGGATGGGGGGGGAGGAGGTTTGGTGATCCCCATTATGCATGAAGGGAAGGTGAAGGTGAGACACACCTGACGAAGACACATGTTCAACACCTGACCATCTTTACAAATGTTATTATATACAGGAGTAACAGCTGTGATCACATGTGGGCGGGAGTTCACTCCACTGGTGGGCGAAACATCTCTCTGTAAGGATATCCAGTTGTTGTACATGTGTTTTGCTCATCAACTTGTCGGTGCACTACACTATCCACCTGGAAAACAAAACGAAAAAAAATAGAGATGGGTAATGTGGGTAGGTTGCTGACGCAGCAGCTGACACTTGACTTCACACAACCTAAACTTTCTTATATAGCTGTTTCTTATAGTTTAATATATTAATCTTTGCTTATTATTTTTTATTTATTATTATTATTATTATTATTATTATTATTATTATTATTATTATTATTATTATTATTATTATCAGTTAATATTTGATTCAAAGAAAGGAAGAATAGCTCCAGTTCCTCGGATCAGGAGACCTTTGCGTGTCATGTTGGCAGCAGTGCCATGCCCCCTCGCCCAACTGGTTGCCTCTGTTGGCCGCCCTGACACATTACGTCACTCAGCTGATTATCCTGATTTGCTGCTGTTGGCTGCCCTGACAGAATGTCACCAGTAGATCATGGTCTCCTGTTGGCTGCCCTGACACGTTGTTTATTTCACTCACCTGATCATGGTCGCTGCTGTTGGCTACCCTGACACGTTCTCACTCAGCTGATTATGGTCGCTGCTGTTGGCTGCCCTGACGCGTAGTTTACGTCGCTCAGCTGATCATGGCCACTGCTGTTGGCTGCCCTGACACGTTGTTTATTTCACTCACCTGATCATGCTCGCTGCTGTTGGCTACCCTGACACGTTCTCACAGCTGATTATGGTCGCTGCTGTTGGCTGCCCTGACACGTTGTTTACGTCGCTCAGCTGATCATGGCCACTGCTGTTGGCTGCCCTGACACGTTGTTTATTTCACTCACCTGATCATGGTCGCTGCTGTTGGCTACCCTGACACGTTCTCACTCAGCTGATCATGGTCGCTGCTGTTGGCTGCCCTGACACGTTGTTTACGTCGCTCAGCTGATCATGGTCACTGCTGTTGGCTGCCCTGAGACGTTGTTTACGTCACTCAGCTGATCATGGTCGCTGCTGTTGGCTGCCCTGACACGTTGTTTACGTCACACAGTTGATCATGGTCACTGCTGTTGGCTGCCCTGACACGTTGTTTACGTCATTCAGCTGATGATGGTCGCTGCTGTTGGCTGCCCTGACACGTTGTTTACGTCACTCAGCTGATCATGGTCACTGCTGTTGGCTGCTTTGACACGTTGTTTACGTCACTCAGCTGATCATGGTCGCTGCTGTTGGCTGCCCTGACGCGTTGTTTACGTCACTTAGCTGATCATGGTCACTGCTGTTGGCTGCTTTGATACGTTGTTTACGTCATTCAGCTGATCATGGTCGCTGCTGTTGGCTGCCCTGACACGTTGTTTACGTCACTCAGCTGATCATGGTCGCTGCTGTTGGCTGCCCTGACACGTTGTTTACGTCACTCAGCTGATCATGGTCGCTGCTGTTGGCTGCTTTGACACGTTGTTTACGTCACTCAGCTGATCATGGTCGCTGCTGTTGGCTGCCCTGACACGTTGTTTACGTCACTCAGCTGATCATGGTCGCTGCTGTTGGCTGCCCTGACACGTTATTTACGTCACTCAGCTGATCATGGTCGCTGCTGTTGGCTGCCCTGACACGTTGTTTACGTCACTCAGCTGATCGTTCATTAACTTCCGCCCAGTTACTGGCACTTTAAACTGATGTTCTAGAGTTTAACAATAGCGAATGGAAGCATTTTTTTTTTTTTTTTGCCGAGAATTTATGTAGTTTGTGTTTTTTAAAGCCAGTTCCGCCGGTGGGAAATAATTACAGAGTTTTTCATTTACGTTGGAAGCACCGTGGACTTAATTGATTTCAAGGCTGGACTGACAGGTTGATGATGCTGTATTATCTTGGTATATACTTTTTGGTATCTTGGTCTATATTTATTATAGTGTATACTTTATTTTTATCTTGATATATACGTATTGTTATCTTGGGATATGCTTATTGTTTTCTTGGTGTATTCTTATCTATATACTTATAATCTTGGACTGCCCAAGTACCCATATACGAGACGTACGTTCATTTCACGTTCTTGCAAATGATCAGCACCCCTCCTTCCCCACGATGCCTGACACTGTAACGGATTGCAGCGTGTGTCAGCCAGAGCAGATATGCAAGTAGAGTCCAGCGCAAGTAGTCTTCTGTTCTTCCAGGGTTAGATTGTGATCCCATCAGGGCGGTTAGCAGGATTAAGGTGATTTACGGAGTAATAGCGATCAAGTCTTCCGTTTGTCTGTATATCTGTCCGGAGAAGAGCAGGAAGGAATCACTGGAGAAGAGCAGGAAGGAATCACTGGAGAAGAGCAGGGAGGAATCACTGGAGAAGAGCAGGAAGGAATCACTGGAGAAGAGCAGGGAGGAATCACTGGAGAAGAGCAGGGAGGAATCACTGGAGAAGAGCAGGGAGGAATCACTGGAGAAGAGCAGGGAGGAATCACTGGAGAAGAGCAGGGAGGAATCACTGGAGAAGAGCAGGGAGGAATCACTGGAGAAGAGCAGGGAGGAATCACTGGAGAAGAGCAGGGAGGAATCACTGGAGAAGAGCAGGGAGGAATCACTGGAGAAGAGCAGGGAGGAATCACTGGAGAAGAGCAGGGAGGAATCACTGGAGAAGGGCAGGGACGGATCACTGGAGAAGAGCAGGGAGGAATCACTGGAGAAGAACAGGGACGAATCACTGGAGAAGAGCGCGGAGGAATCACTGGAGAAGAGCGCGGAGGAATCACTGGAGAAGAGCGCGGAGGAATCACTGGAGAAGAGCAGGGAGGAATCACTGGAGAAGAGCGCGGAGGAATCACTGGAGAAGAGCAGGGAGGAATCAATCGTTGTCTGCTAGGTTACCTCCAGGAAGAGTCAACAAAGCAGGCAGAAGCTTCAGTGATCAATGACTTACGATACCCGCAGTGAGGTTGATTGCATCAAGGGCCAGCCTCCTCGTGGGAGGGAGGTGAACACGGGGGGGAGGAGAGGAACGTGGAGGTAAAGGAAAGTGGGAGAGAGGGAGAAGAGGGAAGAAACAAGAGGGAGTTCATAGGGTATAAGAAATCAGGAGGGAATAGATAGGAATTTAACCTACTGTGACCTAACCCAGTCAAACCCTGTATAGGCTGATCTGTACAGGTTCATATTTAACTTGGAGAGAACAACATAAGGAGGGAACAACATAAGGAGGGAACAACATAAGGAGAGAACAACATAAGGAGAGAACAACATAAGGAAGGCACAACATGAGTGAACACTTAATAACTTAACATCCTCCTTCAGGAACTTTTAACAAAGAATGTAACTTGTTCTCACCCAGTCTGACCTTTCCTCACTGGAGTCTTAATACTCTTTGCTCTGTCTTCTGGGCCACGGCTCGTCCTCCGTATATCTTATTGAATTATCTAATGCCATTTCCCTTTCTTCGCCTCTCCCTCTCCTTCCATCACTCTCTGGGAGCTCACATTCTCTCTCTCTCCATTTAATTCACTCCCACTCCTGACGTCTCTCCTCCTGCCACCTCTTCTCAATTCGCTCTTCTTCTCTCAGTCGCACCTCCTCTCCCTTCTTTTTCATCCCTACTTCTCCCTGCTTCTCACATTGCCCCTCACCCTCACCCTGCCTCCCTCACCCTGACCCCTCACCCTGCCTCCCTCACCCTCACCTGCCTCCCTCACCCTCACCCTGAGCCCCCTCACCCTCACCCTGCCTCCCTCACCCTCACCCTGCCTCCCTCACCCTCACCCTGCCTCCCTCACCCTGCCTCCCTCACCCTCACCCTGCCTCCCTCACTCTCACCCTGCCCCCCTCACCCTCACCCTGCCTCCCTCACCCTGCCCCCCTCACCCTCACTCTGCCCCCTCACCCTCACCCTGCCTCCCTCACCCTCACCCTGCCTCCCTCACCCTCACCCCTGCCCCCCTCACCCCTCACCCTGCTCCCCCTCACCCTCACCCCTGCCTCCCTCACCCTCACCCCTCCTCCCCTCACCCTCACCCTGCCCCCCTCACCCTCACCCTGCCTCCCTCACCCTCACCCTGCCTCCCTCACCCTCACCTTGCCTCCCTCACCCTCACCCTGCCTCCCTCACCCTCACCCTGCCTCCCTCACCCTCACCCTGCCTCCCTCACCCTCACCCTGCCCTACCCTCACCTGCCCCCCTCACCCTGCCTCCCTCACCCTCACCCTGCCCTCCCCTCACCCTCACCCTGCCCCCTCACCCTCACCTTGCCCCCTCACCCTCACCCTGCCTCCCTCACCCTCACCCTGCCTCCCTCACCCTCACCCTGCCTCCCTCACCCTCACCCTGCCTCCCTCACCCTCACCCTGCCCCCCTCACCCTCACTCCTGCCTCCCTCACCCTCACCCTGCCTCCCTCAACCTCCCCTGCCTCCTACCCTCACCCTGCCCCCCTCACCTCACCCTGCCTCCTCACCCTCACCTGCCTCCCTCACCCTCACCTTGCCTCCCTCACCCTCACTCCCTGCCTCCCTCACCCTCACCCTGCCTCCCTCACCCTCACCTTGCCTCCCTCACCCTCACCCTGCCTCCCTCACCCTCACCTGCCTCCCTCACCCTCACCCTGCCTCCCTCACCCTCACCCTGCCCCCCTCACCCTCACCTTGCCTCCCTCACCCTCACCCTGCTCCTCCCTCACCCTCACCCTGCCTCCCTCACCCTCACCTTGCCTCCCTCACCCTCATCCTGCCTCTCTCACCCTCACCCTGCCTCCCTCACCCTCACCCTGCCTCCCTCACCCTCACCCTGCCCCCTCACCCTCACCCTGCCTCCCTCACCCTCACCCTGCCTCCCTCACCCTCACCTTGCCTCCCTCACCTCACCCTGCCTCCCTCACCCTCACCCTGCCTCCCTCACCCTCACCCTGCCTCCCTCACCCTCACTCTGCCTCCCTCACCTCACCCTGCCTCTCCTCACCCTCACCTTGCCTCCTCACCCTCACCCTGCCTCCCTCACCCTCACCCTGCCTCCTCACCCTCACCTTGCCTCCCTCCACCCTCACCTCCTGCCTCCCTCACCCTCACCCTGCTCCTCCCTCCTCACCCTGCCTCCCTCACCCTCACCCTGCCTCCCTCACCCTCACCCTGCCTCCCTCACCCTCACCCTGCCTCCCTCACCCTCACCCTGCCTCCCCCTCACCCTCACCCTGCCTCCCTCACCCTCACCCTGCCTCCCTCACCCTCACCCCTGCCTCCCTCCACCCTCACCCTGCCCCCCTCCACCCTCACCCTGCCTCCCTCACCCTACTCACCCTGCCTCCCTCACCCTCACCTTGCCTCCCTCACCCTCACCCTGCTCCCTCACCCTCACCCTGCTCCCTACCCTCACCCTGCCCCCCTCACCCTCACCTGCCTCCCTCACCCTCACCCTGCCTCCCTCACCCCACCCTGCCTCCCTCACCCTTCACCCTGCTCCCCTCACCCTCACCCTGCCTCCCTCACCTCTCTACCTGCCATCTACCTCAACCTCCCAGTCATCCCCTCATCCCTGCCCCCCTTCAACCCTTCACCCTGCCTCCACTACCTCACCCTGCCTCCCCTCCCTCCCCTCCTCCCTCACCTCACCCTCTCTCCCTCACCCTCACCCTGCCCCCCCCTCCCCTCCATAGTCTCCCCTCATATGCCTATCGCTGTTGGGGGTAAACAAGAGTTTCTTTTTCGTAATGATATAATACCCAACGGACAGTATACACCAGGCAGTATATATATATATATATATATATATCTATATATATATATATTATATATATACTATATTATATTTACCAAGCAGTATATACACACACTAAAGTGTTGTATATCTGGGCGTATATATACAAGGTTCGGTGTATTATCACGCACCGTAAAGCTTCACACTCAAATTGATTGGATTGCAGTGACCCAACCTCTCTCTCTCTCTCTTCTTCTCTCTCTCTCTACTTCTCTCCTCTCTCTCGTCTCTCTCTCTCTCTCTCTCTCCTCTCTCTCTCTCTCACTGGAACAGGTTGAATTTATATATGTTGATGGTGAGGCTAGGATCACCTCCTTAGATCAACCTGCTGTTAACTTCTACCTGCAGACAGCTTTTCAGTGACTGTTAAACGAAGGTCGTTGATGCCGATGAAGGCTCTTGATCCAGGAAGTAGATCATCCCTCCCCCTCTCTCCTTCCTTTACTATCCTCGTCTCTCTCTCCTCTCTCCTCCCTCTCTCTCTCTCCCTTTCTTCCCTCCTCCCTCCGTCCTTCCTCCCTCCTCTCCCTCCCTCTTTCTCTTCAGTCCTCTCTCTTCCTCTGTCCCTTCCCTCCTCCGTCCTCCCTCACCACTCTCCCTCCCTCTCTTCCCTTCTCCCTCTCTCCCTCTCCTCTCTCCCCCTCCCTCCCTTGCTTCTCCCTCTCCCTCCCTCTTCCCTCCATTTCCCTTGTCTATTTATCTTCCTATCTCCATCTCGCTTTTTTCCCTTATCCTCATTTGCTTCTCACTCTCCCTTATTTCCTATATCCTCCTCCCTCTGTCTCCCTTGTTCCCTTTTTTTTTACACGGGGTTTGACAAGATTAAGGATCCCTAGCTTTATTGACAGCTATTTACAGGTTAAGGATTCCTAACTTTATTGACAAGCTAAGAACTGTTACCTACATCAGCTCATTTGAAAGCATTTTTATTGTTGAGACATACAAGTAGGAAACAGGATGAAGTTGGAGCCATCTGTGGGCCAGCATTTTCATTTGATCAACTGACTTCATCTCGTTGACATCATTATGCTGTACGAATGTGTTCCATACTCGAGTCATCCTGGGTATGTATGATCTCAGATGGAGTGATGTTCTGGAGAAGGGTACAGCCAGAGTGAAGTTGCTGCTTTCTGCCCGTCTTGTGGTATAGAAGCTTCCTTCACGCTGTCCTTGAAGTGGATCCAAGTGTGGTACTCTCTCTCTCTCTCTCTCTCTCTCCTCTCTCTCCTCTCTCTCTCTCTCTCTGTCGCTCTTGTTTCCTTTATCTTCTCACTCCCTCTCCCTTATTCCCTTTATCCTCCTCATTCCCTACCAGCCTCCCTCTCTCCCTTCCTAAATCTCGCCAAGTTAATTCCCCCCCCCCCCTCTCCTCTCTCCTCTCCTCTCTCTCTCTCTCTCTCTCTCTCTCCTCTCTCTCTCTCTCTCTTTCTCTCCTCTTTCCTCTCTCTTTCTCTCTCTCTCTCTCTCTCTCTCTCCTCTCTCTCTCTCTCTCTCTCTCTCTCTCTCTCTCTCTCTCTCTCTCTCTTGTTTACCATCTTCTCCACCAAGTAACGAGTGGCTCAGTTTTTCTTGAAGTTGCCTGATGATTTTAGTCGGCCCTGAGTAGGGCTTAGGGCCTCGGGGTCTGGCGCTCAGGGATTTCAGACTTTAGGGCTCAGGGATCAAGGTCCGTCAACTGTTGTTTGTGGAGTTCGGGACTTGTGACTTTTGGCTTGGGGCTTTGGATTTCCGGCTTTGGGCTTGGGTCTTGTTGACTAGGGTTCTTGGCTCGGACTCTCGGCTCGGACCTTGAGATTCTGGGCTTCTCTACTTGTACTGGATCGCTGCCATGGCCTTTGTGTTTACCTGGAGTTTACCTGGAGAGAGTTCCGGGGGTCAACGCCCCCGCGGCCCGGTCTGTGACCAGGCCAGGAGAAGTGAGGCTTAATGAGCCTGGGTCTCATTCAATCTGGGATAGGCTTCAGTGAGCCTGGGTCTCATTCAGTCTGGGATAGGCTTCAGTGAGCCTGGGTCTCATTCAGTCTGGGATAGGCTTCAGTGAGCCTGGGTCTCATTCAGTCTGGGATAGGCTTCAGTGAGCCTGGGTCTCATTCAGTCTGGAATAGGCTTCAGTGAGCCTGGGTCTCATTCAGTCTGGAATAGGCTTCAGTGAGCCTGGGTCTCATTCAGTCTGGGATAGGCTTCAGTGAGCCTGGGTCTCATTCAGTCTGGGATAGGCTTCAGTGAGCCTGGGTCTCATTCAGTCTGGGATAGGCTTCAGTGAGCCTGGGTCTCATTCAGTCTGGGAATAGGCTTCAGTGAGCCTGGGTCTCATTCAGTCTGGGATAGGCTTCAGTGAGCCTGGGTCTCATTCAGTCTGGGATAGGCTTCAGTGAGCCTGGGTCTCATTCAGTTCACGTGGGATAGGCTCCAGTAAATAAGTGTGGGATTTAGTAGATGTGGGTTCCAGTGGATATGGAATCGGGTAAGAAGGGTCGAGTTTATTTAAACTTATTTAACGCCACAAACATATGACAGGTCCAATAATATTGCTGTCAGTGCGACCTTCTAAAAGATTATACTGCTCTTAGAAAGGTCACCAATGTAAATAGATACTTTTACAGCATATCTGTAAAACACTGTAAATCTCGAGTGAATAATGCTGTATGTTTACAGGTGTGTCGTGTCACAGACGACAGCATATCATAGTGACAGCATGTCATAGTGACAGCATGTCATAGTGACAGCATGTCATAGTGACAGCATGTTATAGTGACAGCATGTTATAGTGACAGCATGTTATAGTGACAGCATGTCATAGTGACAGCATGTCATAGTGACAGCATGTCATAGTGACAGCATGTCATAGTGACAGCATGTCATAGTGACAGCATGTCATAGTGACAGCATATTATAGTGACAGCATGTCATAGTGACAGCATGTCATAGTGACAGCATGTCATAGTGACAGCATATCACAGTGACAGCATGTCACAGTGACAGCATGTCATACTGACAGCATGTTATGGTGACATCATGCCATAGTGACAGCATGTCATAGTGACAGCATGCTAGGGTCACATGTCATAGTGACAGCATGTCACAGTGGCAGCATGTTAAGGTGACATCATGTCATAGTGACAGCATGCCACAGTGACAGCATGTCATAGTGACAGTATGTCACAGTGACAGCATGTCATAGTGACAGCATATCATAGTGACAGCATGTCATAGTGACAGCATATCATAGTGACAGTATGTCACAGTGACAGCATGTCACAGTGACAGCATGTCATACTGACAGCATGTTAGGGTGACATCATGCCATAGTGACAGCATGTCATAGTGGCAGCATGCTAGGGTCACATGTCATAGTGACAGCATGTCACAGTGGCAGCATGTCATAGTGGCAGCATGTCATAGTGAGAGCATGCTATAGTGGCAGCATGTCATAGTGGCAGCATGTTAAGGTGACATCATGTCATAGTGACAGCATGCCACAGTGACAGGTGTAAACACTGCATCTTTCACTTGTAGTGCCAGAGTTCTGTCTGTGTGTGTGTGTGTGTGGTGTTGTGTGTGTGTGTGTGTCTGTCTGTCTGTCTCTCTCTCTCTCTCTCTCTCTCTCTCTCTCTCTCTCTCTCTCTCTCTCTCTCTCTCTCTCTCTCTCTCTCTCTCTCTCGTTCGTTCGTTTTCTTATTTTCTCTTCCTGCCTCTGTCTCTTTCTCTAAAAGCGCGTGCACACACACACACACACATGCACACAGGTGAGTGTGGCAGACAGTGGTGTGGTCACTATGGCTGGCGACCACACCTGGGGCTGACCAGCAGGAAATGACCACACTGAGAGGGAACACAAGCTTTAAATGACCAGGCGTATTGACAGCTGTGTGTGTCAGGAGGCTGACAGTTGACTTACACCCCAGTTCAGTGTCAGGAGGCTGACTGCTGACTTACACCCCAGCTCAGTGTGTCAGGGGGGCTGACAGCTGACATACACCCCAGATCAGTGTGTCAGGAAGCTGACAACTGACTCACATCACACACATAAACTTCCAGTCAAGTGAAGATACAGAGATGCATGAGTTGAGAGGTACATGAAGATCGTCTGGATAAAATATCCAGTGAGCACGAGAATGCCTGTACCCCGTCCTGGTATCCTCCTTGGATAAGATGGTTCCCTGATCCTGGTGAAGGGATGTTGATTCAAGGAATAAAAATAACAATAATCCATACTGGGATGTGTATTGTATCCAAGTGATTATACTGAGCGTAGTGTCTCTATGGAGTTTTTTGTCGTCTGACCGAGTCCTTCCGCTGGCTTATCAGTCCACCTGTTTTAAAATTAACATTATTACTATGTCCGAGGAGACATGTTTTATGTAGCTTCTGTATCCCGGATCTTCATGGGAACAGCAAGGAAGGTGCGCTTTGATGCTTTTGGTCCAAGGAACTGAAGCTACTCCATCCTTCTTTCAAGTTAAATTAAGAAACGCATTTAAAGGGGATATAGATGGCACTACTGGTCCTCTTAGCCTGATGCAGCAGTCTGCCAGTCTGCCAGTCAGTCTGCCAGTCAGTCTGCCAATCAGTCCGCCAGTCAGTCTGCCAGTCAGTTTGCCAGTCAGTCTGCCAGTCAGTTTGCCAGTCAATCTGCCAGTCAGTCTGCCAGTCAGTTTGCCAGTCAGTTTGCCAGTCAGTTTGTCAGTCAGTCTGCCAGTCAGTCTGCCAGTCAGTCTGCCAGTCAGTCTGCCAGTCAGTTTGCCAGTCAGTTTGCCAGTCAGTTTGAAAGTCAGTCTGCCAGTCAGTTTGCCAGTCAGTTTGCCAGTCAGTTTGCCAGTCAGTCTGCCAGTCAGTCTGCCAGTCAGTCTGCCTAGTCGATCTTTGCCAGTCAGTTCTGCCAGTCAGTTCTGCAGTCAGTCTGCCAGTCAGTTTGCCAGTCAGTCTTGCCAAGTCAGTTGCCAGTCAGTCTGCCAGTCAGTCTGCACAGTGCTCAGTTTGCCAGTCAGTTTGCCAGTCAGTTCTGCCAGTCAGTCTGCCAGTCAGTCTGCCAGTCAGTCTGCCAGTCAGTCTGCCAGTCAGTCTGCCAGTCAGTCTGCCAGTCAGTTTGCCAGTCAGTCTGCACAGTTCAGTCTCTGCCAGTCAGTCTGCGGGCCAGTCAGTCTGCCAGTCAGTCTGCCAGTCAGTTCTGCCAGTCAGTTGCCAGTCAGTCTGCCAGTCAGTTTGCCAGTCCCGTTTGCCAGTCAGTCTGCCAGTCAGTTCTGCCAGTCAGTTGCCAGTCAGTCTGCCAGTCATTGCCAGTCAGTTGAGTCTGCCAGTCAGTCTGCAGTCAGTTTTGCCAGTCAGTCTGCAGTCAGTCTGCCAGTCAGTCTGCCAGTCAGTCTGCCAGTCAGTCTGCCAGTCAGTCTGCCAGTCAGTTGCCACAGTCTGCCAGTCAGTCTGCCAGTCAGTCTGCCAGTCAGTCTGCCAGTCAGTTTGCCAGTCAGTTTGCCAGTCAGTCTGCCAGTCAGTCTGCCAGTCAGTCTGCCAGTCAGTCTGCCAGTCAGTCTGCCAGTCAGTCTGCCAGTCAGTCTGCCAGTCAGTCTGCCAGTCAGTTTTGCCAGTCAGTCTGCCAGTCAGTTGCCAGTCAGTCTGCCAGTCAGTCTGCCAGTCAGTCTGCCAGTCAGTCTGCCAGTCAGTCTGCCAGTCAGTCTGCCAGTCAGTCTGCCAGTCAGTCTGCCAGTCAGTCTGCTCAGTTCAGTCTTGCCAGTCAGTTGCAGGTCTTGCCAGTCAGTCTGCCAGTCAGTCTGCCAGTCAGTCTGCCAGTCAGTCTGCCAGTCAGTCTGCCAGTCAGTCTGTCCAGTCAGTCTGCCAGTCAGTCTGCCAGTCAGTTCTGCCAGTCAGTCTTGCCAGTCAGTCTGCCAGTCAGTCTGCCAGTCAGTCTGCCAGTCTCCAGTCAGTCTGCCAGTCAGTCTTTGCCAGTCAGTCTGCCAGTCAGTCTGCCAGTCAGTCTGCCAGTCAGTCTGCCAGTCAGTTGCAGTCAGTTGCCAGTCAGTCTGCCAGTCAGTCTGCCAGTCAGTCTGCACAGTCAGTCTGCCAGTCAGTTTGCCAGTCAGTCTGCCAGTCATCTGCAGTCAGTCTGCCAGTCATCGTCTCTGCCAGTCAGTCTGCCAGTCAGTCTGCCAGTCAGTCTGCCAGTCAGTCTGCCAGTCAGTCTGCCAGTCAGTCTGCCAGTCAGTCTGTGTCTCAGTCAGTCTGCCAGTCAGTCTGCCAGTCAGTCTGCCAGTCAGTCTGCCAGTCAGTCTGCCAGTCAGTCTGCCAGTCAGTCTGCCAGTCAGTCTGCCAGTCAGTCTGCCAGTCAGTCTGCCAGTCAGTCTGCCAGTCAGTCTGCCTCAGTCTGCAGTCGTTGCCAGTCAGTGCTGCCAGTCAGTCTGCCAGTCAGTTGCCAGTCAGTTTGCCAGTCAGTTTGCCAGTCAGTTGCCAGTCAGTCTGCAGTCAGTCTGCCCAGTCAGTCTGCAGTCAGTTGCCAGTCAGTTGCCGTCAGTCTTGCCAGTCGTTGTCAGTCAGTTGCCAGTCAGCTGCAGTCGTTTGTTGTCTGTTGCCGGTGTTGATTTGTGTAGATGTAAATCAAGTGCTCTATTGTTATACTGTCAATTAATTGTGTGTATTGTGTGTGTTTGTTTGTGTGTTGTGTGTGTTGTGTAGTGTGTGTGTGTGTGTGTTTGTGTTGTGTGTGTTTGTGTGTGTGTGTGTGTTTGTGTGTGTGTGTGTTTGTGTGTTGTGTGTGTGTGTGTGTGTTGTGTGTTTGTGTGTGTGTTGTGTGTGTGTTGTGTGTTGTTGTGTGTTGTGTGTGTGTTTGTGTGTGTGTTGTGTGTGTGTGTTGTGTGTGTGTTTGTGTTGGGTGTTTTGTGTGTGTGTTGTTGTGTGTGTGTTGTGTTGTGTGTTTGTGTGTGTGTGTGTTTGTGTGTGTGTGTGTGTTGTTGTGTGTGTGTTTGTGTGTTGTGTGTGTGTGTTTGTGTGTGTGTGTGTGTGTGTGGTGTGTGTGTGTGTTGTGTGTGTGTGTTTGTGTGATGTGTTGTGTGTTTGTGTGTGTGTTTGTGTGTGTGTGTTGTTGTGTGTGTTGTTGTGTGTTTGTGTTGTGTGTTGTGTTGTTTGTGTGTTGGTTGTGTGTGTTGTGGTTGGTGTGTGTGTTTGTGTTGGTTTGTGTGTTTGTGTGTGTGGTTGTGTGTGTGTGTTTGTGTGTGTGTGTTTGTGTGTGTTTGTGTGTGTGTTTGTGTGTTTGTGTGTTGTGTGTGTGTGTGTTTGTGTGGGTGTGTTGTGGTGTGTGTGGTGTGTGTCTGTGTGTGTGTGTGTGTTTTTTTGTGTGTGTGGGGGTGTGTGTGTGTGTGTTTGTGTGTGTGTGGTTGTGTGTGTGTGGTGTGTTGTGTGTGTGTGTGTGTTTGTGTGTGTGTTGTGTGTGTGTGTGTGTTTGTGTGTGTGTGGGTGTGTTGTGTGTTGTGGTGTGTGTGTGTGTGTTGTGGTGTGTTGTGTGTGTGGTGTGTGTGTGTGTTTGTGTGTTGTTTGTGGTGTGTGTGGTGTGTGTGTGTTGTGTGTGTTGTGTGGGTGTGTCTGTGTGGTGTGTGTGTGTTTGTGTGGTGTGTTTGTGTGGTGTGTGGGTGTGTGTGTGTGTGTGTTTGTGTGTTGTTTGTGGGTGTGTGTGTGTGGTGTGTGTGTTTGTGTGTGTGTTTGTGGTGTGTGTGTGTGTGGGTGCTGGGTGTGTCTGTGTGTGTGTGTGTGTTTGTGTGTGTGTGTTTGTGTGTGTATGTGTGTGTGTTTGTATGTGTGTTTGTGTATGTGTGTGTGTATGTGTGTGTTGTGTGTGTGTGTGTGTGTGTGTGTGTGTGTGTGTGTGGTGTGTGTGTGTGTGTGTGTGTGTGTGTCAGAACGGCCATCTTGGCAGATTAGAAGCTTGTGCCTTCCTGACAGTGTCAATATCTCAAGATATTAATCTTCGGCTTTATTAAATTCCTGCCTTCCACTAGACTCCTGCGTTCCTTCAGATACTAAGTCTTTCATTGTATTACGTTTCTCCCACATATATACCTCCATTGTGTATATTCAGAGATGTATATCTCTTCATACATGTAGTGAGTGCAGCAATGTATATGCACAGAGTTACACCTCAGACTTATTTTTCTAGTTGATGTGAACAGCTTCACCCGCGTAGGTCATGTAACGCAAGGCAAGATGTAGGCTTGATCCTCCGTCCGCCAGTCGTAAGTTTGACATCCCACTGAAGAAGATCAAGCAATATTTCTATTTATTGAGAAGAAAATTGATCTTCAGAACAAACTTTCTTCTTGGTAAAGCTCTACACACAGACACGTCCCAATACGATCTCGTTCTGCAGTGTTTCTGCAGCCATTTGGGTTCACTACAGAGGTGACAGTGTCGAGGCTACACTCTTGTCCCTCTCTCAGTACACAGGTATCTCCTGTGTTCCTCCTTCCCTCCATGGGAGGGGTCAACCTTCATTACCATGGACCTGACAATGTTTACAAAACTTGGCTTTGTAAAACTATGTCTGTAAGACAGAATGGTTTCACGTTCCTCAGTGTTTACTCTACGGACTCTGACCTCCATGTTTGGTTTACCTCTGCCTGCCTGTGGCTGCTCAGTCATGAAGTGTACACAGTCTCTCTCTCTCTCTCTCTCTCTCTCTCTCTCTCTCTCTCTCTCTCTCTCTCTCTCTCTCTCTCTCTCTCTCTCTCTCTCTCTCTCTCTCTCTTTCTCTCTCAGTTTTATTCTTTCTTACCCTCGTAAATAAGACTATATTAAATCCCGAGTTTCTATCACAAAATCATAGATTTTTTATGGACAATTTGGGAACACGTTCAGGGGAAACTCAACAAAAAATACTAGAGCCATAAATAATTTATTCCTTTAATTCGTTTGTCGAATTCCGCTCATGATGTCCGCCGTTACCTGAATATGAAAGAATTAATTTTAGATTTAAATGTCTACCTTTTTTTTTTGCCTGGTCGTAGAGTTAGCAGCACCTGTTGGAGTTCTTTCTCTTTTTTCTTATGGGAAGAGCTCCATTTCCTTGAATCAAAATCCTATCGCTAGCATCAAGACGCCCTCCCATCTTAATGAAATACGAAGGCGAAGGTACTGAGAAAATATGTCACGTTGTATCGATCCAATAAGACTAGTGCTCAGTATATATTAAGGGAAGGATTTGTCTCTCAATATTCATACGAAATTAAATAGGCCTGGCGTGAGTCCTAGCTCCTCCCCCGCACTTTCTCCTCCAAGATGACAGTAACTCCAGCTCTGCTGGAAGAAAATCTGCGAAGCTGCCACCGTAGCTGATGACCCTTTACTGAAACACTTGATGATATCCTCATTGTCCTACTGAAGTCTCCCAGTTCAGGCTGACACTACCGAAGTCTTCCAGCTCAGGATGACACTGCTGAAGTCTCCCAGTTCAGACCGACACCACTGAAATCTCCAAGTTCAGGCTGACACTATTAAAATCTCCCAGCTCAGGCTAACATAACCGAAGTCTCCCAGCTCAGGCTGACACAACCGACGTCTCTCAGCTCAGGCTGACTGACTGAAAAGTCTTGTATGAGCACCATCCAGGATGATGGAATATGACAGTGCAACCTTCGTTCCCACTGTGTAACTATCATATAAAATATAGCACTGCTATTATATCCAGTTTTTGCTAAAACAATCATGGAGTGATGTCTAAGTTTTTCGAAATCCACAAAATGGAATTTTCTATGCTACACAGGCCAAAAGGAAAATTTCTCTATTTTTCATATATTCAGAGATGTATCCACTTTGGCCTACATGGTAGGAGGTTATCTGAAGAGCCTAGTCCCAGTCCCAGCCTAGAGCCTAGTCTCACCAAAAATTGTAGTTTCAAGAGCCTAGGCCCATCAAAAATTGTAGTTTCAAGAGCCTAGTCCTATCAAAATTTGTAGTTTCAAGAGACGAGTCTCACCAAAAATTGTAGATCTTCGTGAGCCTAGGCCCATCAAAAATTATGCGTTTTTAAGAGCCTAGTCTCATCACAAAATGCGGGAAGTGTCTTGATACAAATGAAGGGCTCTTGATAAAAAATGGAGCTTCCCATCCCTTCCTTGGATCAAACCAGATTACCTCGTATTTCCAAGGCGCCTTGTGACCCTTGTGGGTTTAGCGCTTCTCTATGCATAGTAATAATAAAAACGTAAAAGCCTAGTCTTCTACATTATCACTACAGTAGGGATCATTATGTATTTAATGTTGTCTTAGATAAATACACGAAGAAAATGTTTTTGAGCTCAAGTGTATTGAGAAAAGTAATAAGTGAACTTCTAAGAGACTCTTAAGTATTCTAAAATACTCCAATTATTATTATTATTATTATTATTATTATTATTATTATTATTGTAGACGTGGAATCCACCAGTCTTCGAGTCAGCATCTTCTCCGGTACTGATCCACAAACCTGAACCAGTTCCTTCCTCTTGTAGAAGACGAAGAAATATTCGAAGACCCCAGAAACAATCTTGACCCCAAACCAGTTTCAAGAGAGGTTGAAGCACCTCAATACAGACCGGGTCGCGGGGGCGTTGATCCATGAATCCCCCTCCAGGTAGACACGTACCGGAGCGAGGCTTTCAGGAATGTTTCCTGTACACAGGTCGTCATTCTAGTTCGTCAGGTGTGCGTTATTCACCACATATGGAGAGTCATCGTGGCTTCTGGTCAAGTGTAAAGACGTTAATCAGTCTTGTGATAATAGAGGGATGAGCGTCCTGGAGATGACTGATGTGGAACTCATGGCTGCGATCCTTGGAAACTCCATAAGAGGGAATGTGGTTCGTTGGATCATGAATTTAGCCTCATCATGTGTTCGACCTGGTCATGTGTTCGACCTGGTCATGTGTTTGACCTGGTCATGTGTTTGACTTGGTCATATATTTTGACTTGGTTATGTGTTTGAGGGCCCACGAGCATGGTTGTATTTATAGCTTTGTTTTGGTTAACCTCAACCAAATAAATACCGATTTTGGTTCGAAAATGCACTCAGAGCTAATACGTCCTAACCTAACCTAGCCCAGTCCGTTCTATTCCAATCTAACCTAGCCTAGCTTGTCCTAACTTAACTTAGACTAGCCTAACCTGTTCTAATCTAACCTGTCCTGATATAGACTAGTCTGTCGTAACCACCACCACTCGCAACACCCGCCCACCACCGCCCATCACCGCCCACCACCACCCACTAGCAGACACTCGCACCCTCATTTCAGCCTACAGGTTCCCCATTAAATCAAATGAAAGTCATTGTCGTCAAGACATCAAAAGAGAGTGGAGGCCGAGGCGGCCACACCAGCTCTCAAACACTTGACAATGACAGAGATTAAATTGAAGCTCATCTGGCGCTAAAATGAAAGAGATGGAAGGAAGGAGAGGTGAGGAGGGAGAGAGAGGGTAGAGGGAGGAGGAGAAAGAAGGCAGAGGGAAGGAGTGCGAGGAAAAGAGAGGGGAGGGAGATGTAGAAAGAAAGCGTGTAGAAAATGACAGAAAAGTAGAGATTGGTAAATGGAGAGAGAGAGAGAGAGAGAGAGAGATTGAATGGCTGAGAGGGAGACAGATGTGAGGCAGGACGGGAAATAAGGAGTTGGTTAAGGAGAAAGAAGAGAATGGAGTGAAGAAGGGAGTGATGTGAAGGGAAGGGGAGTATGTGGAATTCAAGGTGGGAAAAGAGAAAAGGGGAATGGGAGAGAGTGGTTAGAGAGGAGAGAGGCTGGGATGAGGAGAGAGACTGAGGTATAGAGAGGGAGTTAGAAGCCTGAGTATACATCTATAACTCATTATAAACACATAAACGTAAATAAACATGTTTACGGAAGAACTTGAAGATTGAGACACTTATGCAACATAAGGGAATCTTTATTGAGGAAACGTTTCGCCACACAGTGGCTTCATCAGTCCAATACAAAGCAGAAAGGTGAACACATCGACTCCAGGATGAGGGACTGATTACCTCAAACTCCTCCTCTCCTTACACCTTTCTGCTTTGTATTGGACTGATGAAGCCACTGTGTGGCGAAACGTTTCCTCGATAAAGATTCCCTTATGTTGCATAAGTGTCTCAATCTTCAACTTGTCGGTTTTCAAAACCATTCATCACGGAAGAACTTGCAATACAAACAAACCTGACTGATGTTGTAGCAGCCTGGCTCAGTCTTGTTTACAAGTACTTCTAACAGTCTATCGGACACACAGGTGATGATAACGTATACATGGCTGTTATCCCTTGCTAGTAACGAATAACAATGTATGAGTAACGTATTTGTGGCTGACATGCAAGAATACTTTGCTAGCAACAGATGAGGGTATATATGAATAACTTTAAACAAAACATATACATATGTATTTTTAAGAGTCTTGTTTTAAGGTCTTGAGTTTATGTATAAACGCTTGTATAACTGCCCAAAGGATTGATATCAAGTGCACAACTAGCCACTGCCGTCCACAGGACGGATGTAGGGTACATAATAACTAGCCACTACCGTCTACAAGACGGATGTAGGGTACACAATAACTAGCTACTACCGTCCACAAGAGGGATGTAGGGTACACAATAACTAGCCACTGCCGTCCACAAGACGGATGTAGGGTACACAATAACTAGCTACTACCGTCCACAAGACGGATGTAGGGTACACAATAACTAGCTACTACCGTCCACAAGACGGATGTAGGGTACACAATAACTAGCTACTACCGTCATAAGACGGATGTAGGGTACACAATAACTAGCTACTACCGTCCACAAGAGGGATGTAGGGTACACAACAAACTAGCCACTACCATCTACAAGACGGATGTAGGGTACACAATAACTAGCTACTACCGTTCACAAGAGGGATGTAGGGTACACAATAACTAGCTACTACCGTCATAAGACGGATGTAGGGTACACAATAACTAGCTACTACCGTTCACAAGAGGGATGTAGGGTACACAATAACTAGCTACTACCGTTCACAAGAGGGATGTAGGGTACACAACAAACTAGCCACTACCATCTACAAGACGGATGTAGGGTACACAATAACTAGCTACTACCGTCCACAAGACGGATGTAGGGTACACAATAACTAGCTACTACCGTCATAAGACGGATGTAGGGTACACAATAACTAGCTACTACCGTCCACAAGAGGGATGTAGGGTACACAACAAACTAGCCACTACCATCTACAAGACGGATGTAGGGTACACAATAACTAGCTACTACCGTCATAAGACGGATGTAGGGTACACAATAACTAGCTACTACCGTCATAAGACGGATGTAGGGTACACAACAAACTAGCCACTACCATCTACAAGACGGATGTAGGGTACACAAGAAATGAATGAGAATGATACAAGAATGCAAGGTATTTATGAGATGCATGTGTATGTAAGATATGAATATAAATGAATGTATATGCATGTTCTGGTGGCCCAGGCCACCTGCACTGTCAACCACGCTTGAGGGAAAGATGTGGACGTGAAAGGAAAGATAAACGGAGCAAAGGAGGGATGAAGATAAATGGTAAAACAACCTACACAATGGAAAAGTAGGCACAAATGGTATAATGCGATTTTTAATATTGGCAACGTTTCGCTCACACAGTGGGCGTCATCAAGTGACTAACAGATGTGCTTGTGACCTGATAGAGGCCACTGTGTGGGCGAATCGGTATCAACAAATGAGGGCATTATACTGCATCTGTCTACTTTTGCATAGGAGGGATGAAGGGAGTAAAGCTGGGGAAAGGGAAGAGGGGATAAAGAGAGAAAAGAGGAGGAGGAGGAGGAGGGACAGGGTGAAATTGGGCAGTCGATAAAACTCAGCGTGAAAGAATAAAAGGGCGGGGGGGGGGGGAAGAAAAGGGGGTCGGTAATAATGGAGGAAAGTAGACACACGCGAAGTGGTTGATGTTAATGGTGGAATCAGGAGCTGACAGGAGGCGTGTGTGTGTAGTGTGGTGAGTGTGTGTGTGTGTTTTGTGTGTGTGTATGTGTGTGTGTGTGTGTGTGTGTGTGTGTGTGTGTGTGTGTGTATGTGTGTGTGTGTGTGTGTGTGTGTATGTGTGTGTGTGTGTGTATGTGTGTGTGTGTGTGTGTGTGTGTGTGTGTGTGTGTGTGTGTGTGGTGGTGTGTGGTGTGTGTGTGTGTGTGTGTGTGTGTGGTTTTGTGTGTATGTGTGTGTGTGTGTGTGTGTGTGTGTGTGTGTGTGTGTGTGTGTGTGTGTGTGTGTTGTGTGTGTGTGTGTGTGTTGTGTTGTGTATGTGTGGTGGTGTGTGGTGTGTGTGTATGTGTGTGTGTGTGTGTGTATTGTGTGTGTGTGGTGTGTGTGTGTGTGTGTGTGTGTGTGTGTGTGTGTGTGTGTGTGTGTGTGTGTGTATGTGTGTGTGTGTGTGTGTGTGTGTGTTTTTGTGTGTGTGTGTGTGTGTGTGTGTGTGTTGTACTCACTATTTGTGGTTGCCGGGGTCGATTCACAGCCCCTGGCCCCGCCTCTTCGCTGATCGCCACTGAGCTTTAGTCCTCCTTCTCCTTATTCTTTAATTTCTCTACTTTTAACAATACAATAATATAATAATAATAATAATAATAATTATTATTATTATTATTATTATTATTATTATTATTATTATTATTATTATTACCGTTGTTGTTGTATTCATGGGGAAGATCTAGATCCAAAGCGCCTGGGTAGTAGGAAGTAGTCAGATTTGATCCAAGGAAAGTACTGGCAGTTCCAGTTCCTCGCATCAAGAGCTCATTACCAGCAAGGACCTCTACAGTAGTCCTGAAATTGGTAAAGCTCTATACAGAGTGAAAGATGACTTCTTGAAGCTCTATAAAAAAAGTGAAAACCTTTTGGGTTTAGCGCTTAATGATAATTATAATAAAAAGAATAAGCTCCACACAGAGCGAAACGTTGTCCCAGTAAAGCTCCACACAGAACGAATCGCTGTCCTAGCAAAGCTCCACACAGAGCGAAACGTTGTCCCAGCAAAGCTCCACACAGAGCGAAACGTTGTCCCAGTAAAGCTCCACACAGAGCGAAACGTTGTCCCAGTAAAGCTCCACACAGAGCAAAACGTTGTCCCAGTGAAACCTTGCCCCACATCCTTTATTTTCCTCTTAATTATGACACATTATTTGGACTCAGTTATCAGAGTAATTTGTCGCAGATTATCTGGCCTAATTATTCGTAAATTATCAATCGTGGCCTTTACCTCGAGGAGAATGATAATCCGGAGTTGTTACTGCCTGTCTGGGCGTGAAGAATGATGGCGAATCATGCGTTTACGAATGATTGGGAATGATCGTGAGGTGACGAACACGTTCGTTGGAGAATCATTGGTACCCACGGGTCAGTTTCGGTGCGTGTGGTTCTGCGTTATAGTTCGACCCCCCCCCCCTCCTCCTCCTTCCTTTCTTCCACTGTATCTGTTAGTAGGTGAGGCGGTTCTCCAACTGTTCCCGGGGACCGGTGGACCGACGTGTCCGGGGGACCGGTGGACCAACTGGACCGGAGTAGCTACTGGTCCAGGGAATCCGGTGTTTCAACTGAGCCTTGAGTCTGGCGGTCCAGGACCTCGGCTCTTCACGGATCTACAACCGTTTTTTTTTTTTACAGTATGCATATGCCTCTCTCTCTCTCTCTCTCTCTCTCTCTCTCTCTCTCTCTCTTCTCTCTCTCTCTCTCTCTCTCTCTCTCTCTCTTCTCTCCCTCCTCCCCCTCTCCCCCTCCTCCCCTTCTTCCCCTCCCCCATCATCTCCCCCCACCACACATAATAACAATCACCCTAGAACCACTTGAATTGCAATTAACTTAATAAAGATCTCATTCGTCAACGGTTGGAGGAAGAGGGTTAGGGATGGGGCGCAGGGTGTCCCCTTCCCTTTCCTTCCCTATCCTGTCTATTCTTTCCCTCCCTCCCCCCGTCCTCTTTCTCTCTCCTACCGTGTTGTCGCTCCCTCCCCTACCCGCCATTTAGTTAACATTTTTTAATTGGTTTAGCAATTGTTAACTGTACCAGTCTCGGTATTAATTTTGTCAAGGGATTTACACCCTTCTGCTTGATGGATTAAAGTCAGGATATAAGCAGGGGTGATATATAGAGCCTAGAAGATGATGTATAGAGTCTGGAAGATTATATATAGAACCTAGAAGATTATATATAAAGCCTAGAAGATTATATATAGCGCCTAAAACATATATAGAAAATTATATCGGAGGGCTTTGAATCTGCTCCTTCCCTGTCCTCTCCTTGTCCCTCTCTCTTCTTTCTTTCCTCTTTTCTCTCCTCTCCCCTCTTCCCTCTTCTTTTCCTTCCTCACCCTCCTGCCTCTCGTATGTTCCCACACTCCCGGCTCTTATTAATTCTGTATCAAGCAGGAGCGACACTCTCCTGTAAATTCCCTCCCATCCCCCCCCCGCCTTCCTTTCCGTTCCCCCTTCCCCTCTCCCCCTCCCCTTCCTTTTCTCCCCCCCTCCCATATCCACTGCCTTGCTCCATCACTCACAAAGGTTAAGTTCTCACACGAGCCAAGCGAAAAAATATTGATAAAAAAAGTCTCTGAGCCACACCCTCTTCTTTATTAGTCACGTGACTCTCTCTCTCTCTCTCTCTCTCTCTCTCTCTCTCTCTCTCTCTCTCTCTCTCTCTCTCTCTCTCTCTCTATCTATCTATCTATCTATCTATCTATGTATCTGTCTATCTATCCATCTGTAATATTAGCAGAATCAGCAATCTCAACACGATTTAAATAAAATAAATAGAAACTCTGAGCAATAAACTATGAGGTGGGTGAGCTAGCAGCTACAATCATTAATAAACGAGATGGATGAGCTAGCAACTACAATTATTAACAAAGTGAGGTGGATGAGCTAGCAACTACAATCATTAACAAAGTGAGGTGGATGAGCTAGCAACTACAATCATTAACAAAGTGAGGTGGATGAGCTAGCAACTACAATCATTAACAAAGTGAGGTGGATGAACTAGCAACTACAATTATTAACAAAGTGAGGTGGATGAACTAGCAACTACAATCATTAACAAAGTGAGGTGGATGAGCTAGCAACTACAATCATTAACAAAGTGAGGTGGATGAACTAGCAACTACAATCATTAACAAAGTGAGGTGGATGAACTAGCAACTACAATCATTAACAAAGTGAGGTGGATGAACTAGCAACTACAATCATTAACAAAGTGAGGTGGATGAACTAGCAACTACAATCATCAACACACCAGACTCTCTACCCACTAATGAATCAGTAGAAAACGGTAAGAGGACGAAGAGAAAAGAACATTTTATTACAATATTCAACAAGAATTAGAGAAGATGTCTACCCTCAGCTGCTGTCACACAGCAGAACCTCAGTCTGGGGCGAGCAAACTTAAGACCATTATTAAGGAGAAGCTCGGGGACTTGATGGTCCGGGACCTGATTTGATAATTTTCCGGGACCTGGCTTGATAATGGTCAGGGACCTGACGGAAGCTAAATATAAAATTTACCCTCATCAACGTGGGTTATTTATGATCACTCGTGACATTTCGGGAAGATAACAACTTAATTACTGAAAAAAATAGCATGGACTTGCCAGCAAAATATCATACCTGGAGTCTACCTCGAGTGTTTCGCGGGGGGTCATCTCCCCCAAATCCGGTCCATGATCATGCCCTTTGGTGGATCAGGGTCTGATCATCCAGGCCGTTACTGCTGGCAGCAAGCAGTTCAACGTACGTACCACAGCCCAGCTGGTCAGGAAAATTGTTTTTAAAAATCTATCTGTTTCTCTTAAAGCACCAGAGTTTTAAGACAGCCGGGGGGTCTTTAAGACAGCCGGGTCTTAAAGACAGAGAGAGGTTTTGAAGACAGCGGGGGTTTGAAGACCCCAGGGGTCTTGGGGCCGGGGTTTTTAAAGGGACGCGGGGGTCTTAAAGCAGCAGGGGTCTTGAAGAAATAGGGGCTTGAAAAAAGTCAGGGGTCTTGAAGACAGCCAGAGGCTTAAAGACACCCAGGGGTTTTAAAGAAGCAGGGGTCTTGAAGACAATAGGGGTCTTGAAGCGTCAGGGGTCTTGAAGCGCGAGAAGTCTTGAGGGACACCCAGGGGTTTTAAAGACAGCGGGGTCTTGAAGAAAATCGGGGTTTGAAGCGTCGGGGTTTGAAGAAGCCGGGGTCTTGAAAAGCCAGAGGTTTTGAGACAGCCAGGGGTTATGGTAATCCCCTTGTATGAGGGAAAAACTGTTGGAAGTTTAGGCCTCTTACATTTATTGTTTTTTCTCTCAGTGTACTCACGGAGTTCTGTTTTTCAGTGTGGAATTTGCATGTTTCCCGAGTCTTGCTCTCGTAGAGGTGTTTCTGTTGGAGATTTGGAACCAGCCTCTCTAGGTTTTCCAGGTGTAAATTATATGTGCCTTTCTCCCTGTTTTCCAGTGGATACAGGTAAATAGACATCCACGGCAGGAGCTTCTCTGACATTCTCCCGACCTGTAATTTGCCCCGCCCTAAAAGGAGCTGTTAGTACTGTACTGAGTATCCCCGCCCGAGAGAAACAAACGACTTAATTCAAAACCCCACATTTCTGAGTGACGGTGATTTTGGTATGGAACATATAATGATGTGGATGTTTAAATCAGCCCCCAACCTTCAGAAGATCAGATCTTATACCCTTCTATCGACAAAAACTCACTCGTGAAGGGTTTTGTTTAACTATAAACTTTTACAATGAATATCAACTGGGGGCTAATATAAGCGAGTGATAATGCCCCTTGTAAAAACAGCAAAATAAAGTAAACAGAAAATTCCGGGGCTCCATACCCGGAGTTTTCTGGAGAGAGTTCCGGGGGTCAACGCCCCCCCGGCCGGTCTGTGAAAGACCTCCCGGTGGTCAGGCCTGAAACCCGGCTGTTGCTGTGGCTGCACGCAAACCCAAGTACGAGCCACAGCCGGCAGGTAGGAACGCTTTAGGGGCTTGTCCCCGTGCCCCTTGAAGATGCCAGGGGTTGTTTGGGAATCCCCCCTTTGTTGTGGGAGGCGTTTAAAACAGTCTGGGGCCCCCTTACACTTTTGTAGGGTTTTCCTTTAAGGGGCTTTGACCCCCCTGCTTTTCATTGGGGGGTTTTGTTGCATCTCTCCCAAAGTCTTTTGTTTTTCGTAGTGGTGATTTTCGTGTGAAAGGGTTCGGTACTAGTCCCTCAGGTTTTTCCCGGTGTATATTTTTTGTATCTCTCCCCCCTTGCTTTCCCGGGGGAATACGGTTTAGGAACTCAAGCCCCCTCCCAGAAATTTAAAGGTTTTTTTATCCCCGTTATGGGGCCCGTAAAGGGTTCTTTGTTTTTTTCAGGTAAAGAAAATTTCCCCTCCCTTGAAAGGTGCTGTTAGGGCAGAAAAATTATTCCCCCCTAGTTTTAGAAAAGTGCCCTAAAGAGTGCCCTTTCGGGGTTTTGGGTTTCCTCCTATTTTTGAAGGTTTTTCATTACCCATCCTGCCCAATTTTTCTGCGTGCGATTGATACTTTGTTATTTTTTTGAAGGTGAAAATTCCCCGGGACATAAATCACCCCCAAAGGTTTTGGGGAAGTTGGGGGTTTTCTTTTTTTTGCGGCCCAAAAATTTGTTTTGTACTCTGTTTGAAGATTTAATTTCCTCGTGAAGAGCTTTGTTCCACAAAAGGCACAGTACTCGCCCCCTTCTTATTCCTTATCCTCTATCAGACATAGACAGAGATATACACCACACACGTATCATCCTTTGCGGATGATACTAGGATCTGCATGAGGCTGTCATTGCTGAGGACGCGGTTAACCTCCAAGAAGATATAAACAAAGTTTTCCAGGGGCAACGGTAAAAAATTGATGTTCAATGAGGACAAATTCCAACTACTCCGTTATGGAAAACTGGAGGAGATAATAACTGAACAGAGTATACTACTGACCCCGGCCATACATAAGAGGGGGAAAAATAATGTAAGGGACCTGGGAGTAGTAATGTCTGAGGATCTCACTTTCAAGGATCACACCAGTGCCGCGATCACAAGTGCAAAGAAAATGATAGGATGGATAATGAAACTTTCAAAACGAGAGATGCCAGCCAATGATGACCTTTTCAAATCACTTGTTCTCTCTAGGCTGGAATACTGCTGTACATTAACTTCTCCATTCAAAGCAGGTGAAAATCGCAGATCTAGAGAGTGTACAGCGATCCTTTACTGCACGTATAAGTTCTGTCAAGCACCTTAATACTGGGAACGCTTGGAAGCACTTGACTTGTACTCGTTGGAGCGCAGGAGGGAGAGATATATCTAATCAACACTTGGAAAAATCTTGGAAGGAATGGTCCCAAATTTGCACACAGAAATCACTCCCTACGAAAGCAAAAAGACTGGGGAGGCGATGCAAAATGCCCCCAATAAAAAGTAGGGGTGCCATTGGTACACTAAGGGAAAACACCATAAGTGTCCGGGGCCCAAAACTGTTCAACAGCTCCCATCAAGCATTAGGGGAATTGCCAATAAACCCCTGGCTGCCTTCAAGAGAGAGCTGGACAGATATCTAAAGTCAGTGCCGGATCAGCCGGGCTGTGGCTCGTACGTTGGACTGCGTGCGGCCAGCAGTAACAGCCTAGTTGATCAGGCCCTGATCCATCGGGAGGCCTGGTCATGGACGGAGCCCGGGGGGGGTTGAACCCCCGGGAAAAACCTCCAGGTAACCAGGTATGCCACGTCAGTGATGATATTCTTCGGGTCACTCTAGATCGAAATATTGTTGCGTACTAACAGCCTCCTTCAAGGCAGGCGAAATTGTAGAGCTGGAAAATGTACAAAGAACCTTAATTCAGCTGAGCACGTAAATTACTGGAAGACCCAGAAGCTCTTGGAAGTGTTCTCCTCAGAACGTAGGCCAGAAAGATAGTCTACATCTGGAAAATACTGGAGGAACAGAAATAACTACAATGAACACAAGAGCCTTGACAGAAGGTGCAGGATAATTCTGTTGATCAACGGGGGAGCGATGAGTGCAGAGAGAGAGCTCAATAAGTATAAAGGGACCTCGACTCTTCAACACCTTCCCTCCAGACTGCCTTAAAGGGGAAGTCGCCAAATTTCCCTAAACCCCCCCCCCTTTCCCGGTTTTAGCCGGGTGGGGCCCCTCATACTTGGGCCCCCGGGGGTTGGCGGAAAAAGCCTATTTTTGGGGCCCGGCCGGGAAGCCGGGGTCAGGCCGGGGGGGGCTTGATACGGAAAAATCCTAAACCGGTAAACGGAGCATTTTTCCCCACCTCTAGAAAAATTTTTCCCACTCCCACCACCCCCCCCCAAAAATTTAACTAAATGTACCCCAAACACTTTTAACAAACCAAACCCCAAACTCGGAACTAAACCTACCGGGTTTTACTCTAAAATAGGAAAATTTAAAATTAACAAAAAGCACCCTTTCCCAGAAGGTAGGATTTTCTGGGACCGGGGGGAAAATGATCGGGGACCGGTTGGGAACCTGACCTAAAACCCCCCTTTCCCTAATTTTTTTCAAAAATCCCCCAAAATTCCTCAAATCCCCAACCAATTTCCGACATAAAATTCCCACCAACCCAAAAATACCTGCATCAACCCAAAACCAACCCCTTAATTTAAGGCACCAATAAACCACCAAAACCCAAGCCAACCACCACCCCCTTAACTAAAAAAATTCACCACCCCCCTCCCCTTACTTTAACCCCCTTTCCCCCCCCTAAAACCAAAGACAACCCCCACCACCACTTAAAACCAAAGCATCTTCCAAAACCACCAATAACCCGGGGCCACATCTCCCCCCATAACCTAACTCATCCCCCCACCAAAAAACCCTAGCATCAATCCCCACCACAAAACCCTTCCCTTAAACCCCAAAAACCCATAATGCATCAATCCACCCCAAAAAAACCTAGTTCAATCCCCCCAACCACAAAAACCTGATCAACCCCAACCACCAAAAAACTAGCATCAATCCCACCACCACAAAACCAGCATAAATCCACACCCCCAAAACCCTTTTGTCCCAACCCCCACCCCCAAAAACCTGGATCAATCCCCCCACCCATAATAGCTTCAATCCACCACCAAAACCCTAGCCCAATTCCCCCCACCCCATAACCTAGCATCCCCCCAACACCCAATAATGGGTTAAATTTCCCCAAAATAACCTGCACAATCCCACCACCAAAAACCCTACCCACAATCCCCCCCACAAAACCCTGCATCTCCTCCCCCCCCACTTTAACCCTAGAAATAAATCCCCACCACAAAAACCCTTTGCAAAAAACCCAAACCCCCAAAACTTAATTGCATAAACCCCACCAAACAAAACCTAGTAATCCCCCCAAACCAAAAACCCTAGCACCCAACCCCACCCCAAAAAACCCTAGCACCCAATCCCCCCAAAACAAACCCTTTGCAAAATTTTCCCACCACCAAAAATAGCTTCAATCCCCACCTTTTTAACCGGAATCAACCCCCAACCCCCAACAAAACCTAGCATCAATCCCCACCAATTAATTGCATAAATTTCCCACCACCATTAACCTGCATCAACCCAAAACCCCCAAAACCCTAGCATAAATTCCACACCCCCTTAACCTAGCAAAAATCCCACCACCACAAAAACCTGGGCATAAAACCCCACCACCACTTTAAAAACCCTGGGAATAAATTCCACCCAAAAAAACCCAAAGAAAATAAAACCCCACCACCACATACAGTTTTTCAATCCACCCCCCAACTTAACTAGCTTTCAATCCCACCCCACAAAATTGCATCAATCCCCAAAACCAACAAAACCCTAGATCAATCCCCCACCCCCAAAAACCTAGCTTTAAATTTCCACCACCCAACCAAAGCATAAAACCCCCCACAAAACCCTAGCATAAATTCCCACCACACATAAACCTAGCATAAATTTCCCAAAACCAACAAACCTAGAAACCCAAAACCCCCCACCCAAACCCTTGCACAACCCCACCACCCCCAAAACCCTAGCTTTAAATTTCCCCCCAAACCATTAACCCTTGCATCAACCCCACCCCCAAAAAACCCTAGATCAATCTCACCCCAAAAAACCCTAGCATCAACCCCACCACCACATACCTAGAAATCAATCCCCACCCCCAAACCCTAGCAAAAATCCCCCCCCACTTTTAAACCTTTGCATAAATTCCACCAAAAAAACCTAGAATAAACCCCCACCCCCAAACAAAACCCTAGCATCAACCCCACCACCACTTAACCTAGCATTTTTTCCCACCACCACAAAAACCTAGCATCAACCCCACCCCCACAAAAAATAGATAAAACCCCACCACCACATAACCTGGGCCAAAATTCCCCCCCAAAAAAAACCCTAGCATAAATTCCCCCACCACCCCATAATTGATAAAATCCCCCACCCCAAAACCTAGCTTCAATCCCCCCACCCCCTTAAACCTAGCATAAACCCCACACCACAAACCTTGCCAATCCCACCACCACAAAAACCTAGCCCCAACCCCAACACCACTTTTAAACCTAGCATCAACCCAACCCCCCAAAAACCTGCATCAACCCCAAACCCCCCAAAAAACCCTGGGCACAATCCCACCACAAAAACCCTTTGCATCATCCCCAAAACCACAAAACCTAGTTTCCAACCCCCAACCACAAATTTTACCAACCCCCCCAATCCCACCAAACCCCAAAAAATCCCCTAGCTTTCAATCCCCCCCCACATATCCTGCTTCAATCCCCCCACCACAAAACCCTGCCCAAATCCCACCACCAATCCCCCTAGAATAAATAAACCAAAACCAAAATAACCCTTCATTCAATCCCCCCAACAAAAACCTGGGGAATCAATCCACCACCACAAAAACCACCCCAAAAAATCCCACCACCACTTTAACCTAGCATCAACCCCACCACCACAAAACCTAGCATAAACCCCCCCACCACATAACCTAGCAAAAATCCCACCCCCAAACAAAACCCTTTAGCATCAAACCACCCCCAAAAATTTAACCTGGCATCAATCCCCCCTCCCAAAATAAACAAAACCAATAAATCCCACCCCCCACATACTAGCATAAATTTTCCACCCCCAAATTTAACCGGGGCATAAATTTCCCCAACCACCCTTAACCTGGCATCAATCCCACCACCACAAAAACCCTTTAGCTAAAATCCCCCCACCCCCTAACCTAGCATCAACCCCAAACCACCACAAACCCTAGCTTAAAACCCCCCCCACCACAAAACCGGTTTTCATCCCACCCCCCACAAAATTCCTAGCTCAATCCCCCCACCACATAAACCTAGCATAAATTTCCCACCCCCACTTTAATAGCACCCTTTCCCAAACCCCACTTAACCTGGGAAAATATCCCACCCCAAAAACCCTAGCTTTCAATCCCACCCCCAAATTCCTGCACATCCCCCCACCACTTAAACCCTAGCATCAACCCTAAACCACCCAAACCTAGCTTTAACCCCCAACCCCACAAAATGCATAAAATCCACCACCACAAACCCTGCATAAATCCCCCAAAATTTAGATAAATCCCACCACACAAAACCCCTAGAATAAATCCCACCAAAAACTTTAAACCAAAGCTCAATCCCCCCACCAAAAACCCTGCTTCAACCCCCCACCACCACATCCCCCCCCTAGCATAAACCCCCACCACCAAAAACCCTAGCATCAATTCACCACCCAAAAAACCCTGCTTCAATCCCACCAACATAAAATTTTAAAACCCCCAATTCCCCCAACCCCCACCACCACAAACCTAGCCCCAATCCCACCACCAAAAACCTTGCATAAATTCCCCAACCACATTCCCTTTGGCATCAATCCCCCCCACAAAAACCCTACCCATCAACCCCCACCCCCCACAAATTTAGCCCAACCCAAAACCACCACAAAACCCAAGCATCAATCCCACCCCACATTCCCTAGCATTCCCCCCCACCAAAAACAAAACCCTTTAGCACCAACCCCACCACACAAAAACCTAGCACAACCCCACCCCCAAAATAACCTGGTTTCATCCCCCCCCCACTTTAACCCAGCACCAAATCCCCCAAACCCAAAAACCTAGCTTCTATCCCCCACCACAAAACCCAAAGAACCAACCCCAAACCCCCCACAAAAACCCTTGCACAACCCCACCCCATTTTAAATTGCAATCAAACCCCCCAAAACAAAACTAGCAAAATCCCACCCCCACATAAATAGCACAATCCCACCACCAAAATTACCCTTTGCTTCAACCCCACCCCCACAAAAACCCCTGCACCAATCCACCCCCACTTTAACCCCTAGCATCAATCCCACCACCAAAAATTTACCCCCCAAAAAAGAATCAATCCCCCACCACAAACCAAAGCACAACCCCACCACCACAAAACCCCCTAGCATCAACCCCACCACCACAAAACCAAGCACAATCCCACCCCCCAAAAAAAACCTTTGCTTCAATCCCACCACCACTTTTAACCCTTGCATCAACCCCAAACCCCACAAAAACCTAGCTTTAAACCCCACCCCACAAAACCTGCTCAACCCACCCCACAAAACCTTTGCCCCAAAACCCAAACCAAAAAAACAAAAACTAGCATAAATCCCCACCAAAAAACTAGAAATCAATCCCCCCCACAAAAACCTAGCATCTTTTCCCCCCAACCACATAACCTAGCCCCAATCCCACCCCACAAAAACCTAGATCAACCCCACCACCACATAACCTGGGCATCAACCCCCCACCACAAAAACAAGCACCAATCCCACACCCCCAAAACCCTAGCTAAATTCCCCCCCCACAAAAACCTTTGCACCAACCCACCACCAAAAAACCAAGCTTTCAATCCCACCACCCCCTTCCCTAGCATAACCACCACCACAAAAACCTAGCCCCAAATCCCCCCACCACATAACCTAGCTAAACCCACCCCCCCAACATAACCTTGCTTCAATCCCACACCACCAAAACCCCAGAAACCAACCCCCACCCCCACTTTAACTAGCACCTTTTCCCCACCACCACATAACCTAGAAATTAAATCCCCCCACCAAAAAACCCCTAGAAACCCCCCCAAAACCCCAACCTAAAATTAAAAAAACCCTTTGCATAAATCCCCCACACAAAACCTTTGCATAAATCCAACCCACCACAAAAACCCTGCCCAATCCCACCACCACATAATTTGCTTAAAATCCCCCCCCACTTTAATTTGCATAAATTCCCCCAAATCAAAACCCTTGCATCAATCCCACCCCCAAACCCTAGCTTTCTATCCCCCCCACACTTTAAACTAGAAATTAAAATCCCACCACCACATAACCTAGCAAAAATCCCCCCCCACAAAACCCCTTGCTTCATCCCCCCAACCACAAAAATTTGCATCTTTTCCACCACCAAAAACCTTGATCAATCCCCCCACCCTAAAAACTAGCTTCAATCCCCCCCACCACAAAACCCTAGCATCAACCCAAACCCCAAAACCCCCGTAAACCCTTGCACAATCCCCCCAACCCTCATCCTAGCATAAATTCCCCCAAACATAACCTAGAAACCCAATTCCACCCACTTTCCCTTTGCATAAATCCCCACCACAAAACCCTTTGATCAATCCAACCACCCATTTTTTCCCCCCCCTGGGCATCAATCCACCACAACAAAAAACCTGCATCAACCCAAACCCCCCCACAAAAACTAGCATCAATCCACCACCAATAATTTGCAAAATCCCACCCCCACAAACCTTAGTTTCCCCCCTCACCCCCACATAACCTAGCATCAACCCACCACCACTTTAACTAGCATCAATCCCACCACCTAACCTACATCAACCCCACCAACACAAACCCTTAGCATCAATCCACCACCCCAAAACCTAGCTTCAATCCACCCCCCCACAAAAATAGCTTCTTTTCCCCCCCCAAAACCTAGCATCAACCCCAACCCCCAAAACCTTTGCATAAAATCCCCCCACCACAAAAATTCTCCCCCCAATCAATCCCACCACCACAAAAACCTAGCAAAAACCCAAACCCCCCAAAAAAACCTAGTTTAAACCCCAACCACAACAAAAACCTAGCAAAAACCCCACCCCACAAAACCTTGGCATAAATTTCCCACCACCAAATAACCTGCAAAACCCCACCACCAAAACCCTTGCCCAACCCAAACCACCACAAAACCCTTTGCTCAATCCCCCACCAATAACCTAGCATCAACCCCCCCACCACATAACTAGCTTTCAATCCCACCCCCCCATAACCTAGCATCAATCCCCCCACCACTTTAACCTTTGCATCAACCCCAACCCCTCAAAACCCTAGCAAAATTTCCCACCACCAATTTGATCAATCCCACCCCCAAATAACCTGGGCACAACCCCACCCCCAAAACCTTAGCCCCAAATCCCACCACCACTAACCTAGCATCAACCCCCACCACCACAAAAAACCTAGCATAACCCACCCCCATTTCCCCAGCCCCAATCCCCCCCACCCATAACCCGCATCAATCCCACCCCCCTTTCCCTAGCATCAACCCCACCCCAAAAACCCACCCACAATCCCCCCACCACATAACCTAGCATCAATCCCACCACCACTTTAACCTAGCATCAAACCCCCAAAAAACATAAACTAGTTTTAAATCAAAACCCAAAAACCACCAAAAATTAAAACCCCCTCCTAGCATCAACCCCACCCCCCAAAACCCTAGCATCAATCCCCCCACCATAACCTAGCATCAATCCCCCCAAAACCCACATAACCTAGCATCAACCCACCCCCACAAAACCTAGCATCAATCCCACCACCCCCATAAACCTAGCTTTAAATTTCTCCCCACCAATAAACCTAGCTTAAAATCCCCCCCCACAAAACCTAGCATCAATCCCCCCACCACAAAAACCTAGATAAACCCCACCACCACAAACCCTAGAATCAATCCCCCACAAAAATTAGCAAAATCCACCACCCCCCAAAACCCAAACCCCCATAACAAAGCTTTAAATCCCCCCCCAAATTTAACCTAGCATAAACCCCCAACCACCAAAAACCTAGCTTAAATCCCACCAAATAACCTAGCACCCAATCCCACCCCCACATAACCTAGCTTAAATTTTCCACCCCCACAAAAACCTTGCATAAATCCCCTCCTCCACTTAACCCCCCCCCAGCTTTCAATTTTAACCACAAATAACCTAGCATAAATTTCCCCCCACCAAACCCTTTAGCTTCAACCCCCCAAAACCACGAAAACCTGGGGCATCAATCCCCCCCAACAAACCCTTGCATAAATTTCCACCCCCACATAACCTAGCATAAATCTACCACCACAAAAACCTAGCTTTCCAATCCCACCACCACAAACCCTTTGCAAAAAATCCCCCCAACCACTTTAACCTACCCATCAACCACCCCCCTAAAACCTTTGCTTTAAATCTCCCCCACCAAAAAACCCTGGGAAATCAATCCCCCCAAACCACAAAACCCTAGCATAAAATCCCACCACCAAACAAAACCCAGCATCAATCCCCCCCCCACAAAACCCCTTGCATCAATTTCACCCCCACAAAACCCTTTGGCATAACCCCACCCACTTTCCCTAGAAACAATCTCACCCCAAAAACCCCCCCCCGTTTCAACCCCACCCCACAAAAACTAGCATCAATTTTCCCCCCAAACAAAACCCTGGGCATAAAACCCCACCAACAAAAACCAAGCTTCAATCTCACCACCACAAAACCCCTAGCATAAACCCCAACCCCCAACATAACCTAGCTTCAATCCCCCCACCACAAAAATTTGGCTTCAATCTCCCCCCAAATTTAAACCTAGCTTTCATCCCCCCAAACCAAATCCTAGCATAAAATCTCACCCCACAAAACCTTGCATCAATCCACCCCCAACATAACTAGCATCAATCCCCACCACACAAAAACCTAGCATCAATCCCCCCAACCAAAAAACCCCTAGCACAATTCCCCCAACCACAAAAATTTGCCTTCCAACCCCACCCCCAACAAAACCAAAGATCAATCCCCCCACCACATTCCCCTAGCTCAATCCCCCCCAACCCACAAAACCCTAGATCAACCCTCCCCAACACTTTCCCCCTAGCATCAACCCCCACCCCCATCCCTGAAATCAATTCCCCCCACAAAAACTAGAATCAATCCCCCAAACCACAAAACCCTAGCTTTCAATCTCACCCCACATAACCTAGCAAAAACCAAACCACCCAAAACCCTTTGCTAAAATCTACCACACAAAACCTAGCTTCAATCCCCCCAAACCCTTTCCCTAGCCCCCAAACCCCACCCCCAACAAAACCTAGCATCAATCTCCCCCACCAAAAAACCTAGCTTCAACCCCCACCACAAAAAACCTAGCATCAATCCCCCCACCACATAACCTAGCATAAATCTCACCCCAAAAACCCTGGGCTAAATTCCCACCACCACATAACCTAGCTCAATTCCCCAAACCACATACCTAGCATCAACCCCACCCCCACAAAACCCTAGAAATAAATCCCACCACCAAAAACCCTCCCATAAATCCCCCCCAACCACTTTAACCTAGCATAATCCCCCCCACCACAAAAAAAAACCTTTGATCAATCCCCCCAAACCAATAACCTAGCATCAATCCCCCCAAACCCAATAACTTGCATCAATTTCCCACCCAACAAAAACCTACCCATCAATCCCACCACCAAAAACCTAGCATCAATCCCCCCACCCAAAACCTAGCATAAATTAGAAAGTTTCGCCTTTAAAAAAAAAATTTAAAGTTAGACCCCAATTACATTTTCTAAAAAATTGGGAAAAAATTTTTTAAAAAACCAAATAAATAAGGTAAAGGGAAATTTTAATTTTTGAACAATTTTTAAGCCATGTTTTTGCCACCTGGGGGGAAATTTTACGTCTGGTTTTGTTAATTTTAATTTTTCTTAAAATTTCCCAGTTTTTTTGCCCCTTCCCAGACTAAAAAGGACCAATTTTTGACTGTTTCGGGGGTTTTTAACCCGAATTTTGGAATTTAAACCCTTCCCCCCCATATCCCCCCCCAAATTTGCCCTACTGAAGTCCCCCAGCTCAGGAACAGTTTTTTCCACCGGTTGTTCAAAAACAAAATTCAAAGTGATGGAATGTGACGGGGAAAAACTAAAGGCTGTGTGAGGAAATTTAGGGAACAAGGGACCCCTAGGTCAGGTTTTCAGGGGACCGAGCCGCGGGGGCGTTGCCCCCCGGAATGCCCCCCAGGTTTTTTTTCCCCCGAAAAAAAAAATTTATACCTAATTTACAAAAAAAGGTAAAAAGACTTTGTGTTGAACCCCAGTTTTTTTTTTTAAAAGAAGAAAATGCCATAAAAGATCCCTTTGTGACGGTGGGCACAAAAAACATAAAAACGGTTGGGTGTGGTTTTGGGTCGGGGACCTCAGGGGTGAGTTCCGGGAAGGTCCTCATAAAATGTAAAACCAATGAAGGGAAATACGACGTCCCAAACTGTATTTCCTGATCTTTTTAAATTGATTCACACACAACACACAAAAACCCACCACACACACACACACACACCCCCCACAAAAACACACACAACCTACCGTGTTTTGTAAAAATGATCCATGTTTATTTATAAGGGTTTGCTTTCCGAAGGAATTCGCCCGATTATTTTTTTTTGGCTTTCCTTTGTTCAAAGTTACAAATGATACCCAAGGAAAACCAAAAAAATGCCACTTTAGATCGGCTTAAAATTCCACCCTTTGGTGTTCCCGCACCCAGAGAAAGGTACGGAGTGTTTCGGGGCCCCGGTTTGGTCCCAAAATTTTATCATTTTTTTGGGCCCGGGCACCCGGGAGGCGGGTCTGGGCCCGGGCCGGGGGGGGTTGAAGTCACCCCCGGAAGTTACCCCAAAGGAAACCCCATGAAATTTAACTTGGGTCGGTAGCCCTGTTTGATTTGCCCCTTTTTTCCGGAAGTGACTGGGGGAACCTGTTAATTTAAAACCCAGTAGGGTTTTGGGGCCCTGCCTGCATGCCCCATTTAATGCTGTTTAAACTGCCCCTTTTCCTTTTCAGGGGAAAGTGACTTAAAACCCTCCCCTCCCATGGGCCATGACCCAGTGTTTTTAAAACTCCCGTCTCTGTCCCAAAAAGTTTAATCCTATAGCTGAAAAAGCTCTAAGATTTTTTAAGACTGGGGACACACCGGGGGCCCTAATTACTGAGGTGCTCCCCTTTTCAGAGCGGTCCCTTCAAAACCCCCGTCATCAATTTTGAATTTGGGAAATTTTCCCAGCCCCCCAAAAAACGGGAAAATCCCTGAAAAGGGTTTTGAAACTGCAAATGGTTTGTCGATTACTGCTCCCTCTGACGGCAAAATGGTCCCAGATGTATGTTAAGGGAAGGGCTGGGACTTTCCCCACACTGTGTACTCTGGTAAATTGTGGAGAGCTCCCCACATTTTTTTGGCCATTTAAAAAAGGCCTCAGCCCATTATGCCCAAAAAAAGTCCAGTGTCGGGTATATGACCTGTGCCAAATTTCGGGGTGCCCGTCCCCTTGACGAGTTTTAGAAAACCTAGGTGGGCTAACCTGTTTCGCTTCTTCCCCCCAGGGTTTTGGGGAATTTAAGAAACAAAAAAGAAGGAACCCTACGCGGGGGCCTAGGGCCCAGGGCGGGGCCCGGCCCAAAGGGCTCCTCCCCGGTTAAACCCCCAATGCAAAAACCTAATCAGGTCGGTCAATTCATTTAAAGGAAGGGCCGGATCTGCCCTTGTCTTTACAGTTTGTCGGTCCAACTCAACCCCCCCACACCCACTCATGTTTTTTATAAGAACAAAGAACGAAGGAACACTGCAGCGGGCCTACGGGCCCCCTGCGAGGCGGGCCAAAAGTCCCCTACCGGCTTAAGCCAATGCACCCAACTAGTCAGGTCTGTATTTTAAAAACCTTTTTTTAAAGTACACAACGTTCGGGCCCTCTTACTGTATTGGGAGTTGTTCCATTATCCAAACTTATTACCAAACAGTACTTCCTTACCCTTTCCCTAAACTGAATTTTTCAAATTTAAAAAATTTGTGGGGGAGTCCTGTCTAGGCAGTTTTTCAGACAGTTTACACCCCCTTTATTTTTCCTGTTTTCCCATTTATCCCCTCAATATATCCCATAATTTACGTCTTTTTAGAGAGTGCAGATTCAGGGCCCTTGTCTATTCATTGAAAAAGTCAATGGTCCAAGTCGGCCCGAAAGTCTCGAAAGCTTCTCTTTTTAAATTGGGGTATTTGTGTTTTTTCCAGTACGGTATTGTGCCTTTTGTTATTTACCCCAAATTCCCCTAGACACCATTCTTTTCCTACCCCCCTTTGGGCGATGCTACATTGTTGGGATCCCCCTTAGCTTAAATGAAATTATTGTGCCCTGTATTATCTAGCAGTCTTCTCTTACCCTTCCCATTTTCTTTTCCCCCAGCACTAGCAGATAATGGGCTTTTTCCCCATTACCTGACATGTTTATCCAGCCTGTTGACTATGCCCCCAAACCGCTGGGGGAAAACACTCTATCTTTCTTTTTTATTCCTATTACAAAAGCCCGGGCATATTCTTCTGAGTCACCAACCACAAGAATGCGCTTACCTCATTGCAGGGGCAGTTGTACCTTACTTTCCATGGCCACTGAGTACATTCATCTGAAGAAAAGAGATAAGGGCAAATTTCTACCTTCAGATCTTCACTCTTAATTTCCTTACTCTGATGAACCTCCAATTACTGTGAACCACCACGCCACTTGTAGCAGGTGCTGGGGTGCACTTCAGCTGGAGCCGTTGCTGCCTCCCCACCTACAGCTCCTCACAGCGAGAGCAACTGAACCTCACTGCTAGGAAGCCTCATTCCCCACAACTCCAGCCACCTCACACGCTTCCCAGACCCATTAAGGTGGACCTTCAGCCTCATATCTTCTTCCTGGAGAAGCAAGACCTCACTCTTCAAACTCTCCACCTCAATTTTAAACATGCAGAGCACAGCCATGCTTTGTAAACCGTCCACGTCTCCGTAGTAGTACCAGTTCCTAGTAAACCAGTCACCATTAACCAGTGTACCAGTAGTGACTCACTTACCAACCATCTGTGTGAAGTCATTGGACTGTATTCAATTGCTGCTGACATGCAGATTTCAAACTACCCTCAACATAGGCACAATGAGTCAGTCGTAGTTAGCCAGCAAGAGAGAGACAGGTCGGCTGTTGGCGCTTCCCCATACTTCCGTTATAAAATATTACGTACTACCAGCCTACGTGGAGTATTCTTACCTTCCCACGTTTCGAAAACCCACATGATAAATGGTGGCACCGGTGTGGGCGTGGATATAAGGGTATTTCAGACGTTAGAAGATGTGGGGAGCGGCAGGTCAAAGGTGAACCGTCGCCACCTCCATCGGTACCCTCACTCACCCTCACCACTCCAGCCTGCAAGCCTGTTGCAGCCGTTTTTCATGCTTCCTGGCTTAGTTGTGTGCTCAATCTCGAGGGGTTGGACCCGATTTTGAATTAAGCCAGTCAGTAAGCCAGACTGGGGAAGTGAATGCTAGTCAGCCTACCTCAGCTACCATCCAGCTGTCTCCTGTCATCACTGATCCTTCATTTGCTGTGTGCATCGTTACACGTCTTAGTCAGCCATTTTGTGAGTTAAGCCAGTCAGCCAGCCAAGCTTCTAAACCCAGCTGAGAGAGGAGAATTAGCACACAAGTTCCTCTGAAGTATTGTCTCATATATCGCAGTTGGATGATGCTAAGAGGTGGTCTTCACATCCCTGTGGCATAGAGTGGCTTAAAGCCACCTTCGTGAGTGGTAGGAGTGTGCGCCAGGTGAGTAACAGGCGAGTGTCCGGCTCCATCACCCACCGACATACTATTCATCGCATCTACCTGTGGCTGTTTGCACCCTTGTAACGGGTCCTAGTATGGTTTTGGACTCACTTAATTGGTCAAGAGATTGTAGCTGAGCACCAACGATAAAGCAGTTATGTGAGTTCACCGAGAAAGCGCATTTTTCGACGACAGTGTGATGTAGGTGTGTTCCTCACCAGAAGGACAACCTCCCCTCCTCACTAGTCACTCCGTCTTCTACTCCAGGACTTCAGTGATAATTTTTAGAGACATTTTCCTGCATTTAAAGACATTTGCGTGTGGAGAATTTACAGTGAGTTTTTGTGTACTCTAAACCTTGTGTTGCAGTGTTAGGACTCCGTGTTTCTTTGACTCATTATTTTTGCTATTATTTTTCAGTGTAATCTTATCTCATACTTTATATCGGTGTTTTTTTTGATGCTACTCTCTTTCTTAGTAATTATTACTGTGTCAGTGTACCAGTCAGTCATTCGTGTGAAGTATTTCATTCATTTTTTTTTTTTTTGTGTATTTTCCTTTTCAGCATTGTTTCTCAAGTATTTGTCTTGTAGTTCATTGCAATGATATCACCAGTATACCAAATTAATCATTTATTTCTATGTGTACCTTTTTTTTCGTAACCAGCAGTGTCTATTCCCTGATTCTTTTGCAGACTTGTGAACATTATTTTTGCCAGCAATTATTTGTCTTATCTGTCACAGCAGATTTTGTTGTAAGGAATATACTAAAAAAAAAAAATGACGGGGAGACCCTCATCCCATTCACCGGATCAATCTGTTTACCAGTTTGAAGGAGAAAGACTTAGCTCCCACGGACTTCCCTGATGAAGTCAGCGTTTGTTGACTCTGTTGAACAAAGTCGTAAAAGCCATTGCCTTACCAGGTGAGAAGATGGGTATAACGAATTATTGTCCCTCGTATTCCACTCTGAACCTGAGTACTAGCCTATCTATATAACTGCATACAGAATGCCTCATTACAAGTTGCTGTCACAGAAGAATTGCTCAAGCAAACTTGATGATGGAGTTATGCACCTAGCAATTCAACGTGAATGTGCCATTGTTCCTAGACCTATGAGGATGGTACTTGGCGCCCAGTAATGGATTTTTGGAAGTTAAATGCAAAACTTTTCCGTCGCTTCCCATTTCCCTGTATGGGTGATTTTTTTCAAATTTTGGAGTAACAAAGTCTTTTCAACTGGTTTTGTTAAAGGGTTTTGGCAAGTCCTTTCGAGGAAAGCAAGGCTAACTGCATTTCCACTTAAGGTTTTTCATTTCCCTTAGGCTTTTGGATTACGTCCTCCCTATAGTTCAAGGTCATGACTAATATTTTTAGAGGTTATAGGAAATGCTTAGGGTTACTTGATGAGTAATCGCATTTTAAAAAGTGGACACACTTGAAAGCTTGATGAATTGGTAAGCTTAAAAGAAGCCATTTAAAGTTTCAAAGTCTAAATGTCAAATTTTCGATGAAATTAAGTTTCTTGGTCAGTAGCCCTTAGAGGGTTGACTGCCCCAAGAAAAGTAAACTGCAGTACAAAATTTTTCCCAACCCAAAATGTGATCCCGTAAGATTTTGTGGGTTAGGGTTTTTATAGTTTTTATTGCTTTTTTCTTCCATGCTGCCCCTTTAGTTGTTAAGAAAGTGTCCTTTTGTTTGGACTTCGTCAAAAAAGGCTTCCCAAATCTAAAAAAAAATAAAATTTGCCCAATTTTGAAATTTCAGATTTTTTTAAACCCCTTTTATCTGAAACTGATGCTGTTATTGGCATAGGGCCGACTAGTCAGAAGGGCCGGTGGAAGTACAACCGTTGATTTGCTACCAGTCTTTCAAAGGTGAACGTAAATTTTCAGTAATGAGCAAGAAGTTTGCAATAGTAGGTCTTTAAAACACTTCCGGGCTTATTTATCAGTATTGTTATGTTTGACAGACCCCGCTCCCCTGAAATTAGCCAAAGGGAATTTTGGTCCTTTATCCAAGAGTTCAATCCCCCCTTTGCTTTTTTGGCAAGTAAATGTAGTGGATGCCCTTTTGCGCATGTTTTTTAGTAATGGACCTCCCTTTAGTGTGAAGATTAAAGAATGTCAACGAACAGATCCCCTGTGGTTGGTGTGACATTCCTGCTGGAAGTTTATTCTACTGTGAAGCCCCAGCCCTCAGTGACTTTGTCAGAACCAAAAAATTACTGTACGAAAAGCCAGTTGGGTACTCCCAGAGAAAAAGTTACCCGTTTTTTAATTCCCAGTCATAGTGAATGTGCCTTCAGCTAGTTCACGATTTTTACCCGGGTTGCCCCCCTGGTATGGAACTTCGTAAAAAAGAGATTTAAATACTTTTGGCTCGTTGGCAATGATTTTTGGTATGTTAAAAATGTAGTGTTGATGAAATAAAGGGAATGCTAATGGTCCTAAACCAAACAAGTTTTCCAACACTAGCGAACTGGGAAAGGTTGGCTAGATTTTTTAACTAATTTCCCAAAGTTCCCCCCAGGAACAAAAACCCGTGGTTTGGTGCCCTTTCACCGATATTGGAGTTAGTTCCTTGCAGATAAGACTGCCCAGACAGTAGCTTTTAATTTTTAAAAAACCATCTGCCCCAAATTTTTTGAAATGGGGGGGAATTTTTTGTTTTTAAAATTTTCCCCGA
>NC_069430.1:22702628-22834491 GCF_026875155.1 Cherax quadricarinatus | reverse complement strand
ATAATATTATAATAATAATATTTTATTTCCAAGTACATGTACAAGGTATACAGTCCTAGCTGACATCAATGACATACTACTGTATAGAAAGCCCCTTGTTATGCTGAACATTTCGGGCAAATTAGGTCAGTTTTGTCCCAGGATGCGACCCACACCAGTCGACTAACACCCAGGTACCCATTTTATACTGATGGGTGAATATGGACAGCAGGTGTCTTATATAAAACACGTCACTAATGTTATCCAGCCGTACCAGAGATTCGAACTCCGGACCCCAGTGTGTGAGTTGAGTGCGCTAGCGATCAAGCTATGGGACACGAGATCGACCTACGTGCACTCGGTAGACTTCAAACCCAATTCACCACTCCTCCACGTCTTTGTGAAGTGTGTTAAGTCAGTAATTACTGTTTTTTTTAAGCAGGGGACAAGTCGTTACCGTCAAATTACCAGCCAATAAGCCTGACCTCAATTGTAGGCAAATTACCGGAGTCAATTATGGCTGATACTATAAGAAGCCATCTTGATAAACATAATTTGATTAATGGTAATCAACGTGGATTCACAAGGGGCCGTTCCTACCTACTTTACTTTCTTCAGGAAAAAATAAATCATCATGATTATTTCAGTAAAGCTTTTGAGGCTCTTTATTACGATAGAAAATTCGATAATATTTATTTGGACTTCAGTAAAACTTTTGACAGTGTACCGTACCAGAGACTGTTAAAGTGGCGGCTCATGGTATTGCGGGGAAAATGCTGCCATGGAGCGAGTCGTGGCTCACCAACAGGAAGCAGTGTGTATAAATGGGGTAAAATCTGAGTGGGAATCATTACGATTCCTCAAATCTGAGTGGGGATCATCATGAGTCCTAAAATTTGAGTGGGGATCATAATGAGTCCTAAAATCTGAATGAGGATGATCATGATTCCTAAAATTTGAGTGGTTATCATCATGATTCCTAAAATCTGAGTGGGGATCATCATGAGTCCTAAAATTTGAGTGGGGGTCATCATGATTCCTAAAATCTGAGTGGGGACCATCATGTTCGCAATAAAGCTCACAGAATCCTTGGCTTCATATCAAGAAGCATAAATAATAGGAGTCCTCAGGTTGTTCTTCAACTCGATATATCCTTGGTTAGACCTCATCTAGATTGCTGCTCAGTTCTGGTCACCGTATTACAGAATGGATATAAATGCTCTGGAAAACGTACAAAGGAGGATGACAAAGTTGATCCCATGTATCAGAAATCTTCCTTATGAGGATAGACTGAGGTCCCTGAATCTGCACTCTCTTGAAAGGCGTAGAATTAGGGGGGATATGATTGAAGTGTATAAATGGAAGACAGGAACAAATAAAGGGGATGAAGAATTGAGACACTTATGCAACACATGGGAATCTTTATTGAAGAAACGTTTCGCCACACAGTGGCTTCATCAGTCCAAAACAAAGTAGAAATGTGATGAATGGTTTGAAAAACCGACAAGTTGAAGATTGAGACACTTATGCAGCATATGGAAATCTTTATTCCATATGCTGCATAAGTGTCTCAATCTTCAACTTGTCGGTTTTTCAAACCATTCATCACAACTGTCGGACACTGCAGCATCATGGGATCTTGTTACAAAGAATTCTTCAACACTTGTTCAACCTTTGGACGAAGACCTACTTCGACTAGTGGATGGTACCACTGTGACCCCGCCTCCATCTGCTTCACGTCACCTCACTACAGTATATGAGCCACGTCTACGGCCCTATGCTGTACATTCTACAAGATTGATGGACTGAACACATCGACTCCAGGTTGAGGGACTGATTACCTCATTCTCCTCCTCTCCTTACGCCTTCCTCTTTGTATTGGACTGATGAAGCCACTGTGTGGCGAAACGTTTCCTGAATAAAGATTTCCATATGCTGCATAAGTGTCTCAATCTTCAAAGTAGAAATGGGTAAGGAGAGTAGAAGTTTGAGGTAATCAGTCCCTCAACCTGGAATCGATGTGTTCAGTCCATCACTTAAGCTTGTCGGTTTTCTAAACCATTCATCACATCTGTCAGACACTGCAACATCATGGGATCTTGGTACAAAGACTTCAACGCTTGCCCAACCTTTGGACGACGACCTACTTACACTAGTGGCAGGTCCCACTGTGATCCCGCCTCCTCCTGCTTCAACTCATCTCACTGCAGTATATAAGCCACCTCTCTGGCCCTGTGCTGCACTTCCTACAAGAGTGATGGACTGAACACATCGTTTCCAGGTTGAGGGACTGATTACCTCAAACTTCTCCTCTCCTTACCCATTTCTACTTTGTATTGGACTGATGAAGCCACTGTGTGGCGAAACGTTTCTTCAATAAAGATTCCCATGTGTTGCATAAGTGTCTCAATTCTTCAACTTGTCGGTTTTCAAAACCATTCATCACACACAAAATAAAGGGGATGTAAATAGCGTGCTATAAATATCTAGCCAAGACAGGACTCGGTTTAAGTTGGAAAAATTTAGATTCGGGAAGGATATAGGAAAGCACTGGTTTGGTAATAGAGTTGTGGATGAGTGGAACAAACTCCCGAGTACAGTTATTGAGGCTAAAATGTTGTGAAGTTTTAAAAAATAGGTTAGATAAATACATGAGTGGGTGTGGGTGGGTGTGAGTTGGACCTGACTAGCTTGTGTTACTGGGTCGAATACCGTGCTCCTTCCTTAAGTGAATGTGACCTGACCTGACTAGGTTGGGGCATTGGCTTAAGCTGGTAGGAGACTTGGACCTGCCTTGCATGGGCCAGTAGGCCTGCTGCAGTGTTCCTCCTTTTTTATGTTATGTTCGTATTATTTAAAATTTAAGTATTTTTTTGCATAAATCCTGGACTGTAGAGTCAGAAAAAAAGAATATTTGTCCTATATTTATATAATATCAAATTCGGTGGGGAAGCGCTAAACCCACAGGGGTGACGCAGCTACTGGAGAATGGGAGACAATCCGGTGAGAGAGAGAGGACGAGATTTCATTTTTTGTTGACACTGAGCCTGACCATCACTACTGACATCAGTGACGTCAGTTACTGAGATGAATGCAAAATAATTGCCTCCGTGTGTTGTTTCAATCCCTACTCAAATTTCTTGCCGTCTGATCCCACTCTCTCATCCCCCCTCCGGCCTGTTCCCACTCTTATCCTCCCTCCGGCCTGTTCCCAACCTCATCCCACTCTCTCATTCCCCCTCTGGCCTGTTCCCACTCTCATCCCACTCTCCCCACACTCTCATCTTCCCTCCAGGATCTTCTCGCTCTCGTCACGCACTCATGGAGAGGCCAAGAAGGTGATGTAAAGGACTGGAAGGATATTGGTGAGATTAGTGGTTGGGAGGACAAAAAAAGAAAAGGGTTAGAGGAGAGGATAAAGAGGAGGAGAAGGAAGAAGAGGACGAGGAGGAGGATGAGGAGTTGGAGGAGGATGAGGAGTTGGAGGAGGAGGAGGAGGAGGAGGAGGAGGAGGAGGAGGAGGAGAAAAGTGGTTATAATTGTGCCACGAGCAAGTTTTTGTTTTTAAGGTAAAATAACTAATACACCCGAAATGGAAGACGGTAGAAACAACTTAAACAGCAGAGAGAATATCAGGAGTCAGTCTGGATGAAGACTCTCACTCATTCCAACTATTAAGACTCGGCAACAAATTCGTCTTATGCCAGTAATCAGCAGAACCGACCAGACTAGAGAATATTCAAGACCTCACATGTTGTGTACGAATCTCCACGACTATGGTGCTGTTCGCACCTACTCCTAGGTTGAGGGACTGATTACCTCATCTTCTGTACATAGTTCTACTGTCTTCAAGTTATGTCCTAGAATTTGTATTGATAAAGCCACTGGATGGCGAAACGTCTACAATAAAGATACCCAGATGTTGCACATGTCTTAATCTCAAGACCTCACATATTCATGAGTGACGGTGATTTGGTATGGAACATAATAATGATGTGGATGATAAACTCAGACCACAACCTATCAGGAGATCAGACTCATATACTCACCTCTTCTACTCGACAAAACTCACTCGTGAAGGTGTGTTTAACATATATAACTTTTACAATAAGAATATCAACTGGGAGCTAATATATAGCGAGTGATAATGTCCTTGTAACTACAGCAAGATAAACGATAAACAGAACTTCCGGAGGCTGCCATACCTGGAGTTTACCTGGAGAGAGTTCCGGGGGTCAACGCCCCCGCGGCCCGGTCTGTGACCAGACCTCCTGGTGGATCAGAGCCTGATCAACCAGGCTGTTGCTGCTGGCTGCACTCCAACCAACGTACGAGCCACAGCCCGGCAGGTCAGGAACCGACTTTAGGTGCTTGTCCAGTGCCAGCTTGAAGACTGCCAGGGGTCTGTTGGTAATCCCCCTTATGTATGCTGGGAGGCAGTTGAACAATCTCGGGCCCCTTACACTTATTGTATGGTCTCTTAACGTGCTAGTGACACCCCTGCTTTTCATTGGGGGGATGGTGCATCATCTGCCAAGTCTTTTGCTTTCGTAGTGAGTGATTTTCGTGTGCAAGTTCGGTACTAGTCCCTCTAGGATTTTCCAGGTGTATATAATCATGTATCTCTCCCGCCTGCGTTCCAGGGAATACAGGTTCAGGAACCTCAAGCGCTCCCAGTAATTGAGGTGTTTTATCTCCGTTATGCGCGCCGTGAAGGTTCTCTGTACATTTTCTAGGTCAGCAATTTCACCTGCCTTGAAAGGTGCTGTTAGTGTGCAGCAATATTCCAGCCTAGATAGAGCAAGTGACCTGAAGAGTGTCATCATGGGCTTGGCCTCCCTAGTTTTGAAGGTTCTCATTATCCATCCTGTCATTTTTCTAGCAGATGCGATTGATACAATGTTATGGTCCTTGAAGGTGAGATCCTCCGACATGATCACTCCCAGGTCTTTGACGTTGGTGTTTCGTTCTATTTTGCGGCCAGAATTTGTTTTGTACTCTGATGAAGATTTAATTTCCTCGTGAAGAGCTCTGTTCCACGAGGCACAGTACTCGCCCCCATCTTATTCCTTATCCTCATATCAGACATAGACAGAGATATACACCACAGCACCGTATCATCCTTTGCGGATGATACTAGGATCTGCATGAGGCTGTCATCTGCTGAGGACGTGGTTAACCTCCAAGAAGATATAAACGAAGTTTTCCAGTGGGCAACGGTAAACAATATGATGTTCAATGAGGACAAATTCCAACTACTCCGTTATGGAAAACTGGAGGAGATAATAACTAGAACAGAGTATACTACTGACTCCGGCCATACAATAGAACGGAAAAATAATGTAAGGGACCTGGGAGTAGTAAGGGTCTGAGGATCTCACTTTCAAGGATCACAACAGTGCCGCGATCACAAGTGCAAAGAAAATGATAGGATGGATAATGAGAACTTTCAAACGAGAGATGCCAAGCCAATGATGATCCTTTTCAAATCACTTGTTCTCTCTAGGCGGGAAATACTGCTGTACATTAACATCTCCATTCAAAGCGGTTTGAAATCGCAGATCTAGAGAGTGTACAGCGATCCTTTACTGCACGTAAAAGTTCTGTCAAGCACCTTAAATTTCTGGGAACGCTTGGAAGCACTTGATTTGTACTCGTTGGAGCGCAGGAGGGAGAGATATATCAATAATCTAAAACTTGGAAAAATCTTGGAAGGAATGGTCCCAAATTTGCACACAGAAATCACTCCCTACGAAAGCAAAAAAACTGGGCAGGCGTTTGCAAAATGCCCCCAATAAAAAGTAGGGGTGCCATTGGTACACAAAGGGAAAACACCATAAGTGTCCGGGGCCCAAAACTGTTCAACAGCCTCCCATCAAGCATTAGGGGAATTGCCAATAAACCCCTGGCTGCCTTCAAGAGAGAGCTGGACAGATACCTAAAGTCAGTGCCGGATCAGCCGGGCTGTGGCTCGTACGTTGGACTGCGTGCGGCCAGCAGTAACAGCCTAGTTGATCAGGCCCTGATCCATCGGGAGGCCTGGTCATGGACCGGGGCGCGGGGGCGTTGATCCCCGGAATAACCTCCAGGTAACCAGGTATGCCACGTCAGTGATGATATTCTTCGGGTCACTCCTCTCTAGATTGAAATATTGTTGCGTACTAACAGCCTCCTTCAACGCAGGCGAAATTGTAGAGCTGGAAAATGTACAAAGAACCTTAATTCAGCTGAGCACGTAAATTACTGGAAGACCCAGAAGCTCCTGGAAGTGTTCTCCTCAGAACGTAGGCCAGAAAGATAGTCTACATCTGGAAAATACTGGAGGAACAGAAATAACTACAATGAACACAAGAGGCTTGACAGAAGGTGCAGGATAATTCTGTTGATCAACGGGGGAGCGATGAGTGCAGAGAGAGAGAGCTCAATAAGTATAAAGGGACCTCGACTCTTCAACACCTTCCCTTCCCAGACTGTCTTCAAGAGGGAAGTCGACAAATTCCTCAAATCGGTTCCCGATTAGCCGAGGTGTGGCGCATACATTGAGCCACGGGTGGCGGATACCAAGAGCCTGATCGATCAGGCCAGCGGCCAGGAAGCCAGTTCTGGGAGCAGGCCGCGGGGGCAGTGACCTGAAGCGACAACAAGTAACCTACACGTAACGACGCCACCACCACCACCTCTACCACTATTCCCACTACTACCACCACCCTCACTACTACATGTACCCCACACTGTTACCACCAACCCCACAACTACGACTACTACTAGCATCTACTACTACTAGGACTACTACTAGCACCTCTACCAGCAAGCAGTAGGCCTGATCTGAGACCGGGCCGCGGGAGCATGACTCTTGCGGCCCCGGTCCTGGACACCTGATCCTCAATCCCACCACACATAACCTAGCATCAATCCCACCACCACATAACCTAGCATCAATCCCCACCACATAACCTAGCATCAATCCCCCACCACATAACCTAGCATCAATCCCACCACCCCATTTAAACCCAGCATCAATCCACCACCACATAACCTAGCATCAATCCCACCACCACATTTACCTAGGGATCAATCTCACCACCACATAACCTAGCATCAATCCCACCACCACATAACCTAGCATCAATCTCACCACCACATAACCTAGCATCAATCCCACCACCACATAACCTAGCATCAATCCCACCACCCATAACCTAGCATCAAACTCACACCAAAATAACCTTGCATCAATCCCACCACAAAACCTAGCATCAATCCCACCACCACATAACCTAGCATCAATCCCACCACCACATAACCTAGCATCAATCCCACCACCACATAACCTAGCATCAATCCCACCACCACATAACCTTGCATTTAATCCCACCACCCAAAACTAGCATCAATCCCACCAACACATAAACCTAGCATCAACCCCACCACCACATTAAACCTGCATCAATCCCACCACCACATAACCTAGCCCTCAAACCCCAAACCACCACATAACCTAGCACCAATCCCCCCACCACATAACCTAGCATCAATCCCACCACACATAACCTAGCATCAATCCCACCACCCCCATAAAACCCAGCATCAGTCCCACCACCACATAACCTAGCATCAATCCCACCACCACATAACCTAGCATTTAATCCCACCACCACATTAACCTAGCATCAATCCCACCACCACATAACCTTAGCATCAATCCCACCCCCACATAACCTAGCATCAAACCCACCACCACATAACCTAGCATCAATCCCACCACACATAACCTAGCATTTAATCCCCCCACCACATAAAACCTAGCATCAAACCCACCACCACATAACCTAGCATCAATCCCACCACCCATAACCTAGCATCAATCCACCCACCACATAACCTAGCATCAATCCCCCCACCACATAACCCAGCATCAATCTCACCCCACAAAACCTAGCATCAATCCCAACCACCACATATCCTAGCATCAATCCCACCACCCAATAACCTAGCATCAATCCCACCACCACATAACCTAGCATCAATCCCACCACCCCCAAAAACCTAGCATCAATCCCCACCACCCATAACCTTGCATCAATCTCACCACCACATAACCCAGCATCAATCCCACCACCCACATACCTAGCATCATCCACCACCACAAACCTAGCATCAATCCCACCACCACATAACCTAGCATCATTTCCCACCACCACAATAACCTAGCATCAATCTCACCACCACATAAACCTAGCATCAATCCCACCACCACATAAACCCAGCATCAATCCCACCACCCCATTTAAACCCAGCATCAATCCCACCACCACATAAACCCAGCTTTAATCTCACCACCACATAACCTAGCATCAATCCCACCACCACATAACCTAGCATCAATCCCACCACCACATAACCTAGCATCAATCTCACCACCACATAACCTAGCATCAATCCCACCACCACATAACCTAGCATCAATCCCACCACCACATAACCTAGCATCAATCCCACCACCACATAACCTAGCATCAATCCCCCCCACACCATAAACCCAGCATCAATCCACCACCACATAACCTAGCATCAATCCCCCCACCACATAAACTAGCATCAATCTCACCCACATAACCTAGCATTTAATCTCACCCACCACATAACCTAGCATCAATCCCACCCACAAAACCTTTGCATCAATCTCACCACCACATAACCTAGCATCAATCCCACCACCACATAACCTAGCATCAATCCCACCACCACATAACCTAGCATCAATTAGACAAGTTTCACCGTGAAGAAAAATAAGTTAGACGCCAATTTACATTTTCAAAAATCTGATTTATATCAAACCATAAATACGATAAAGAGGGAAATTAATATTTCTGACCAATAAGCATGAATGTCCACCTCGAGAATTTCAAGTCTGGTATGTAATCTTATTTCTTATTTCCCAGTGTTATTGACTACAGATCTGAAGGAAGGAAACCTTTGAAGCTGTCGTAGGTGATGAACCTGTAATGGAATACTTGACGATATTCTCATTGCCCTACTGAAGTCTCCCAGCTCAGACTGACAGATTTCTACACCTGATGTTCAAAACTTATGCTATGTGATGGAATGTGACAGGGAAACTCATGCTGTGTGATGGAATATGACAAGGGACACTAGGTCATGGTCATGGACCGAGCCGCGGGGGCGTTGACCCCCGGAATGCCCTCCAGGTAAGTTTTTCCTCGAAATATATACCTAATATACAATAAGGTAACAGCACATGCTGATGAACTCAGTTTATTTTTTTAAGAAGAAACATGCCATCAACGATACCCGTGTGACGGTGGGCACATAACATCAACAACAGTCGTGTGGTTTTTGGGTACAGACCCTCAGAGGTGAGTTCCGTGAAGGTCCTCATACGCTGTACAACAATGACATGAAATACGATCGTGCGTATACTGTATCTCTCTGATCTATTTACGTGATCACCACACACACACACACACACACACACACACACACACACACACACACACACATACCGTGTGTGTGAAACTGATCCATGCTATTATATACGGTTTGGTACCGAAGGAATCTCGTCAGATTATTTTTTTCTGCTTCTCCTTTGTTCTAAGTTACAATATGATATCCAAGCGATAACCTGAAAATGCCACTTTAGATCGGCTTCAACTTCCAGCCTTGGTGTACCGCATACAGAGCAAGGTACGGAGTGTTACAGGGCCGTTTAGGTGCCAAATTTATCAGTTTTATTCAGGCCAGCAGCCAGGAGGCTGGTCTGGGACCGGGCCGCGGGTGAAGTCACCTCCGGAAGTTACTCCAGGTAAGCCATGCAATAACTTGGGTCAGTAGACCTGCTGCAGTGCCCCTTCCTTCTCACGTGAATGTGACTCGAACCTGCTAATTTAAACCAGTAGGTGATTTGGGCCTGCCTAGCATGCGCCAGTATGCCTGATATACTGCTCCTTCCTTCTTCAGTGGATGTGACTTGAACCTGCCTAGCATGGGCCAGTGAGCCAGTGTTCTTAACTGCAGTCTCTGTGCCAAAGTCTAATCCTTCATAGCTGCCACAGCTCTAAGACTTTAAGACTCGCGACACAGCCGAGGGCCTAATTACTGAGGTGCTCGCCTTTCAGAGCGAGTCCCTCGAAACTCGTCATCAATATGCAATTGGACATTCCAGCTCCCAACAAACAGGAATCCCCTGATAAACGGCTTTGAAACCTGCGATGGATAGTCGATTACTGCTGCCTCTGACAGCAAAATGGTGCCAGATGTATGTTAATGAACTGCTGGCGACTATCACCACACTGTGTAGCTCTGGTGAATATGTGGAGAGCTGCCACATATTTTTGGCCAGTAGAAGGCCTCAGAGATATGACCAAAAAAAGCTCCAGCGTCGGGTCATATGACCTGTGCCAAATTTCAGGTGTCCTGTCACCTGACGAGTCTTACGTAACCTAGGCTAGGCTAACCTGTTTCGCTTCATCACATCCATGGTCTGGAATATAAGAATACAAGAAAGAAGGAACACTACAGCAGGCCTACTGGCCCATGCGAGGCAGGTCCAAGTCTCCTACCGGCTTAAGCCAAGGCCCCAACCTAATCAGGTCAGGTCACATTCACTTAAGGAAGGAGCACGGCATCTGACCTAGTCGTACAAGCTAGTCAGGTCCAACTCACACCCACCCACACCCACTCATGTATTTATAAGAACATAAGAACGAAGGAACACTGCAGCAGGCCTACTGGCCCATGCGAGGCAGGTACAACTCTCCTACCGGCTTAAGCCAATGCACCCAACCTAGTCAGGTCATGTATTTATCCAACCTATTTTTAAAGCTACACAACGTTCTGGCCTCTATGACTGTACTTGGGAGTTTGTTCCACTCATCCACAACTCTATTACCAAACCAGTACTTTCCTATATCCTTCCTGAATCTGAATTTTTCTAACTTAAAACCATTGCTGCGAGTCCTGTCTAGGCTAGATATTTTCAGCACACTGTTTACATCCCCTTTATTTATTTCTGTCTTCCATTTATACACCTCAATCATATCCCCACTAATTCTACGTCTTTCTAGAGAGTGCAGATTCAGGGCCCTTAGTCTATCTTCATAGGGAAGGTTTCTGATACATGGGATCAACTTTGTCATCCTCCTTTGTACATTTTCCAGAGCATTTATATCCATTCTGTAATACGGTGACCAAAACTGTGCAGCATAATCTAAATGAAGCCTAACCAAGGATGTATAGAGTTGAAGAACAACCTGAGGACTCCTATTATTTATGCTTCTTGATATGAAGCCAAGGGTTCTATTAGCTTTATTGCGAACACTTATGCACTGTTGTCTTGGTTTCAGATTACTGCTAACCAGAACTCCTAAATCTTTTTCGCAATCCGTAATATTAAGATCTACATTATTTAGTTTATGTGTGGCATGGTTATTGTCCTGTCCAACATTTAGAACATTGCAGTTGTCTATATTAAACTGCATCTGCCACCTCTCCGACCACTGCATCTGTCTACTCAAATCTTCATGGAGTGCTCTAATGTCCTCGTCAGAATGAATTCGACGGCCTATTTTGGTGTTATCGGCAAACTTGCTGATGTCGCTCTTTATGCCCTCATCTATGTCGTTTATGTATATTGTGAACAGCAGGGGGCCCAACACTGACCCCTGTGGAACACCGCTCGTGACGCTTCCCCACTCTGATTTCTCCCCATTTATGCAAACTCTCTGCTGCCTATTTGTCAACCATGCCTCTATCCAGGAAAAAATTTCTCCTCCTATTCCATGTGCCTTAATTTTCCTCAATAGTCTCTGATGTGGGACCCTGTCAAAAGCCTTACTGAAGTCCATATACACAATATCATATTCATTATCATGATCTACCTCCTCAAATACCTTAGTGAAAAAAGTTAATAAATTCGTAAGGCAGGAACGCACCTTTCTAAAACCATGCTGAGATTCGTTGATTAATTTATGCTTTTCAAGGTGGCTACGGACTGCCTCGGCAATTATTGATTCCATAAATTTTCCCACTATGGAGGTTAGGCTTATTGGTCTATAGTTCGAAGCTAAGGACCTGTCACCTGCTTTGAAAATAGGTATCACATTTGCCATTTTCCACTTATCTGGCACCATGCCAGTTTGTAGTGATATGTTGAAAAGATTAGTCAAAGGTTTGCTAAGATCCTCTTTACATTCCTTTAGAACCCTTGCATACAATTCATCAGGGCCTGGGGATTTGTTAGATTTTAATTTATCTATTTGCCTAAGGACCATGTCACTTGTGACCCTAATCGTGCACAGTTTATTATCGTCCTGTTCCACATAATTTATCATTTCTGGAATATCGCTGGTATCCTCCTGTGTAAAAACTGAGAGGAAGTATGTGTTAAAACTTCTACACATTTCCTTATCACTGTCAGTGAGCTGACCCGAGGAACTTTTGAGTGGGCCTATTTTGTCCCTGATCTTACTTCTGTATACCTTAAAGAATCCTTTTGGGTTAGTCTTCGAATCTCTTGCAACTTTAACCTCATAATCTCTTTTTGCTTTTCTAATTCCTTTTTTATTTCTCTCTTTAACTGAATATATCGATTTCTTAATTGCCCCTCTCCTCTTTTGATTTGCCTATATATGCCTCTCTTTTGACCAATTATATATTTTAATCTATTGTTCATCCATTTAGGATCATTTTTGTTTGATCTGATTTCCGTATTTGGAACATAATTTGACTGAGCAGTTAGAACTATGCCCACCTACCATCACCACCTACCTGACCCTTAGTCAGGTCATTCCAGTTCAGCCCACCCAGGTAATTTTTCAGTCCTATGAAATCAGCCAAGCGAAGTCAGGGACAGAGACTTGATTGCCATTATTAGGGGAATTCCATGATATATTAAAACTGAGTGATTTGTGATCACTTTCCCCAAGCTCATCATTAACCTCAAGATTATTAATTAGTGTTTCCCTACTGGCAAGAACCAAGTCAAGGAGGTTATTTCCCCTAGTTGGCTCTGTCACAAACTGTTTTAAAAAACAATCCTGGATCGTATCAAGAAAGTCACCTGACTCTAAATTTCCTGTCAAATTGCTCCAGTCAATCTGTCTATAGTTGAAATCTCCCATTAGCACAACATTTTCGTATGTAGATGCCTTACGAATTTCTCCCATAGAAGTTTACTGCTCTCCCTATCAAGATTTGGGGCCCTGTAAATCACACCCAAAATTAGTTTTTCTCGGCCCTCGAGAAGCTGTAACCAAACAGATTCATAAATTAGACACATGTGCAACTCTTGGGTATCTTTATTGAGGAAACGTTTCACCACACAGTGGCTTCATCAGTCCATACGTATGAAAACTTGAAGAACAGGAGGAGAATGAGGTAATCAGTCCCTCAACCTTGAGTCGATGTGTTCAGTCCATCAATCTTGAATAGAATACGGCATATGAGCGGAGAAGCAGCTTATAAACTATATGGCAGGAGAGGTGCAGCAGTCATAGGTGGTGTCACATTTATTCAATGTGGAAGTAGGTCGTGCCCAAGAATTAGGCAAGCGAAGAATTCCTAAGTATTAAGATCCCAAGAAGTTGCAGTGTCTGACAGGTTTGTAGATGAATGGTTCAGAGAACCGACATGTTGATAAATTAGACACATGTGCAACTCTTGGGTATCTTTATTGAGGAAACGTTTCACCACACAGTGGCTTCATCAGTCCAAACGTAGGAGAAACTTGAAGAACAGGAGGAGAATGAGGTAATCAGTCCCTCAACCTTGAGTCGATATGTTCAGTCCATCAATCTTCGCTTGCCTAATTCTTGGGCACGACCTACTTCCACACTGAACAAATGTGACACCACCTATGACTGCTGCACCTCTCCTGCCATACGGTTTATAAGCTGCTTCTCCGCTCATATGCCGTATTCTATTCAAGATTGATGGACTGAACACATCGACTCAAGGTTGAGGGACTGATTACCTCATTCTCCTCCTGTTCAAGTTTCTCCTACGTATGGACTGATGAAGCCACTGTGTGGTGAAACGTTTCCTCAATAAAGATACCCAAGAGTTGCACATGTGTCTAATTTATCAACATGTCGGTTCTCTGAACCATTCATCTACAAACAGATTCAGTGGCTGACGCTTCTAATTTTATATCTTGTCTAACACAACAATTTAAATTGTCTCTGACATACATCGCTACTCCACCACCTTTCCTGTTGACCCTGTCAGTGTGAAATAATTTATAGCCTTGTATGTGACATTCAGAGGGCATCTCTCTATCTTTCAGATTGAGCCAGATCTCTGTTATAGCAGTAATATCTATGTTTCCTGCACTTGCAATTAATCTTAGCTCATCAATCTTATTTCTTACACTCCTGCTATTAGTATAGTAAACCTTAAGGGAGCTAGTCCCTTGCTGCCCTCTGCTGTCCCCCTTTGTTTGCTGACCTGATCTATTTTTTTTATTTATAACATCATGCTGAATGCCTTTTATACATTTACTGTTTCCAACCCTAGTGTTGCAACCTGCTTGTTTCCCACACACACCCATACCTCTATCTTCCATCAGTTTAAAATCATAGGCATTTCATCAATGGCCTTCTCAATCGAGTCTGCAAGTGCTACCACCCCAGCCCCAGAGAGATATACCCCATCCCTTGCATACATATCATGTTTGCCATAAAAGTTGTTCCAGTTGTCAATGAATGGGATTGCAAGTTCCTTGCAGTATCTGTCTAGCCAGCAATTTACACCAATTGTACACAAATAACCCGCACATAAAAGAGAGAAGCTTACGACGACGTTTCGGTCCGACTTGGACCATTGACAAAGTCAATGGTCCAAGTCGGACCGAAACGTCGTCGTAAGCTTCTCTCTTTTATGTGCGGGTTATTTGTGTATCGTTCCAGTCACGGTATTGTGCCTTTTTGTTATTTACACCAATTGCCCTAGACAACCATTCATTTCCTACTCCCCTTCTAGGCAAGATGCTACATATGATTGGGATCCCTCCCTTAGACTTAATGAAATCTATTGCTGACCTGTACTTATCTAGCAGCTCTTCTCTCCTACCCTTCCCAATATCATTTCCACCAGCACTGAGACAGATAATGGGCTTGTTCCCATTACCTGACATGATATTATCCAGCCTGTTGACTATGTCCCCAACACCAGCTCCAGGGAAGCACACTCTATCTCTCATCTTCTTATTCCTATTACAAAAAGCACGGTCAATATATCTTACCTGAGTCACCAACCACAAGAATGCGCTTACCTCCATTAGCAGGGGCAGTTGTACCCTTACCTTCACTGGCCACTGAAGTACATTCATCCTGAAGAAAAGAGAAGCGATTTCCTACCTTCAGATCTTCACTCTTAACTTTCCTTACTCTGATGCGCCTCCCATTACTGTGAACCACACGCCACTTGTAGCAGGTGCTGGGCTGCACTTCACTGCTGGTAGCCGTTGCTACCTCCCCACCTACAGCCTCCTCACAGCGAGAGACAGACTGCACCTCACTGCTAGAAGCCTCATTCCCCACAACTCCAGCCACCTCACACTCTCTCCCAGACCCATTAAGGTGGACCTTCAGCCTCATAATCTCTTCCTGGAGAAGCAAGACCTCCTCCTTCAACTCTCCAACCTCAATTTTTAAAACACTGCAGAAGCAAGCCATGCTTTGTAACCGTCCACGTCTCAGTAGTAGTACCAGTTCCTAGTAACCAGTTACCAGTAACCAGTGTACCAGTAGATGACTCACTACCAACCGTCTGTGTGAATCATTGACTGTATTCATATTGCTGCTGACCATAGCAGGATTTCAAACACCCTCACCCATAGGCACTATGAGTCAGTCGTAGTTAGCCAGCAGAGAGAGACAGGTCGGCTGTTGGCGCTTCCCCATACTTCCCGTTATATATTATACATACTACCAGCCTACGTGAGTATTCTTACCCCTTCCACGTTTCGAAAACCCACATGATAAATGGTGGCACCGGTGTGGGCGTGGATTTAAGGGTATTTCAGACGTTAGAAGACTGTTTGTGGGGAGCCGGCAGGTCAAAGGTGAACCGTCCGCCACCTCCACTCGGTACCCTCACTCACCTCCACCACTCCAGCCTGCAAGCCTGTTGCAGCCGTTTTTCAAGCTTCCTGGCTTAGTTCGTGTGCTAATTGCTTCAATCTCCGAGGGGTTGACCCGGATTTTGCAATTAAGCCAGTCAGTAAGCCAGACTGGGGAAGTGAATGCTAGTCAGCCTACCTCAGCCTACCATCCAGCCTGTCTCCTGTCATCCACCTGCTCCTTCATGCTGTGTGCATCGTTACACGTCTTCCAGTCAGCCATTCTTGTGAGTTAAGCCAGTCAGCCAGCCCAGCTTCTAACCCAGCTGAGAGAGAGAAGTAAGCCACGCAAGTTCCTCTGAAGTATTGTCTCGTATATCGCCAGTTGGATGATGCTAAGAGTGGTCTTCACCATCCCTGTGGCATAGAGTGGCTTACAAGCCACCTTCGTGAGTGGTAGGAGTGTGCGCCAGTGAGTAACAGCGAGTGTACGCTCCCTTCACCCACCCGCCACATACTCTTCACTCATCTACCTGTGGCTGTTTGCACCCTTGTACCGGGTCCTAGTACTGTTTTGGCTCACATAATTGGTCAAGAGATTGTAGCTGAGCGCCAACGATAAAGCCAGTTATGTGAGTTCACCGAGAAAGCGCATTTCTTCCGACGACAGTGTGACTGTAGGAGTCATCACCCGCAGGACAACCTTCCCCTCATCACTAGTCACTCCGTCTTCTACTCCAGACTTCAGTGATAATTTTCTAGAGACATTTTCCTGCATTTAAAGACATTTGCGTGTGTGAGACATTTACAGTGAGTTTCTTGTGTACTCTAAACCTTGTGTTTTCAGTGTAGACTCAGTGTTTCTTTGACTCATTATTTTTGCAATATTTTTCAGTGTTATCACTCATCTCATACTTTTTATCTGTGTTTTTTTGATGCTACTCTCTGTCTTTAGTAAGTATTACTGTGTAGTGTACCAGTCAGTCATTCCGTGTGAAGTAATTCATTCATTTTTTTTTTTGTATTCTTTCAGCATTGTATTCTCCAGTATTTGTCATTGTAGTTCATGCAGTGATATTCACCCCAGTATACCAAATTATCCATTTATTTCTATGTGTACCTTTTTTTTCGTACACCAGCAGTGTCTATTCCCTGATTCTTTTCGCAGACTTGTGTACCATTATTTTTGCCAGCAATTTTTGTCGTATCAGTCACAGCAAGATTTTGTTGTAAGAATATACTAAAAAAAAAAAAAATGACCGGGGAGACCTCATCCACTTCACCGGATCAATCTGTTTCACCAGTTGAGGAGAAAGACTTAGCTCCCACTGACTTCCCAGATGAAGTCAAGCGTTTGTTGACTCTGTTGAACAAACGTCGTAAAGCCATTGCCTTACCAGGTGAGAAGATGGGTATAACGAACTTATTGTCCCATCGTATTCCACTTGAACCTGGTACTAGACCTATCTATATACCTGCATACAGAATGCCTCATTCACAAGTTGCTGTCACAGAAGAATTGATCAATCAAATGCTTGATGATGGAGTTATTGCACCTAGCAATTCACCTTGGAATGCGCCCTTGATCCTAGTACCTAAGAAGGATGGTACTTGGCGCCCAGTGATTGACTTTAGGAAGTTAAATGCAAAAACTATCCCAGATCGCTTCCCACTTCCTGTACTGGGTGATCTTTTACGTAACATTGGAGATAACAAAGTCTTTTTCAACCCTGGATTTGTTTACAAGGGTTTTGGCAAGTCCCTCTTCATGAGGGCAGCCAAGAGCTAACTGCATTCTCCACTCCTACAGGTCATTATCACTTCCTCCGTATGGCGTTTGGATTACGATCCTCCCCTATCACGTTCTCAAGGCTCATGACTAATATCTTTAGAGGTCTCATAGGTAATGCACTTATGGTGTACTTAGATGACGTAATCGTCATGTCTAAAGACGTGGATACACACTTGAAAAGACTTGATGTAGTACTTGGTAAGCTTGAAGAAGCCAATTTAAAGATCAAACTGTCTAAATGTCAATTTTTCTGATCAGAAATTAAGTTTCTTGGTCACGTAGTCACTCCTAGAGGGGTTACGACTGACCAAAGTAAAGTAACTGCAGTACTAAATTTTCCAACTCCCAAAACTGCTGATGCCGTAAGATCCTTTGTGGGCTTAGCAGGTTTTTATAATCTTTCATTGCCAATTTTTCTTCCATAGCTGGTCCTCTAACTGAGTTGCTTAAGAAAGATGCTCCTTTTGTTTGGACATTCCGTCAAGAAAGAGCATTCCAAACTCTAAAAGAAAAGCTAACATCTGCTCCAATTTTGAAATTTCCAGATTTTTCTAAGCCCTTCTATCTGACAACTGATGCTAGTTCTATTGGCATAGGTGCTGTACTAGCTCAGAAGACTGATGGCAAGTACAATGCAGTTGCATTTGCTAGCCGAGTCCTTACGAAGGCTGAACGTAATTATACAGTAACTGAGCAAGAAGCTTTAGCAATAGTATGGTCTTTAAAGCACTTCCAAGACATTATTTATCAGTACTCTGTTCATGTCTTGACAGACCACGCTCCACTGATACCTTTATTCCAGAACAAACAACCTACTGGAAGGTTTGCCAGATGGACCTTAACTATCCAAGAGTTGTTCCATAGTCCAAGAGTTCAATCCCACCTTTGAACACTTACCTGGCAAGTCAAATGTAGTCGCAGATGCCTTATCGCGACATGTTAGTATAGTAACTGCAGACCCTCTATTTAGTGCTGAGGATGTAAAGAATGCTCAACGAACAGATCCCATGTGGTCTGGTGTGATTCGATTCCTGCTCCAGGAAGATCTTATTCTGACTGTGAAGCCACCAGCACCCATCAGTGACTTTGTCATGAACCAAGAATTACTGTATCGAACAGCCGAGTTGGGTACTCCTAGCAGAAGAGTTTACCAGTTAGTAATTCCACAGTCACTAGTGAATGTAAACCTTACAGCTAGTTCACGATGTACCAGGTGTTGCGCACCCTGGTATGGATCGTTCAGTAAAACAAGCCAGATTGAAATACTTTTGGCCTCGTATGGCAACTGATATTTCTGAGTATGTTAAGAAATGTAGTGTCTGCATGCAACATAAAGGTAATGCTAATGGTCCTAATCCAATCCAAGTGTATCCAACCACTAGCGAACCTTGGGAAAGAGTTGCGCTAGATTTGTTAACTAATTTCCAATGTACCCTCCAGGGCAACAAACATCTGTGTGTTATGGTAGATCATTTCACCAGATATTGTGAGTTAGTTCCTATTGCAGATAAGACTGCCGAGACAGTAGCTTTTATCTACATTGAACTGCATCTGCCATTTTTCTGACCAAGAATATAGTTTAAATCCTCCTGAAGTTCCCTAACATCTATGTTTGAATCAATTATCCTACCTATCTTTGTGTCATCGGCGAATTTTGTTAGGGCCACAAGGCACGATAATGTAGTAATTCTAGGAGACTTTAACTTTAGTCATATTGATTGGAATTTCTTGACTGGGAATTTAGAATCATATGACTTCTTAGAAGTAATTCAGGATTGTTTTTTGAAGCAGTTTGTGACAGAACCTACAAGGGGAAATAACCTGCTTGACTTAGTTCTGGCAAACAATGAATCCCTTGTTAATAATTTAGAAGTTTCAGAGGAACTGGGTGCTAGCGACCACAAATCAATTACATTTAGCATTGAATGGAAGTATGATAGTAGGGATAACTCAGTAACGGTCCCAGATTTTCGCTTAGCAGATTACGATGGGCTTAGAGAACACTTATCATCTGTTGACTGGGGTAACGAAAAGAGCTATCAATATGACAGCTTTCTGAGCACCATACATGCTGCTCAAAGAACGTTTATCCCTTATAAAGAAATTAGATCAAATAGAAATGACCCAAAATGGATGAATAATAGGCTGAAATATCTACTAGGGCATAAGAAAGGAATTTATAGGCATATCAAAAGAGGTGAGGGTCATCTTATGAATCAGTATATTGATATTAAGAGGGACATTAAAAAGGGGATAAGAAAAGCTTAAAGGGACTATGAAATTAAAGTTGCTAGGGATTCTAAAGCTAACCCAAAAAGTTTTTTCCAGGTATATAGAACAAAAGTCAGAGATAAGATAGGTCCCCTTAAAAATAACTATGGGCATCTTACTGACAAAGAGAATGAAATGTGCTCGATTTTAAATAATTATTTTCTCTCGGTTTTTACACATTAAGACACTAACAATATTCCAGTAATTAATTTTTATAGTGGGCCAGAAGAAGATAAATTATGTAACATCACAGTCACTAGTGAAATGGTTGTGAAGCAGATAGACCGACTGAAGCAAAATAAGTCACCGGGTCCTGATGAGGTTTTTTTCAAGGGTTCTTAAGGAATGCAAAATGGAACTCTGTGAACCATTAACTAATATTTTTAATTTATCTCTTCAAACAGGTGTAGTGTCTGATATGTGGAAGATGGCAAATGTAATTCCTATTTTTAAAACAGGGGACAAGTCGTTACTGTCAAATTACCGCCCAATAAGCCCAATTTGCCTTATTACGTACGCTCAGGCATTGCTGTCTTGGTTTAAGGTTGCTGCTTACCATAACCCCCAAGTCCTTTTTGCAATCTGTATGGCTAAGTTCTACATTATTTAACTTATAAGTGCTAGGGTTATGGACAATCCCGAGCTTCAGAACCTTGCATTTATCTACATTGAACTGCATCTGCCACTTTTCTGACCAGGAATAGAGTTTGTCCAAATCCTCCTGAAGTTCCCTAACATCTACGTTTGAATCAATTATCCTACCTATCTTTGTGTCATCGGCGAATTTGCTCATATCACTAGTAATTCCTTCATCAAGATCATTGATATATATTATAAACAACAACGGGCCCAAGACTGATCCCTGTGGAACGCCACTTGTTACTGAACCCCACTTGAATTTAACCCCATTTATGGACACTGCTTCCTGTCTGTGAGCCATGATTCGATCCACGAGAGCACCCTTCGCCCAATGCCATGAGCTGCCACTTTAACAGTCTTTGGTGCAGAACTTTATCAAAAGCCTTACTAAAATCTAAGTAAATAATATCAAACTCTTTATCGTGGTCAACAGCCTCAAAAGCTTTACTGAAGAAAGTTAATAAATTAGTTAGACAAGACCGGCCTCTTGTGAACCCATGCTGAGTATCATTAATCAAGCTATGCTTATCGAGATGGCTTCTTATAATCTCAGCTATAATTGACTCTAGTAATTTGCCTACAATTGAGGTCAGGCTTATTGGGCGGTAATTTGACGGCAACGACTTGTCCCCTGTTTTAAAAATAGGAATTACATTAGCCATCTTCCACATATCAGACACTACACCTGTTTGAAGAGATAAATTAAAAATATTAGTTAATGGTTCACAGAGTTCCATTTTGCATTCCTTAAAAACCCTTGAAAAAACCTCATTAGGACCCGGTGACTTATTATGCTTCAGTCGGTCTATCTGCTTCACAACCATTTCACTAGTGACTGTGATGTTACATAATTTATCTTCTTCTGATCCACTATAAAAATTAATTACTGGAATATTGTTAGTGTCTTCCTGTGTAAAAACCGAGAGAAAATAATTATTTAAAATCGAGCACATATCATTCTCTTTGTCAGTAAGATGCCCATAGTTATTTTTAAGGGGACCTATCTTATCTCTAACTTTTGTTCTATAGACCTGGAAAAAACTTTTTGGGTTAGTTTTAGAATCCCTAGCAAGTTTAATTTCATAGTCCCTTTTAGCTTTTCTTATCCCCTTTTTAATGTCCCTCTTAATGTCAATATGCTGATTCATAAGATGACCCTCACCTCTTTTGATACGCCTACAAATTCCTTTCTTATGCCCTAGTAGATATTTCAGCCTATTATTCATCCATTTTGGGTCATTTTTATTTGATATAATTTCTTTATATGGGATAAACGTTCTTTGAGCAGCATGTATAGTGTTCAGAAAACTGTCATATTGATAGCTCTCTTCGTTACCCCAGTCAACAGATGATAAGTGTTCTCTAAGCCCATAGTAATCTTCTAAGCGAAAATCTGGGACTGTTACTGAGTTATCGCTACTATCGTACTTCTATTCAATGCTAAATGTAATTGATTTGTGGTCGCTAGCACCCAGTTCCTCTGAAACTTCTAAATTATTAACAAGGGATTCATTGTTTGCCAGAACTAAGTCAAGCAGGTTATTTCCCCTTGTAGGTTCTGTCACAAACTGCTTCAAAAAACAATCCTGAACTACTTCTAAGACGTCGTATGATTCTAAATTCCCAGTCAAGAAATTCCAATCAATATGACTAAAGTTAAGGGGAGATTCAGAGTTCCCGCGCGCAGAGCAAAAAAAAAAAAATCGAAAATATATGAAAACTGAGTTAGCATGAAACCTAACCTTATGTATAAGCAGGGACCTCCTGTATAGATATTTAAAGTCTCCTAGAATTACTACATTATCGTGCCTGGTGGCCTTAACAATTTCCTCCCATAGTAGTCTCCCTTGGTCCCTATCTAAGTTTGGGGGACGGTATATCACTCCTAAAATCAGTTTTTCATGCCCCTCTGAAAATTCTATCCAAACAGACTCTGTATGTGTTACTTCAGACTTAATACCCGTTTTTATGCAACAGTTCAAGCGATCTCGGACATACAATGCCACCCCACCCCCTTCCCGATACTTCTATCTACTTGGAACAATTTAAAACCCTGAATGTGATATTCCGCAGGAATGTCCCGACTTTTTGAATTAAACCACATCTCAGTTAAGGCAAATACATCAATGTTACCTGCACTAGCAGCTAATCTCAACTCGTCCATCTTATTCCTAGCACTACGGCTATTAGCATAATAAACATTGAAAGACTCTCCTTTCTCTTTACCCTTCCTGCTCATTTCTGTTTTTCTACTAAACCTATTACTGTCCTTATCACCCAGTGTCACGGCTTTTCAATATCTACCTCGTTCTGCTTATTACTAGTTCCCCTAGAACTCATAATATTACTACACTGGGACTTCACTGTTTTCCTGCCAAAACCCATACCACTAACTATTCCTAGTTTAAAGTCCTAACAGCTCCCTCCACTGCAGTTGCCAGTGCTCCCACCCCAGACCTAGATAAGTGAACCCCATCCCTGGCATACATGTCATTTATGCCATAGAAGAGGTCCCAGTTGTCAATGAATGTTACCGCATTTTCCTTACAGTATTTGTCCAGCCAGCAATTGACACCAATTGCCCTGGAAAACCATTCATTTCCAACTCCTCTCCTTGGCAAAATACCACATATGACAGGGTTCCCACCCTTCCTCCTAATCATTTCTATTGCTGACCTATACCTGCTAATCAGGTCTTCACTCCTACGTCTGCCAACATCGTTGCCTCCAGCACTGAGACAGATAATAGGATTGCTCCCATTACCTCTCATGATGTCATCCAGACGGCTAACAATATCCTCCATCCCAGCCCCAGGAAAGCAAATCCTCCATCTCCTACTCCTGTCCTTCAAGCAGAATGCCCTATCCTTATACCTAACTTGGCTATCCCCAACAACAATATTCTTACCTTCTTTGGTGTCGTTCATCGTGACGTTCCCAGTAGTTGACTCACATTCGTCGGGAAGCACTGAGAATGTATTAGATGTTTCCACAACAGTTTCCACAGCAGTCTCTTTCTTCTTCATCGTTTCTACCTTTCCATTCGTCTTCTTGATCGTCAACTTCGTTCCCTGCTGTCCAGCCACTGACCAGTTTCCTTTCTTGACCTGAGGACTCAAAACAGGAGGACTACTACGAATCTTCTTGTTTTCCTCGGTCAGTCGCCGAATCTATCTTCGCCATCCTCAATTCTTCCTTAAGCTGTTGGTAAAGTTGCTCGATGGAGGGCATCTTGCTTCAATTCGTAGAGAGCGCGCAAACAGGTCTTCACAGAGCTAGGTACACGTCACCACTAAGTACACGTCACCACTGGTTTGGTAATAGAGTTGTGGATGAGTGGAACAAACTCCCAAATACAGTGATAGAGGCCAGAACGTTGTGTAGCTTTAAAAATAGGTTGGATAAATACATGAGTGGATGTGGGTGGGTGTGAGTTGGACCTGATAGCTTGTGCTACCAGGTCGGTTGCCGTGTTCCTCCCTTAAGTCAATGTGACCTGACCTGACTGGGTTGGGTGCATTGGCTTAAGCCGGTAGGAGACTTGGACCTGCCTCGCATGGGCCAGTAAGCCTGCTGCAGTGTTCCTTCGTTCTTATGTTCTTATGATATTGGAAAGCAACGTTCATAATTACTACAAGCTTGTTACTCACAAATTAATTTAAATTCGTTTATGTAAATCCGTTTACTGTTGGCATCCACATCATGTTTAAATGATCTTACTGCAGCCTCTCTGTGCTGAAGACCACACACCGCCCACACTCCACACCACCCACACCCCACACCACCCACACCCCACACCACCCACACTCCACACCACCCACACAAGTCAATAGGGTCTCGACAGGAAGATCGTGTCTCCCATTTCAGAAACCCGAGAGATGAATCCCAGGGTCCAGAATAGGAGGGTGAGATACCTCTCCCTTCCCCCAGGGAGGGAGAATGAGAGAGATCTCTCTCCCCTCCCCCAGGGTGGGGGTTTGAGAGACCTCACTCCCATCCCCCAGGGTGGGAGGTTGAGAGGCCTGTTTATTCCGCACCCACTGTTGCTGCTACTGCTACTGTTGGTGTTGTTACTGCTGCTACTGCTGGTGCTGTTGCTACTGCTACTAGTGTTGGTGGGTGTTACTGCTGATATTGCTGGTGCTGTCGCTGCTGCTATTGCTGATGCTATTGTTACCGCTGGTTATGTTGCTATGTTGCTACTGCTGGTGCTACCGTTGCTACTGCTTGGGCTGTTGCTACTGCTGGTGTTGCTGTTGCTAGTGTTGGTGTTGCTGTTGCTACTACTAGTGCTGCTGTTGCTACTGCTGGTGTTGCTGTTGTTACTACTAATGCTGCTGTTTGCTGTTGCAACTGTTGGTGTTGTTCCTGTTGTTGCTATTACTAGTGCTGTTGCTACTGCTGCTGTTATTGCTGCTGATACTGTTGGTACTACTAGTGCTGTTGTTGCTTCTTCTGGTTCTACTGGTGTTGCTGGTGCTACTGTTGCTGTTTTTGATACTGCTGGTGCTACTGTTGTTGTTGTGCAAGAAAGGTATAAAATACCGACAATATGAAAGTTGAACATCAAAATGGTATACAATACCGACAGGTTGGTAGGTAAGACACATAGGCAACAGTTTGGCAACTTTATTCCGAAACGTTTCGCCTACACAGTAGGCTTCTTCAGTCGAATACAGAAAGTAGGCAGGAACAGTAGAGATGTGAAGATGATGTAATCAGTCCATCACCCTTGAAGTCGTAGAATTTGAGGTTGTCAGTCCCTCAGCCTGGAGAAGTTCAGTTCCATAGCCAGGAACTGTAGACGTTTCGCCATCCAGTGGCTTTATCAATACAGATTCTAGGACATAATTGGAAGACAGTAGAACTGTATACAAAAGATGAGGTAATCAGTCCCTCAGCCTTGGAGTTAGTGTTCACAGCATCGTGGTGGAGGAGAATCTGGAGCAAAGGCAAGAAGACTGGCGGTTATAATAGGCGTCAGTGGATAAGGGACGGGCAGCAGACGAGGGCATAGTCACTGGTAGGCGGGATTCCCCAGTGGAAGTAGGTCCTTCCCAAAGAGATGGGTTAGTTGTAGTAGCCGTGAAGAAGGTCTTGTAGATGTCCTCTGAACCAAGATTCCATGATGTCTTCCAATTATGTCCTAGAATCTGTATTGATAAAGCCACTGGAATGTGAAACATCTACAATAAAGATATCCAGATGTTGCACATGTGTCTTAACTTTCATACTGTTGTTGTTGTTGTTGATACTGCTGGTGCTACTGTTGTTGTTGTGTTGATACTGCTGGTGCTATCGTAGGGGTTCTTAAATGGGGATATCGAGCATTAAAGGTAGACACACTGGTTGGATGGTAACGATATATTGTCAGACTGTGATGATGGGAGATGGAGCCCAGCCTCTGCCTTGTCCTAGCCTATGTCAAACGCCGACTGAGGCCGAGGTAGCTCGCCTGACACTCAAGCTGCATCCCGTGACGTCATACAGTCACAGGCCTAAGGGGTCTTCTATATAAACACATGGATGATACTATAATGCTCAGCTAATCTATACAACACATGTAAGGGGATTCAGCAACTATGCTGACAGCTCGGTCATGTTACGTATGTCGTCTCGACATACACTACTATCCTACAGGCTGAACAGGCAGGTGGTTCTGGGCTGATTCTATACAATAACAAATTCATATATAACTTAGAACTAATGGATGGTATCATAATGGATGTTAACAAAATGAGTTTTACGTAATGCATTACAAACTATAAGAACAAATCATTGTACAATATGGGATGGAATTGATCGATCGATCGATCTGTATTCATGCACTCTACGGATTTTGAAAGAATAAATATATATATATATATACAAGGTGAAATTAACAGCAAAGGCATCTGGTGTGCACTCAGATCATTACTGTCAAATTCTCAGAATACGGAGGGAACGTGAATACGAAAAAATAATTTTTGTGAAAAAACTAATCAGTTAATAGCAAACAGTTGACAATTTACTTCATCTCGGACATCTAGTTATACAGGCTATGTACATTTAAACCCAATTCTGCAAGGGTGAGGTTTACATATGCAGAATGGTTATCATCTCTGGGAGGATCGAATTCCTCTGCAATGGCTAATACATGCCTTGACTGAGGGAGACTTGAATGAGTATCTACAAAAGATACTTGTGGGTTTCTCATTACTTGTCCAGTACGCAAGGAGTAACGACATTCAGGTTGATTATCTGACTGAGTATCTGAGGTAGAGGGTACAGAGTCAAGAGGATTTTCAGCATCTGTCACATTAGTCTGGGTAGCAATATCATCAACATCGCATACTAATTTCATATGATCTAAATGCGATTCTTTGTACTTACCAGTACTAATTTCTCTAACCTTATACTTATTACCAGAGATATGTTCTACAACTCGATAAGGGCCAACAAACTTTTGATCGAGCTTAGGCATTTCGGATGTTTTGTTGAAATTTGTCAGCATTACTCTCGAACCTACTTTTACTTTTGATGGCTTAGCACGGCTATTAGTTACTCTAGTAAATTCTGCTGTTGATTTGTGAAGTGTTTCACTGATTCTTCTAAAAACACTTTGAGCCATGCTGGTACGAGTTGCTACGAAATCATCAGGGTTGTAATTAGGTTTCGGAGTGGAATATAATAACTCATAGGGTAAATGCTTGTCTACACCATACAATGCATAATGTGGAGTATCACCTATAGAAGCATTGTAAGCAGAATTTATGGCACATTGAACATCTGGTATGACTTCATCCCAAGTTTCACTATTGGGGTTGATAGTGGCTCTCAGGACATCAGGTACTTTCTTATTGGTTCGTTCGGCTAACCCATTGCTGGCAGGATGATGAGGAACAATGGTGGATTTAGAGATCTTGTATAAAGTACACAAATTTTCAAGAATCTCATTACAGAATTCACCTCCATTATCTGTTACTAAGGACTTTGGGGTGGAATGCCTGCAGATAATGCGTTCTTTAAACGCTTTAGCTACTGTCTCGGCAGTCTTATCTGCAATAGGAACTAACTCACAATATCTGGTGAAATGGTCTACCATAACACACAGATGTTTGTTGTCTTGGAGGGAACATTTAAAATTGGTTAATAAGTCAAGGGCAACTCTTTCCCACGGTTCGCTAGTGGTTGGGTACACTTGGATTGGATTAGGACCATTTCCTTTATGTTGCATGCAAACACTACATTTCTTAACATACTCTGAAATGTTAGTTGCCATACGTGGCCAAAAGTATTTCATTCTGGCTTGTTTCACAGAACGATCCATACCAGGGTGTGCAACACCTGGTGCATCATGAACTAGCTGTAGAGCTACGTTCACTAGTGACTGTGGAATTACTAACTGGCAAACTCTTCTACTTTGAGTACCCAACCAGGCTGTTCGATACAGTAATTCTTGGGTCATTACAAAGTCACTAATGGGTGCTGGTGGCTTCACAGTCAGAATAAGATCTTCCTGGAGCAGGAATCGAATCACACCAGACCACATGAGATCGGTTCTTTCTTACTGGAGGAATGCACAAACTCGGAGTGGATGACTCTCCCCGGTTGAAAAAATTAACGCTACAACACGCAATATGAGCAAGGGAGAACGAATCTACTATCTCAAACTGCAAGCACAGGAGAAAATAAATGAACACTGTCAATAATGCTGATATTCAATCTGAGTCGCACACAGTGACACGAGGTATCAGCTATAAAGAAACTACACTTACAAACGTTAGCAACACGTGAAAGTTACTCAAGAAATAACTTCTTACAATGCACTGATTACTGTCAACTAGGATGGGATCATCTGAAACTCAAGGGACAACAACAACACTCAAGTGAACACACTAGCCACAGAAACGTCTTTCTGCAACAGCTTGTGGCATCAGCAAGAGATAGCATAACTCGTTGCAAGTAAAGTTCTTCTCAAAGCGTCCCCTGGGAAGGAATGAATACTTGAACAAGTCGCCATCGCAAGGATAGTAGTTTCAGCACTATCCTGCGTGCATGATGTTGTGGCTGGAGTCTAGACAGGAGTGACAGTATTACTAGTGCCTGACCGCTCGGCTACGTTAATAAGTAATTCACGGATCTATAGAAACTTAATCTGAACTTCACATTTCGCAGCACTTTGACAAATCTCAGATACAAGCTGTGAGAACAAACGCATTGCTCAAGGGCTAGGTATTGTCTTTCAGTCAGTAAGGGAATATTGGTACTGTGGACTGATTCATATTGACTTTGACTGGCATAATACACTAAGTGAACATTCAAAAGTGACTGGGACATCTTCTCAGTGAACTTACTGAAGGACATAAAGGCAAGAAAAAATGGAGAGAAATGCAGTATAATGTGATCCTTTATTGACAACGTTTCACCCACACAGTGGGCTTTTTCAAGTCACACACGGATCTACCTGGGGTTGGAAGGTACGAGGGTATTTATAGGCATGTTCAGAATGTTGAGGTCAGGTGGAGAATGCTGCATCAGATGCAGCATTCTCCACCTGACCTCAACATTCTGAACATGCCTATAAATACCCTCGTACCTTCCAACCCCAGGTAGATCCGTGTGTGACTTGAAAAAGCCCACTGTGTGGGTGAAACGTTGTCAATAAAGGATCACATTATACTGCATTTGTGTTTATATTTCCATTGTGTCGGTATTTTATACCATTTATTTCCAAAAAATGGAGAGAATGACACAATAAGCTTAAATGGAAAGAAAATACTTAACCATTCTGCATAAGTAATTAAAAATTGACAGGTCACACAGTAAACAAAGAAACTCACACAAGAAAAATACTCAACAAACAACACTTTGAAAATCAAGAGAACTTGTACTTTACTTAAATCTGATTTGCTCAATTTTACTTTAAATTGAATGAATGGCACAGTGAGTTGTCTTTACTCTCAATGCAATAGGGAAAACACACAATAAAATGATAAAATGGACTCAATAAAGCTTGTGCAAAAATAAAGCAAACTGGGACACAATTCACTGAAATAAAATAAAATGGCACAGACAGACTAAAATATTATGCACAGAACAGAGCATATGAAACTGCACTGATATAAACTGTAGCAATATTGCAAATAACAATTGCTAATCAAAAAGTACTGCACAACACTGCATAAAATTTCTGCAAGAAAAATTTTAAAGACAACACAATATTTGCACAAGAATTATTGCAAAATGAGTCAATGTGTAATAATAAAAATTATTACACACACAAGAAAAGAAATATATCAAGGAATGAACACTAACTCTTAACTGCAGCTTAAGCAACACTTAACAAGCAAAAGAACAATTTACTCTAAAAGAAGAACTTAAAAATTACACTAAGAGTGAATTTGCTCAATGAAACATGAAAAATAATAGGTTCTAAAACATAGAACAAAAAAGTTTGAACACTTACAGTGATGCAGAACACAACACATCAACATAAACACAATACTAGAATTTTCTTGCAATGAAACTTGATGTGTGAAAACTTTGATAAGATAATAATTATCTTGCTTGCACAAAACAATGGCACTATTGTCTGTGGAAATAAGACAAATTAGACACTGGCTAAATGAAAGAATATGAACACAAAAAAAAATGTTCAACACACAGAGAACAAAACAAGAATACACAAATGCTGGGATGAAAAAATTATATATAACTGAGACAACACTGAGTTGTGATGCAGAACACAACTAAATAAATTACTGAATTAATTCACTGGATCACTGAGAACACTAGGTGATTCTGAAGTGTAAACACAAGTTCTATACTGCTCATATGTTGCACACACAACAAAGGAAAAACACTAAGTACTTACTTCAAGTGTATAAAAAGACACACAACACAACAGACATAAGATAATGCACGAAAATTAACACTGAATTAAGGAGATAAAAAGATTATTGCAAACAAACACTGAGTCTGATCGAGAGTCACTGAATGTCGCTAAGAGAAAAAAATCACTGGAAACACAAAAAGAAATGTCTCAACACTCGCAAATGTCTCTATGAAAAATATTATCGCTGTAACGACTTGGTGAAGAATAAGGTTGATGGTAGTGGAGAGTAGAGGAGACTGGTTGCTGACTCACTGCTCCTCAGCACACTTGATCGTAGAATTGCGCTTTCAATGATGGCGCAAAACACACTCTAGCTCTTGACCCCCTATGTGATCCTTAAAATATGGAGCTATAACCCCTCGTAGTGTACCAAAACACTGGCAGAGGTTTGGTAAGTGGGTTAATGGCTGAGTGAGGCGTCTGAGGCCGCATGGTGAGTGGGTGGGTGGGTGGGCTTAACCGGGCTAAGACCGGGGGTGGTGAGACACACGTGGTGAGTGGGCCTATGGGTTGAACGGCGTAAGCCTCACTGAGGACAACCACACTGCAGCGAAGATAATTCTAAGCCGGCTGGCTTAAAATACACCCACGAAATACCACAACACCACAGGGATGAAAAAGAGCACTCAGAATTGCTTGGAGCTTCAATCACAAGTGATGAAGACTACTCACGTGGCTTACTTGAGTACTGGGGTAAGACACCTGGGTTAGTTGCTAGCTGGCTTATCTTAAACCTTCACACAGAATAACTTGATAACTTCTCACGATGAGCACAGCAGGGGTGGAAAGCTGGCTTGGGGGGCAAAAAAAACTGGATGGAGTAGGCTAAGCTGGACTGGACTCGGTTTTTTTCTGACTCCCCCACCACAAAAGGGGAAGCTGGCTTATTTTGCAAACTGGGGTTTCAACCCCTCGAGAGTGATGAAAATTAAGCAGAAAAAACCCTAATACAAAGAGCCCTGCCAAAGTAAATTGGTGTAAAAGGGGGTTTGGGGCCTTGGGGGGGGAACTGGCTGGGGTTTAGTGGCTGGCTTTAACCTTCTCGGGGGGGCCCTTTACTCCAAGATGGCGGGGGGGCCCCGGGTTAAAAAATTTTACCCCCAGAAATTGCTGAAATCGTAAGGTTTAAAGGGCCCCTCCATTGCCACCATTTATCGTGGGGGTTTTTTAAATTTGGAGATTTTCGAGGGTTAAAGGGTTAAAACCCCGGGTTTTGGTTTTGGAAAACGATATATTGTCGGGATGTGATGAGGGAGATGGACCCCCGCCTTTTGCCTTTTTTTCCTAACCTTGTAAAACCCCCGATTTGGGGGGGCCGGGTAGCTCCCCTGCACCAAGTGCCTTCCGGTGACGTCATACAGTCACGGGCAAAGGGGGGTCTTCTATAAAAAACACATGGAAATTACTAAAAATGCTCGGGCAAAATCTTTTTTTTTTTTAAACACTTGTAAGGGGATTCGGGGAAAACTAGGGCGGGACAGGTTTACTGTTTTTGGGTTTTTTGTTGATACTGCGGGTTTGTACTGTTGTTGTTGTTGTTGATACTGTGGTGCGGGGGGGTAGGGGTTTGTGTTGTTGCTGCTGGGCTACTGTTGTTGTTGTTGTACTGCGGGGTGATATTTTGTTTTTGATACGCTGGTTGTTACTGTTGTTGTTGAAAAGGCTGGTGCTACTGTTGTTTTTGATACTGTGGTGTTCTGTTGTTGTTGTATGTGGTGCTACTTTTGTTTTTGAAAATCTGGTGTTACTGTTTTTTGGGTGTTGATATGTGGTGTGTTGTTGGTCTGTTGCTTATAGGGTTGGGGTGCTACGGTTGTTGTTGTTGATACTGCTGGTGCTACTGTTTTTGTTTTTTGATACTGTTGGTGTACTGTTGTTTTTGTTGAAAATGCTGGTGTACTGTTGTTTTTGTTGTTTACTGTTGGTGCTACTGTTGTTGTTTTTGATATGCTGGTTATGTTGGTGTTGTTGATATTTTGGGGTGCTATTTTTGTTTTTTGTTGTTTACTGCTGGTGTTAACTTTTTGTTGTTGTTGTTGTTGTTGATGTGCTGGTGCAAACTGTTTTTGGGTTGAACTGTTGGGGCTACTGTTGTTGTTGTTGTTTATGCTGGTGATACTGTTGTTTTTTGCTGATACTGCTGGTGCTCTGTGTTTTTTTGGGATACTGCTGGTGTACTGTTTTGTTGTTGTTTCTTTTGGGGCCCACTTTTGTTGTTGTTGATTGGGGTGTACTTTGTTGCGGGTTGTTTACTGCTGGTGCTACTGTTTTGGGGTTGTTGTTGATACTGTTGGTGTACGGGTTTTTGTTGTTGTTTACTGTGGTGTTACTGTTTTTTGCTTTTAAACTGCTGGTGTATGTTGTTGCTGTTGTTATGTGTACTTTTTTTGGGGTTGTTGATACGATGGTGTACTGTTGTTTTTGGGATAGGTTTGGCTATTTTTGTTGTTGTTGTTGATACTGTGGTGTTTACTTTTGTTTTGTTGATACTGCTGGTGTATGTTGTTGTTGTTGAAAAGGGCTGGGGTACTGTTGTTTTTGTTGATGCTGGTCCCTTGGTTGTTGTTGTTGATATGCTGGTGCTACGGTTGTTTGATACTGCGGGTTTGGCTACTGTTGTTGTTTTTGATACTGATGGTGCTGCTGTTTTTTGGGGGGGATACTGTGGTGCTACTTTTGTTTTTGGGTTTGATACTGTGGTGCTACTGTTTTTTGTTGTTGTTTACTGTGGTGCTACTGTTGTTTTTTGTTGATATGATGGTGCGGGCGTGGTGTTGTTGTTGATACTGCTGGGCTTTGTTGTTGTTGTTGATACTGCTGGTGTTTCTTTTTGTTGTTGTTGACTGCTGGGGGGCTACTTTTTTGTTGTTGTTGTACTGCTGGTGCTACGGGTTGTTGTTGTTAAATATTGTTGTTTTTGATACTGTGGTGTTACTGTTGTTGTTGAAAATGTTGGTGTACTGTTTTTTCTTTGTTTAACTGCTGGTGCTGCTGCTGGTGTTGTTTTTTGTTACTGTTGGTGCTATGTTGGGGGTTGTTGATACTGCTGGTGCAAATGTTGTTGTTTGATACGGGATGGTGCTACTTTTTGGGTTGTTGATACTTTTGGGGTGTTCTTTTGTTGTTGTTTAATGCTGGTGTACTGTTGTTGCTGTTGTTTATGCTGGGGGTACTGTTGTTGCTTTTGAAAAGGTGGTGTATGTTTTTGTTTTTTGTTACGTTGGTGCTCCCTGTTGTTGCGTTGATACTGTGGGGTGCTATTTGTTGTTGCTGTTGAATTTGCTGGTGCTCCTGTTGTTGTGTTGTTACTGCTGGGGGACTGTTGTTGTTGTTGATATGTTGGTGTTTTTTGTTGCTGTTGTACGCTGGTTTTTTATGTTTTGTTGTTTGATTACTGTTGGTGAAAATTTGTTGTTGTTGTGTACTGTTGGTGCTACGGTTGTTGCTGTTGATACTGCGGGGTGCTATGTTGTTTTTGTTGATATGTGGTGTTCTGTTGTTGCTGTTGTACTGTGGTGTTATGTTGTTGTTGTTGTTTATTTTTTTGGGTTTGTACTGTTGTTGCTTTTTATACTGCTGGTGCTCTGTTGTTGCTTTTTGATAATTTTGGGGTCCCAAAAGGGTTGTTGTTGTTTACTGCGGGTTTGCGGCTGTTGGTGTTTTGTTTTGATACTGTTGGTGCTACTTTTGTTGTTTTTTTTGATACTTTTGGTGAAATGTTTTTGGGTTGTTGATACTGTTTGGTGCTACTGTTGTTGTTGTTGATACTGCTGGGCTACTTTTTGTTGTTGTTGTATGTGGTGCTACTGTTGTTGTTTTTGATACTGCGGGTTTGCAAATGTTGTTGTTGTTGATACTGTGGTGTACTGTTGTTTTTGTTTTTGCTGGTGTTTACTTTTTTTTTTTTTTGGTTGAAAATTCTGGTGCTACTGTTGTTGCTGTTGATTATTTGTGGTGCTTCTGTTTTGTTGTTATGTTGGTGTTTACTGTTTTTGCTTTTTGTTTCGCTGGTGTACTGTTGTTGCTGTTGATACTGTTGGTGTACTGTTGTTTTTGTTTACTGCTGGTGTTGCTGTTGGTGTTGTTGTTTGTTACTTTTGGTCTACGGGTTGTTGTTGTTGTTATGCGGGTGCTACTTTTGTTGTTTTTGATACTGCTGGTGTATTTTGTTGTTGTTGATACTGCGGGTTTGTTTACTGTTGTTTTTGTTGATACTGTTTGGTGCTAGTTGTTGTTGTTGATACTGTGGTGCTATGTTGTTTTTTGTTGTTTACTGCTGGTGCTATTTGTTGTTGTTGTTGTTTCTGTCGTGTATGTTGTTGTTTTTTGATACTGCTGGTGCTACTGTTGTTGTTGTTGATACTGCGGGTGTACTTTTGTTGTTGGTTTTATGCTGGGGGTTTTTAATTTTGTTGTTTTTGATACTGGTGGGTGCTATGTTGTTGGGGGGGTTGATATGCTGGGCTACGGTTGTTGCTGTTGTTTATGCTGGTGCTGCTGCTGTTGTTGGTGTTTTTTGCTGCGGTGTTTGTTATTCTAAGATCTCAGTGCGAGTAAATCTACCCTATTGGCCCAAAAGACCTGTGATGACCTTCATTGGGGGCCCCGGGGGCCCAGGAATAGGGGTTTTTCCTCCCCTATTTTCCCCCCCTCCCTCCCCCCCTTTTCCCCCCTTTCCCCACCCCACTATCTTCGCTTTTAAAATTTTCCTTTGTAAAAGAAAAAGGAGGGGAAAAAGAGTAAAAGGGGGAAAAGAGGGGTGAGGGAGGGGGGAGAAGGAAAGAGGGGGAAGGGGGAGGAAGAAAAAGGAGGGAGGGGGTTTAGGTAGGGGAGGAGGGGGGGAAGGAGGAAAGAGGAGAGGGGGGGGGGGAAAGTAGGTTTTTGGGGGAAAGAAGGAAGAACGAACACTGGTGTGATCTGGGTCAGAGTTTTATCTTGTGATTTGATTGTCACTGTTGTCTGTGTTAAGCTCTGTTTTTAAAAGCTTGATTGATTTTTTACATCATTTAATTTCCCGTTAAAGCCCACTAGTTCTGCCTACTTGGCTTTGATGGACGGGGCCGTGTGCTTACGGGGCACTGTGGTTGGGCAAGTGTGGGTTACGGGCACGTGTGGTTAGGGCCGTTGCTTACGAAGTTTTGGTTTGGTTTTGTGTGATTTGGAAACGTGGGGGTTAGGGGCACTTGTGCTTAGGGACAGTTGGTTAGGACCGTGTGGTTGGGGCACGTGGCCCGGGTTTGGGGGGCATGTTTGCCGGAAATGTAGCCAGGGAAAATGTAGCCGGAAAGTAGCCCGGGACATGTAGCCAGGAAAATGTTGCCGGGGCAATGTTGCCAGGACACAAGGGGGGCCCACTCACAATTTCGAAAACACCCTGGGGACCCGCTTACGGGTTAAATGAACAGGGACCGAGGTGTAGGGAAAAAATTTCCCAAAATCTCCACCCGTGCCTGGGATCGAAAACACGGATTTTCAGTATTTTGAGCTGCCAACCCCTTTTTAAGGTAACCACTTAAACATAAAAAACTTAAAAAAATCCTTAAACCTCTCTTTTGAGCTAACCCCAAATAAAAAAATCCTAGAATGAAAAAAAAAATCAATCTGATCTTCGTAAATAACGAAAAAAAAAATTAAAAAAAAAATAATAACATATGAATTTTACAATGATCGCATCCCAAAAAGGGGGAGGTTGTTTGAGGTGGTTCGGACCAAATTTTGAAAGGGGTGGAGCGAAAAATGGGTGATTTAGAGGGGTATAAAATTATAGGGGAAGGAAGGCGGGGTGGGGTCTCAACAAACGAGTTAATTTTGGGGGTAGAAAAAACTCCAGTGTTTGTATCGAAAAGGAAAGTTTCAGTAACTTCTTTAGCAAGCCCGAGTTGACTGGAAAGAAAATTTGCAAGCATGTCCTGAGAAAAAGTTATGGGGCAACCCTGAACCCTTTACAAACGCCTGGGAAAATTTTAAACAAAAGAGCACAAAGACTGCAACGAATATTTACCCCTGCGGAAAAAACCTAAAGAACATAAAAAAAACCCCGAAAATATAAAGAAAACAAAAAAGGGAAAGGGAAAAAGGGAGATTCGGCTGAAGGTTTTTCCCCTGGGAAATGAAGAAAAAAATTTTTATTCACTGGTGACAAATTTCCTGGCTTTTGATATGGAAAGAATTTAAAACTTGAAATGGACACTGCATTCAAAACTCAAAATCACACAAAAGAAAAGAAAGGAATAAGTGAAGATACTAGCTGTTAAAAACGTTTGGGTGACCTTTTTTTTTTAAGGGAAAAACAATAAGGGCAGACGGCATGAAAAGGGGCCCGGAAAATGATGAGGTGGTGATGGAAAAAAAGCTCAAAAAAAAAAGGGGAAAATAAGTGCCAGTAGTGCCACTATTCAAATCCTTAAAATCTCTCCCCTCAGGGTATTTTTGTGTTGCAGACTGTTTTGGATTGGCGAGAAAATCAGAGGGTGGTTTCAGTTACAGAAATAATTTTTTTGCTCGCACAGGAAACCAAAACGAATTTTTAAAAGATTGGGAAAAAAGGGGTCAGGTTTAAATAAAATACTCGCCCGGGGCCCAGTTAAACATGAAGCTGAATTTCTCCAGGCTGAGGGAAGACCACCCGAAGTCCCTTTTTTTCCCCAAAGGGGGGGGACTGATTACACCATCTTTATTTCAAATTTCCCCCTGCTTTCTCTGTTCTGACTGAAAAAAGCCTACTGGGGTAGGCGAAACGTTTCGGAATAAGATGCCAATGTGCCCATGTGTCTCACCAAACCCGTGGTTTTTGTATTAAACCCTTTTGATCTTTTACAGAGGGGCAGGTTGCAACCCCTTTAAAGGGTTGCAATTTAATTTTTAGGGAATTATAATTTTTTTATCTTTTTTATAAAATTTTTTTTCTGTTATATTTGCGATAATTTGCTTTAAAAACGTTAATATATTGCTTTTATAATATTATTTGATTAAATTTTGGGTTTTAGGTAGGGGTGTAACATTTTGTGCTCAGTTCAATTTGATTGTCAACTACTGTTTAAATTTTCGCTTGTGGCTCGTTAGACTGCCGGTTTTTGTTTTTTGAAACTGCAGTGTTTCCCCGGGTATCCCCGTGGGGGTTTTTTTTTTTTGAGGGGGGGATGTCCCCCCACCCCGCCCCGAAGTATTCGTTGGTCTAGACTGGTTTGGGGGTTGGAAATATTCCCGACAAAGTGCCTAAATCTTCCCTTTTTTGGGCCCCTTTTTGGAAGATCGTCTCTTGTTCTTATTGTTAGGTTTTGGAGACTGTTCAAGAACACTGTATAGACTTAGTGATTTTGACGTTGTACTGAGGTTGCGTGTCTCAAAGAAACTCTGAAACAAATCAGGCCTGGCTGTAGCCCTTTTGACCTAACTTGTTTTGGTATCTGTTTTATTATCACAAATTGGGGGTTTTCTTATGGAACTTAAAATTCAGTTTTTTTGGGAGTTTTGTGGGGCTTTTGTGGAGGATCTGCTGATGGTCCCTATTTGTGTCGTTAATTAAACCCTTTATCCTTTATTGTGTCGGCCCGTTGCCCTTTTTATATTGCTATTGGGTTTGCATTTTTTTTTTGTTCAAAAGATGTTCTGATTGCCCGTTGGTCAAGGGAAATTAAATTTTTGTGGGACTGTCAGTCAATTGTTTAAGTTAGGCGAGTCGTTTAGACATAGCGAACTACTTTGGCCCTTACAACATAACACAAAAATTAAATTGTAATTTTGTAATTCTTTTTTAAAAGTTAATGTTTCCCGCGGGGACTTTAAAAATTTTTAAAAGTGATATGTGCTTTTAGCACAATACTATTGTATTTGAGAGAAGTGAATTTTTATTTTGTTTTTTACTGTGTTAATTTTTAAATTTTAAATTTTATAAAAATTCGAAAACACTCCCTACGAAAAATAAAAGACTGGGCAGGCGATGCCCCCAAATTCCGCCAATAAAAAAATTTGGGGCGCCATTGGTCATAAGAGAAAACACCATAAGGGGTCCGGGGGGGCCCCAAAAATGTTAACAAACCTCCCATCAAAACATTTTGGGGAGTATTGCCCAAAAAACCCCCGGCTGCCTTTAAGAGAGGAGTGGACAGATACCCAAAAATCAGTGCCGGCTAGCCGGGGGTGTTTGGGTCGTACGTCGGAAAAACGTGCGGCCAGCAGTAAACAGCCTTTTGTTGATCGGCCCTGATAAACGGGGGGGCCTGGTGTGGACCGGGCCCCCCGGGGGGCGTTGATCCCCGGGAAAAACCTCCCGGTAACCCCCAGGTAGACTTGATAAATTTTTTTAAAATTTTAATTTTTTTAGGGTTTGTAGCCCCAAAGTTGTAATCCTTTAAAGGGGCCCCTATTGTTTTATTTCTGAATTTTTAAAAGGGGTAATTGGACCGGATACTGACTATTGTTACGAAAAAAACCCCCGTAAAAGGCTGGAAAAGTAAAGGGCAGTCCTTTCTAGTATTCACTGGAGATCTCTAAGCTTTTAGAATCGCGTTTTTTGTAACAGACAACATACACATGGAAAATACTTGAGGGCCAAGTCTCAGAATCTGCAAACTACCATAACAACATACTGAACTGACAGATATGGGAGTAAGTGTAAACTAAATCCATCTTCAAGAGAAAACTGGATAAGTACCTCTGTCAAGTGCTGGACCAGCCATGGTTGGGTGGTTAGATGAGCCAGCCGGCCGCCGCCAACAGCAACTGTCTGGTTGACCAGGAAAGCACCAGACAAGCCTGCCCCAGGGCCAGGCTGTGGGAATAGGGGGGGGGGACTCTCGAAACCAGTCAAAGGTATCAAAGGGCAAAGTGTCTTCCTTACTGAGACCTCAAAGAAACCGTAGGAAAGAGATAGAGAGAAAGGGATCAAAGACACAGAGGCAGTGGAATGCGGTCCTTCATTAACAACGTTTCGCTCACAGATCTCACAGATGTTAATGACTTAATAAAGCCCACTGTGTGGGCGAAAAGTTGCCAATCAAGGATCGCATTATACTCCATTTGTGTATTTTTCCAACTTGTCGGTATGTTATGCCATTTATCTCGAGAGAGGAATATCCCAGTCTTCATTATCACCAGAAAGAGATACCCTGGTCTTTATTGTTCCCAAAGAGAGGGATACCCTGGTCTTCATTATATGGACCTCTCACACAAGAGACAGGAATAGTCTCTCCAGTAACCGCACCTCAACCAGACCCCCACAGGGGGATAAGTCTACTTCGCCAGATCCCATTAACCGCACCCCAGACAAACAACCCTCCCTCCCCCAGGAGATAAGTCTACTCCCTCAGACCCCAGCACAGATTACTCTCCTGGGTAAATGTTCAAACTATTTTTGTAATTCACGTTGAAAGTCTTGAGCTTCCCAGAACCAACGTCCATTATTCCACTCGCATTTTCTACCCGCTGAGTCAATGTTGACGAAGTGAACCTGGTGTTGTCTGCTGCTGCTGCTGCTACTGCTGCTACTGCTACTGCTGCTGCTGCTACTGCTACTGCTACTGCTGCTACTTCTGCTGCTGCTACTGCTACTGCTGCTGTAGTAAACTGCTGCCTCTGTTACTACTGCTGCTGCTGTTGTTATTATTACTGCTGTGCTGCTGTTGCTACTGCTACTGTTGCTACTGCTCCTCAGGGTAACCTTCCTCACTACTAAACTGTTTAAGCGCTAAATTATTGCTAACAATTTGCACTAAAGGTTGTTACACACGGTACAGTGCATCGCTTGTCAGCTCGTTGCAGAATTCCTGCACCTGCAAGGAGGAGCAGGGATGAATTGCCACGTTGTTTACATGTATGAACACAATGAAGGAAGTTGCAGAACTTGTTTAGTCAAACAAAAGCTATATCTTGTCGGTTTTGTATACCATTCGTGTGCAGTAAGAAAGAGGCTTGGGAAGAAAGAAAGAGGCTACCTATAGATACCTGTGGATTCTTCTCTGGGGGGTCACCGCCCCCCGCGGTCTCAGACCATGCCTCTGATATGGTCCAAAAATCAATAAGCGTTTAATAGAAAGATTTTTATTTCCCAATTCGTTTATTCCCACCACTCGTTTTTTTCCTTACCTCAAATATGAATTAGTTCAAGAGGAGCTTCTCTGTCTGTCTGTCTGTCTGTCTGTCTGTCTGTCTGTCTGTCTCTCTCTCTCTCTCTCTCTCTCTCTCTCTCTCTCTCTCTCTCTCTCTTTCCTCTCCTGACCTTAAAACCTGACTTTTTTTAGATACAAGTGATGTTTTGATTTCTTGTGAATCCATTACTCGTAGCTCACACATTGTATTTCTGGCACACAATCTCTCTCTCTCTCTCTCTCTCTCTCTCTCGCTCTCTCTCTCGTTACAAAAGTAAGGAGAACCTTTCTAGCCAGCTTCCCCACCCTGGACATCCTGCCTCTCACACTGTGCTCGTCTGAGGAACCATCCTGCCACCAGTTATGTAAATACCTTTGACATCCTCATTAATTCACTTATTGCTTGACGACGCCCTGATGTGCTCTTCACCTTGCAGCTTTAAGACTCGACTTGATGGAGAAAAATTGTGACTTCCTCTTTAGGAGAAATCCTGGAGTCTATTTTGGGGATCAACGCCCCCGCGGCCCGGTCCACGACCAGGCCTCCCGGTGGATCAGGGCCTAATCAACCAGGCTGTAGCTACGAGAGCATTGCTCTGCTTGTGTTGTCCCGTCTACGGTGTTTTATCATTATTATTATTATAATAATTATTAAAATTATTACAATTGTCATTATTATTGTAATAAAGTTGGTAGAATTACCGACAATATGTAAAGTAAAAGGACACAAGTGCAACTAATGTGACATTTATTGTGGCAACGTTTCGCTCTCCAGGAGCTTTATCAAGCCATTACAAACAATACATGGACACAGAGGGTATATAAAGGCTCAGAGTGAGGTGAATACTAGTGAGGTACCATTTCGATGTTCACTAGTGGTAGTAGTAGTAGTAGTAGTGGTAGTGACAAAAGTAATACAATATGGTAGAGCAATTAATTCGTACATGAGTAAAAGGATATAAAAGCTATTTCTTGGGTAACATAAAAATAGGTTGGACAAATATAAACTGGAATGAGGCAGCTTGTTTCAGTGTTCACTCTCTGTGCTTTGTGTAGTGTAACAGGAGAGACTATGTGATGGCAGGGTTTACTGTTTTTAGGAGGATTCTTGCTAAGACTTCGGAGATGGTGAAGCTGCCGTTGTTTTGTTTAATTGTATTCGAAACAGCGATCAGTGCTGATTCAAGGCACTTGCGTGTGCGGAAATTAGTTTCTTTTATCACTAATTGGGCGTCTCTGAATTTCATAAGATGATTGGTGGAATTTCGGTGTTGTACACAGGCGTTGTTTAAGTTGTCGTTCCTACATGCGTATATGTGTTCATTGAGGCGGGTGTCGAGGTTTCTTGCTGTTTCACCTACGTAGATCTTGTCACAGCCTCCACAGGGTATAGTGTAAACTCCTGCATTGACTGGTTCGTGGTGCTTGGGTTTTGTCCTGGTTAGATCCTTTATTGAAGTGGTAGAAGCGATGGCGACTCTGGTGTTAGCTTGTGAAAGTACTTTTGAGACGTTTAGTGCAACCTGGCTGTTGGGAAGAATTATAACTTTGTTGGGAGCGGTGTTGATGCGTGGAGAATTGATGATCTGAAGAGCTCTTTTCTTGCAGTCTTTGATGAAAAAAGGAGGAAATTGTAACTCAGTGAATGTTTGGTGAATGTAAGTACATTCCTCGTCAAGAAACTCAGGACTACAAATTCGGTATGCTCTTAGGAAAAACCCGATGATGATGCCTCTTTTGGTCTTGGTATCTTGACTGGAATAGAAGTGTGTGAGATCATTTTTATTGGTGGGTTTCCGATAAACTTGAAATCTTAGGTTGTTGTCTACTTTGTGAATGAGGACGTCGAGGAAAGGTAGCTTGTCGTTGGACTCTTCTTCTAGAGTAAACTGAATCGCTGGTTCAACTGCGTTGAGCCTTGCCTGAAGATCCCGTACATCAAAACGTTTTGGAGTTATTACGAGGACATCGTCCACGTAACGTAACCAAGTGACGCTTGAAGGGATGATGTTGGCGAAGTGTTCGGACTCTAGGTGTTCCATGTATAAGTTGGCTAGGACGGCACTTATTGGGGACCCCATTCCCATGCCGTAGGTTTGTTTGTAGAGCTTGTTATTGAAGGAAAAACAGTTGAAGTGATAAAAGTGATAGAAGTGATAAAAGAAACTAATTTCCGCACACGCAAGTGCCTTGAATCAGCACTGATCGCTGTTTCGAATACAATTAAACAAAACAACGGCAGCTTCACCATCTCCGAAGTCTTAGCAAGAATCCTCCTAAAAACAGTAAAACCCTGCCATCACATAGTCTCTCCTGTTACACTACACAAAGCACAGAGAGTGAACACTGAAACAAGCTGCCTCATTCCAGTTTATATTTGTCCAACCTATTTTTATGTTACCCAAGAAATAGCTTTTATATCCTTTTACTCATGTACGAATTAATTGCTCTACCATATTGTATTACTTTTGTCACTACCACTACTACTACTACTACTACCACTAGTGAACATCGAAATGGTACCTCACTAGTATTCACCTCACTCTGAGCCTTTATATACCCTCTGTGTCCATGTATTGTTTGTAATGGCTTGATAAAGCTCCTGGAGAGCGAAACGTTGCCACAATAAATGTCACATTAGTTGCACTTGTGTCCTTTTACTTTACGTCATTATTATTGTTGCAGTTGTCGTTATTGATAATTAACAATTAATAATAATATGTTATGTGCCCTGATTAAGCAACGCATGACCCGAGTGATAGGTCGCACCAGCAGGTGAGATGCGCGTGTAAGAGTTGTGGATGATACTGCGGCTGCCATTGCTGTAGCTGCTGCTGCTATTGTTGCAGCTGTTGATATTGCTGCAGCTGCTGCTGCTTGTAGTGTTCTTTCAGCACCTTGTATTGTTCTACCAGAGCATTATAGCACCTCATAATGTTCTTTACAGTACCTTGCACTGTTCTTTCCAGTATCACTTTTTTCCAGTACCTTTCAGTACTAATTACAGTATCAGATGTTTTTATTCCATTACCTTTCAGTCCTACTTCCAGTAACAAGGTCTTTTTTCCAGTCTCTCTCAGTACTCTTTCCAGTAGCACTTTTTTTTTCCAATACCTGCACGCTCTTTCTAATATGCCAGTGTTCTTCTCTGCGCCTCTCAGTGCTCTTTCCAGCACCTTACAACTTCTTGAAGCCTTTCTTCTTTTCTGGAAAGATATGTCGGAAAAAGACTCTGAGTATAATTTGGCAGCTTCCCTGAAGGTTCAGGTGGAATTCTGCTGGGGAAAGTTCCTGATTATTCATTGGAAAGTTAAGTTAGTAGGGTGTCCGGCGGCCATGCGTACTGCCACCTTCCAGGGAAAAAGAGAGAGTGAGAGAGCTGTCTGAGCCGTCGGGGGAGTGAGGATTTCTGAATGGACACGATGATGGGAATCGCTTGCTCGTGTAAGGAGATCTGGACAAGTTAGTGTGATGAGGCTGGAATGTTCGTGTGATGAACCTGGGACGTTCGTTTGATGAGCCTGGGACATTCGTGTCAGAATATGAGCCTGGAATGTTGAGTGAGGAGGAAAAGTAATGTTTGGGAGGGTTGCGTGTGAGAAGAGCCTAGAATGTATCACTACCAAGTGGTGTGTTACCACCAGACTGTGTGTAGCTCAGACCACAATCTCAAAGACACAAACAAGCGTGGAAAAAGTCAACCAGTCAACAGTAAGAAAATTGACTGGAACAAAATAAACAAAGAACCATCAGACATTATTTAGGAAACAGTCCTGAACGCCCTAAACCCACAAAAGCGTATAGTAAATTTGAATACAGAAGCGTGCAACATAAGTATGCAAAACAGAGGAGACCCACCTAGAAGTACGAAAAGAACATGTGGAAGACCTGGCTGCATTAACGTCAAATGACGTATCGTGTAGAGAACACGATAAGGGAAATATTGTGAAGCTAGAAAAAAATGATGGGGTAGATAATGAGTACTTTTGAAATACGAGAAATATTGCTACTGGTGATACTAGTCAAATCACTTGTGCTCTCTTGCCTTGAGTACCTCTCGACTTTAACAGCTCTATTTAGGGCAGGAGAGATATCAGAGCTAGAACAGATACAGAGATCGTTTACTGCTGCATAGAGCCAATGAAGCATTTAATCTATTGGGAACCCATAACAGTACTAAATATGTACTCTCTACAGAGTAGAGATACATGATAATATATATTGTACAAAGATGATACTTGTAAGCCTAATCTCAAATCTACACAGTACTGGAGTAAGAATACGGAAGTGTAAGAGAGTCAGTCAGGAGCAGGGGCGTCATGGGCATAAGATAAGAACAAATCAATCTCTGTGGGCCTTGACTATTAAACATACTATCAATAGATATCAGAAAGAGTGCAGGAACAATTGTAGATAAAAATCTTCAAGAGAAAACAGGATTATTATCTTCACCAAGTGCCAGATCAACCAGGCTGTGGTGGATATGTAGGCCAGGGGGCTGCCAACAGCAACATCGTTGTTGACCAGTTAAGCACCAGAGAAAGCTTGGCCACAGGGCAGGCTGAATGAGCAAAAAAAACCCGCGAGACATAGGTATATCACAGGAGTGCTCATTTGTCCCTCACCTCTTTCCTCACGTCTTCCCCTCTTTATTCCCCTCTTACTCCCATCTCTCCCCTTACTGCATGTTTTATCTGGGGACTGACCTGTCACTGTTCACCACGGGTGTTCTACTTGGTAAACAGTAGGCCAGACACTTCCCAGAAGACGGGGCGAGGCAGCATACTCACTGTGTTGCTGCCCTGTGTGGTTCTTCCCATGAGCCTCAGGTGACGGTCCAGCCGGATGGTGCTGGAGCCGGTACTCAGGTAGCCCACCCATCTCAGGAAACTCAAGAGGGAAGTGCTGCAGGCCATGAACATCTTGAAGATGCTCTCCCACCACTCCTGAAGATCAATGGTCCACCTGTTTGCCTTTCTATGCCGGTCCAGGCTTCAGTACGTTAGGCTTACAATATGTTTCTCTACGATGGAGAATCGATATATATATATATATATATATATATATATATATATATATATATATATATATATATATATACATTATATATATATATTTTATTGTAACCACGAACGAGTGGTATTAATGAATAACAACACTGCAACTAGCCGAGGATTCGAACCCATATCGTTTTGGCCCGCCTCATGGTGAGCAAAAATCACACATGACGCTCTAACCCACGACATGGGTTCGACTCCTCGGCTTGTCGCAGCGTTGTTGTTGATTAATACCATCCTATCAGTTTTCTCACAAATTTTATAGTTGCATTGTTGTGATCCTTGAAGGTGAGATCTTCGGACATTATTACTTCTATTGTGTGATTAGAGTTTGTAGTATACTCAGTCCTAGCCATTATTTCCTCCAGTTTTCCATAACAGAGTAGTTGGAATTTGTCAAACTATCACTGTCTTAGCAGAGGTGTGCAGATACGACAGCTGAGATGTTCCTCCAAACAGCACAAACGTATTGAGTAGAGACAGCCGGACAAGTCTCCTTACATCTGCTGCCCCTGGTCACCGAGGGGCAAAAGGTACCCGGGGTCAGTCAACTAGTGTGGGTCGCATCCATGCCAACTCTTCCCACCGCATTCCCCTTCCCGCTTTTTACCTGCTTTCCTCTTTTCATCTTTCCCCTTCCTTTTTTAGACAACTTTCTGATCCCTTCCGGTGGTTCTCGTAATCTGTCATTCCTCACTCCTCTCTCTCTCCCACCTCGCTTACCCTGCACCCCTCACCCACAGTTTCCTGTCTACTTACTCGTTCCTGCTAACTATCCCTATCTAACTAAGTTTTCTTTACCCTCCCCGCTCATTACGACAGTCTTACAGCTTAGTCTGAGTCTTTTCCCTTTACGGTGGCCCGTGGCCTGGTGGCAAAAGCTATCGCTTCACACGGTGAGGGTTCGGGTTCGATTCCCGGCAAGGTTAGAAACATTTGGCGTGTTTCCTTACACCGGTTGTCTGTCTTCACTCATCAGTAAAAATGGGTACCTGGGTGTTAGTGGACTGGTGTGGGTCGCATCCTGGGACAAAATTGACCTAATTTACCCGAAATGCTCTGCATAACAAGCGGCTTTCTATATAGTAGTATGTTATTGATGTTAGGTAGTTCTATATACCTTGTATATGTACTTGTAGAAATAAAGATATTATTATTATTATTATTATTATTATTAATAATAATAATAATAATAATAATAATAATAATATTACCTCTCGTGTGCGGAACCCATCCTGCGTGATAAAATATAACGGGAAACCATTGCTAGTTCTCGTTCTTACGAAGTTACTGCCATACAGAATATAACACAAAGACACTGAGTTGAGTGTGTTTCCACACTGCAACTGTTATGTAGAGTAGACGCACACCGAAGAAGTCGCATACCAATCCCTGGGTTTGCTGATCTGATCGACCAGGCTGTTGGTGGCAGCCAGGCGCAGTCCAACGTATTCTCCGGCCGATCAGAAACAGACTTGACGAACTTAACGAGATCCTTCTTGAAGACACCCAAAGGTGTCTTCAAGAAGGAGAGGAACGTATCGAAAAGTCTTGGTCCCCTTACACTTATGAAGATTTAACTTAGGATAAATTATCCGCTTTATAGGCTCATATTAATGACGTGTGTTCATTGCTAACACGACCTAATTTTAACACATCAGAGTGTAAACTAAATTTAACACAGCGGTCTATGAAATAATTTACCAGTTTACCCTGAATCGAGCTTCTTTACTTAATCTGTCTCTTTCTTACCCAATATCTCGCATCTCATCTCTCTCTCTCTCTCTCTCTCTCTCTCTCTCTCTCTCTCTCTCTCTCTCTCTCTCTCTCTCTCTCTCTCTCTCTTGTGTGTGTGTGTGTGTCTCGTTTTGTTAACTGCAGTAGCAACAATGATAGAAGCAACAAGGACAACAACAGCAGTAGTAATAATAGCAAAAACTGCAACCGCAGTATTGAGTATTAATAACAGACGCAGCTGCAGTAGTAACAACAGCAGTGGCAGCATCAGCAGTTGTAGAAACAGTAGTAACAGCAGAAGTGATAGCAGTAGCAGTAGTAGCGAAAGTGGCAGCAGCATCAGCAACAGCAGCAATAGCAGCTGCATTAGTAGCAACGGCAACAGCAGTAACGGCAACAGCAGCAACGGCGGTAGTAGTCGTAACAGCAACAGCAGTAGTAGCAACAGCAATAGCAGTAGTAGTGACAGCAACAGCAGTAACAACAGCACCAGCAGTAATAACACCGGTAACAGCGGTAACAACGATAGCAGCAGCAACAACAGCATCAACAGCAGCAGCATCCTGGGCCAACCTTGGTTACCATAGTGACGTGAGAAGCCTGGTCCAGGTTCTCACTCACACACACACACACACACACACACACACACACACACACACACACACACACACACACACTGCCCGCCATTGTTGTTTACCGTGTGTAACCCAGACCGACCCCCGCTAGCGGAAATTGGTTGGCTGGCAGGGGAGAGTAGCAGGGGTGAGGGGATGCAAGGTGAGGAGGGGGTGAGGGGATGCAAGGTGAGGAGGGGGCGAGGGAGAGAGGAAGGGGGATTGAAATCGTACAAGTGTTTATATTGTGTGCTGTGTTGTGGCGAGAGGAGAGAGAGAGAAGAAGAGAGAGAGAGAGAGAGAGAGAGAGAGAGAGAGAGAGAGAGAGAGAGAGAGAGAGAGAGAGAGAGAGAGAGAGAGATAAAGGTGTCTGTTATTGCAGACATTTTGCAAAACATAAATTCGCACAAAAAGAAATTATTAAAAAGTTTAGGGAAAAAAACAGAAGTTTTACAGTTTAAAGATATTAAAAGCCACGATTCTTCCTCTCTCTCTATCTCTCTCTCTCTCTCTCTCTCCTTCCCCTCGTCTTGGGTGCCACGAACACCGTCCTCTCAGCATCCTATTATTGGCCCAACATCCTGTGGACAGCGCCACTTAGTTCTTGCTGCCCTCAACACAATAATCAGCCTTAATGCGCTGTGCCACAAGGGCCAGACTGTTAGGTTAGCCACTCAAAGGAGATTTACCAGTAAGAACTACCTAATTGGAGCCATAACTGAGGACCAAGCCTCCTTGATCACTCCCGGATAACCCCTACTTCTGACTGACGACAGGTAGGGGATAGGTATGGTCTCTCTCTCTCTCTCTCTCTCTCTCCTCTCTTCTGTGTGTCTCTGTCTCGTGTAAATGAGGCATTGGTTCACCATTGCTTCCTTCTTACAGAAACGTTTCGCTCACTGGGGTACTGAGAAAAATGTACACAGAAGGAATATAAAATGCACAATACCGTGACTGGGAAAATACACAAATAATCGCACACAGGGAACTATGTGCGGATTGTGTATTTTGACTTGTTAATGGTCCAAATCGGATCGAAACGTCTTCATAAGTTTCATTCTGCTATGTGCGGGTTATCTGTGTACAGAGTACATGTCGGCTGCTCAAGGTCAAGGGTAGAAAGTGTGGATGGCCACAGTCTGGGAGAGAAATATCACGAACTGAGGCCACCTGATCGCTGTGTTTTGACTGGGTTATGTGTATTTAGCAGCGATCCTGAACAAGCTTGTACACTGGTCCATTTTTTTCTGGACGACTGTACAGGACGTGAGAATCAACACTGATTCCATAGATTTTCATTTGCCTCTGGAATTTTTTTTTTCTTGATGGCCAGCCAGGCTTGATCGCAGTTCACGAGGTGTTCGTGGGAACTTCGGGTGTATGATGCAGATGGTAAGATTATGATAGATGATCGTCTTCAAAACGTCGCTCAAATTCCTCAATGTTTCACCCCCCCATAAAGTTTGTTACGCCAGTCAGGTGGAATGATAAATCATCTACTGTTAACTCTGAGTTTAGTGCGTTTCTTCTTCATAAGATCTTCGATGGCAGCTCCTACATTCACTTCTTACTTTGAGAGAGCACCAGCAACACCAGTAACACTAGCAACACTAGCAACACTAGTAACACTAGCAACACCAGTAACACTAGCAACACCAGTAACACTAGCAACACCAGTAACACTAGCAACACTAGTAACACAAGCAACACTAGCAACACTAGTAACACTAGCAACATCAGCAACACCAGTAACACTAGCAACACTAGTAACACAAGCAACACCAGCAACACTAGCAACACTAGTAACACTAGCAACACCAGCAACACCAGTAACACTAGCAACACTAGTAACACAAGCAACACCAGCAACACTAGCAACACTAGTAACACTAGCAACACCAGCAACACTAGCAACACTAGTAACACAAGCAACACCAGCAACACTAGCAACACTAGTAACACTAGCAACACCAGCAACACCAGTAACACTAGCAACACTAGTAACACAAGCAACACCAGCAACACTAGCAACACTAGTAACACTAGCAACACCAGCAACACTAGCAACACTAGTAACACTAGCAACACCAGCAACACCAGTAACACTAGCAACACTAGTAACACAAGCAACACCAGCAACACTAGCAACACTAGTAACACTAGCAACACCAGCAACACTAGCAACACTAGTAACACTAGCAACACTAGTAACACCAGCAACACTAGTAACACTAGCAACACTAGTAACACAAGCAACACCAGCAACACTAGCAACACTAGTAACACTAGCAACACCAGCAACACCAGTAACACTAGCAACACTAGTAACACAAGCAACACCAGCAACACTAGCAACACTAGTAACACTAGCAACACCAGCAACACTAGCAACACTAGTAACACTAGCAACACTAGTAACACCAGCAACACCAGTAACACTAGCAACACTAGTAACACTAGCAACACCAGCAACACTAGCAACACTAGTAACACTAGCAACACTAGTAACACCAGCAACACCAGTAACACTAGCAACACTAGTAACACTAGCAACACCAGCAACACTAGCAACACTAGTAACACTAGCAACACTAGTAACACAAGCAACACCAGCAACACTAGCAACACCAGTAACACTAGCAACACCAACAACACTAGCAACACCAGTAACACTAGCAACACCAACAACACTAGCAACACTAGTAACACAAGCAACACCAGCAACACTAGCAACACAGTAACACTAGCAACACCAACAACACTAGCAACACCAGCAACACTAGCAACACCAACAACACTAGCAACACTAGTAACACAAGCAACACCAGCAACACTAGCAACACCAGTAACACTAGCAACACCAACAACACTAGCAACACCAGCAACACTAGCAACACCAACAACACTAGCAACACCAGTAACACTAGCAACACTAGTAACACAAGCAACACCAGCAACACTAGCAACACTAGTAACACAAGCAACACCAGCAACACTAGCAACACCAACAACACTAGCAACACCAACAACACTAGCAACACTAGTAACACTAGCAACACCAACAACACTAGCAACACCAGTAACACTAGCAACACTAGTAACACTAGCAACACCAACAACACTAGCAACACTAGTAACACAAGCAACACCAGCAACACTAGCAACACCAGTAACACTAGCAACACCAACAACACTAGCAACACCAGTAACACTAGCAACACCAACAACACTAGCAACACTAGTAACACTAGCAACACCAGCAACACTAGCAACACCAGCAACACTAGCAACACCAACAACACTAGCAACACTAGTAACACTAGCAACACCAGTAACACTAGCAACACCAACAACACTAGCAACACTAGTAACACTAGCAACACCAGCAACACTAGCAACACCAGCAACACTAGTAACACTAGCAACACCAACAACACTAGCAACACCAGTAACACTAGCAACACCAGTAACACTAGCAACACCAACAACACTAGCAACACTAGTAACACAAGCAACACCAGCAACACTAGCAACACCAGTAACACTAGCAACACCAACAACACTAGCAACACCAGTAACACTAGCAACACCAACAACACTAGCAACACTAGTAACACTAGCAACACCAGCAACACTAGCAACACCAGCAACACTAGCAACACCAACAACACTAGCAACACTAGTAACACTAGCAACACCAGTAACACTAGCAACACCAACAACACTAGCAACACTAGTAACACTAGCAACACCAGCAACACTAGCAACACCAACAACACTAGCAACACTAGTAACACTAGCAACACCAGCAACACTAGCAACACCAGTAACACTAGCAACACCAACAACACTAGCAACACCAGTAACACTAGCAACACCAACAACACTAGCAACACTAGTAACACAAGCAACACCAGCAACACTAGCAACACCAGCAACACTAGCAACACCAACAACACTAGCAACACCAGTAACACTAGCAACACCAACAACACTAGCAACACTAGTAACACAAGCAACACCAGCAACACTAGCAACACCAGTAACACTAGCAACACCAACAACACTAGCAACACCAGCAACACTAGCAACACCAACAACACTAGCAACACCAGTAACACTAGCAACACTAGTAACACAAGCAACACCATCTCTCTTTCACAATTTAACATCTGATATAAAGAAGACACAGAGAACCTCCAAGTTGATATAAACCAAGTCTTCCAGTGGGTTAATGATTATTATAAATTTCAGTTACCATGTTATGGAAATAAAAAGAAATAGGAGTACAAGACAAACTCAAACTACTCAATAAAGCATACGTTTAATGAGAGAGACCAGTGAGTGATAATGTAAGATGATGTCAAGTTCATAGAATACAACATTGTTGTTATTGCAACTGCAAGGAAAAAATAAGAGGTTGTATAATTATACAACAAGAGATGCCAAGGCAGTGGTGAAAATCTTTCAAGTCACTTGTTCCCTCTAGGCTGGAGTATTACTGTATGCTAACGGCGTCCTTCAGAGCGGGTGAAATCGCAGAGCTGGATAGTGTGGAGAGAACCTTCACAGTTCGTATATACTCAGTCAAGCAACTAAATTAATGGAAGTGACTGAAGTTACTCGATATGCACTCCTTATAATGTAGGAGAGAAAGATATATGATAACATATTCCTGAAAGATTCTGTAGGAATTGGCCGACATTGCAAGATACCTCCAGTAAAAATAAGAGAAAATCGATGAGCACAGTGAAAAAGAATTGAAAAAGTGTAAAGGGACCACGACTCTTTACTACCCTCCCTTCAGAGGTCTGTCTTTAAGAGGGAACTCGACAAATTACTCAAATCAGCTCCTGATCTGCAGGGCTGTGGTGCATACATGGGCTGTGGACGACGGGCACTAACAGCATGATCGATCCCAGCAACCAGGAAGTCTGGTCTGGGAACGGACCATGGGGGCAGTGACCTCCAAAGAGCGGCTTTAGGTAACTTACAGGTAACTCAATAAGATCGATAAAATCTTCGGCTGGAAGGGAAATACTAGTCTCATCAGAGACTTCTTGTCATAGGACGATCACTTACGTTGTAACGAAGTCAGATCAAAACTTGCTTTAACCCTTATTTAATATACTAGGTTAATAATTCCCCTGAATATGAAAGACAGATTGTAAGTAATAGTTTGGCAAGGTACTTAGCGAAGGCTCTCTTCAGTGCGTGGGGGCACTAGCAGGGTGCTTAGCGAGGACTCTCTCCAGTGTGTGGGAGCACTAGCAGGGTGCTTAGCGAGGACTCTCTCCAGTGTGTGGGAGCACTAGCAGGGTGCTTAGCGAGGACTCTCTCCAGTGTGTGGGAGCACTAGCAGGGTGCTTAGCGAGGACTCTCTCCAGTGTGGTGGGAGCACTAGCAGGGTGCTTAGCGAGGACTCTCTCCAGTGTGTGGGAGCACTAGCAGGGTGCTTAGCGAGGACTCTCTCCAGTGTGTGGGAGCACTAGCAGGGTGCTTAGCGGTGACTCTCTCCAGTGTGTGGGAGCACTAGCAGGGTGCTTAGCGAGGACTCTCTCCAGTGTGTGAGAGCACCAGCAGGGTACTTAGCGATGACTCTCTCCAGTGTGTGGGAGCACTAGCAGGGTGCTTAGCGAGGACTCTCTCCAGCGTGTGGGAGCACTAGCAGGGTGCTTAGCGATGACTCTCTTCAGTGTGTGGGAGCACTAGCAGGGTGCTTAGCGAGGACTCTCTCCAGTGTGTGGGAGCACTAGCAGAGTACTTAGCGAGGACTCTCTCCAGTGTGTGGGAGCACTAGCAGGGTGCTTAGCGAGGACTCTCTCCAGTGTGTAGGAGCACTAGCAGGGTGCTTAGCGAGGACTCTCTCCAGTGTGTGGGAGCACTAGCAGGGTGCTTAGCGAGGGCTCTCTCCAGTGTGTGGGAGCACTAGCAGGGTGCTTAACGAGGACTCTCTCCAGTGTGTGGGAGCACTAGCAGGGTGCTTAGCGAGGACTCTCTCCAGTGTGTGCGAGCACTAGCAGGGTGCTTAGCGAGGACTCTCTCCAGTGTGTGGGAGCACTAGCAGGATGCTTAGCGAGGACTCTCTCCAGTGTGTGGGAACACTAGCAGGGTGCTTAGCGAGGACTCTCTCCAGTGTGTGGGAGCACTAGCAGGGTGCTTAGCGAGGACTCTCTCCAGTGTGTGGGAGCACTAGCAGGGTGCTTAGCGAGGACTCTCTCCAGTGTGTGGGAGCACTAGCAGGTGCTTAGCCAGGACTCTCTCCAGTGTGTGGGAGCACTAGCAGGGTGCTTAGCGAGGACACACTCCAGTGTGTGGGAACACTAGCAGGGTGCTTAGCGAGGACACGGTCCAGTGTGTGGGAGCACTAGCGGGTGCTTAGCGAGGACACACTCCAGTGTGTGGGAGCACTAGCGGGTGCTTAGCGAGGACACACTCCAGTGTGTGGGAACACTAGCAGGGTGCTTAGCGAGGACTCTCTCCAGTGTGTGGGAGCACTAGCAGGGTGCTTAGCGAGGACACACTCCAGTGTGTGGGAGCACTAGCAGGGCGCTTAGCGAGGACACACTCCAGTGTGTGGGAGCACTAGCGGGTGCTTAGCGAGGACACACTCCAGTGTGTGGGAACACTAGCAGGGTGCTTAGCGAGGACTCTCTCCAGTGTGTGGGAGCACTAGCAGGGGCTTAGCGAGGACACACTCCAGTGTGTGGGAGCACTAGCAGGGTGCTTAGCGAGGACACACTCCAGTGTGTGGGAACACTAGCAGGGCGCTTAGCGAGGACACACTCCAGTGTGTGGGAGCACTAGCAGGGTGCTTAGCGAGGACACACTCCAGTGTGTGGGAACACTAGCAGGGTGCTTAGCGAGGACACACTCCAGTGTGTGGGAACACTAGCAGGGCGCTTAGCGAGGACACACTCCAGTGTGTGGGAGCACTAGCAGGGTGCTTAGCGAGGACACACTCCAGTGTGTGGGAACACTAGCAGGGTGCTTAGCGAGGACACACTCCAGTGTGTGGGAGCACTAGCAGGGTGCTTAGCGAGGACACACTCCAGTGTGTGGGAGCACTAGCAGGGTGCTTAGCGAGGACACACTCCAGTGTGTGGGAGCACTAGCAGGGTGCTTAGCGAGGACACACTCCAGTGTGTGGGAGCACTAGCAGGGTGCTTAGCGAGGACACACTCCAGTGTGTGGGAGCACTAGCAGGGTGCTTAGCGAGGACTCTCTCCAGTGTGTGGGAGCACTAGCAGGGTGCTTAGCGAGGACACACTCCAGTGTGTGGGACACTAGCAGGGTGCTTAGCGAGGACTCTCTCCAGTGTGTGGGAGCACTAGCAGGGTGCTTAGCGAGGACACACTCCAGTGTGTGGGAGCACTAGCAGGGTGCTTAGCGAGGACTCACTCCAGTGTGTGGGAAGCACTAGCAGGGTGCTTAGCGAGGACACACTCCAGTGTGTGGGAGCACTAGCAGGGTGCTTAGCGAGGACACACTCCAGTGTGTGGGAGCACTAGCAGGGTGCTTAGCGAGGACACACTCCAGTGTGTGGGAGCACTAGCGAACTTCAAGGAAAAAATATAATGTAACGTTTATGCGTGTGTCTGTCTCTGTTTAATACTCTTTGTGTTCCCTTGGATAGAAAATTCAAGATCCACCCACCCACTTTTCCAATTATTCCTTTAGCACGCATTTTGTGCACTATTACACCATGATCGCACTCCCGCCTCCCACACTGAGTGTCCGTGGTTCGATCCCAGCAAGGGATCGAACCACCTGTTCTCCCGTTCATCTAGCAAGCAAGTAGGTACCTGGGTGTTAGTCGACTGGTGTGGGTCGCATCCTGGGGGACAAAGTTTAAGAACCCAATGAAAATAAGTCAGTCCTCGATGACACAGTGACTTTCTTGTGATATCCTGGGTGCTAACCCCTGGGGTTAAAAATCCGAACAAAATCTGATCTCTCTCTCTCTTAACTGACATTTACATTCGGTGTGTCCTCCAGTGCGTCCGAGACCATGTCATAGTGGTCCAGTAGTTGTGAGGCAGGAGTGACCTGCTCTAAATTCATGCTGACCTGGATTTAATATTTCATTTATATTTTTATTTTTGCCAAATAAGAAATTAGTTCAGAGGATTAATTACTTAGATTTATATTTGTAATGGCATTATTTACGTTTAATAAATTCTCATTTTTATATATAATATTGATCAATGTAACTAGTGTGTTTGAAAACTTATTAGGAGAAATGGTTTGTAGATGAAATAGATTATATGAACCTGAAATGAATGGACTCGAGGTGTCACTTTCACTCTGAAGCGAGAGTGAGCGATAATGACGCCACTTCCCTCCCCCCTTATCCTCTTACCCCTTAATCACGAGGCGCGCCTTGCACCTGACACCTTGCCCCCCCCCGTAGTAATTAGCGGCGTGCACGACAGGTGGGCTCTCAGGTGTGTGTGTGTATGTGTGTGTGTATGTGTGTGTGTGTGTGTGTGTGTGTGTGTGTGTGTGTGTGTGTGTGTGTGTGTATCGTTCTACTCACAATGTCTCGTTCAGGTCAACTTATTCTCTCATCGTACTGCTGGTACTGCTCCACACACACACACACACACACACACACACACACACACACCGCAGTGCAAAATACATGCAAGAACAGTTTATCAAACCCAATTGCACATATTGTTTTGGATCAACATGGAAAGCACGAACTGTCACGATCTAGTGCCAAGATTAGTTTTTGTTAAATATTTCGCCTGTTCTGCGAATTCTGAACACTGTAGAAATCTCCTCGTTGGTCGATGCATGGAGGGTATGAGGTGAGCTTACAGCAGCCTTTCTGAATGCTGGCTGCCTTGGACCAAACGTCCAGCGTTAGCTGGAGACCTGAGAATTGTACCAGTGTGGTACGATGAGCAAAATATTGCGTACCTTGTCCCAAGGTTCGTAGGTTCGAGTCTCCATCGGCTTAAGGTTAGTGTCTGTACTGGCCCATGCCTCGCATGGGCCAGTAGGCCTTCTACAGTGTTCCTCCATTCTAATGTTCTTATGACATTCCTCAGGTCACGTGCATCACATCTCACTCTCCGCCTATATATATAATGTCTTTCTACCTCTGTATGTTAGAAGTGATCAAGGTCCCAGGACCGAAACGTTTTCTAATAAATATGTTATAGTGTTTGCTTACGTGTCTTTCTAAACCAACTTGTCGGTATTTATTACCAAGGTTTATACCACATTTATATATATATATATATATATATATATATATATATATATATATATATATATATATATATATATATATATATATATTAGAGTATAGTGGCTAATGTCAATATACATTCTTTGTTGTCCACTAATGTATGTACTTAAGATATATTATGCCATCCATAATTCCCTCTCCCCATATATCTCTCTCTTTCCTTTGTCTCCTATATATGTAATCCATGTTGTCCCCGCTCTGGGATGGAGATACATATCTTCATAAAAATTCCATTTCTTCAGTGTATTAGATTAGCTCTCCTGAGAGATGGCGATTCCCAAGTGATAGTAACTCCAGCTCTGCTGGAATGAAAACTTTGAAGGCGTCCTAGCTGCTCAACCCTTGCTGGAGTACCTGTCTATATCCTTCATTGCCCTATAATATGTATGAACATTATCCTCCGTGATGGAATATGACAAGAGAAACAGTGAGTTTGTTCCCACACTGCTGATGTATCTGATTTTGCTAAATAATAATAATAATAATAATAATAATAATAATAATAATAATAATAATAATAATAGGTCCACCCACGTTGCAACGCAAATCGACCCTCACTTTCAATCCCGGTCACATTCCTTTCGCTCTCCTGATCAATAACAATCTATGGTCCTCTACTGCTCCCCTCCCTGACACACAACCATGAAAACAACATAACCCCCAGCCAGTTGTGTCCCGCTTCCAACTGCCTTAATCACCAAATGGTCTGCATTTCCTTCCCTATGGATCCCTGAGTAATTATGGTCCTTCGGGCAGCGAACATCCCTTGTGAGCCTCCTCAGGCAATCGAGCGTCTTGAAAGGATCTAATCGCCTAATGGAATACATGAAAGGATTTGTTATTGTTGGGTGCATAAGGAGAGCTCATTTCGCGTCAGCATTTGGTAAGTTTGCATCGATCTCGACGGCTGTCTGACGGTGTCAGAGGTTGTGATGATTCCTAATGTTGACATGTCATGGGCTGTCTGACGGTGTCAGCCGTATGGTGATTCATAGTGTTGACGCATCATAGGCTGTCTGACAGTATCAGCCTTAGTGATGATTCCTGATGCTGATATATCATGGGCTGTCTGACAGTATCAGTCTTATTGATGATTCCTGATGCTAACATATCATGGGGCTGTCTGGCGTTGCCGACCTTAGCGTTGATTCTGATGCTTCCCACAAGCGATTTGTTCCATTCTTAACAGTTATTTCGTGTCGGTTTCCACACAGGAATATTAAATTGAAATCCGGAAAATAATATTCACAGCTGACCCTTCGAATGCAAAGTCTGAAGACTGCGCGCACGCAGACTAATGGAAACCCAAATACATATTTAGGCAACACTGACCTTTATTTTCTTACACAGTTTTACCACCATCCTCCAGGATACAAGGGTTTATACACCGAGAGTGTGTATGAACTGTATATACATTGAGGGTATATATGCTCTTGGGAGTCTGATTCCTTCCCAATAAAGTATTCTTGAATAGTGGTGTACAGACGACATTCAGGGTTAACGATTACCGTGCAACGATACGCATACGACCAGCTGTAACAGCCTGGTTGCTTAGGCCCTGATCGTGCATGAGACCTGGTGGGGGACCAAGTCTTAGGGGCGCTGACCCCCGAAAACGTCCTTCAAGTATCCAATCCTTCCTAGTTCATCCAACTCCTTCCCCTCATCAACCCCCTTACTCTCATCAACCCCTTTCCCCCTCATCAACCCCCTTACTCTCATCAACCCCTTTCCCCTCATCAACCCCCCTTCCCCTCTTTTCCAAATTTCCTCAATCTTCATCAGGTTTTTAACCTGCCCATCTCCCATTCTTTCTCCCATCGTTTCCCCTTTGTTATTCCATGAGTTTCCATCCCCTCCTTCCCCTTCTTCCCCTCCTTCCCCTCGCCCTCCGTCTCATTCCCTCTTCATAATCGACATTGCAAGCAAAATCTGGAGAGATTACCTCTCCTCTACGAGCTCCCCCAACCGGTTGTGGAGACGGAAATCCCGTCTCCTCTACGAGCTCCTACAACCGGTTGAGGGGACGGGCCAGACAAAACCAATATGTCCAAGTTGTCATCTGAGGGGAGATGAAGTGTGAGAAGTGTCACGTGATGATGATGTGAGGGAGAAGGAAAAGTGACAAGAGATGGTGTGGAAGAAGAGAAGAGATGGTGAGGAGAAGAGATGGTGGGGAAAGAGAACAGATGGTGGGAAGAAGAGATGGTGGGGAGAAGAGATGGTGAGGAAAGAGAACAGATGGTGGGAAGAAGAGATGGTGGGGAGAAGAGATGGTGAGGAGAAGAGATGGTGAGGAGAGAGAACAGTCCCAGCTGACATCAATGACATAGAAAGCCGCTTGTTATGCAGAGCATTTCGGGCAAATTAGGTCAGTTTTGTCTCAGGATGCGACCCACACCAGTCGATTAACACCCAGGTACCTATTTTAAACTGATGGGTGAACAGGGACAGGGACAGCAGGGGTCTTATGGAAACACGTCCCCAATGTTTTCCAGCCGTACCGAAGGAGATTCGAACCCCGAACCTCAGTGTGTAAATCTGATTTTTATGCCTTGCGATACGCTTTGAATGTCTCTTCTGACTTGGCTTCACATCTTCAATGTTTATATGTGACCACATTAAAATTTCATGCCGCACCCTGTTATATGAATGTTGCACTGCGGTACAGGGAAGGGTCTGGGTATTGTGGGATACGGGGGATACCATTCTAGGATCTAGCAACGACCCAAAAAGTTTATTACAGATAGTTATTAAGAAGGCGATGCACGTAGAAGCGTTAGAAAACGATCGTCCTCCACACCCAGGGTAAACTCAACCAAATAAGGTGTCTGACTCAGACACCATAAGTGGTAAATTTATGGCATTTACTGAGAAGGCGCTTCGTCCACCGGGGACTTTAATCGACCCTGGCGGACGAAACAGATTTTTCAACAACTACCATAAACCGTATACTGTCGTACTTGTCGATATATAACATCACTGATATACAAAATATGGGCGTCGCCATAATTTCTTCATTATGGGGGAAAGTGTGGGATGCTAGTGGTGGCTGGGACATATTTTGAAGCAGAGTTATTACTATTAGTTGTAAAGGGTGTGGTAATACCCACAAACTATGGAAAAGAAAACGTCTCGCCACGAGTGGCACCTACAATCATAATACAAAGTGAGCTAAACAGGGTAATATAGACAGTGCAGGTGACCTGAAACAAGTGAAATGAGGCTGGAGGTACGTCACATGCCATTTGACGCTACTAATACTCTTTCTAGAATTATATTCAACTGACGTACCTCCAATCTCACTATTGTCATTAGGAGGAAGAGGAAAGATGCACTGGGGGGGGGGCTGAGAGGATATTTTTGGGGGGATGGGGGAAAGCAGAAGCCCACAAACCCCACTCCTCCTCCCCCCCCTCTTAACGCCGCCCCTGTATAAAAATAAGGTATGGCATCATCCACCGATAGTTTCTCCAACATTATTATTCCCCCGATGGACGTCTGGCGCGCCAGGCAACACATTCACTCTCACATTTCTTCCATTTAAAACAGTCTCTGGTGTACGAGAACTGTGGTACAAATAAGAATGAGTCTTGGGAGGTGTCGTGACTTCGCTGCTTTAATGAAACAAAAGTCATTGTTGTCCAGTGTACATGATCATGTTTTAATATTTTTTTTTTAAGAATGAAGTATTTAAATTTTGTATATAAAAGCTATATAAATGATTTTTAATAAGAAAATATGTTAGGATATTTTGTTAATTCTGGAGACAGCATCGGTGTAATAACGAAGTAATAACGAAGATATACAGGTGCAGAGCAAGGTTTTATTGGGTAGAGTTTCAGGAAGCTCTATACAGAGCTAAACGTTGTCTCAATTAGACCTTCTTCAGTAGCTGCCTTGACGTCGACTCTTAATAAACGTTCACTCCATTCTTACCTGCTAAGAAATATCCCCTCCATCCCTAATAAACGTTCCCTCTATCCCTAATAAATATCCGCTCCATCCCTACTCCAATAACAAATATTCCCATCATTTATACTCCACAACGTATTCACTTCTTCCTATGGCTGCCACATACAACCATCTTCCTCACTCCTTTATCCTGCTGGTTCAGATACGTATTCAGTGAATCGGTCACCTCAGGTTCACCCTCACCCGTGCAGAACCTAACATGTATCTTACATATACAGGGATATACAGCAGCTCAACACTTCTTACAATATCAGTGTTGCTTGGAGTGAGGTTACTCTCTTTCTCTCTAGTTGGTTTCCGGGGTCACCGTCCCCCAGACCCAGTGTCAGGACAAGCTTTCCGGCTGCTTTCCTGTTCGACCAGGCTCCTAGTTGCCAGAACTCAGCTCACTCAGCTTTCCCAAGCTCACCAACATCCCCGCCCGTCAAATATGTTTTAATGCAATTATTACATCTCACTTCTCTAGAAAAATCTCAACTAGTTAATTAATCCCGTCCTATAACAAAGATCTAACCCTCACAAAATGTTACATTATACATTTTGCGATCATATTACCTAATCAACTCTCGTCCATATCAGAGTATATATTTTCCAGCGAATATTGATGCATAGCTTTTCTCACCCTTTTAAACTGTTAAAATACTCACCAATTCACCTTATATATATTTCATACCAGAACCCTGCTAGCATGCATTACCAGATCTTAGTATATATAAACTATAGGCGAGTATGAATGTATCCCAGGGATCCAAGAGCTAGAGCCTAAGCTGTCAGTATAAGACGTCCACCTGCCTGGAGTCTACCTGGAGGTTATTCCGGGGATCAACGCCCCCGCGGCCCGGTCCACGACCAGGCCTCCCGGTGAATTAGGACCTGATCAATTAGGCTGTTACTGCTGGCCGCACGCAGTCCAACGTACGAACCACAGCCCGGCTGATTCGGCACTGACTTCAGGTATCTGTCCAGCTCTCTCTTGAAGGTGGCCAGGGGTTTATTGCTAATTCCCCTTATGCTTGGTGGGAGGCTGTTGAACAGTCTTGGGCCCCGGACACTTATGATGTTTTCTCTTAGTGTACCAATGGCGCCCCTACTTTTAATTGGGGGCATTTTGCATCGCCTGACCAGTCTTTTACTTTCGTAGGGAGTGATTTCTGTGTGCAGATTTGGGACCATTCCTTCCAGGATTTTCCAAGTGTAGATTATGATATATCTCTCCCTGCTGCGTTCCAACGAGTACAAGTCAAGTGCTTCCAAGCGTTCCCAGTAGTTAAGGTGCTTGACAGAACTTATACGTGCACTAAAGGATCTCTGTACACTCTCTTGAGCTGCAATTTCACCTGCTTTGAATGGAGATGTTAATGTACAGCAGTATTCCAGCCTAGAGAGAACAAGTGATTTGAAAAGGATCATCATTGGCTTGGCATCTCTCGTTTTGAACGTTCTCATTATCCATCCTATCATTTTCTTTGCACGTGCGATCGTGGCACTGTTGTGATCCTTGAAAGTGAGATCCTCAGACATTACTACTCCCAGGTCTCTTACGTTAATTTGTTTCTTATATAAAGTAAATATGGTGTGTCGGAGAGTTAATAAAAATAAAGTTTTGAAGGTTAGGTTAGGTTAGGTTAGGTTAGGTTCGGTTAGGTTAGGTTAGGTTAGGTAAGGTAAGGTTCGTCAGGAAACAGGACAAATGTTTCCTGACGCGGGTCTTAGTCAGATGATGACCCGCCTTTGGAGCTTTTGGTCATCTGACCGAGGCCTTCCGCTGGCTTACCGGTCCACCCCTTTAAAAATTAAAAGTTTTGAAGAGTGACAGGTATTTAATGTGATTATATTTATCCTATATAAACACTGGCGACGTGTATATATGCTCTTATATTTCGTTAGGATTTTTTTATTTGGGGAGGCGATGGATAACTCTTATGGGTTTAGCACTTTGGTATAAGTATAGTAATAATAATTCCCTCGGTATCAGGCCGGCGAGCAAGGCGCACATACGAGCAGCGAGGAGAATGCAAAATCTTCCCTTAGTTCTATCCCGATGATCAACGAAGCCAAAATGTCTATTTGCCCGCATTTGACACGTCAGATGTTGGCGAGGTAAAAATGATTTAGCCTCGTCTCAACGCGCATTTTCGTGGGTGGATGGAGCCGGCAGATGAAAGGATTGAGAATAGAGATGAGAGGGTGGGGAAAATGGGATTTTTTTTTTTCAGTCAGCAAGCTTAAATACACCCGCAGTGTGCTGCTACTTTGTTCCACGAGATCACCATTATGGGAACAACTGACTGTTTTTTTCCGTGTCATGCACTCCATCACACTGGCTGGGTTACTACACATGCTAAAGGCTTGTACATCATCCTAGGCTGTCTAAGATACAAAAACTTAACACGGGAAAGAAGATGACGCCACATTGGTTTACGAAGGTAACCTCAATACGTACTACGTTTATGGGCCTTTCTGCACGCACAGGTAAATGTCACCCATCTCTGTACAAACATTATAGTATGCTGATATAAAATTATTATTAGTTTACCTTAATGGTGCGCCCAACACTCTTCTTCATGCTTAGGAGAGACCTCCCTCTCTCAGCTCTCACTCACCACACAGCAGCAGACTCTGCTCACCACTGCTCCGCAAAAGTATTCCCACTCTCCTTGGATGAAGTATTCCCACTCTCCTTGGATGAAGTATTCCCACTCTCCTTGGATGAAGTATCCCCACTCTCCTTGGATGAAGTATTCCCACTCTCCTTGGATGAAGTATTCCCACTCTCCTTGGATGAAGTATTCCCACTCTCCTTGGACGGGATGTACCAGTGATACTGTCGTCTGTATTTTCTCTTGGTAAGACGCACACCGATGTGGTGCATCTCATGATGCCATGAAAGCCTCTGAAGGGGGGAGGGGGAGGGGGAGGAGGGGAGGATTTTTAACCCTGTGAGGGGTTTGCCACTTAGGATAACCCAGTCGGTGCGTCCCTTAATCATGCCCCATCCCTCCGGGATGAGACCCACACCAGTCGACTAACACCCAGGTACCTACTTACTGCTAGGTGAACAGGGACAACAGCGGGTGTAAGGAAACGTGCCTAACTTTTCCACTCGTGCCGGGAATGGACCCACCATCACTTTGTGTGTTAGTGGAGTGCGCTGCCAACCGAGCCACAGGACGACATATTCAGCAACACACATATAATATAACATTCACCAACATACAGTATATATGAAAAAAAAAATCATACTGGAGTCTGATCAAAAATTCCGACCATATTTTTTTTTTTAAAATAAGATTAAGTATGGCCAGCTGACTTATAGAACCAGCATGTACTGATCTACTGGCCTCCTGATCCATTGATCTTACTGATCTATGGACCTTCTGATCAGCTGACCTGCTAATCTACTGACCAACAAATCTATTGACCTCTAACCTATTGATCTACGTATCAATTGATCTATTGAGCTATTGTCCTGCTGACCTACTGATGTACCAGCCTACTAACCTGCTGACCTACTGATGTACCAGCCTACTAACCTGCTGACCTACTGATTATGATACTCTGATTTACTATCCAATTAACTTTATATATAATCACGTACGTTAATACTGTACGTCCGTGACGTACATAATTTAATGACGTGTACATATTTAACTTAATATATGTATATAACTTCAGTGATATCCGTGAATAACTTAGTGATGTGTGTGTGTATGTACTCACCTAGTTGTACTCACCTAGTTGAGGTTGCAGGGGTCGAGTCCAAGCTCCTGGCCCCGCCTCTTCACTGGTCGCTACTAGGTCACTCTCCCTGAACCGTGAGCTTCATCATACCTCTGCTTAAAGCTATGCATGGATCCTGCCTCCACTACATCGCCTCCCAAACTATTCCACTTCCTGACTACTCTGTGGCTGAAGAAATACTTCCTAACATCCCTGTGATTCATCTGTGTCTTCAACTTCCAACTGTGTCCCCTTGTTGCTGTGTCCCATCTCTGGAACATCCTGTCTTTGTCCACCTTGTCAATTCCTCTCAGTATTTTGTATGTCGTTATCATGTCCCCCCTATCTCTCCTGTCCTCCAGTGTCGTCAGGTTGATTTCCCTTAACCTCTCCTCGTAGGACATACCTCTTAGCTCTGGAACTAGTCTTGTTGCAAACCTTTGCACTTTCTCTAGTTTCTTTACGTGCTTGGCTAGGTGTGGGTTCCAGACTGGTGCCGCATACTCCAATATGGGCCTAACGTACACGGTGTACAGGGTCCTGAATGATTCCTTATTAAGATGTCGGAATGCTGTTCTGAGGTTTGCTAGGCTGCAGCAGTTATTTGGTTGATGTGCGCTTCAGGAGATGTGCCTGGTGTTATACTCACCCCAAGATCTTTTTCCTTGAATGAGGTTTGTAGTCTCTGGCCCCCTAGACTGTACTCCGTCTGCGGTCTTCTTTGAATGTTCTTTGTATGTATGTATGTATGTGTGTGTGTGTGTGTGTGTGTGTGTGTGTGTGTGTGTGTGTGTGTGTGTGTGTGTGTGTGTGTGTGTGTGTGTGTATTACATAATGATACATGTCTAACTTAGTGGTGAGTGTCTAACTTAGTACTGTGTGTCTGTAATTCAGTGATGTATGTATGTGTGTATACATTCTGCATAATTTAGAGAATGACGTTCCTTCTTCCTTCCCCATCTTACCGAAGCTCTGGTCATACAAGTCCAAGAGAATAAGGCGCATAAAGGAATCGGACCCTATTTTGTCTCGAAATTAACAAAAAAATTGTGGTAAGTTCCAGCTGGGAGAGAACAACTGACCCGAAGAACATCAATATGAAGATCGTCTCGGCATCATTTGTTATCAAAATTCTAGATATCATTTGTGATAACATTGCTATGAGTTATAAATGTGAAATCTGGTACTGTCACTTCCAGGTCTCTTACATTCAACTTCCGTCGAATATAGTGATTACAGTTTGTTTTGTAATCAGTTGTTATCTTTCTTACCTCAGTTTTTCCGTAGCAAATTGAAATGTCCCTGTTGAACTTTTTTTTTTATCAGTGGCCCACTGGAAGAGTTGGTAAACATCAGCTTGAAGGTTCGCGGCCACGTCCTCGGTGACTTCGACTCGCATAAAAATTCTAGTATCGTCTGGGAAGGATGATAAAGTGCTATGATTTATGTCCTTGTCTATGTCAGAAATGAGATCGGGAAAGAGAGGCGGGATGAATACTGTTCCTTAGGGAACCGAGCACTTCGCTGTGGCAGCCTCTGGTTTAGTACCATTTATTATTATTCTCTGGGTTCTAGTTGTTCTTCTGCGTATTTTTTTAAAGTTATTGTAACCTAACATCTACAATTTAACTTGCCGTCCAGTGTACCCAAGACCATCAGCCTGGAGATAGCGATCACAAATCAAGTTCAATATTTTATGGAATTACCTTAATTATGTTAGCAAAATTAAGCTACCCAATTTTTACGCTATATATTATATGAGGGTAAGGAATTATGTTAATAATAATGACTGGGGGTAACCGGATTAGGGATTATCATAATGGAGGTCTGATAGACGGTGTGAGGGATGCTAATATGTCATTTCTCAAAACATTGTACAAGTTCGCTAAGCTGCATAGAGGGTTTACATCAAATATGAGTAACTCTAAATGGATAACAATAGATTAAAAAATCTGAGTGAATAGACAGGCATTTATAAGCAAAGCAAAAGAGGTGAGAGCCACCTTACTGGCCAATATACTCAATTTCAGAGAGAGAGAGAGAGAGAGAGAGAGAGAGAGAGAGAGAGAGAGAGAGAGAGAGAGAGAGAGAGAGAGAGAGAGAGAGAGAGAGAGAGAGAGAGAGAGAGAATACGGTAAGACAAAAGAGAATATGAGAGACCAACCCAACGGGGTTCCTTCAGACATAAGAATAAAAGTAGAGAGATGGACCCTTGCACGTAACTCAGGTCAACTTACTGTTACTGGAAAAGACATGTGTACCATTTTTAACACTTATTTTTTTCTCTGTTTTTACACAGGATACAAACGAAATCCCAGAAATTAATAAATATTCCGATTAGGATGAAAATATATTATGCAGTATTGACAATAGTGACGTGATCCAGAAACAACTTGATGGATTAAAGCCAAACCAATGCTGAGGAGCTGTTTTCAAGGGTTATAAAGTATTGTAAAGAGGAACTTGGCAAACCATGAGCCAGTCTCTACCACAGATCTCTCAAATCGGAGTTGCATCGGGTAAATGGACGTTGGTACGTGATACTTATTTACAAAACGGGTGATATGTCCCTAGCTTCAGATTATAGATAAGTCAGCCTAACCTTAACTGTGGGAAAGTTGATGGGATCAGTAATTGCTGAAGTGTTTCGTAACAACCCTGAAAATTATAATTTGGTCAAGGAATCTCAGTATGGGTATACAAAGGTATACTTGTCATACGAATTTACTAACTTTTTTGACTAAGTTATTCGAGGTGGTTGACCAAGATAAAAAAAATGCATGTTCTATATATGGACTTTGGTATGGCCACATGTGAGAATGAGTAACAAAGTAGCAGCACATGATATAGGATGAGAAATTTTCTCTTGAGGCTAAATAATGTAGATTTTAGTCAAAGTGAATGCGAAAAAGATTTAGGAGTTGTAGTTACGAGATATTTAAAGCGTAAACAACAGTGCAAAAAATGCTTCCAGTAACACGAATAGAATTTTTGGTTAACCCTTTACCAGGCCTGGTAAAGGGGTAATGACCCTTTACTAGGCCTGGTAAAGGGGTAAATATTAAGAAGTAAAATAATGCAAGTCATAATATAATAGCTCAACTTTTTATTGTATATCTTTACTAATATTTTATTTAAATTGTGCTGCTTAGTTATAGTTTTAATATTGAAGAAAGAACATAAACGTCCTGGGAAACACGCAGAGAAATATGACAAAGTAGATCCCACGTGTGAGAAATTTTTCCTACGAAGACAAACTGAAGACAATAAATACACTCTCTGTAAAGACGTCGAACTGGGAGAATATGAATCAAGTATGTAAATGGAAAACAGGAATAAATAAAGGGAATTTAAATATTATTATTATTATTATAATCAAAAGGGAAGCACTAAACCCATAGGATTATACAGTGCTTGGGGGAGGGATGGAAGGTATTCAGGCTTAATTCAGGGAACTGGAGCACAGATCCAGTTCCCTAGATCAAGAGCCCCTCACCAGCATCAAGGAACTTTCCTTGAAGGGGGGAATTTAAATAGAGAGTTAAAAATATCTAACTAAAATAATACTCACAGCAAATGGCTTCGAGAAGGACAAATTTAAATTTAGAAAGGATACTGGGAAATGATTTGTCAGTAGAGTTGTATAGATAAACGGAAAAAAATATTCAGGTAGCATCACTGAGGCAAGAACTTTAGGTAACTTTAAATATAGATCGACAAATACATGAGAGGGTGTAGGTGGGTGTGAGTTGGACCTGCCAAGCATGGCCTAATAGGCCTAATGCAATGCTCTTTTTTTATTTTATTTATTGTGTGTGTGTGTGTGTGTGTGTGTGTGTGTGTGTGTGTGTGTGTGTGTGTACTCACCTAGTTGAGGTTGCGGGGGTCGAGTCCGAGCTCCTGGCCCCGCCTCTTCACTGATCGCTACTAGGTCACTCTCCCTGAGCCGTGAGCTGTATCATACCTCTGCTTAAAGCTATGTATGGATCCTGCCTCCACTACATCACTTCCCAAACTATTCCACTTACTGACTACTCTGTGGCTGAAGAAATACTTCCTAATATCCCTGTGATTCATCTGTATCTTCAGCTTCCAACTGTGTCCCCTTGTTACTGTGTCCAATCTCTGGAACATCCTGTCTTTGTCCACCTTGTTTGTGTGTGTGTGTGTGTGTGTGTGTGTGTGTGTGTGTGTGTGTGTGTGTGTGTGTGTGTGTGTGTGTGTAAGATGGTCCAGCAGTTGCAACAGGCAACTGGTATCTTCTTTCAATCCATGCTGACGTGGGTTGTGTAATTATTGTGATTGTTGATCCTGCATTTTAAAACCCTCTCAAAGATCAAGGAAATGTGTGGCAATAACATTATCGGCTTATAGTTTCTGATGATTTCGGAATGACTTGCGTGTCGAGGCTCCTTCTCCAGGGTATCTTTTAAGGCCAGAACTAGTGGGTTCTCGCGTTTGTTAATGAATATGGAACTGTACGAGTCTGGGCCTGAGGCAGAGTGCATGGTCATGCTATCAGTGATTTCTCTTAGGTCAAGTGGAGCTAAGATTATGTCTGAAATTTTGGGGATGTCGGCAGAGTTTTGAGTCTTATTCGTGAAAAAACCTCATTAAGGTCATCAGTTTTTATTATTAATGGTTTACTGAACACAGAGTTGTATTGTATCTTCAATATTTCTTTCATTTTTTTTTTTTTTTGTAACCGTCAGTGTATTTTTCATATCCTTCATGTTGTCATGGTAGATGTGGCTTTTGTCTTCGATTTTGCCTATGAAAGAAAAGCATATTGGATTCCTTTCATTTTCACTTACGGCTTTTTTTTCCTTTCATCTCCTGTGGATGCTGTAATGATTCATTTATTAAGAGCTTAACGTTCTTCATTTCTCTAACCAGAGTTTCTTTTCATTAAAAAAAACTGCCGCCTCTGAGAATTTCCGTGACTCGTCGTGTCTTCCTGAAGATGGAGCAACTCTCTTTCTTTGGATCTTCTTCTCTTTTGTTTTTTTAATGGTGTCTGCCACTGTCTGGGGGTAAACTTCTAGAGATAATGAGCTCGTTCTCTCTAGACATCGCTTCACATCCATCTTAAACATATTTTCTTTCCAGTATATTTGATTAAGACCATATTGAAATTGGATTTGTTAAATTCCTCATCGTGAGTGATTATGTAATGGTGTTCCAGATCAGTGTGTATGCAGGTCTGAACTTCAGTTATGATGTGGTCTGAGTTTATTGTCTTTGCCACTATTATGCTCCTGACCTGGTCTTCGTAACATGTGAATATAAAGTCAAGATTATTCAGTTTACAATTGTTAGTCTCTGAACTGCTAGGAAATTACATCTGGCGGATTCATATACAGATATAAAAACTAATGATGATTTTTAATTTTAAGAGCTAAAACTTTTGACTTCATCGGGTGTGGTATTAAGTAACTCGGTGTAAATAACTACTATTTAACATATAGACCTACAAGGTCCTTCCTTCCCTGGCTGCCTGTTTTATCAGTTTTATTTTAGCAAATTTTACCTAGACCTCCAAATTTCATTGTTAATTTTTTTTTTTGACCCAAGGGTCTCTGTATAACCTGTAAACATTTCATTTGACTCATTAAGGAGTTCGCTAATTTACGATATTTTGTTGCCATTATTATGTTTAAGACGTTGATCTTAATATCAGCAGCTGTGATGAACTCAACACTCGCTTTGTTTCCAGTCTAACATGAATCTGAGGTGTTCATACATTTTTATGTCCTCTTGCCATTCTTTTCTCTGCTTCCTTGCAATATAAAACTTTACTGTTTATGCAAGTATCGTTTTCATGTTCGGTTTGACGTTCACGTGACTTTATACGACTCGTTCCCGTCATGTGAAACGTAGAGCAACTTACACCACAACACAGCCTCATTTATTCTGCTATACCACGTTGCTGGGTGACGGAATCTGCACTTGCTGGAACAACCAGTGTTTTTATTTAACAGATCTGGGCATTTCTTGGATGGTCCTATTGACAGTGTACAATTAACCCGCACATAGGAGAGAGGAGCTTACGACGACGCTTCGGTCCGACTTGGACCATTTACAAAGTCACACTAACAGAAAGGAGAGAAGGAGGGAGTATATATAGGCCAGTAGACAGGGACGGGACAAGAGAGGTAGTAAGAAAGGAGGAATAGAGGTAGTGGTAGCAGTGGTGGTGGTGTAGTAGTAGTAGTAGTAGTAGTAGTAGTAGTAGAGAGTCAGTCAAATACTAAGAAAGAGAAGCACTGCCAGAGAGCTAGGGGCCCACAAAGGGTAGGAACAAGAACACAGGACGGGGGGGGGGGGGGAAATAAGCTTCCCTCTCCTATGTGCGGGTTATTTGTGTATTGTTCCAGTCACGGTACTGTGCCTTTTATTGTTACATATTGGCAAGTTCCATTTCGTTTACCAGTCTGTTTATATCCGCAAATGTCCCAGAGGTAGTGCCGACACGTCTGGATTTCCTGTTGGGTTAGAGACAGTTTCGTTTTGAGTAGTTGCAACTGATTCAGTTACTGAATTTGCACTAGAGCTGGTGGCCATAGAGGGCTCTGTACTCTTCCTATATACCCCGTTTGCATAATGCATTTCTTCCACTGAGTTCGCAGTTATGTTCGAGTTTCTTGTTGAACTCTGAATAGCACTTTGGGAGGAAAGAGAGTGGGAGAGAGAAGAGTGGGAGGTAGGCAGATGGGAAGAAAGAGAGACCGAGGAAGAGGGGAGGGAGGAGGATTGGAGAGTGAGGAGGGGAGTGAGGACAGAGAATGAGGAGAGAGATTGAGGAGAAAGTTAGAGAGGGTGAAAGAGTTGAGGAATCGTCAACCACGTCAAAGATCTCTAATTAATTTCTTCATATATAGGACTTCATGCCTCTGCCTGGCGAAGCAATCACTCACACACGCAACTCACACACGCACTCATCAACTCACAAACGCACGCACCCGCTCACACAAGCACCGTCAACAGCCAACCATTTGACTGTTTTTACAACAGTGCTATGATGACTGTGTTTAAGAGGAAGGTCTGCGACACAAGTACATATCTCAGCTAATCAAACACTGCCTCACTGAACACGCAGAGAGAACCCATCTTATGTCAACTGGTAGAGGAGGTCCTCCGACACACGCTGTTTAATATGGAGGATGAAGCTGTGATGGGACCTCTTCCATCGACCCTGCCTTCCTGGCGGCCATCACAGATACCTTCCTCTCACCCTGCCTTCCTGTCCCCCTGGCAGCCAGTAGGGATGCCTTTGTATCCTTCACACTGCCTCCCTTGTATCCCTGGTAGCCAGCAGGGAGGATACCTTGCCATCCCTCACCGTACAATACGCCAGAGTGCTCGGTGAATTTGTGAGGAATATGTATCACCTCCAGGGATAATCACAGCCCCGCTTTTCTTGCTAAGGGATACTCCGTCAATTGAAATATATCTGCAGGTTCCGCTACAGATATGGCACGACTGTGCTTACCCCCCATCCTCCCCAAGTCGTGTTGGTATGTGTGTACTCACCGAGTTGTGTTCGCGGGGGAGTCGACACTCAGCTCCTGGCCCTGCCTCCTACACCACTTTGATCGGCATCATTGGTTTTCGGTCTCTCGGGTCTTATATTTACTCTTGAAGCCGTGTATTGAGTTTGCCTCCACTATTGCCTCATCCAAGTCATTCCACTTTTTAACCACCCTAAGACTAAAGAAATACTTCCTTGCATCTCTCTAGCTCATCTGTTGTGAGGAATTAGAGCATGCTAAGACAAGCAAGTTAAAGGACTGTAGAAAGATGCTTATCTTAAATGACGGCTCAACGGTCCCACAGCCGCCCCCGGGTCGTTTCTTGAGGAGCCGTAATGCTCCAGCCTTTGGACTGTGGGAACTCAAGTAAGCATACGTACATAATTGCCCCAAAGGAAAGTATATTTTAGCATTTCACTTACGTAATGCTGAATAGAAAAACCTACTTGTTTGGGCTCAATGGCCCTCGGATATCGGGTTATATTGGTAAATCTAGACACGAAATGACCTAGCTATCTGCTGCAGCCGACCTAACTAGGTTCATAACTGACTAGACTTACCTAGTTTTCCCTGGCTTGTGGAAGGGGAATTAACCCGATACCCGATGTCTTGATTGAAGTTGTAGTGTCTCACGGTTACAGTGTCTCTCACTGAACGGTGTTCACAGCACACACTGTTACACTACACAGTTCTTCAAGATTTGTCCTTTCATGGTAATTTCACAACAGGAAGATAGTTATTATGTAATAGTTCCACCGTGAATTGTTGAGATTGTCAAGTAAAAGGTCGAGAACGCATTGCACTATAGTTCCTTTAGCCGCTCTCCCGGCGAGAAGCACTGTTCTCCTTCCGTATCTTAAAGCAATCTGATCTCTGCAGCGGGCTTCGCCCTCGCTTTACCCTGGGGCGCGGCCCTAAATCGCCGACTTCAGCATATTTCCCTTCTTGCTTGACAGCGTCACAGTTTCATTACAAGTGATAGATTTTCTGGTATCTACCTGTCGTCGACAGTTCATTATTGTCCCACATTGTTAATAAATTTTGCAGGGTTTTCTGAAATTTTCCTGCCACGGTAAAGAGAGTCCTTTTTCTTAATTCTCTGTCACTCATATTACACTAACACTACACAGACTTATGACGTTCTTAGGCACATACGGAACCACTTAAACTGTTGATCAAGAAGCAAGACGTCATTTGCCCCTTCCGGGAGGGTTGAGTCCCTCAAGTCCCTCAGTGGGGCTGAAACGGGCTGATAACCTCCCTTTCTGGAGAAATTTCCTCCACATATGTGTCTTTAGCTTCCACTTGCGTCCCCCTTGATCCTGGTCGTCTTAATTCACTTTGTCTTTATCTGCTCTATTATTATTATAATCAAAAAGAAGCGCTAAGCCACAAGGACTATACAGCTTTATCTGCTCTAGCTTTAACTCTTAGGAGTTTGTTTGTCTGGATCGTATCTCCTCTTGTCCTCTCCGCCAGAGTTGTCAGATTTAGTTCCGTCAACTTCTCATCATAGATCATTCTTCTCGGTCCTGATACCAGTCTGGTTGCAAACCTTTGTTTTTTTTTCGATCTTTTTTTCATGCTGTATTGATGTGGCCTCCATGTTGGGGCCGAGTACTTATTAACTGACCAAACATATGTTGTACAAATTCTTAAAAAAAAATATATTCAGGTTCCTGAATACTATTCTAATGTTTGGTAATCTAGCATAAGCCGCTGACGTTATACAGTTGTGTGTTACAAAACTCACCTTAACCTTCTCCAATAGTATGGTAGAGTGTTAAGGTTGTACATTCTTGTTAAGCAGATGGCCTGTTTACGGTTTCGTAACAATCAATTTTAATAATTAGGGATTAGAAAACAAGTAACTAAAACTTAGAATCTTTACTAGTAGAGTTTTAAGTTAATATATGATTATATAATGTTAGGATTGACATAAAATAAGGAGTTTATCTCACACTTGGTACGTACCAGTATATTGATATGGATAAATCGACCTCATATCAACCTCATAAGGTCGATACCCAAGAGTTGCGCATTTGTCTAATTTATCAAGAACTCGTAAATGACAGACTTAGTCTCATTTCCATCCAGCATGACTTAGAATAGCTTAGACCACAAATTAACATACAAAGGCCGACCGGGCTTATTCAGTCAACTGAACGATTAATTCACCCGAGTATAAATAACTCGAAAGAGACAAACTTAAGAAAGGGAAGTCAACTATGAAAGGAAAACAACCACCAGAGAGAACTTGAGATGTGTCTTATGAGAGGTCAATGAGTAACTGAGTGAGGTATACTCCCTTGGCTATGCAAGCCCAGACTGTTGAGGCTACTCCTCCAAGCCTCACAATACCTCGTGACAATGACGGTGCGAGGGACTGCCACACTAACAACCGAACGACAGTTAGCCAGGTTGCTACTCAGTGCAGCGCATACCACTTAAAATGAACATCCTACCAATCCACATAGCTAACAATATAAGGACAGACAATACTATAAAGCACAATAGATATTATTTTAGCTAATAATAATGCCATCGGTAATATAGTATTAAGTGAATAGCAAAAAATATGTGCACACAATATTAATTATTAACCTTAGGTCCAATCAGAGGACGCAACAATGTGTATTTGTGGTGATAAGCTTGGTATTATAATTACCTCGGGTTCTTTGCACCTGTAATAAGCACGTCCTTGTATTTGTCCGTACTGAGCTCAAGTTGTCACTTGTTTGATCATGTATTTAGTTGAAGTCTTCTTGAAGTTTGTCACTGTCCTCTCATGTTCTTATTCTTTTCATTAGGTTGACATCGTCCGCAGATGATGTCAACCTGATAGATCTACCAGGTAGACCTGGTAGATCGTTCATATATTAGGAGCAGTAAGATTGAACCCCCACTCTTCACTCTCTCTCCAATTCTGATTTCTTATTTCTTACTCTTATTTCGTTCTCTCTGCTTTCTGTCATTCAGGTGCTCCTGGAAACACTGGAACATTCTGCCTTCCAACCTTGCTCGTTCTCCTTATTTCTGGAATAATGTCTGGTGTAGCACTGTATCAAATGCTTTCGTGCACTCCAGGAAGAGGCAGTCCACCCAGCCCTGTCTTTCTTGATTTATCTCTGTGACTTTCATATAATCTCAGCAAATTTGTAAGACACGATTTTTCATCTCTAAATCTCCATAAAAAACTCAAATTGCTCTAATAACTATGTGTGTTTGTGAGTGTAAGATTCACACACACACACACACACACACACACACACACACACACACACACACACACACACACACACACACACACAGTAAGAGTGAGGGAGGCTAGCTCAGATCCGGCCAGGTCACCTCAACACCAAGGTCAAATTTGCATACAGAAAGCACCCCAACTCTCCTCTGCCTCTCTCTCTCTCTCTCCATTTCACGAAACGAAACCATGAGAGTGTGAACACGGTAGCGGCCAGACTGAGAGGGGGACCAGGAGCTGAGATTTAACGCATCAACCATAAATGAGTACACACACTAACACACAAAAGGCTGTCTATCGACTAGTGCCTTTGACAACTAGTACCTACTACTACTACTATCACTACTACCACCACTACTACTACTACTACTACTACACAGCCGTGTGCACATAATCCTCGCCCCGTGGTTCTTAACTACCCAACCACTGGTACTCTCACTCAACCACTGGTACTCTCACTCAACCACTGGTACTCCCACTCAACCACTGGTACTCTCACTCAACCACTGGTACTCTCAACCACTGGTACTCCCACTCAACCACTGGTACTCCTACTCAACCACTGGTACTCTCAACCACTGGTACTCACCCAACCACTGGTACTCTCATTCAACCACTGGTACTCTCAACCACTGGTATTCCCACTCAACCACTGGTACTCTCAACCACTGGTATTCCCACTCAACCACTGGTACTCTCACCCAACCACTGGTACTCTCACTCAACCACTGGTACTCTCACTCAACCACTGGTACTCTCACCCAACCACTGGTACTCTCACCCAACCACTGGTACTCTCACTCAACCACTGGTACTCTCACTCAACCACTGGTACTCTCACTCAACCACTGGTACTCTCACCCAACCACTGGTACTCTCACTCAACCACTGGTACTCTCTCTCAACCACTGGTACTCTCACCCAACCACTGGTACTCCCACTCAACCACTGGTACTCCCACTCAACCACTGGTACTCTCACTCAACCACTGGTACCCTCACTCAACCACTGGTACCCTCACTCAACCACTGGTACTCCCACTCAACCACTGGTACTCCCACTCAACCACTGGTACCCTCACTCAACCACTGGTACCCTCACTCAACCACTGGTACCCTCACTCAACCACTGGTACCCTCACTCAACCACTGGTACTCTCACTCAACCACTGGTACTCTCACTCAACCACTGGTACCCTCACTCAACCACTGGTACTCTCACCCAACCACTGGTACTCCCACTCATCCACTGGTACTCCCACTCAACCACTGGTACTCTCACTCAACCACTGGTACCCTCACTCAACCACTGGTACTCCCACTCAACCACTGGTACCCTCACTCAACCACTGGTACCCTCACTCAACCACTGGTACCCTCACTCAACCACTGGTACCCTCACTCAACCACTGGTACTCTCACTCAACCACTGGTACTCTCACTCAACCACTGGTACTCTCACTCAACCACTGGTACTCCCACTCAACCACTGGTACTCTCACTCAACCACTGGTACTCTCACTCAACCACTGGTACTCTCACTCAACCACTGGTACTCCCACTCAACCACTGGTACTCCCTCAACCACTGGTACTCCCACTCAACCACTGGTACCTCACTCAACCACTGGTACCCTCACTCAACCACTGGTACCCTCACTCAACCACTGGTACTCCCACTCAACCACTGGTACCCTCACTCAACCACTGGTACCCTCACTCAACCACTGGTACCCTCACTCAACCACTGGTACTCCCACTCAACCACTGGTACCCTCACTCAACCACTGGTACTCCCACTCAACCACTGCTTATGACGTCTTGCGGAGGAACTAACACCTGTGTTGTTCTGGCAGTAATCACCTCCATCCATAACTACTCAACGATTTAATTTATGCGTGTTGTGTATTATGTTCACTCGTACGAGCTGATCCCTGATTTTTAATTATTATTGGTATTATTATATTATTGATGGTATTATTATTGGTAAAATTATTGTGGGTATTATTATTGGCATTATTATTACTGTTAGTATTATTATTGTTACTATTATTATTATTTGAGGCTGACCTGCGGGTACCTGGTAGGTCAGGGATGCAGGTGCGAGGGGAAGGAGGGCGTTAAAAAGGAACGTAATACTGAAGACCTTTCGCGCAATATATGGTATAAGGGAGAATCGGCTTAAGCCGGTAGGAGACTTGGACCTGCCTCGCATGGGCCAGTAGGCCTGCTGCAATGTTCCTTCTTTCTTATGTTCTTAAGATGAGTAGAAGGACCGCCTATGCAGCGTCAATGAAGAGTCTTGGTAGATGAGTGGGTGTGAGTTAGACGTACCTAGCACGGACCAATAGGCCTTCTTGTTTTCTGGGTTCTCCGTCGCGAACGAAACATCTGTTGATACCCTTCTCGGGTTGTCATCACCGGTCATCACCTGCAGGGCAGACAACAGCGCACATTCCACTTACCATTTCTGGATCAGTATTATAAAGTACTTTGACCTCTACGACCTGACTTGTGACCCCGGATTTAGCGAGTCAGTTCCACACACGGCTCTGAACGACAATAACCAGGGTTGAGCACTGGGCGAGTGGAAAGTCATTCAGATAATCCTGGGTGTGTGAGATGACCTGTGAAGAACCCTGTGGGGTCACTAAGGTCGGGGAAGAGACCACTGTTGACCCGTGGCCAGGTCGCTGAGGTCAAGGGGAAGGAGAGACGAGAGACCTCTGCTGATCCATGCTCGGACTCGTAGAGATAATCTCTCTTACTGGAAGTAGCTTCCCAAATCTACACACCGAAATTACTACTTATGAAGACAAGAGGCTTGGCAGACGGTGCACGATATTCCCAACAAAAACCAAGAAAGCCAGAGTCCTGTAGCTCGATCGCTAGCGCACTCAACTTATACACTGAGGTCCGGGGATCGATTCCCAAGTAAGGCTGAAAAATATTAGGACGTGTTTCCTTAAGACACTTGTTCTCCTTGTTCGCCCATCAGTAAAATGGATACCTAGGTGTTAGTCGACTAGCCTGAGTCGCCCCCTCAGGACAAAAACTGACCTAAATTGCCCGAAACGCTCTGCATAACAAGGGGCTTTCTATATAGTAGTATGTCATTGATGTCAGCTAGGCCGGTATACCTTGTGCATGTAGAAATAAAGATATTATTGATCTTATATTAGTACACTGAAAACCTAAGTGTTAAGGGACCACGACTCTTCAGCACCTTCCCTTCATACTTAAGGGGAATTACCAACAAAGCCCTGGCTGTCTTCAGGAGGGAACTTGACAGGTTCCTCAAAACAGTTCCTGATCAGTCGGGTTGTGGTGCATAAATTGGAGTGTTGTACACAGTATATAACACTCCAGCAGATACCGGAGTTTTACAATACACTTTTTCCTGGATGCGACCCACTACTAGCTGGGTAGAAGCAGGAGAGAGAGAGAGAGAGAGAGAGAGAGAGAGAGAGAGAGAGAGAGAGAGAGAGAGAGGAGAGAGAGAGAGAGAGAGAGAGAGAGAGAGAGAGAAGAGAGAGAGGAAAGAGAGAAAGAGAGAGAGAGAGAGAGAGAGAGAGAAGAGAGAAAAGAGAGAGAGAGAGAGAATAGAACTAGGAAATGCAAGGGAAAAAGGGAAGAGGCTGGGAGAATAGGGGGAGGAAGAAACAAAAGGTGAAGGTGAAAAGGAAACTGAAAAGGAAGAGTAAGAGGAATAAGAGGAAGGGAAAAGAAGAGGAGGTAAGTGTGGTGAGAAGGGCCATGGTGTCATCTCGGGAATTTTCAGCAACGAGGATAAAACCTGTACGACTTGAGTAACAGTCATATGAAGGAAGGAGGAGGAGGTAAAACTAGTGTAATATATATATATATATATAATATATATATATATATATATATATAATATATATATATATATATATATATATATATATATATACTATGGTTGCTGTCGTGGACCAGCCAGAGTGAAGCTGACACTGAATGCCCGTCTGGTGGCATAATAGGTGTCTCCTGGATGTTGATAAAGCCAGGGATGATGGAGAACGTTGAGCACATTGATCTTATATATACCAGCGAGGCAACCAACCAGCGTCAGGCGCTCCTATAACATTACCTGAAACAACAAAAACACAAAATGACAACAACAAAAACAACAGCAGCAGCAAAAGCAGAAAGAGAAGCATCAGAGGCAACAACAACAACAACAACCGCCGCCACCCTCGCCGCCACCGCCGCCACCACCGCCGCCACCGCCGCCACCACCACCGCCGCCACCACCACCGCCGCCGCCACCACCACCACCGCCGCCGCCACCACCACCGCCGCCGCCACCACCACCACCGCCGCCGCCACCACCACCACCGCCGCCGCCACCACCACCACCGCCGCCACCACCACCGCCGCCGCCACCACCACCACCACCGCCACCACCACCACCACCACCGCCACCACCATCGCCGCCACCGCCACCGCCACCACAAAAACATAGCTATGGCAGAACTCCGGTTGACCGGTTCCTGCTTACTCTCCTTTTAAGGGACCTGAGTAATTTAATCAATTAACTTTGGTCATCCCAGAGAGGCGGCCACCACCACCTTAACTACCTCACCTCCTTTAACTCCTTTAAGCCTTGAGGGGCAGGTATGCAGGGCGGAGGTGGCGGGGCGGAGGTGGCGAGGCGGAGGTGGCGGGGCGGAGGTGGCGAGGCGGAGGTAGTTCATTTTTCTTTAGAGAGTATAGAAGATTAGAGAGTAGAGGCGATCACTTTGCAGGTGAGTTGTTCCACCTTGCTGGTGAGCTGTACCACCTTGTTGGTGAGCTGTACCACCTTGCTGGTAAGCTGTACCACCTTGTTGGTGAGCTGTACCACCTTGCTGGTGAGCTGTACCACCTTGCTGGTGAGCTGTACCACCTTGCTGGTGAGCTGTACCACCTTGCTGGTGAGCTGTACCACCTTGCTGGTGAGCTGTACCACCTTGCTGGTGAGCTGTACCACCTTGCTGGTGAGCTGTACCACCTTGCTGGTGAGCTGTACCACCTTGCTGGTGAACTGTACCACCTTGCTGGTGAGCTGTACCACCTTGCTGGCGAGCTGTACCACCTTGCTGGTGAGCTGTACCACCTCGTTGGTGAGCTGTACCACCTTGCTGGTGAGCTGTACCACATTGCTGGTGAGCTGTACCACCTTGTTGGTGAGCTGTACCACCTTGTTGGTGAGCTGTACCACCTTGCTGGTGAACTGTACCACCTTGCTGGTGAGCTGTACCACCTTGCTGGTGAGCTGTACCACCTTGCTGGTGAGCTGTACTACCTTGCTGGTGAGCTGTACCACCTTGCTGGTGAGCTGTACCACCTTGCTGGTGAGCTGTACCAGCTTGTAGGTAAGTTGCACTAGTTTGGAGGTGAGTTCTACCAGCTTTGAGGTGATTGTACCACCTTGGAGGTGAGCTGTACCAGCTTGTAGGTGAGTCGTACCAGCTTGGAGGTGATTGTTTCACCTTGGAGGTGAGTATACTACCTCCAAGGTGGAGCAACAGGAGCAACAGAGATCACCAATCTGAAACACCGTTGACAGTGCACTGACCGAAGTTGCAATTGCAGATTTCGGCTGGTAGATCACTCAGTTCTCAAGCTGGTATGAGGTAAAAATCACATTCGCGTCACGGTATGTGTCCTCTTCCAGCACATTTTAAACAGGTAACCCACAATTGGGGTGGAGGAATCTGTAGACGATGTTTCGGTCTGTCTAAAAGTTTCTGTTTAAAAGTGACTTTATTAAAGCCGGTTCGTCCACACAGTGGGTTTATCGAGGACTTTTTGCCAACGGAGTTGTGTTATTAGGTCTGAGATCCCAGCTCGTGAAGCTACTCTGATAGACCCATCAATTATTATTATTATTATTATTATTATTATTATTATTATTATTATTATTGTGGCTATTTTATTGTTATTATTATTAAAATTTATGGGGATACACAAAGCCTATAAATTTAGTTCATGTAGCACCTGAGGAATGGGAAATAATCAGGTTGGATCCGAGGGAGGGGAGGAGTAACTCCATTTCTCTGGATCAGGAACCCGTAGCCAACATTAAATCACTTCCCATGACGGGAGAAACCCAGGCTTGGACAGTGCTACTGCCTCTTGAAGCGCAGTGTAGAGGCGCTACACTGGCGCTGCTGCCTCGCTAGATACCTGTAATGTGCAGATGGTTATAATTATAACCATGATATTTAATGAGATGGACGGATAAGCCAGCGGAAGGCCTCGGCCATATGACCAAAACTCCAGCTACGGGTCATCATATGACTGAGACCCGCGTCAGGAAACACATGTCCTGTTTCCTGACAGACTTCACTTAACCTAAGTATACAGATATCTCGCTATCTCTCTCCTGCTATCCAGGTCAAGATGTTTGGAGTACAGTGGCCATAACACCGCCAATTCCCTATATATACTTGAGTAGCATCATTGTAGTTAATGGTACAAGGTACCAACAGGTAGATGAGCAAGGTATATGGGCAACAGATTGGAATGCTTGTTGAAACGTTTGGGCGAAACGTTTCGTCACTGAAGACACTAAACTGCTACACGGTTGTCTTGCTCATCGAGTTTAAGTTATCCATCCTCCGCCTGCTAACTCAAACCCCAGGAACAGTGGTGGTGCGTGGTTTTGTGGAAGTAATTTCCACCGTCACGCACAACGTGGAGTCACCCTCAGGAGAGATTTTCTCAGGACTCTGATGTCGAGTGGCGGAGTATAAAAAAGGCTTGATCCTGCATACTAAATAGCGAGTTTACTATCTGCCCGACTCAGACTATGCTAGGACTGTAGAGACCTTGTCTCTGATTGCCTTGCTGGTGTCAACTCAGGGAATTTTGAAGACCTGGTCTTTGACTGGATATCTACGCACAGTTGCACTGTGTGGACTTGAGGTTGTAGGTTAGTTCGTTCGATACTTGTGCAGGTCTTAAGAGCTTTTGTTAACCTATTTTATTAAGCCTAGTCATGGATGTAGAATAATTATCACTTGTGGGATCAATTAGCTTAAACTACGCATACGAGCTGATAGAAATTTGTACTCGGGAATTACTCCAATTATGTGCTGTTTTCTTATTTCTCATACAGACTGTAAGTAGATTCATACAAGATGGTTTTTACTTGGTAAAGAGAGACGCAAGTTACCCATTTTCTCTTAAAATACAAGTAAGGGTTTACAGTTTAGATCCGTGAGATACTGCGCCTATAAAAAGGCACTGTAAACAGAGGTAAGCATGTCTCACCAAAGGCTACAAATAAACCTTTGTGAAAAATCTCCCGCAATACACTGGGGCCAGCAGAGACTTAGGCTTCCTCACACGAGCTTCGCATCTTTCTCGAGGAAGAGAGAGAGAGAGAGAGAGAGAGAGAGAGAGAGAGGAGAGAGAGAGAGAGAGAGAGAGGAGAGAGAGAGAGAGAGAGAGAGAGAGAGAGAGAGAGAGAGAGAGAGAGGATGAAAGCATCGGTGGATGGAGTTTATTGTGGTTACAATTCTTGCGTCTCACATTGATGAAGACACACCTGTGTTGGGGCCAGGTGTCTTCATTAGTGAGGGGAGACTTTCTTGGTACTCTGTGAGTCTCTCTCTCTCGTGAGCGACTCAAAATTTAAAAGTGAAAAATGAGATTCAACATTGACACCTACTGTACAAAAATCAATTAAGGCAGCAACATCTAACAAAAGTATACAGCCTGAGTATACAGTGTGAGTATACAGTGTGAGTATACAGTGTGAGTATACAGTGTGAGTATACAGTGTGAGTACACAGAGTATACAATAGGAATCATTCAGTATGACAGCATCCTACACGACTATACATTCCTTGGCGCCCCTCAGTCCAGACATACCCATCAACTCAGACAAACCCACCAACCCAGATAAACCCACCATCCCAGATAAACCCACCATCCCAGATAAACCCACCATCCCAGATAAACCCACCATCCCAGATAAACCCACCAACCCAGATAAACCCACCATCCCAGATAAACCCACCAACCCAGATAAACCCACCATCCCAGATAAACCCACCAACCCAGATAAACCCACCATCCCAGATAAACCCACCAACCCAGATAAACCCACCATCCCAGATAAACCCACCATCCCAGATAAACCCACCAACCCAGATAAACCCACCATCCCAGATAAACCCACAAGCCCAGACAAACCCACCATCCCAGATAAACCCACCATCCCAGACAAACCCACCATCCCAGACAAACCCACCATCCCAGATAAACCCACCATCCCAGACAAACCCACAAGCCCAGACAAACCCACCATCCCAGATAAACCCACCATCCCAGACAAACCCACAAGCCCAGACAAACCCACCATCCCAGATAAACCCACCATCCCAGATAAACCCACCAACCCAGATAAACCCACCATCCCAGATAAACCCACCAACCCAGATAAACCCACCATCCCAGATAAACCCACCAACCCAGATAAACCCACCATCCCAGATAAACCCACCAACCCAGATAAACCCACCATCCCAGATAAACCCACCATCCCAGATAAACCCACCAACCCAGATAAACCCACCAACCCAGATAAACCCACCATCCCAGATAAACCCACCATCCCAGATAAACCCACAAGCCCAGACAAACCCACCATCCCAGATAAACCCACCATCCCAGACAAACCCACCATCCCAGACAAACCCACCATCCCAGATAAACCCACCATCCCAGATAAACCCACCAACCCAGATAAACCCACCAACCCAGATAAACCCACCATCCCAGATAAACCCACCATCCCAGATAAACCCACAAGCCCAGACAAACCCACCATCCCAGATAAACCCACCATCCCAGATAAACCCACCATCCCAGACAAACCCACCATCCCAGACAAACCCACCATCCCAGATAAACCCACCAGCCCAGACAAACCCACAAGCCCAGACAAACCCACCATCCCAGATAAACCCACCAGCCCAGACAAACCCACAAGCCCAGACAAACCCACAAGCCCAGACAAACCCACCATCCCAGATAAACCCACCATCCCAGATAAACCCACCAGCCCAGATAAACCCACCATCCCAGATAAACCCACCAGCCCAGACCAAAGGCAATAACCCGGGAGTAATCATCAAATATATTACACAATGTCTATTGGACTTTCATCAAATTTTAACCACCAGAAAAAGTATTGCCAATATAATACCAGACTTATCCTCAAAATTTTGCTTTTTAGTGTTGACTCAGACTATATAAAAGACGAAGATTATCTGGACATTTATAATTTTTATTAATTAGAATTATTATTGAAGAAAAGCGCTAAATCCGTAGTGGTCATACAAATGGAGAGGGAGCGGATAAGGGCAACCAAGAAACAATGTAATACCCAATACAGTTGTGAAGGAAAACGTGCATTCTGAAAAAAAAATAATGTTTCGCTCTGTGTAGAGCTTTATCATAGAGCGAAACGTTGGCAGGATAAAGATTGGCTCTACATCTGTCTCTTCCTGAAGGGTAACCAAGGTCGTACCTTAATTATGAAGCGAAACTTAGACTGGAGGCAGTGAACAGACCCTCAACACACAAGAGAAACTGTGTGTGCGGCACTAAGGGGTCAGGAGACCTGGTCTGGGACCGGGTAGCGGGGACGATGACTCACGAAAGCTTCCACAGGTAAGATTCTGAGACTAGAAGTGTAACATTATTCCGGTACTCTCGTTTAGAGTTATGGACACCGGAAGTGATTGCCTACTGAAGTTGAGAAAACAGGTTTAATAAAAACAGCTAGATAAGCACTTTGTAAATGTTGCATTCAACTGCATGCAACTGATGATGATATATTCGCCAGGAACGAAGTCTTGACGGTGGCGGTCTTGGTGGTGACCCGTCACTGGCTCCCGAAAAAGTGTCGGAGTTCGTACAGGCGAGGAACCGTTTACAGCCCTATGGCGAGGGTAGTCCTAGCACAAGGCTACGGTGAGTCTTCTTCAGCACAAGTGTAGTATCAGTTAGCTACAATCGTCGTAGACGCCCTGTAGCTGGGGTACAGCACGTCTTGGGTCCAAGCGGTATCTTGGGTCCCGTGGGTACGATTGTGTAAGTCATCTCTTACTCAACAGACTCGTCTGCTACATTTCCCACTCACACACAGCTCGTAGGGAGCAGCAGAGATGCAGAAGCATGAGGACTCGGAGTTAAATCTCTGATATCTCAGTACCGGTGTTCTCGCTGGAACGAAGTTCTCAACTCTCAAAATTCTCTGCTCCGTTCCTGGCACTCAGGCCATAACCCGAGTGCATGACTGACATGGGACGTCCTCTAGAGATCTGCGTGACATAGATAATGGAATAAAATACTACAAACAACGCAGAGGCTGGCTGTTGCGACTGCAGTCCTGACAGTAACAGACTACCCACGATTACCCAGAGTTTAGTAGTAGTAGTATTACTAGTAGCATTAGTAGTAGTAATAGTAGTGGTAGGAGTAGCAACAGTCGTAATAGTACTAGTAGTAATAATAATACAGTGGTAGCAGTAGTAGTAGTAATAGTGGCAGCAGTAATAGCAGTGGTAGTAGTAATAGCAGTGGTAGTAGTTGTGATGGTGGGGCTAGAAGACTAGACGGTATTTAATCCTCGGAAGAGAGCCTCACTACAGACAGAAAAGTTTTCAGCTATCTCAAAAAAAAAAAAAAAAAAAGTGAAAACATTCTGACACTCCAGCGCCATCTTTTCACGTCAAATAAAATATTACGATTTTGTTCAAGTTTGTCCTTAAAAAGTGCAGTTCCCAGAGCAAGTTTCGTTAAAATGTTTTTAGATCGTTCACGAGTTTCCATGGTATAAAAATTGGCAATTGATACCTATATCTGGTTAAAAAAAACACATGAACAAACACTAGGACAAGTTTACTAGAAAACGTTTCGGTCCTGGGACCGAAATGCCAAGCCTTAAGCCACTTGGCTCCCGTTTATATCATGCACATAGGCCGTGCGATACAGACCTCTCTCTCTCTCTCTCTCGAAAAGAGCTAGGGGGCAGGCAGACGTGGTAGGTCTGGGGTTACCTGGAGGATGTTCCAGGGGTCAACGCTCCCGCGGCTCCGTCCATGACCAGGCCTCGTGGTGCATCAGGGCCTGATCAATCAGGCTGTTACTGTTGGCTGCATTGCCACGAATATCATCACGTCTCCAGTAACAGTTCATCAATTGTGTTCTTGATACCATCACTTCCTAAACACGAGCCCTGATACCAGTACCTGCCTCCCTTGTTCTCGATACCATCAGATCCTAAACACGTACCCTAATACCTGCCTCCCTCGATACCATCAGATCCTAAACACGAACCATGATATCAGTACCTACCTCCCTCGATACCATCAGATTCTAAACACGAACCATGATACCAGTACCTACCTCCCTCGATACCATCAGATCCTAAACGCGGAACCCTGACACCAGTACCTACCTCCCTCGATACATTAAAACATAAGAAAGAAGGAACACTGCAGCAGGCCTACTGGCCCATGCGAGGCAAGTCCAAGTCTCATACCGGCTTAAGCCAATGTCCCCAACCTAGTCAGGTCAGGTCACATTCATATCCCTCTAATTCTACTCCTTTCTAGACCCTAAACACGACCCCTGATACCAGTACCTACCTCCCTTGATACCATCGATTCCTAAACACGAACGCTGATACCAGTACCTACCTCCCTCGATACCAGTACCTACTTGCCTCTCACGCGTTGCTCTTCTTTACACACAGCAAATTCACTCCTATCATTAATATGTGCACCTACTTGTTCCTGCTTACCTCCCACGTCTTCACTCCCGTTCACTCTTTCCTAATTTCTTTACTTTCTCCTCTTTAAATTAATCTTTCATATCTCTTCTCAATTATTCCCTTCCCCTCTCTTTTATCTTTTCCATCTGTATCTTATTTTTTCTTCTCTGTTATTTCCCCTCTTCCATTCTGTCTTTTTCATTCAATGCTTATTTCCCCCCTCTCTTTCCCTCATCAGTTATTCGATCCCCATTCTCTCTCTCTCTCTCTCTCTCTCTCTCTCTCTGTCTCCCCTCATTTCCCCTCGTCACTCCCCTCCACCTCTCACAAGCCACAAACAACAATACTTGAAATTAGTCCACGTTCAGAAGGTCTGTTTTTTTCCCCTTATCCCTGTTCTCCTCTCCCCTCTCTTGCTTTGCCACTCAAATTATCCACCTATCCTTTCCATCTTAGACATACACCCCCATTCCTCTCTCTCTCTCTCTCTCTCTCTCTCTCTCTCTCTCTCTCTCTCTCTCTCTCTCTCTCTATTTTGTTTGATATTCTCTTTTCTTTGCCTCCAGGTTTATTGTATATTCTTCTTCTCCCTCCGCTGCAGTTCTTTTTCTTCTTCGTCTCGTCTTCCTTATCTCTTCCTCCTCTTGTTCCTCTTCATCTCTTCCTACTCCTTTTTTTTGAACGTCCTCTTGCTTCACCTCCTATTTATTTCCTTCTCATTTTCGTCCACTTTCTCATCCTTTTTGTTTTGTTCCCCTTCATCTTCTCCTTCCTCTTCTCCTCTTCTTTCTTCTCCTCCTCCTCTTCCTCCTCCTTTATCTGCTTCCAACTATCCTTACACACACACACACACACACACACACACACACACACACACACACACACACACAGGAATCGTTCAAGTCTGTACACCGTGTACGTCAGGTCCATATTGGAGTACGCAGCACCAGTATGGAACCCACACCTGGTCAAGCACGTCAAGAAATTAGACAAAGTGTAAAGGTTTGCAAGAAGACTAGTCCCGGTGCTAAGGAATATGTCCTACGAGGAGAAGTTAAGGAAAATCGACCTGCCGGCGCTGGAGGACAGGAGAGATAGGGGGGACATGATAACAACATATAAAATACTGAAAGGGATTTGGCAAGGTGCACAAGGACAGGATGCTTCAGAGATGGGTCACAGCAACAAGGGGTCACATGTGGAAGATGAAAACACAGATGAGTCACAGGGATGTTAGGAAGTATTTCTTCAGCCATAGAGTTGTCAGGAAGTGGAACAATCTGGAGAGTGATGTAGCAGAGGCAGGATCCATACATAGCTTTAAGAAGATGTATGATAAGGTTCATGGAGCAAGGAGAAAGTGGACCTAATAGCGACCAGCGAAGAGGCGGGGCCAGGAGCTATGAATCAACCCCTACAACCACAAATAGGTGAGTACACAAGCACACACGGTCCCTGCAAATTTATAGATTGTTGTTCTATACCATTCTCTTTCTTTATTGTCATTATCTTTGTTATTCCCCTCTTTATTGGTCTTTCCTCACTCTTGTTTATGTTCCTCGTCTCTGTTCTCTTCCTCTTAACCTACTCTCTCTCTCTCTCTCTCTCTCTCTCTCTCTCTCTCTCTCTCTCTCTCTCTCTCCTCTCTCTCTCTCTCTCTCTCTTCTTGCATTCTTTGGTTTCTATCTGATGCATTGTCCAATTTCTACCCTCTTTGTTCTCCTTTATTCGATATTGTTCTTCCTTGTTCTCCTTTATTCTTCCACTAACTCTGGCCCTCCATTCTCCCTCCCACTTCCTTTCCATTCCCCTTCCCCTCTCTTTCCTCCCTCCCTCCCATTCCCCTCTCTCCCACCTCACTTCCCTCTTCCACAACTTTCCGCTAAGTCAATATATACACTGGAACAAGAACAGTGTGAACAAGGACAGTGTGGACAAGGACAGTGTGGACAAGGACAGTGTGGACAAGGACAGTGTGAACAAGGACAGTGTGAACAAGGACAGTGTGAACAAGGACAGTGTGAACAAGGACAGTGTGGACAAGGACAGTGTGGACAAGGACAGTGTGGACAAGGACAGTGTGAACAAGGACAGTGTGAACAAGGACAGTGTGAACAAGGACAGTGTGAACAAGGACATTGTGAACAAGGACAGTGTGGACAAGGACAGTGTGAACAAGGACAGTGTGAACAAGGACAGTGTAAACAAGGACAGTGTAAACAAGGACAGTGTGGACAAGGACAGTGTGAACAAGGACAGTGTGGACAAGGACAGTGTGGACAAGGACAGTGTGAACAAGGACAGTGTGGACAAGGACAGTGTGAACAAGGACAGTGTGAACAAATACAGTGTGAACAAGGACAGTGTGAACAAGGACAGTGTAAACAAGGACAGTGTGGACAAGGACAGTGTGGACAAGGACAGTGTGGACAAGGACAGTGTGGACAAGGACAGTGTGGACAAGGACAGTGTGGACAAGGACAGTGTGGACAAGGACAGTGTGGACAAGTACGGTTTGGACAAAGACAGTGTGGACAAGGACAGTGTGAACAAGGACAGTGTGAACAAGGACAGTGTGGACAAGGACAGTGTGAACAAGGACAGTGTGGACAAGGACAGTGTGGACAAGGACAGTGTGGACAAGGACAGTGTGGACAAAGACAGTGTGGACAAGGACAGTGTGAACAAGGACAGTGTGAACAAGGACAGTGTGGACAAGGACAGTGTGGACAAAGACAGTGTGGACAAGGACAGTGTGAACAAGGACAGTGTGGACAAGGACAGTGTGAACAAGGACAGTGTGGACAAGTACGGTGTGGACAAGGATAGTGTGGACAAGGACAGTGTGGACAAGGACAGTGTGGACAAGGACAGTGTGAACAAGGACAGTGTGGACAAGGACAGTGTGGACAAGGAAAGTGTGGACAAGGAAAGTGTGGACAAGTACGGTGTGGACAAGGACAGTGTGGACAAGGACAGTGTGGACAAGGACAGTGTGGACAAGGACAGTGTGGACAAGGACAGTGTGGACAAGGACAGTGTGGACAAGGACAGTGTGGACAAGGACAGTGTGGACAAGTACGGTGTGGACAAGGACAGTGTGGACAAGGACAGTGTGGACAAGTACGGTGTGGACAAGGACAGTGTGGACAAGGACAGTGTGGACAAGGACAGTGTGGACAAGGACAGTGTGGACAAGGACAGTGTGGACAAGGACAGTGTGGACAAGGACAGTGTGGACAAGGACAGTGTGGACAAGGACAGTGTGGACAAGGACAGTGTGGACAAGGACAGTGTAAACAAAGACATAGGATTGACTAGTTCGAGGGGGAACTGAGGGGATTTGAGGGAACAGAGAGAAACTGAGGGGAAGCTGAGAAGATAACTGACATCTTGACTGCACCATCACGACAGTGAAGATGTTGAATGTAGCTGAGAGGAACACGGTGAAGGATATTAACTGTCCACAGCTTCAGTAGTGGGTACGCTGAGAGGGAGACTGAGAGGGTAAGCTGAGAGGAGGACTGAGAGGGTTGGGTTTAATACCTGGGATATCATACACTTTTTCCTTCTGTTTTCCCTTCCCTTTCTTCTTTACCTTTGCTTCTTCCTTTTCTTTCCTTCCTTTACCCTGTTTACCTCTTCCACTTCTCCAGTTTTCTCTCTTAACTCTCCATATTTACCCATCTTCCCATCTTTCCCATCTTTCACCTGTTTTTTTTACATATCCCCTCCCACGTTTCTTATTCCCCTTTCCCCTCTTTCACCTGTTTTTTTTCCTCTTCCTTCCTTCATCACTCTCACTTCCATTCCTGCCCACTCACCTAAGTTATTCTATTCCACTTCATGCATTTTTTCTCATGTTTATCTTCTGCAGCATTCCATTCCATTTGCTCTCTTCCTCCCCACCACTTGCACTCCATTCCCTCCCCCCTGCCCTTTAACTACTCCCCCGTGCCCTCTAACTCCCCCCTGCCTCTAACACTCCCCTGCCCTCTAACTCTCCCCCTGCCCACTAACTCTCCCCTGCCCACTAACCTCCCCCTGCCCTTAACTCTCCCCCTGCCCTCTAACTCTCTAACTGCCCTCTAACTCTCCCCATGCCCTCTAACTCTCCCTCTGCCCTCTAACTCTTCCCCCTGCCCTCTAACTCTTCCCCCTGCTCTCTAACTCTCCCCCTGCCCTCTAACACCTCCCTGCCCTCTAACTCTCTAACTGCCCTCTAACTCTCCCCATGCCCTCTAACTCTCCTCCTGCCCTCTAACTCTCCCCCTGCCCACTAACTCTCCCCCTGCCCACTAACTCTCCCCCTGCCCTTTAACTCTCCCTGCCCTCTAACTATTCCCCCTGCCTCTAACTCTCCCCCTGCCCTCTAAATCTCCCCTGGCCTCTAACTCTCCCCTGCCCTCTAACTAACACTCCCCCTGCCCTCTAACTCTCCAATGCCCTCTAACACTCCCCATGCCCTCTAACTAACTCTCCCCCTGCCCTCTAACTCTCCCCCTGCCCTCTAACTCTCCCCTGCTCTCTAAACACTCCCCCTGCCCTCTAACACTCCCCCTGCCCTCTAACTCTCCCCCTGCCCTCTAACACTCCCCTGCCCTCTAACTCTCCCCATGCCCTCTAGCTAAAACTCCCCGTGCCCTCTAACTCTCCCCCTGCCCTCTAACACTCCACCTGCTCTCTAACTCCCCCTGCCCTCTAACACTCCCCCTGCCCTCTAACTCTCCCCCTGCCCTCTAACTCTCCCCCTGCCCTCTAACACTCCCCCTGCCCTCTGACACTCCCCCTGCCCTCTAACTCTCCCTGACCTCTAACACTCCCCTGCCCTCTAACTAACCTCTCCCCTGCTCTCTAGCTAACACTCCCCCTGCCCTCTAACTCTCCCCCTGCCCTCTAACATTCCCTATGCCCTCTAAACTCTCCCCCTGCCCTCTAACACTCCTCCTGCCCTCTAACTCTCCCCCCTGACTCTAACACTCCTATGCCCTCTAACTGTCCCCCTGCCCTCTAACACTTCCCCTGCTGTCTAACTCTCCCCCTGCCGTCTAACTCTCCAACTGCCCTCTAACCCCTCCCCCATGCCCTCTAACTCTCCCATGCCCTCTAACTCTCCCTCTGCCCTCTAATTCTTTCCCCCTGCCCTCTAACTCTTCCCCTGCCTCTAACCCTCCCCCTGCCCTCTAACACTCCCCCTGCCCTCTAACTCTCCCCATGCCCTCCTAAATCTCCCCTGGCCTCTAACTAACTCTCCCATGCCCTCTAACTCTCCCCCTGCCCTCTAACTCTCCCCCTGCCCTCTAACTCTCCCCCTGCCCTCTAACTCTTCCCATGCCCTCTAGCTAACACTCCCCGTGCCCTCTAACTCTCCCCCTGCCCTCTAACTCTCCCCTGCCCTCTAACTCTCCCCATGCCTTCTAGCTAACACCCCCCTGCTCTCTAACTCTCTCCCTGTCCTCTAACACTCCCCCTGCCCTCTAACTCTCCCCCTGTCTTCTAACATTCCCTCTGCCCTCTAACTCTCCCCCTTGCCCTCTAACTCTCCCCCTTGCCCTCTAACTCTCCCCCTGCCCTCTAACTCTCCCCTTGCCCTCTAACTCTCCTCCTGCCCTCTAACTCTCCCCCTGCCCTCTAACTCTCCCCCTGCCCTCTAACTCTCCCCCCTGCCCTCTAACTCTCCCCCTGCCCTCTAACTCTCCCCCTGCCCTCTAACTCTCCCCCTGCCCTCTAACTCTCCCCTACCTTCTAACTAACACTCCCCGGCCCTCTAACTCTCCCCCTACCCTCTAACACCCCCTGCCCTCTAACACTCCCCCTGCCCTCAAACTCTCCCCTTTCCCTCTAACACTCCCCCTGCCCTCTAACTCTCCCCCTTCCCTCTAACACTCCTCCTACCCTCTAACTCTCCTCCTGCCCTCTAACACCCCCCTGCCCTCTAACACTCCCCCTGCCTTCTAACAGGCCCCCTGCCCTCCAACACTCCCCCTGCCCTCTAACACCCCCCTGCCCTCTAACACTCCCCCTGCCCTCTAACACCCCCTGCCCTCTAACACTCCCCCATGCCCTCTAACACCCCTGCCTCTAACACTCCCCTGCCCTCTAACACTCCCCTGCCTCTAACACTCTTCTGCCCTCTAACACCTCCCTGCCCTCTAACACTCCCCCTGCCCTCTAACACACTCCCTCCCCTCTAACACTCCCCCTGCCCTCTAACACTCCCCTGCCCTCTAACACACCGCCTGCCCTCTAACACTCCCCCTTCCCTCTAACACCCCCCTGCCCTCTAACACTCCACCTGCTCTCTAACACCCCCCTGCCATCTAACACTCCCCCTGCCCTCTAACACTCCCCCTGCCCTCTAACACCCTCCCGCCCTCTAACACTCCCCCTGCCCTCTAACACTCGACCTGCTCTCTAACACTCCCCTGCCCTCAACACTCCCCTGCCCTCTAACACTCCCCTGCCCTCTAACACCACCCCTGCCCTCTAACACTCTCCCTGACCTCTAAGACTCCCCTGCCCTCTAACACCTCCCTGCCCTCTAACACTCCACACTGCCCTCTAACACTCCCCTGCCCTCTAACGCTCCCCTGCCCTCTAACCTCCCCTGCCCTCTAACACCCCCCTGCCTCTAACACTTCCCTGACCTCTAAGACTCCCTGCCCTCTAACACCCCCCTGCCATCTAACACTCCCCTGCCCTCTAACACTCCCCTGCCCTCTAACACCCTCCCTGCCCTCTAACACTCCCCCTGCCCTCTAACACTCGACCTGCCCTCTAACACTCCCCTGCCCTCTAACACTCCCCTGCCCTCTAACACCCCCTGCCGTCTAACACTCCCCCTGCCCTCTAACACTCCCCCTGCCTCTAACACTCCCCTGCCCTCTAACACCCCCCTGCCCTCTAACACTCCCCCTGCCCTCTAACACCCTCCCTGCCCTCTAACACTCCCCCTGCCCTCTAACACTCGACCTGCCCTCTAACACTCCCCTGCCCTCTAACACTCCCCTGCCCTCTAACACCCCCCTGCCGTCTAACACTCCACCTGCCCTCTAACACTCCCCCTGCCCTCTAACACTCCCCTGCCCTCTAACACTCCCCTTCACTCTAACACTCCCCTGCCCTCTAACTCTCCTCCTGCCCTCTAACACCCCCCCCCCTCTAACACTCTTCCTGCCCTCTAACACCCCCTGCCCTCTAACACCCCCCTGCCCTCTAACACCCCCCTGCCCTCTAGCACTCACCCCTGCCATCTAACCTCCCCTGCCTCTAACACCTCCCTGCCCTCTAACACTCCCTGCCCTCTAACACTCCCCCCTTCCCTCTAACACTCCCCCTGCCTCTAACACTCCCCCTGCCCTCTAACACTCCCCCTGGCCTCTAACACCCCCCTGCCCTCTAACACTTCCCCTGCCCTCTAACACCCCCCTGCCCTCTAGCACTCCCCCTGCCCTCTAACACTCCCCCTGCCCTCTAACACACCCCTGCCTCTAACACTCCCCCTGCCCTCTAACACTCCCCCTGCCCTCTAACACTCCCCCTTCCCTCTAACACCCCCCTGCCTCTAACACTCCCCCTGCCCTCTAACACTCCCCCTGCCCTCTAACACTCCACCTGCCCTCTAACACTCCCCCTGCCATCTAACACCCCCCTCTGCCCTCTAACACTCCCCCTGCCCTCTAACACTCCCCTGCCCTCTAATACCCCCGTGCCCTCTAACACTCCCCCTGCTCTCTAACACCCCCCCTGCCCTCTAACACTCCCCTGCCCTCTAACACTCCCCCTGCCCTCTAACACTCCCACTGCCCCTTAACTCCCCCTACCCTCTAACTCCCCTCTAACCCTCTAACACCCCCCCTGCCCTCTAACACTCCCCCCTGCCCTCTAACACTCCCACTGCCCTCTAACTCCCCCTACCCTCTAACTCCCCTCTACCCTCTAACACTCCCCCTGCCTCTAACACTCCCCCTGCCCTCTAACACTCCCCCTGCCCTCTAACACTCCCCCTGCCCTCTAACACTCCCCCTGCCCTCTAACACTCCCCCTGCCCTCTAACACTCCCCCTGCCCTCTAACACTCCCCCTGCCCTCTAACTCCCCTGCCCTCTAACTCCCCCCTGCCCTCTAACACTCCCCCTGCCCTCTAACACCCCCCTGCCCTCTAACACTCCCCCTGCCCTCTAACACCCCTGCCCTCTAACACTCCCCCTGCCCTCTAACACTCCCCTGCCCTCTAACACTCCCCTGCCCTCTAACACTCCCCCTGCCCTCAAACACTCCCCCTGCCCTCTAACACTCCCTCTGCCCTCTAACACTCCCCCTGCCCTCTAACACTCCCCTTGCCCTCTAACACTCCCCCTGCCCTCTAACACTCTCCCCTGCCTTCTAACACCCCCCCTGCCCTCTAACACTCCCCCTGCCCTCTAACACTCCCCCTGCCCTCTAACACTCCCCCAGCCCTCTAACACTCCCTTTGCCCTCTAACACCCCCTACCCTCTAACACTCCCCCCTGCCCTCTAACACCCCCCTGCCCTCTAACAATCCCCCTGCCCTCTAACACTCCCCCTGCCCTCTAACACTCCCCCTGCCCTCTAACACTCCCCCTGCCCTCTAACACTCCTCCCTGCCCTCTAACACCCCCCCTGCCCTCTAACACCCCCCTGCCCTCTAACACCCCCCTGCCCTCTAACACCCCCCTGCCCTCTAAACCCCCCTGCCCTCTAACACCCCCCTTCCCTCTAACACCCCCTGCCCTCTAACACCCCCTGCCCTCTAACACTCCCCCTGCCCTCTAACACCCCCCTGCCCTCTAAACACCCCCCTGCTTTCTAACACCCCCCTGCCCTCTAACACCACCCTGCCCTCTAACACCCCCCTGCCCTCTAACACCCCCCTACCCTCTAACACCCCCCTGCCCTCTAACACCCACCTGCCCTCTAACACCCCCTGCCCTCTAACACACCCCCTGCCCTCTAACACCCCCCTGCCCTCTAACACCCCTCTGCCCTTTAACACCCCTCTGCCCTCTAACACCCCCCTGCCCTCTAACACCCCCCTGCCCTCTAACACCCCCTGCCCTCTAACATCCCCCTGCCCTCTAAACACCCCCCTGCCCTCTAACACCCCCCTGCCCTCTAACACCCCCCTGCCCTCTAACACCCCCCTACCCTCTAACACTCCCCTGCCCTCTAACACTCCCCCTGCCCTCTAACACCCCCCTGCCCTCTAACACCCCCCTGCCCTCTAACATTCCCCATGCCCTCTAACATCCCCCTGCCCTTAACATCCCTCTCCCTCTAACACCCCCCTGCCCTCTAACACCCCCCTGCCCTCTAACATCCCCTGCTTTCTAACACCCCCCTGCCCTCTAACATCCCCTGCTCTCTAACACCCCCCTGCCCTCTAACACCCCCTGCCCTCTAACACCCCCCTGCCCTCTAACATCCCCCTGCCCTCTAACACCCCCCTGCCCTCTAACACTCCCTGCCCTCTACAACACCCCCCTGCCCTCTAACACCCCCCCTGCCCTCTTACACCCCCCTGCCCTCTAACACTCCCCTGCCCTCCTCCCACTTCTGCTTTCACGACTCATGAATATAAATTGTTGGCTACCATGCTTGCTGCATTACCCTCAAAAAAAAAATTTGGACGATGGAACATTTTCAATTCATGTTTATGTTCGCTTCCAGTTTTGACATGAGGTCGAGGCGTCAAAAGAAATGTTAATGTGATTACCTCCCATGAAATGCCATGCTATCATGGAGAAGAGACAGAGTTAGGCACCCCTGATGCCATGACACACCATATATATATGTATATAATATATATATATATATATATGTGTGTGTGTGTGTGTGTGTGTGTGTGTGTGTGTGTGTGTGTGTGTGTGTGTGTGTGTGTGTGCGTGTGTGTGTGTGTGTGTGTGTCCGCATCCCACCGAGGCAGGACGACTTAAGAAGAAAAACGTAAGTTTTTCTTTTTACATTTAATTTATACAGGAGAAGGGGTTGTCATGTAGGGGGGTAAGGAACGAGCCGATAATTGGGGAATAAGGAAGTAAAGGGAGTAATCGGAGGGAGTAGGCAGGAAGTAGGCAGGAGAGGTGAGGTCGCTGGTGACTAGAGCTTCACTTCTCTCTATGTCTTCACTACCACACTACTCACTCTCTCACTACTTGAAATAAAATGACGAATAAAAGAATAAAGTGGACAATGAATATTACTATTCTACTCACATTTTATTATTAAGTCTTTGTAGAATAATATGTTTGGGAACAAGAGAACACTATTGGGTTTAGATAAATGGGGATGGTACACATAAGCAGTGAGACGAAACAGAATATAACTTACAGTATAGTTCAGAGGACAGTTCACCACAGGAACTCAGTCACACACTAGCCACAGGTCCCAAGACCTGCACAGCACGAGCACTGCTCCAAGCCATACTCTGCCCAGTGTCTCCAGCAGCCCTCTCCCAAAGCTCTGCACACCGGCAGCAGCTCTGCCAGACTCTCTAACCCAGAGCTTCGCCCAAATCTGTTGCTCAGAGCTCTGCACACCGGTAGCAGCTCTGCTCGAATCTCTCTCTCTAGCTGTTTCTTTGAGCTTATATGGTCCTTCAAGCACCCCCCACAATGAGGTGTGCACCACTTGTTTGGACCTGACGCCGATATCTGACGCCTTCAAGAACAAAAGACCTGAGACTTAAGCTGAAAGGCGTATCTGACAGCTGTTTGCCAAGGCAAGGAGTGTGACAATTTACTGGAGTTAGGTCTCCCTTAGTGACCTCACAAGCACTACATCACAGGGATAATTTTCCCTTGCTCCCGACACCTTAGTCGCCTCTTACGACACGCATGGCTTACGGAGGAAGCATTCTTCTCCGCTTTACCACTGAGCTACAAGGCTTCTAATAGGACAGATACAGAAACAGAACCTCTGTTTCTGTATCTCATTTTTCTATCCCTCAGTTTGGAGTCGATGTACATCGACTCCAAACTGAGGGACTGATCACCTTAAACTCCTGATCTTCACCATTCTTTTCTGTATTGGACTGATGAAGCCAGTGTGTGGCGAAGCGTTTCCTCAATAAAGAAACACAAGTGTTGTACACGATTCTAATTTATCAGAAGTAACAAGAACAACAAGTACGTCAAAGAGTAAAACTGAATTTCCATGGCCACCTCGTGAAATGATTGTCAGAAGAGTCATTGTGGAAAATGATATACGATGTTGCAAGTGTATATAGTCAGCGTTGATTGTCCCAATACAGTAGTCCGGAACACTGGTAGTGAAGTATCATCATGCTCAGGATAGTGGCAAAATTAACATCACCCTTGTTAAAACACAGAGACCAGGCGACCTCAGCTCCTGACTTTTCTGTCCAGGTTATTGGCAGTGCTTCAGATTCATTAAGACTACGTACGGTGCTGAGCACTTGCTTCTACCCTGAGGGACATATTATCAGTAGTGCTTAAGATTCATCAAGACTACGTACGGTGCTGAGCACTTCCTTCTACCCTGAGGGACAGATTACCTCCTCTTCTGCCTCTCCAGTCTTCTATAATGCATTAATAAAGCCACTAGTGGGTGAAACGTCTGGAGTTTACCTGGAGTTTACCCGGAGAGAGTTCCGGGGGTCAACGCCCCCGCGGCCCGGTCTGTGACCAGCCCGTCTACATACAGATGCTGCACATGTTGGAGACGAATGATATAACATAAAAAATAATTGCCACCTAGAACATAGATTGATCTTCCGATGTGAATAATGTGAAGAAAAATGGGATGACTCGAAGCTATGATAATTTTGGTCACTAACTCATTAGAAGCGGCCGGCCGGCGTATGTTTTTAATGAAGGCGTCAGCTAAATTTATATTAATGTGGCGTAGTGTACAATTATCCACGAGTATATGATGCAGACACACACACACACACACACACACACACACACACACACACACACACACACACACAGGGAGCAAGGTGATAGTGGATCTAGTAGCGACCAGTGAAGAGGCGGGGCCAGGAGCTATGAATCGACCTCTGCAACCACAATTAGGTAAGTACACACACACCTCAGCCTCAGGTCATGTCGAAACTTCGACCCAGCGTTATCTTTAATAGAGAGAGAGAGAGAGAGAGAGAGAGAGAGAGAGAGAGAGAGAGAGAGAGAGAGAGAGAGAGAGAGAGAGAGAGAGAGAGAGAAAGAGAGAGAGATGACCGTGGGCTAAATCTTTTACTGTGTCAGCTGGCTGATTTATTCAACGTCTTATGGTGTCAGAACTCGTGGTATAACCTCACCATCCTCAGATTTGTAAGTTCGCTACTTACTCACATAAACACAGACTCCAGCAAACATATAAGTGAAAATTAAGCATACTATAACAGTATCAAGATGTAACTTACGTAATTATAACATTCTAGTATAACAAGTATATGTGTGTGTGCCCGCTCAATTATAACCCACATGGAGACAGAAACACAAGATTAATTGTTCTGTACATTTCGATCACCTTCTGGAATCCTCTTCAAAAGATACGTAAGTGAAATGAGAACAAGAATATATAGGGAAGGTTACACCTCACCCCGTACATGTGAGGGAAGGGATGTGTCCAGCAGTTTGAGAAAACAGGTCCTGAAGTGAAGCTGAAAATTTAAGTAGGAAGTTCCTTTGTGCCATGTAATCCTTGTTGTTGTGCTGGCGTTCTGTATTAGGTTGTCCGCTGGTGTGTACTTCTCGAGGGCGAATTTTGAAATGACGTCTGGTTTCCGTTGTCCCTGTGAGATGTTGAAAGTGTTAGTGGTAGCTATGAGGACAGATTCTATGACTTTGCATTTGTAGCTGCATTGTGATTCGTGTTTGATGGTGGCAACTTCCCAGTGAACGTTGTAGTTGTTGATGCTGACATGTTGAAAAATAGCTGAGTTACCCTGTGCATAACGTATTGTTCTCTGGTGTTCAATGATCCTTGTAGATAGTGGTCGTCCTGTCTGTCCTATGTATGCTTGATTGCAGTCCTAACATGGTATCTGGTAAACTCCTGGTGTGTTTTACGTTGCTGAATGTTTGCGTTTCTTGGAAAAGAGGTTCCCTAGTTTATCGGGGTAGAACGTGATTATGTTGGTTACTTCGTTGAGACGACTGAATGTACCTTGGTGGCAGGGTACCATGAGTTGAAATTTGCTTGACAGGGGTTGAACTTTTGTGAACTGAGGATTTGTAATGTGCGAAATGCTCCACCACATTATGGCCTATTATTCTTCATTAACTCAACCTGATACAGCCAAACCTATTCTAACGTAACACAACATAACACATCCTAACTACAGTAACTTTTGAAGAGAAAAAAAATAAGAAATAATTACGCAGAAACTAAAGATGGAAACGTGATATAATAACAACGTTTCCTTTTTTTTTATGGGCAAGACAAATGTGTCACTTTTTCAAATATTTATTGTGTAGACTTTTCGCCCACAGATGTTTGTGTAATAACAGCCTCTCTCTCTCTCTCTCTCTCTCTCTCTCGCTCACAACAATACTATAGTTCTTTGTGAGAGCAAATAAGCAGTTACAATTAGGTAATTTCAAAGAAGTAATTATGCAAGATTAATTACCCACAAGCTTCGAAATACGAAGTCATTAACACAGGCAGCTCCAGGTAACTCATTACTGTTGAACTAACAAGTAATTCACCTGCTTCATACACACCAAACTTATGTAGCGAAAGTTGCAGATGACTATCATACGTACCAATCTTGCGTAGCGAGAGTTAGAAGCGTCTATCATACGTACCAATCTTGCGTAGCGAGAGTTAGAAGCGTCTATCATACGTACCAATCTTGCGTAGTGAGAGTTAGAAGCGTCTATCATACGTACCAATCTTGCGTAGTGAGAGTTAGAAGCGTCTATCATACGTACCAATCTTGCGTAGCGAGAGTTAGAAGCGTTTATCATAGGCACCAATCTTGCGTAGTGAGAGTTAGAAGCGTCTATCATACGTACCAATCTTGCGTAGCGAGAGTTAGAAGCGTCTATCATACGTACCAATCTTGCTTAGCGAGAGTTAGAAGCGTCTATCATACGTACCAATCTTGCGTAGCGAGAGTTAGAAGCGTCTATCATACGTACCAATCTTGCTTAGCGAGAGTTAGAAGCGTCTATCATACGTACCAATCTTGCGTAGCGAGAGTTAGAAGCGTTTATCATAGGCACCATGCTTACGCACTGAGAGCTTTGCAAGTCTCTCATATGCCTCGGTCTTGCGTAATATGCGTCACAGATGTCCATCATCCCCCTCAGAGCTTGCCGGCAGGACACCTGTGACGCAGAGAACAAGTGTCGTCGTCTCTCACACATTAATAGTGTTAAAATCCGCAAATCGAAACAAACTGAAGAATTTAGAGGAACAATAACCTTTTTTTTTCTAGCCAGGTCAGCTACTGTGTCTTCCATCACGGTCAGCTGGACCGCAGGGGACAACCAGAGACCAAGCGTCGGTTCACTCAAAGATCAGGACCAAGATTGTTAACCCAAAATTAGAAGAGAGAAATCTGAAGATGTTTCAGTCGTTCCTGGATCGTTATAAAGACTCGGAGGAGCTCTGAAGATATTACTAATCAACAAAGGCTTCAAATCACTTTAAAAAAACATGTGTTTCTAACTTATTTTAGGATGCTAGATTCAAATAACTTATTTTAGGATGCTGAATCAGATAACTTCTTTTAGGATGCTGAATTTAAATAACTTATTTTAGGATGCCGAATTTAAATAACTTATTTTAGGATGCTGAATTTAAATAACTTCTTTTAGGATGCTGAATTCAAATAACTTATTTTAGGATGCCGAATTTAAATAACTTATTTTAGGATGCTGAATTTAAATAACTTCTTTTAGGATGCTTAATTCAAATAACTTATTTTAGGATGCTTAATTCAAATAACTTATTTTAGGATGCTTAATTCAAATAACTTATTTTAGGATGCTGAATTCAAATAACTTATTTTAGGATGCTGAATTCAAATAACTTATTTTAGGATGCTGAATTCAAATAACTTATTTTAGGACGCTGAATTCAAATCTGAACTTCGTTTTGAAGCAAACTGACAGTTTCTGTGAGGATCAGTTAAGGCAACATATCCATGTTGCCTTCCTTCACACTGACAGCCCATCTTGAAATACTTTCAGGTAAAAATCAGTACCAACTTCAGCGCAGTGAGCACAATACGTGAACATTGTATCAACATTCGTGGCCCCAGATTGTTCACGAAGTCTTCAAGAGGAAACTGGACAAGAATCTTCACCAGGTGTCATATCAGCTAGGCTGTGATGGATATGTGGGGCAGCGGGCCTCCAGCAGCAACAGCCTGGTTGATCAGGCTAGCACCAGACGAGCCTGGCCCAAGATCGGGCTCCGGGAGTAGGAAAACTAACGAAATTCATCAAAGGTATATCAAAGGTAAGGAATATCACTCCAATTACTTTTCAAATGTATTATTGCCTACTAAGTTTCGGTCTTTATAGAAGATGATTTATGCTATCGTTTGATTTTTGTGGATTTACGAAATTATTTGATTGTTAGTGGATTATGTGCTTTCTCTTTTTCAAACTGGTATTTTCAACCGTCAAATTATAAGCCACCAATTGTCTGGTGGCGGTCCTTAATGACGGCAAAGAGAAATTTTTGGTCATTCTAACTGCAGTTTTAGCTCAAAGTAAGGGGGTCGGACATCAAGGACCACATCGCCTGTTGTTGTGACTTACCTGGGTATATCTCTGGAGAGGGTTTCGGGGGTCAACGCCCCCGCGGCTCGGTCTGAGATCAGGCCTCGTGGTGGATTAGGGTCTAATGAACGAAGCTGTTACTGCTGGCCGCACGCAAACTGAAGTACGAACCACAGCCCGGCTGGTCAGGTACTGACTTTAGGTGCCTGTCCAGTGCCTTCTTGAAGGCAGCCAGGGGTCTAGTGGTAATCATCCCCCTTGCTCTAACTCCTTACATAAGTAGGTTGCTAGAAGGAAGTCATGCTTGCCATTTGCATTCCCGATGGTATGAAGAGAACCTAATGATCACACCATGGATTGGTATTCCTGTGTCACGAGTGTGTCAGGATTTTCATCAGATTTCATCCAGATTTTCCTTCTGCAATCAGACTGGTGGAATATTCATAGGATTTTCCAGTTCCAGTACCTGCAAAGATATATTTCCCTTGGATGATGAAGAAACTACTAACTCAGAATCAGAGTGTGAACTGGCTGGAGGCAACAACCAGGACCAACATCTAGTGACTCAGAGTGACTTTGACAATCTTGGCGTGATCTTAACAGAGTTACTTAGTTCAAGATTGTTCCAGTGGAATTTCCTGCACCCAGACACTAGACTCAGTTCAGAAAGCTACAGAAAAGCTCAGAAACTTATTGTAAACTGGAAGACTCAACATACTACTGTTGTGATGTTTATGCACTTTTCAATCCTTTTGGATAAGCATCACGATCCTGCAACGCAGCGTTTGTATACCGATTCCAGCAAAACAAGTGTGAAGGCAGAATGTTACTTCACAATGGCAACACAGTACCAGGTCTGCCTTTAGCTCTCGCTGGAGACTTGAAAAAACATAAATACAAAAAAGTTACCAGGGTGCAGGGTTTACCTGTCTGAAGGAGCGGTTTACCAAAGTTAGCAACAGCAAACTGAAGGAAAGAAACTTTGTCTTACCTCAAATTCGCAAGTTGCTAAATGATCCTCATTTTGAGGAGAGTGTCCAGGATGCTGAGCTGAGAGCATGGGAGGCATCCAGGATGCTGAGCTGAGAGCATGGGAGGCAACCAGGATGCTGAGCTGAGAGCATGGGAGGCATCCAGGATGCTGAGCTGAGAGCATGGGAGGCATCCAGGATGCTGAGCTGAGAGCATGGGAGGCATCCAGGATGCTAAGCTGAGAGCTTGGGAGGCATCCAGATGCTTAGCTGAGAGCAAAGGGGGCATCCAGGATGCGAAGCTGATAGTAAGGAGTACCCGGATGCTGATGCGAGAGCATGGGAGGTCATCCAGGCTGCTAAGCTGAGAGCATGGGAGGCATCCAGGATGCTGAGCTGAGAGCATGGGAGGCATCCAGGATGCTGAGCTAGAAGCATGGGAGGCATCCAGATGCTGAGCTGATAGCATAGGGGGCATCCAGATGCTAAGCTGAGAGCAAATGGAGGCATCCGGATGCAGATCTGAGTATCATGGAGTCATCCAGGATGCTGAGCTGAGAGCATGGGAGGCATCCAGGATGCTGAGCTGAGAGCATGGGAGGCATCCAGGATGCTGAGCTGAGAGCATGGGAGGCATCCAGATGCTGATATCGGAGAGGCATGGGAGCAACCAGGATGCTGAGCTGAGAGCATAGGGAGGCATCCAGGATGCTGGCTGAGAGCATAGGAGGCATCAGATGCAGAGCTGATAGCATGGAAGCAACCAGATGCAGACTTGAGAGCATGGGAGGCATCCAGGATGCTGAGCGGAGCATGGGAGGCACCAGATGCTGAGCTAGAGCATGGGAGCATCCCAGGATCTGAGGCGATGAGCATGGGAGGCATCCAGGATGCTGAGAGCTGAGAGCATGGGGAGGATCCAGGATGCTGAGCTGAGAGCAAGGAAGCATCACAGGATGCTGAGCTGAGACATGGGATGCATCCAGGATGCTGACTGAGAGCATTGGGAGGCATCCAGGATGCTGAACTGAAGCAAAGGGAGCATCCAGTATGGCTAAGCTGAGAGCATGGAGAGCATCCAGGATGCTGATCTGAAGAGCATGGGAGCCGCCGCATCCAGATGCTGAGCTGAGAGCATGGGAGGCATCCAGGACTGAGCTGGAGGCATGGGAGGCCAATCCCCAGGATGCTGAGCTGAGAGCATGGGAGGCATCCAGGATGCTGAGCTGAGAGCATGGGAGGCATCCAGGATGCTGAGCTGAGAGCATGGGAGGCATCCAGGATGCTGAGCTGAGAGCATGGGAGGCATCCAGGATGCTGAGCTGAGAGCATGGGAGGCATCCAGGATGCTGAGCTGAGAGCAATGTAGGCTCCCAGGTTGCTGAGCTGAAGCAATGGGAGGCATCCAGGATGCTGAGCTGAGAGCATGGGAGGCATCCAGGATGCTGAGCTGAGAGCATGGGAGGCATCCAGGATGCTAAGCTGAGAGCATGGGAGGCATCCAGGATGCTGAGCTGAGAGCATGGGAGGCATCCATGAATGCGGCTGAGAGCAGGTAGGCATCCAGGATGCTGAGCTGAGAGCATGGGATGGCATCCTGATGCTGAGCTGAGAGCAAGGAGGCATCCAGGATCTGAGCAGAGAGCATGGAGAGGCATTCCAGGAAAGCTGAGCTAGAGCATGGGAGGCATACCCAGGATGCTGAGCTGAAGTAGCATGGGAGGCATTCCAGGATGCAGAGCTGAGAGCACATGGGGAGGCAATACCCAGGATGCTGAGGTCAGAGAGCAAGGGGGCTTAGGGGGGGTGTTGGGGTTGGTGGGGGGGTAGGGGGGGGGGGGGTGGTAAGGGCATCCAGGATGCCTGAGCATGAGAGCATGGAGGCAACAAGAACATTTGCGCGGGATTCTTGAGCAGTCCTCACAGTGATGGCTTACTTAAATAAAATATTTTTTTTTTTATAATTATTTTTTTTTTAATGAAACCTAAGAAAAGGGAAAAGAATATAAAACCATTAATTATTATGGAAGGGGTGGACCGTAAAGCCAGGAGAAGGCCTCGGTGTCAGATGACCTAAAAGCTCCCAAGGCGGGGTCATTATCTAAAGCCCATGTCAGGAAAACTAGTCCGAGGTTTCCTGACGAATCTGACCTAAACCCAAAATAACTGTGGAAAGGTATTGACAACAAATCATTTACTGGGATGTTGAATGTCCGCAAGAATCAATTCGTACATCCCCACCTTGAACTCTTCCCTCGCATCTCCTCACCAACCTCAGAGTTGACGTTAACTGAGAATACTGTAACAATTTCATCAAGACACACTACCATGGAGAATAGATATTCAGGGAAAGTGATGATCAAGTTAGATGGTCACTACTGCTGGAACAAACCATACCACGGGCGGGGCTTGAACCCGCGATCAGAGAGTCGTGAAACTCTAGACCGCGGGTTTTATCCCCGTCCGTGGTATGCTTTGTTTGCAATCGTGTCATTGAGATTTTGTGAGTCATAACACTGCTGGACACTGGTGCGGAGAGTCCATAACTTAACACAATCCAAAAAAAAAAAAAAAAAAAAATCCAGAAAACAGACGCAAATAGATTTGCATGACTGAATGGAAACACATTATAAATTTAAGTTTAAAAATATTTTGATCGTGATAAAAGATAATAATAATATATTAATAATAATAAATAAATTATTATTATTATTATATTATTATTAGTTATTATTATTATTGTTATAGGCTGCCCTCCCACCTCCACCAGGCCTATCATAGGCACCTCATCTATCACGGACTCCACATCAGAACTATAGAGGCATCCAGGAGTGGGGGGGGGAGTCTTGGGCATGTAACAGGCAGATCCAACTTGCCAGCCAGCCAGCTGGTTGACACGGAGTGACGCCGGATACAAACCTCGTCTGAACCTCTCCACATCAGTGGGAGACCTGAGAGTGTGTGGCACCAACAGATGTATGAGCGTGGGAGTGCTGGGGGGTTGAGGGATGGAATGAGACGGAGGAAGATCGCATTGTCTGGTTTAGACGTAAGATAATTTAGAAGAAAGTGGCAGAGAAAAAACAATGTGTTTGTTAACCTAAGTTAAATGAGAGTACTTCAGCACTTTAGTCACTCTGGCTCAGGTAACAAGGCAGCTGAAGGCCCGTATTACTCTGGAGTGAGTACACAGGAATGGTGGTAGTAGTAGTAGTATAGTAGTAGTAGTAGTAGTAGTGAGTAGTAATTGAAGAATAACTTATGTTTCTTTATATAAAATATATATATATATATATATATAATATATATATATATATAAATATATATATAATATATATATATATAAAATATATATAGTTCCGATGTGAGCAAATTTAATAAAATAAATATAAAGTTAACATGAAAGTTAATTTAAATAAATTTAAATTGAAAGAAATCACACTATTTTACCCATAAAATGGGGCAAATCTGACTTTTATTAAGGCATATACGTTTCAGCCCTCTGAGAGTTTTGCAAGTTACTATACTGCGCCATTTTAAGATAAGATCAGATTTTATTCTGATTTTTTAACCCAGTAATGGTTACCGCTAAAGGGATAACCCAAGAAAGTCAAGTGGCGTCATCGAGGACTGTGTTTTATTTTCCATTTAGTCCATCATCTTATCTCCCAGGATGCGACTCCAAACCGTCGATTAAACACCGGTACCTACTTGCTTAGGTGAACAGGGACAAGTGTAAGGAAACACGGCCGCAATGATTTCCACCCTAGCCAGGGGTCGAATCCAGCGGCCAACTCAGTGTTGAGACGAGAACGTTGTCTACCAGGTCAATAACTTCGGTCATGTGACATCTACACAGACCAATCATTCCAAGAATCTGGTTTCTGTTACCGTACACAAACGTTGAAAGTTTGAAGCCGATTGGATGAAGTGTTCTCGAGTTAAGAGCGAAATATAACAGAGATATTAGAGAAATAAAAAAGAAGAAAATAAGGAAAAAATCACTGATCGTATTTAAGGTTTTTCTTTGGGAAAACCCAGAAAAAAAATTCTACTCTGCCTTAATGTCAATATCAGTGATGACAAGTCATTAACGAATCAATTATAGGTCATTATTAGATTAATCAGACCACAACAATGATCACCTGGAGGGGGTATACCTGGAAGGTGTTCCGGGGGTCAGCGCCCCCCGCGGTCCGATCCGTAACCACCAACATCCATTGAAAGTTTGGGGGAGGGGGGGCGAGGATGACTAACACACCTTACACTGATATGTAGTTTCTTGCGTACACACGAGCGGGCGGCACACACACACAATATAAACGCATACACACACACACACATACACACACACACATACACATACATACACACAAACACACACACGCACAACACACACAACACAAACACACAGAAACACACACACAACACACACAAACACACACACACACACCACACACACAAAACACACACACACACACACACACATACACACACACACACACACAACACACCAACACAAACACACAAACACACACAAACAACACACAATAACACACACAACACACACAAGCACACACACAACACACACTACCAACACACACAACAACACAAACACACACAAACACACCCACAACATCACACACACACAACACATCACACACAAAACACACACACACACACAACACACGACAACACACGAACACAACACACACACACATAATACAAACACAACACATCACACCCACACGACACCACACAACACACAGGGCTTAGGAGCTATGACTGACCCTTCAATCACATATAGGTGAGTACATATAGCGAATACACACACACGCCACACGCGTGCACACCACCCATACACACACACACACGCACAACCACGCGCACACACACGGCATATACGACAATCCTAGTTTCTATTCGACCATGTGCCTAGTACCAAAGGTAACTAACACACACACACCACACAACACACACAAAACACAGCCACACACACACACACAAAACACACCAACACACACACACACAAAACACACACAACACACACACAACACACACACACAACACACACACACACACACACACACTACAACACACACACACAACACACAACACACACACACACAAAACACACACAAACACACACACAACCACACACACAACACACCACACACACACACACACACAACACACACCAACAAAACACACACACACACACCAACACACAGCACACACACACACACACACACACACACACACACACACACACACTACGGGAGTATTCAGACAAAGGGTTACTGGTGTTAGATTCAGAGCAGTACAAGGTAATGCAAATCGGAGAGGGTGAAGGAAGACCAGATTTAAAATATGTAGAAACCAGGAGGGAAAGACGCTAAGAGAAAACAGGTCAGGAGAAAGACCCGGGAGTAACCATCACGCCGAACATATCACCAGAGGCCAGCACATAAACACCCTCACATCAGCAGCACTGGCGAGATTAACAAATCTCAGAATTACCTTCAGAAGCCTCCATAAGAGAATAAATACTTTCCCTGTGTTATATTCCACCTCTCCTACCCTTTCCGTTATCCGTCCTCCTCCCTTCTACCTCAATTTACATTTCTTTTCCTCTCTCTCTCTCTCTCTCTCTCTCTCTCTCTCTCCTCTCTCTGTTCCTTCTGCTTTCCATCCTATCCAATCACATACAAGGGGAAGGCGTACCGGGATCATCTGACGGAAAGAGGGAAGACGATACACACCTGAATTAAAGGAGGCACTGTGTTTATCTAGGCTGTTTCTACGCCCCTTTTGCTCTCTCTCTCTCTCTCTCGTCCTCTCATCTCTCTCACCATCTCTCCTCTCTCTCTCTCATCATCTCTCTCTCTACTCCTCCTCTCTCTCCTCTCCTCTCCTCTCTCTCCTACCTCTCCCCTCCTTCCTCTCACTTCCCTTGTTCTTTGTCTCTATCTTCTTTCCCCTCGTTTATTCCCCTTTGGATGATCCTCTTCCTCTTGTATCCACCGACTATTAATTTGTTGATTTTATGCTCCAAATGTTTCAGCATTAAACTTTAATCTCTTTGTGAGGGAGGAGAGAGAGAGAGAGAGAGAGAGAGAGAGAGAGAGAGAGAGAGAGAAAAGAAAGAGAGAGGAGAGAGAGAGAAAGAGAAAGAGAGAGAGAGAGAGAGAGAGAGAGAGAGAGAGAGAGAGAGAGAGAGAGAGAGAGAGAGAGAGAGAGAGAGAGAGAGAGAGCAGTGTACCACACACACACTCCTCCACCAAGAGAAAACAGCCCGAAATCCAAAGTCCTTCAGGGTGATTTGCCCGACATATCAGAGAAAATTTACCCTTAGAGCAGGGAGATGGTCAGACACGCTAACAACCACACTAACAAAACCAAAACAACGACACAGACGACATAACAAAAGCAGAACAAAAACACAGACGACTTTACAAAGTTAATTCAGCCTTGGGAATGATGAAACGCAACATATGTGAGGAAGAGAGGAAGAATAAATAGAGGAGAGAGAGAGAATAAAGGGAGGCGAGATGATGATGATGATGATGATGATGATGATGATGATGATGATGATGATGATGATGATGATGATGATGATGATGATGATGATGATGATGATGATGGTGACAATGATGATGACAATAGTGATGATGACAATAGTGATGATGGCAATAATGATGATGACAATAATGATGATGACAATAATGATGACAATAATGATGACAATAATGATGATGACAACAATGATGACAATAATGATAATAATGATAATGATGACAATAATGATGATAGAAATGATGACAGTATTGATACCAGTGATGATGATAGCTATCAAGATGATAATGATAATGATAATAATCATGATGACGATTTGACGACTTAAGCGACACACAGGGTGGAAGGAACCCAGCTTTAATGCTGAAGTGCTCTTCATCCGAGGGACAAGAGCTAACTTCCCTCCCCTTGGGTCGAACAGCATTATCGCCCCATACGGGTTTTGATCATCTCCACAAATATGCTGATGAAGAGTTGCAAGTATTTGATTAATATCAATATTTGATTAATATCAATATTTGATTAATATCAATATTTGATTAATATCAATATTTGATTAATATCAATATTTGATTAATATCAATATTTGATTAATATCAATATTTGATTAATATTTACCGTGATTAATATCGATATTCTCAGAATTTTTACTAAACCTAGGCAACAAAGGTGGGCCGCGAACCCCAGGGGTTCTCATCAGAGTTCAAGGAACAGACTTGTAATAAAGTTGGTAGAATTACCGACAATATGTAAAGTAAAAGGACACAAGTGCAGCTAATGTGACATTTTTATTGTGGCAACGTTTCGCTCTCCAGGAACTTTGTCAAGCCGTTACAAACAATACATGGACATAGAGGATATATAAAGGCTTAGAGTGAGGTGTAATATTAGTGGTAGTAGTAGTAATGGTAGTAGTAGTAGTAGTGATACAAGTTGTAGTAGTAACAGTAATACATTATTAAGTTAGAATAATTAACTCGCACGTGAATAAAAGGATATAAAATCTATAACTTGGGCAACATAAAAGTAGGTTAGACAAATATTTCTAGGATAGAGGCAGCCTGTTTCAGTGTTCACTCTCTGTAATATGCTTTGTGTAGTATAACAGGAGAGACTATGTGATGGCAGGGTTTACTGTTTTCAGGAGGATTCTTGCTAAGACTTCAGAGATGGTGAAGCTGCTTTTGTTTTGTTTAATTGTATTAGAAACAGCTATTAGTGAAGATTCAAGACACTTACGTCTGCGGAAACTGGTTTCTTTGATCACTAATTGGGCGTCCCTGAATTTCATGAGATTATTGGTGGAATTTCGGTGTTGTACGCAGGCGTTGTTCAAGTTATCGTTCCTACATGCGTAAATGTGTTGGTGTCGAGGTTTCTTGCTGTTTCACCTACAGAAATCTTGTCACAGCCTCCACAGGGTATAGTGTAAACCCCTGCGTTGACTGGTTCGTGGTGCTTGGATTTTGTTCTGGTTAGATCCTTTATTGAAGTGCACTGTAGCTTTTATATCCTGTTACTCATGTGCAAGTTAATTGTTCTAACTTGATGTATTACTACTTCAACATATATCACTACTACTACTACTACTAGTATTGCACCTCACTCAGAGCCTATATATACCCTATGTGTCCATGTATAGTTTGTAACGGCCTGACAAAGCTCCTGGAGAGCGAAACGTTGCCACAATAAAAATGTCACATTAGTTGCACTTGTGTCCTTTGGGTTCCAACCCACGTCAAGCCAGCGTTCTCACCTAGTTGGCTGAATCTTATGAAGCCAACCTGGACCAGTGGTTAGAGCATCCCCCCTTCCTGATAGGTTTAGGTCTGGCTTGTTGTGGGGTTTAACCTTTCCTGACCATTCAGTGGGTTTGTTTACACTCGTGTTATGCTTTCCGTCAGTCTACCTCTGGCCAGAGCTGGATTTTCTTAGTTAACGTAGACTGCGAGAGAGAGAGAGAGAGAGAGAGAGAGAGGAGAGAGAGAGAGAGAGAGAGAGAGAGAGAGAGAGAGAGAGAGAGAGACATAACGAGGCTGGGAGACACAGGAGCAGCTGCAAGTGTCCCCATGCAAGACGTAAACAAGGACACTCGCATTTATTTATATCTTTTCAAGGTATGAATATTTAACGAAACAAAAATGAAGCTAAAATGAAGTTAATGTGAATAAATTTAAAATAAACAGAGATAACATAAATAACATTAACTTTCAGAGTGGTCAACGAGTTGCAGAAATTAATACAACTTCTTCAGAATCTATACTGATGTACAGAAATAATTTCTTAGGATAAATTCATGAATGTTTGGACTCACAATGAATATATATATATATATATATATATATATATATATATATATATATATATATATACATATATATATATATATATATATATATATACATATATTATATATATAATATATATATTATATATATACATATATATATATATATATATATATATAATATATATATATATATATACATATATATATATATATATATATATATATATATATAATATATACATATATATATATATATATATATATATATATATATATATATATTTTATATATATATATATATATATATATATATATATATATATATATATACATATATATATATATATATATATATATATATATATATATATATATATATATATATATATAATATATATATACATATATATATGTCGTGCCGAATAGGCAGAACTTGCGATCTTGGCTTAAATAACAACGTTCATCATGCCATATAGGACAAGCGAAAATTTGTGTATGCAATAATTTCGCCAAAATCATTCTGAACCTAAAGAAAATTTTTTTTATTTCATTGTGTTTGTTTAGTATTAAATTATTGTAAACGTATCTAAAATATATTTAGTTGGAATAGGCTAAAATAAATTGCGGTTATTATAATGAGGTTAAGTAAGTTTTCTAAAATTCTTTTGGTGCAAAATTAATTTTTTTTACATTAACATTAATGAAAAAAATATATCTTTAAACGTATAAGAGAAAATTTTAGAAAGGATTTAATTTTAAATGAGTTCTTGCTAATTGACCAGTTTTACATATTCGGCACGACATATATATATATATATATATATATATATATATATAATATATATATATATAATATATATATATATATATATATATATATATATATGTAGTAGGTTGGTAGACAGCAACCACCCAGGGAAGTACTACCGTCCTGCCAGATGACTGTGAAACAAAAACCTGTAACTGTTTTGCATGATGGTAGGATTGCTGGTTTCTTTTTCTGTCTCATAAACACGCTAAGATAACAGGGATATCTTGCTACTCCTACTTACACTTTGGTCACACTTCATAGACACGCACATGCATATATATATATACATACATCTAGGTTTTTCTCCTTTTTCTAAATAGCTCTTGTTCTTTTTTATTTCTTCTATTGTCCATGGGGAAGTGGAAAAGAATCTTTCCTCCGTAAGCCATGCGTGTCGTATGAGGCGACTAAAATGCCGGGAGCAATGGGCTAGTAACCCCTTCTCCTGTATACAATTACTAAAAAAGAGAAGAAGAAAAACTTTATAAAACTGGGTTGCTTAAATGTGCGTGGATGTAGTGCGGATGGCATGCGTGAGCGTGTTTGATAGGAGTGAATGGAGACAAATGGTTTTTAATACTTGACGTGCTGTTGGAGTGTGAGCAAAGTAACATTTATGAAGGGATTCAGGGAAACCGGCAGGCCGGACTTGAGTCCTGGAGATGGGAAGTACAGTGCCTGCACTCTGAAGGAGGGGTGTTAATGTTGCAGTTTAAAAACTGTAGTGTAAAGCACCCTTCTGGCAAGACAGTGATGGAGTGAATGATGGTGAAAGTTTTTCTTTTTCGGGCCACCCTGCCTTGGTGGGAATCGGCCGGTGTGATAATAATAAAAAAAAAAAAAATATATATATATACCTGGAGTTTACCTGGAGAGAGTTCCGAGGGTCAACGCCCCAGCGGCCCGGTCTGTGACCAGGCCTCCTGGTGGATCAGAGCCTGATCAACCAGGCTGCTACTGCTGGCTGCACGCAATCCAACGTACGAGCCACAGCCCGGCTGGTCAGGAACCGACTTTAGGTGCTTGTCCAGTGCCAGCTTGAAGACTGCCAGGGGTCTGTTGGTAATCCCCCTTATGTATGCTGGGAGGCAGTTGAACAGTCTCGGGCCCCTGACACTTATTGTATGGTCTCTTAACGTGCTAGTGACACCCCTGCTTTTCATTGGGGGGATGTTGCGTCGTCTGCCGAGTCTTTTGCTTTCGTAGTGAGTGATTTTCGTGTGCAAGTTCGGTACTAGTCCCTCTAGGATTTTCCAGGTGTATATAATCATGTATCTCTCCCGCCTGCATTCCAGGGAGTACAGGTTCAGGAACCTCAAGCACTCCCAGTAATTGAGGTGTTTTATCTCCGTTATGCGCGCCGTGAAGGTTCTCTGTACATTTTCTAGGTCAGCAATTTCACCTGCCTTGAAAGGTGCTGTTAGTGTGCAGCAATATTCCAGCCTAGATAGAACAAGCGACCTGAAGAGTGTCATCATGGACTTGGCATCCCTAGTTTTGAAGGTTCTCATTATCCATCCTGTCATTTTTCTAGCAGATGGGATTGATACAATGTTATGGTCCTTGAAGGTGAGATCCTCCGACATGATCACTCCCAGGTCTTTGACGTCGGTTTTTCGTTCTATTTTGTGGAAGGAATTTGTTTTGTATTCTGATGAAGTTTTAATTTCCTCATGTTTATCATATCGGAGTAATTGAAATTTCTCATCGTTGAACTTCATATTGTTTTCTGCAGCCCACTGAAAGATTTGGTTGATGTCCGCCTGGAGCCTTGCAGTGTCTGCAATGGAAGACACTGTCATGCAGATTCGGGTGTCATCTGCAAAGGAAGACACGGTGCTGTGGCTGACATCCTTGTCTATGTCAGATATGAGGATGAGAAACAAGATGGGAGCGAGTACTGTGCCTTGTGGAACAGAGCTTTACACCGTAGCCGCCTCAGACTTTACTCTGTTGACTACTAGTCTTTGTGTTCTGTTTGTGACGAAATTATAGATCCATCTACCAACTTTTCCTGTTATTCCTTTAGCACGCATTTTGTGCGCTATTGCGACATGGTCACACTTGACGAAGGCTTTTGCAAAGTCTGTATATATTACATCTGCATTCTTTTTGTCTTCTAGTGCATCTAGGACCTTGTCGTAGTGATCCAGTAGCTGAGACAGACAGGAGCGACCTGCTCTAAACCCATGTTGCCCTGGGTTGTGTAATTGATGGGTATCTAGATGGGTGGCGATCTTGCTTCTTAGGATTTTTATGATATGGGATGTTAGTGCTATTGGTCTGTAGTTCTTTGCTATTGTTTTACTGCCCCCTTTGTGGAGTGGGGCTATGTCTGTTGTTTTTAGTAACTGTGGGACGACCCCCGTGTTACATTTGTACATTTATTACATTTGTATGTACGAAAAATAAATGTTACATTTGTATGTTATTTTCTGGCTTATTTAAAGCTCTAGTAATTCTCCGTACTGGCTCAATAAACTCTGTCTCTCTCTCTCTTTCACCGACCAGGGGAGCGTTGACCCCCTCCAGAAACATCCTCCAGGTATATTCCTTTTTGGAATGCTTGTTTAATTACATTTTCATGTCACAGAACTAATTATATAAATTACTAACTTCTATCTCTTGTAACATCACATTATGGCCTCATCTTTTCTTAAAATCAAGTCGTTCCAGCTACGTATTTCCAGTAAACACTTAGTTCAGTACTGGCAAAGTGTTGCTTTTCTCTCAGCAGTGTAATAAACAAGAGTGTCGGTACACCCAAGAAATCTTTTGTCCATTTATTTTTCGTACCAGCCTCATACACTTCAAAACAGGAAAGACAATGTGAAGTGTGTGTGTGTGTGTGTGTGTGTGTGTGTGTGTGTGTGTGTGTGTGTGTGTGTGTGTGTGTGTGTGTGTGTGTGTGTGTGTGTGTGTTTGTGTGTATGTGTGTACTCACCTATTTGTACTCACCTATTTGTGGTTGCAGGGGTCGATTCATAGCTCCTGGCCCCGCCTCTTCACTGATTGCTACTAGGTCCTCTCTCTCCCTGCTCCATGAGCTTTATCATACCTCGCCTTAAAACTATGTATGGTTCCTGCCTCCACTACTTCACTTTCTAGGCTATTCCACGGTCTGACTACTCTATGACTGAAGAAATACTTCCTAACATCCCTTTGATTCATCTGAGTCTTCAACTTCCAATTGTGACCTCTTGTGTCTGTGTCCCATCTCTGGAACATCTCGTCTTTGTACACCTCGTCTATTCCGCGCAGTATTTTATATGTCGTTATGATGTCTCCCCTGACCCTCCTGTCCTCCAGTGTCGTCAGGCCGATTTCCCTCAACCTTTCGTCGTAGGACAATCCCCGTAGCTCTGGGACTAGTCTTGTTGCAAACCTTTGCACTTTCTCTAATTTCTTGACGTGCTTGACTAAGTGTGGATTCCAAACTGGTGCTGCATACTCCAGTATGGGCCTGACGTAAATGGTATACAGAGTCTTGAACGAATCCTTACTGAGGAATCGGAACGCTATCCGTAGGTTTGCCAGGCGCCCGTATGCTGCAGCAGTTATCTGATTGATGTGCGCCTCAGGAGATATGCTCGGTGTTATACTCACCCCCAGATCTTTTTCCTTGAGTGAGGTTTGCAGACTTTGGCCATCTAAACTATATTGTGTCTGCGGTCTTCTTTGCCCTTCCCCAACCTTCATGACTTTGCATTTGGCAGGATTAAACTCAAGGAGCCAGTTGCTGGACCAGACTTGTAGCCTGTCCAGGTCTCTTTGTAGTCCTGCCTGATCCTCATCCGATTTGATTCTTCTCATTAACTTCACATCATCCGGAAACAAGGACACTTCTGAGTCTATCCCTTCCGTTATGTCATTCACATATACCAAGAACAGCACAGGTCCTAGGACTGACCCCTGTGGACCCCCCCCCCCGCTTGTCACAGTCGCCCACTCTGACACCTCGTCACGTACCATGACTCGTTGTTGCCTCCCTGTCAGGTATTCTCTGATCCATTGCAGTGCCTTTCCTGTTATGTGTGCCTGATCCTCTAACTTTTGCAGTAACCTCTTGTGAGGAACTGTGTCGAAGGCCTTCTTGCAGTCCAAAAAAATGCAGTCGATCCACCCCTCTCTCTCTTGTCTTACTTCTGTCACCTTGTCATAAAACTCTAGTAGGTTTGTGACACAGGATTTTCCCTCCCTGAAACCATGCTGGTTGTCAATTATACACTTGATTCTTTCCAGGTGCTCCACCACTCTCCTCCTGATGATCTTCTCCATGACCTTGCATACTATACATGTTAGTGATACAGGTCTGTAGTTTAGTGCTTCATGTCTGTCTCCCTTTTTAAAAATTGGGACTACATTTGCCATCTTCCATACCTCGGGGAGTTGCCCAGTTTCAAATCATGTGTTGAAGATCTTTGTTAATGGTACACACAATATCTCTGCTCCCTCTTTAAGGACCCACGGAGAGATGTTGTCTGGTCCCACCGCCTTTGAGGTGTCAAGTTCGCATAGCAGCTTCACCTCCTCCTTGGTTATATGTACCTCATACAGCACTTGCTGGTGCACCCCCTGCTCTGATTTCCTGGATTCCTACTGGTTTCCACTGTAAATACTTCTTTAAATCTCGTGTTGAGCTCCTGACATACCTCCCGGTCGTTTCTTGTGAATTCCCCATCACCCTTCCTCAGTCTGATTACCTGGTCCTTGACTGTTGTTTTCCTCCTGATGTGGCTGTACAACAGCTTCGGGTCAGTCTTGACTTTCGATGCTATGTCGTTTTCGTATTGCCGCTGAGCCTCCCTTCTTATCTGTGCATATTCGTTTCTGGCTCTTTGGCTAATCTCTTTATTTTCCTGAGTTCTCTGTCTTCTGTACCTTTTCCATTCTCTAGTACACCTAGTTTTTGCCTCCCTACACCTTTGGGTGAACCAAGGACTCGTTCTGTTCTTCCCATTATTTCTGTTTCCCTTTGGAACAAACCTCTCCTCTGCCTCCTTGCATTTTGCTGCCACATAGTCCATCATTTCTTGTACTGGTTTTTCTGTCAGTTCCCTCTCCCGCTGAATGTCTTGAAAGAAGTTCCTCAAGCCTGAGTAGTTCCCCCTTATGTAGTTTGGCTTTTCCCACCCTATTCCTGCTGCTCTCTCCACTTGGAGCTCAACTATGTAGTCGAAGCACAGAACCACATGATCACTAGCTCCAAGGGGCCTTTCATACATATCCTCGATGTCAGAACTACTCAAGGTGAATACAAGGTCCAGTCTTGCTGGTTCATCCTCTCCTCTCTCTCTCTGGTAGTGTCTCTAACATGTTGATGCATGAGGTTTTCCAGTACCACGTCCATCATCTTGGCTCTCCATGTTTCGGGACCCCCATGGGGCTCCAGGTTTTCCCAGTCAATCTACTTGTGATTGAAATCACCCATAACTAATAACTTTGCTCCCCCCATGTGTGCTCTCCTGGCCACCTCGGCTAGTGTGTCGACCATTGCTCTGTTGCTCTCATCATATTCTTCTCTTGGCCTCCTGCAGTTCTGTGGTGGGTTGTACATTACTGCAATTATCACCTTATGTCCCTCAGACTGGATTGTTCCTACTAAGTAGTCCCTTTCGCCCGTGCCATCCATTCCTTCCATTTTCTCAACCCCCCACTGTTTTTTAATGAGCAGTGCAACTCCTCCTCCCCCTCTCCTCCCTCTGTCTTTCCTGAGGATTTGATATCCTGATGGAAAGATTGAATCTGTTATTATTCTGGTGAGTTTTGTTTCTGTGAGTGCTATTATGTCTGGGGATGCCTCCTTGATTCTTTTGTACCACTCCTCATACTTGTTATTCCATCTGCATTTGTATACCACACCAACTTCTTTTCTAAGATTGTTGTCTGGGAGGTGTATTGGGGTTGGGGAAGTGGGAGACCTGATAAGGAACTATGGGTGGTTGCTGTGGGGGTGGAGTTTGTAATGCAGTGGGTGGGGGCATTGGATGTGGCATGGGTGTTTTGGTTTAGAGTGTTTGGTTGCACTGGGGTTGACCTGGTTGGGAGGCTTCTATAGGAAGTTGTGAGGGAGGCTGTATTTGATCTTCCTGTGTCTGGGATCTCCTGTGTCTTCTCCATCCCCTCTCTTTCCTCCTTTCGCATTTGTACCATCTCTCTCAGTTTCTGCCTTTCTGCTTGTGTTCTGTCGTGGTCGAGATACACCTTCCTGTATGCCGGCATGTCCCTTAATCGTGCTTTCTCCTGCAGGATCCTGTTCCGAGTCGATTCTGCCTTGAAGGTCACTTTCACTGGCCGGGTTCTTTTTTTTACAAACCCCCCTATTCTCCAAAAATTTCCAGCTGGGTCATGTCGTCTTCTCCTATTGCTTTCATGATGCTTTCAATTGTTTTTTTTTCCCTTGTTTTCTTGCTTCATATGTTTCCCCTTCAACTTCTTGGAGCCCATACACAAAAACTGACCTCACCCTTTCATTCTCCCACTGCATATCCCTGTGTATCCCCTCATTCAATTTGATTTCCTCCAATTCAACTTTCCTTTCTTCAGTTTCCCTAGCTAATGTACTTGGGCTCAGTGGCCTGTCATTTTCCCTTCTCGGCTTTCCCTGGGCTATGCTATGGTCTGTTAGGGCCTCCACATATAGCTTAGCTCTTTCATTTACTACAGTCTCCACTGATTGAGCTTCTACATGCAGTTTTGCTCCTTCTTTCCCTACAGTCCCCTTATTTGTGACTGAGGTAGCAGTCTCTGTTGTCAATCCCAAAATGTTCTTTAGTTCTTTAGGCTGTTTCAGATTTTTCAGTTCCTCTTCTAAACTCTGTATCCTGGCCTCTGCTTCTTTGACTTGCACCTCCCACTTCCTGCTTTCCATGTCTATCCTCTCTTCCATTCTCATGCTAAGTTCTTCTAGTTTCTTTTCCCATTCATGTTCCCTTTTTGTGAGCTCTGCTGACCAATCTTCCTTTGCAGTTTCCTCCTCCTGTCCCTTGGTTTTTCTTGTTGCTCTCTGGCAAAACATTTTTGTTTTATCCTGATTGCCTCAGAGTGGGAATCCTATGTAATTCTGTATATTAGGATAGTATTGTGTATGTCAGAGTGTGGGGGGGAGGTAGAGGAGGAACTGTGGCTATGTGGGAGAATAGTGGGGAGGGGGAGTGGGAAGGAGGGAGAAGTAAGTGGGTGAGTGGGAGAGGGAGACGGGGAAGCAGGGAGAGGTGGGGAGGGGGAGGGTGAAAGAGGGAGGGGAGGGATCAGGTGAAGGAGTGAGATGTCGGTGGGGGAGGGGGGGGAGTGTATGTGTGAGTCTGGCAGTGTGGTGTGTGTGTGTGTGTGTGTGTGTGTGTGTGTGTGTGTGTGTGTGTGTGTGTGTGTGTGTGTTATATATATATATATATATATATATATATATATGTGTGTGTGTGTGTGCACGTATGTGTGTGTGTGTGTGTACTCACCTAATTGTACTCACCTAATTGTGGTTGCAGGGGTCGAGACTCACCTCCTGGCCCTGCCTCTTCACTGATCGCTACTGGGTCCTCTCTCTCTCTGCTTCCTGAGCTTTGTCATACCTTTTCTTAAAACTATGTATGGTTCCTGCCTCCACTACTTCACTTGCTAGGCTATTCCACTTGCTGACAACTCTATGACTGAAGAAATACTTCCTAACGTCCCTGTGACTCGTCTGAGTCTTCAGCTTCCAGTTGTGACCCCTTGTCCCTGTGTCCCCTCTCTGGAACATCCTATCTCTGTCCACCTTGTCTATTCTCCGCAGTATCTTGTATGTCGTTATCATGTCTCCCCTGACCCTTCTGTCCTCCAGTGTCGTCAGTCCGATTTCCCTTAACCTTTCCTCGTACGACATTCCCTAGAGACTAGCCTTGTTGCAAACCTTTGTACTTTCTCTAACTTCCTGACGGGCTTGACCAGGTGTGGGTTCCAGACTGGTGCTGCATACTCCAGTATGGGCCTAACATACACAGTGTACAGTGTCTTGAACGATTCCTTATTAAGGTATCGAAACGCTATTCTCAGGTTTGCCAGGCGCCCGTATGCTGCAGCGGTTATTTGGTTGATGTGTGCCTCCAGTGATGTGCTCGGTGTTATGGTCACCCCAAGGTCTTTCTCCCTGAGTGAGGTCTGTAGTCTTTGTCCACCTAGCCTATACTCTGTCTGCGGTCTTCTTTGCCCCTCCCTCATCTTCATGACTTTGCATTTGGCTGGATTGAATTCGAGAAGCCAGTTACTGGACCACATGTCCAGCCTGTCCAGGTCTCTTTGCAGTCCTGCCTCATCCTCGTCCGATTTAATTCTTCTCATCAACTTCACGTCATCTGCGAACAGGGACACTTCAGAGTCTATTCCTTCCATCATGTCGTTTACATATATCAAAAATAGCACTGGTCCTAGAACTGACCCCTGTGGGACCCCGCTCGTAACAGGCGCCCGCTGTGATACCTCTTCACGTACCATGACTCGTTGCTGCCTCCCTGTCAGGTATTCCCTTATCCATTGCAGTGCCCTCCCTTTTACATGCGCCTGATCCTCCAGCTTCTGCACTAATGTGGGGAACTGTGTCAAAGGCCTTCCTGCAGTCTAGGAAAACGCAATCTACCCACCCCTCTCTCTCGTGTCTTACTTCTGTTACCTTGTCCTAAAACTCCAGGAGGTTTGTGATACAAGATTTGCCTTCCATGAACCCATGCTGGTTTTCATTTATAATCTTTTTCCTTTCCAGGTGTTCTACCACTCTCCTCCTGATAATCTTCTCCATGACTTTGCACACAATACATGTCAGAGAGACAGGTCTGTAGTTTAGTGCCTCGTTTCTGTTTCCTTTCTTAAATATGGAGACTACATTAGCTGTCTTCCATTTCTCAGGTAGTTGCCCAGTTTCAAGGGATGTGTTGAAGATTGTGGTTAGAGGCACACACAGCATCTCTGCTCCTTCTCTAAGGACCCATGGGGAGATGTTGTCCGGTCCCATCGCCTTTGAGGTGTCAAGGTCACTTAAGAGCTTCTTCACCTCCTCCTCAGTTGTTCGTATATCATCCAACACTTGTTGGTATATTCCCTCTTGATGTTCCTTTCCTGTGCTGTCTTCCCACAGCCCTTCCTGTCTCTACTGTAAAAACTTCCTTAAATCTCCTGTTCAGCTCCACACATACCTCCTGATCATTCTTGTGAGTTTTCCACCTTCTGTCCTTAATCTGATCACCTGGTCTTTGACTGTTGTCTTCCTCCTGATGTGGCTATACAACAGTTTCGGGTCAGTCTGATTCTCGATGCTATGTCATTTCATACTGTCACTGGGCCTCCCTCCTTACCTGTGCATACTCATTCCTGGCTCTGCGACTATCTCCCTATTTTCGTGTGTTCTCTGCCTTCTGTGCTTTTTCCATTCTCTATTGCATTTTGTTTTTGCCTCCTTACACCATGGGGTAAACCGGGGGCTCGTTCTGGTCTTCCCGTTGTTACTGTTTGCCCTTGGGAAAAAACCTTTCCACTGCCTCCTTGCATTTTTGTTACATATTCCATCATTTCATTTACTGGCTTTCCTGCCAGTTCTCTTGTCCCACTGGACCTCCCGCAGGAAGTTCTTCAACCCTATGTAGTCCCCTCTTTATAGTCAGGCTTTCCCATTCAACTCCTGTTATTCTCTCCACTTGCAGCTCTACTATGTATTCAAAGCACAGAACCACGTGGTCGCTAGCTCCTAGGGGACTCTCATACTTGATGTCCTCAATGTCTGAGCTGCTCAGGGTGAACACAAGGTCAATCTTGCTGGTTCATCCTCCCCTCTCACTCTGGTATGTCCTTTACATGTTGGTGCATGAGGTTTCCCAGCACCACGCCAACATCCGGGGCTCTCCATGTTTCGGGACCCCCATGTGGCTCCAGGTTTTTCCCAGTCAATCTCCCTGTGGTTGAAATCCCCCATAACCAGCAACTTTCCCTCTCTGGAGTGAGCTCTCTTGCCACCTCAGCAAGTGTGCCCACCATTGCTCTGTTGTTTCTCTTCATATTCGTCTCTTGGCCCCCCTGCATTTCTGTGGTGGATTATAACATCACTCAATGACCACTTGTGTTCCCCAGACTGAAGGTACCGCTAGTAGTCTTTTTCCCTCCCGTCCCCTCTATGCCTCCATTTTCTCGAATTTCCATCTGTTTTTTACAGCAGAGAAACCCCCACCCCCCCCCCCTGCCCCTTCTATCTTCCTCATGATCGGGTATCCTGGTGGGAAGATTGCATCTGTTATTGTCTCCGTGATTTTGTTTCTGTAACTGCTATGAGTCTGGGGACTTTCATTGATTCTTTTTGGCCATTCCTCATTTTATCGTTAATCCATCTGCATTTGTGAAACCAAACCTTCAACTTCTGTTCTAATACTGTAACTGTGGTGGGGGGGGTGGAAACAGAGGGTTTTGGTGTGTGATGTTGGTTTGGATTTTTTCAGTTGTCTTGGGGTGTCGTGGCTGGAGTCCTTCTGCAGGTTTTCGGGGGGTTTGCGTTTTGTCCTTCCATTTGATCCTGGGTTATTCTGCTCTCCTTTTTATTTCCTCCCATTTCTCCTTTCGTTTTTGAACTCTTTCATTCTCTTCCTTTCGTCCTATGTTCTGTCTCGATTGAGGTACACACTCCGGAACTCCTGCCCTTTCCTCTCAGCCGTGCTTTCTCCTGCAGGATCATGGTTCGGGTTGATTCTGCCTTGAAAATTACTTTGAGAGGGCCCATTCCTTTCTTTGTGAACCACCCGATTCTCCGAAAATTTGCCACCTGGGTCATGTCCCCCTCGCATATCACCTTCATGATATCTTCAATTGCTTTTTTCTCCTCCTGCTTTCTTTTATCATAAGTTTCCCCTTTAGCTTCGTCTAGCCCATAGACAAACACTGATCTCTCCCTTTCACCTCCCACTGTGACTCCCATTGCATCCTCTGATGTGTTTTAGTTCCTTCCCATGGAGTGTTCCTTCCTTTAGTCCCTTCCCTAGTTATGGGCCCCTATGCTTCTTGGGTTTTTCCTTCCTGCTCACCTGTTCCTGGCCCCCACAGGTATCTGGTAAGGTCCTTTTCAAATGTCCTAGTTCCTTCAATGTCTTCCAACCTCTCGTTCTGTCCTAGTGTGCTCCCTGTCCTTTGTTTTGGCCCCATGTGGTTTGGCAGGACCTCTGCATACAGTTTAGTTTCCATGCTTCCTTCAGACCTGTTGTCTGTGTTTGATGTACCTTGCCGATACTACTTCTGTAATATCTTTGTCTCTGAGCTGTTTTCAGATGTCTCGGCTCCTCTTCTAATCTCTCTATCTTGATTTCTGCTGCTGTGGCCTGTTGCTTCCACCTTCTGCAAATTCTGCTGTAACCTCTCTTCCATCTTCCTTTCCAACTCATCTAGTCTCCTTCCCCAGTCTTCCTCCCTTTTTTTGAGCTCTACCTCCCATTCCTCCCCCCAATTCGTCCTTGGGCCCCTTGTCCTCATCCTGGTTTTAGGTTCCCCCTTGCTCCACAGATGGGGGGAGGGTGGTTAGGGGGAGGGGAATAGATGGTTAGGAGGGGAGGGGATGGATGGTTTTGGGGAGGGGGGGGATTGTTATTGGAGGGGTAGAGATAGTTTTGGGGGGGGGGTTAGATGGTTTGAGGGAGAGAGGGGATGGGGTGGTTTTTGGGCAAGGGGAGGATGGTTATTGGAGGAGGGAGGTAGTTGGGGGGTTAGACGGTTTGGGGAGGGGGTTTGGTGGTTTGGGGGAGGGTAGGTGGTTAAGGTGAGGTGGTTAGGGAAGGGGGAGAGGGGGTTAGGGGAGGGGGAGTACGTGTTTGTGTCAAATGTTTGTGTCAAGTGGTGGAGGGTGTGTGTGGGTGTGTGTGTGTGTATGTGTGTGTATGTGCATGTGTGTGTGTGTACTCACCTAGTTTGTACTCACCTAGTTTTAGGTTGCAGGGGTCGAGTCCGAGCTCCTGGCCCCGCCTCTTCACTGATCGCTACTAGGTCACTCTCCCTGAGCCGTGGGGCTTTATCATACCTCTGCTTAAAGCTATGTATGGATCCTGCCTCCACTACATCACTTCCCAAACTATTCCACTTACTGACTACTCTGTGGCTGAAGAAATACTTCCTAACATCCCTGTGATTCATCTGTGTCTTCAGCTTCCAACTGTGTCCCCTTGTTACTGTGTCCAATCTCTGGAACATCCTGTCTTTGTCCACCTTGTCAATTCCTATCAGTATTTTGTATGTCGTTATCATGTCCCCCTATCTCTCCTGTCCTCCAGTGTCGTCAGGTTGATTTCCCTTAACCTCTCCTCGTAGGACATACCTCTTAGCTCTGGGACTAGTCTTGTTGCAAACCTTTGCACTTTCTCTAGTTTCTCTTACGTGCTTGGCTAGGTGTGGGTTCCAAACTGGTGCCGCATACTCCAATATGGGCCTAACGTACACGGTGTACAGGGTCCTGAATGATTCCTTATTAAGATGTCGGAATGCTGTTCTGAGGTTTGCTAGGCGCCCATATGCTGCAGCAGTTATTTGGTTGATGTGCGCTTCAGGAGATGTGCCTGGTGTTATACTCACCCCAAGATCTTTTTCCTTGAGTGAGGTTTGTAGTCTCTGGCCCCCTAGACTGTACTCCGTCTGCGGTCTTCTTTGCCCTTCCCCAATCTTCATGACTTTGCACTTGGTGGGATTGAACTCCAGGAGCCAATTGCTGGACCAGGTCTGCAGCCTGTCCAGATCCCTTTGTAGTTCTGCCTGGTCTTCGATCGAGTGAATTCTTCTCATCAACTTCACGTCATCTGCAAACAGGGACACCTCAGAGTCTATTCCTTCCGTCATGTCGTTCACAAATACCAGAAACAGCACTGGTCCTAGGACTGACCCCTGTGGGACCCCGCTGGTCACAGGTGCCCACTCTGACACCTCGCCACGTACCATGACTCGCTGCTGTCTTCCTGTCAAGTATTCCCTGATCCATTGTAGTGCCTTCCCTGTTATCCCTGCTTGGTCCTCCAGTTTTTGCACCAATCTCTTGTGTGGAACTGTGTCAAACGCCTTCTTGCAGTCCAAGAAAATGCAATCCACCCACCCCTCTCTCTCTTGTCTTACTGCTGTCACCATGTCATAGAAATCCAGTAGGTTTGTGACACAGGATTTCCCGTCCCTGAAACCATGTTGGCTGCTGTTGATGAGATCGTTCCTTTCTAGGTGTTCCACCACTCTTCTCCTGATAATCTTCTCCATGATTTTGCATACTATACATGTCAGTGACACTGGTCTGTAGTTTAATGCTTCATGGCTGTCTCCTTTTTTAAAGATTGGGACTGGACTACATTTGCTGTCTTCCATGCCTCAGGCAATCTCCCTGTTTCGATAGATGTATTGAATATTGTTGTTAGGGGTACACATAGCGCCTCTGCTCCCTCTCTCAATACCCATGGGGAGATGTTATCTGGCCCCATTGCCTTTGAGGTATCTAGCTCACTCAGAAGCCTCTTCACTTCTTCCTCGGTTGTGTGCACTGTGTCCAGCACATGGTGGTGTGCCCCACCTCTCCGTCTTTCTGGAGCCCCTTCTGTCTCCTCTGTGAACACTTCTTTGAATCTCTTGTTGAGTTCCTTACATACTTCAACGGTCATTTCTTGTTGTCTCTCCTCCTTCCTTCCTTAGCCTGATTACCTGTCCTTGACTGTTTTCCTCCTGATGTGGCTGTACAACAGTTTCGGGTCAGATTTGGCTTTCGCTGCTATGTGTGTATGTGTGTGTGTGTGTGTGTGTGTGTGTGGTGTGTGTGTGTGTGTGGTGTGTGTGTGTGTGTGTGTGTGTGTGTGTGTGTGTGTATGTGGTGTGTGTGTATGTGGTATGTGTTGTGTATGTGGTGTGTGTGTGTGTGGGGTGTGTGTGTGTGTGTGGTGTGTGTGTGTGGTGTGTGTGTGTGTGGTGTGTGTGTGTGTGGTGTGTGTGTGTGGGGTGTGTGTGTGGTGTGTGTGTGTGTGGCGTGTGTGTGTGGCGTGTGTGTGTGGTGTGTGTGTGTGTGGTGTGTGTGTGTGTCGTGTGTGTGTGTGTGGTGTGTGTGTGTGTCGTGTGTGTGTGTCGTGTGTGTGTGTCGTGTGTGTGTGGTGTGTGTGTGTGTGTGTGTGTGTGTGTGTATGTGTATGTGTGCAGGGGAAGGTAAACATGCTCCCTGGTGCTGTATCCTAGACTGAGGCAAACAACAGCAAACAACAGACTGACACGTTTGAAGACTGATAAGCACCTTACCTACGTATTTACAGGCATTATAACCCTTACAAATTACCATTATCTACTTGCATCAAATCCTACACGACGTTTTCGTAAAATGCCGCCAGTCTTAACTAAGACTGGTAACATTTTACAAAAAAAAAAAAAATGCAATATTTGCTGAAAGATAAATAATAATTTGTACAGTTAGTAATGCTTGTAAATACGTAGACTCTCAGTATATAAGGAAGGGAAATAACGGTACCAATGGTGGGTCAACTATGCAGTAATGTGCTGCAGCGATGAGTGATGCTCCACATTAATGTTATGTTAGGTAAGATTTGTCAGGAAACTGGACAAGTATTTCCTGACGCGGGTCTTAGTCACATGAAGACCCGTCACTCGAACTTTTAGTCACCGGCTTACCAGTCCACCCCTTAAAAAAAAATTAAGATTCTTCGGACTAGCAGTCAAGTTAGCTAAAATCACCTGTTATCCTATTACTATCTTTTTCTGGTATAACTATCGCCAGTTTTAAACTTTCACTCTTCTAGCCCTTTTATTTCCTTTCTCAAAACTCTTGTTAACACTGATCTCCCTGATCTCTCTCTTCTATTTTCGATTTCTACTCCTCCATGAGGTGTTATGTGCTTCTGTGATGGCTTGTCAGTGCCGGATGAGTGACGGTGCTCAGGGAACTCGCTCCTCCGAGCACTCTCTCCCTAATTCCCTACTCATTTCTTCTCTCTTCTTCACAAACATCAATTTCCTCTTTCAGTGTTGTTTACATCCGGTGTATAGAATCATTTATTACTTTTATTATCCTTTTTTTCATGATTCCCTTTTTCCCTTTTTGTGTGTGTGTGTGTGTGTGTGTGTGTGTGTGTGGTGTGTGTGTGTTGTGTGTGTGTGTGTGTGTGTACTCACCTAATTGTGGTTGCAGGTGCCGAGACTCAGCTCCTGGCCCCGCCTCTTCACCGACCGCTACTAGGTCCTCTCTCCCCCTGCTCCATGAGCTTTATCATACCTCGTCTTAAAACTATGTATAGTTCCTGCCTCCACTACATCGCTTGCCAGACTATTCCACTTCCTAACTACTCTATGACTGAAGAAATACTTCCTAATATTCCTTTGACTCATCTGGGTCTTCAGCTTCCAATTGTGACCCCTTGTTTCTGTGTCCCATCTCTAGAGCATCCTGTCTCTGTCCACCTTGTCTATTCCACGCAGTATTTTGTATGTCGTTATCATGTCTCCCCTGACCCTCCTGTCCTCGTGTTATCAGACCTATTTCCCTTAACCTTTCTTCATAGGACATTCCCCTTAGCTCTGGAACTAGCCTTGTTGCAAACCTTTGCACTTTCTCTAATTTCTTGACGTGCTTGACCAGATGTGGGTTCCAAACTGGTGCTGCGTACTCCAGTAAAGGGCCTGACGTACCAGTGTATAAAGTCTTGAACGATTCCTTACTGAAGTACCGAACGCTATTCTCAGGTTTGCCAAGCGCCCATATGCCGCAGCAGTTATCTGTTTAATGTGTGCTTCTGGCGATGTACTCGGTATTATACTCACTCCTAGGTCTTTCTCCTTGAGTGAGGTTTGCAGCCTTTGGCCACCTAGCCTATACTTTGTCTGCGGTCTTCTTTGCCCTCCTCCAATCTTCATGACTTTGCATTTGGCGGGGTTAAATTCTAGGAGCCAGTTTCTGGACCACACATCCAGCCTGTCCAGGTCTCTTTGTAGACCTGTCTGGTCCGCGTCTGATTTAATTCTCCTCTTTAACTTCACGTCATCTGTAAACAGGGACACTTCTGAGTCTATCCCTTCCGTCATGTCGTTCACATATACCAAGAATAGCACTGGTCCCAGGACTGACCCCTGTGGGACCCCACTCGTCACTGGCGCCCACTGTGATACCTCATCACAGACCATGACTCGCTGTTGCCTCCCTGTTAGGTATTCTCTGATCCATTGCAGTGCCCTTCCTGTTATACGTGCCTGTTCCTCTAGCTTCTCTACTAATCTCTAGTGAGGAACCGTGTCGAAGGCCTTCTTGCAGTCCAAGAAAATGCAATCGACCCACCCCTTTCCCTCTCATTCCTTACTTCAGTTACTTTTTCAAAAACTCTAGTAGGTTTGTGACACAGGATTTGCCTTCCATGAATCCGTGCTGGCTGTCGTTTATAATCTTGTTCCACTCCAGGTGCTCCACCACTCTCCTCCTGATAATCTTTTCCAAGACTTTGCATACTATAAATGTCAGTGACAAATGGTCTATAATTTAGTGCTTCATTTCTGTCTCCCTTCTTAAAGATGGGGACTACATTTGCCTTCTTCCATACTTCAGGTAGTTGCCCAGTTTCAAGGGAAGTGTTGAAGATTTTCGTGAGTGGCACATGTAGTGTCTCTGCTCCCTCTCTAAGGACCCACGGAGAGATGTTGTCCTGTCCCACCGACTTTGAGGTATCAAGGTCACTTAGGAGCTTCTTCACCTCCTCCTCAGCTGTGTGTAATTCATCCAGCACTTGTTGGCATATCCCTTGTTGCTGTACGCCAATGTTTTGTCTTCCCGTTGTCCCTTCAGCCTCCACTGTCAATACTTCCTGAAATCTCATGTTGAGCTCCTCAAATACCTCATTATCATTTCTTGTGAGCTCCCCACCTTCTTTCTTCAGCCTGATTACCTGGTTCTTGACTGTTGTCTTCCTCCTGATGTGGCTGTAGAGTAGTTTCGGGTCAGACTTGACTTTCATGAATCCGTGCTGGCTGTGTTGTGTGTGTATGTGTGTACTCACTTATTTGTATTCACCTATTTGTGGTTACAGGGGTCGATTCATAGCTCCTGGCCCCTCTCCTCTCCTTTCTCCACGAACTTTATCGAACCTCTTCTTAAAACTATGTATGGATCCTGCCTCCCCTACATCACTCTCCAGATTGTTCCACTTCCTGACAACTCTATGACTGAAGAAATACTTCCTAACATTCCAGTGACTCATCTGATTTTTCATCTTTCAGCTGTGACCCTTGTTGCTGGGTCACATCTCTGAAACATTCTGTCCTTATCCACCTTGTCAATACCTTTCAGTATTTTATATGTCGTTATTATGTCCCCAATATCCTTCCTGTCCTCCAGTGTCATCAGGCTGAAGTATGCAGTGGTGCTGCATACTTTAATATGGGCCAGTGTACAGTGTCTTGACTGACTCCTTACTTGATATCAAAACGCTATTCTTAAGTTTGCCAGGTACCTATATGCTGCAGCAGTTATTTGGTCGATGAGCGTGTCAGATGTGCTCGGTATGATGTTCACCCCAAGACCCTTTTCCTTGAGTGTGTGTGTGTGTGTGTGTGTGTGTGTGTGTGTGTGTGTGTGTGTGTGTGTGTGTGTGTGTGTGTGTGTGTGTGTGTGTGTGTGTGTATGTGTGTTTGTGTGTGTATGTGTGTGTGTGTGTGTGTGTGTGTGTGTGTGTGTGTGTTACAGGATGCGGGCAGCATAACAGAGAGTGGAGACACAAGGAGCGGCGGCGTCTAAGATGAGGGAGGCAGCTGCAGTGTCTCCTAGCATGGGTCGGCAGCCATTGTGTGCAGCAGAACACAGCTGCGCCCGCATGTTGAAGCTGTCT
>NC_069430.1:22597628-22700128 GCF_026875155.1 Cherax quadricarinatus | reverse complement strand
GGTAATGTAAAGAATAATAAGAACAATTGAAGAGCATCTGAAGAACAGTTTCTATGACAGAGCGTCAATGATACAGCAAGATAGACGAATAGGTGGAATGCTTGTTCCTGGGCTGTAAGAAACCATTTGATACTGGACCATGCCAAAGACTGAACCGTAAACAAGTAGGCCAGGCAGGGATACCCGGAACGGAATAACAATGAATCACAAAACTACGTAAGGGGGGAGATGAGTAATGATGACTGAATAAACAGGATGGGCAGGCATGAGGAGTGAGGTCCCACAAGGGTCAGTACTGGGACTGGGACTGTGCCTGATACGCCAAAGGAGGTGGAATCCTATGCGTCACTCTTTGTATTTAACACTCATGAAGAGAAAAAGTGTTTTTATTCAAGGGAAAGTTATAAGATCACTTAGACTGCAGAGATGATCACACAAATGGCACTGGAATTCAGTTTCATAAAAACTGAGTGAAGTTACGAAAATATAGGAAAAGCAAAGACCGGAAACGGAATAGAAACTGAGGAAACAGAGGCTGAAAGTATATACTGTAGCCCGAGGCTCACATTATCGGTACAGCGCCAGTGACATTGTTGCCAGAGACTCACATCATCGGTACAGCGCCAGTGACATTGTTGCCAGAGACTCACATCATCGGTACAGCGCCAGTGACATTGTTGCCAGAGACTCACATCATCGGTACAGCGCGCCAGTGACATTGGTGCCTCTCGTGAACCAACGTCGCGGAGCCTAAACAGAAAGCCATTCAGGATTCTAACGCCGCCTCCAGCCTTCTCCTCACTGCAACGTTTAAAGCCCATCCCTCTCACCTATATAAAAATGTTGGTGCCAGGCTAAACCCTCACATGAACTACAGGGCCGTTAGGAAGAAATTCTTCACTCTATGGATGGTCAGGAAACGAGTGATTCTAGACTGAGAGATGGTTGTTGCAACTCCATAGTTTTAAGGATAGGTATGACAGGATCCACAATGCAGGAAACTGATGAATCAACAATCCCAAATAAGTGAGTATATGCACGAACGCTTGAGTACACATGCATGCACAACCATAAGAAAATTACAGACATGCACACTCACGTACACACAAAAACAGAACCACACAATTACGTCAATGCGGACACACACAAATACGTACACATATAAACACAGTCACGTACACACACACACACACACACAACCAACACACACATCAATGCGAGCACACACAAAAAAACATAGCAGATAAGGACAGAGCAGGTGGCATCAGGAGCCACGTGGTACCTAGTTATAATGGTAGTCAGGTGCGCCACGCACTGTTGGTAGCAATGTTAAGTAGTCTGTGTTTGTGTGTGTGTGTGAAGGCTCGTACACATGTGCGCACGAGTGTGTACATTGCTGCGTGCACAGGAGAGTCACGCACTGAGGAAAACAAGAATAAGTCACAGGTTACTTATAAGCAAGTAAATAAGTAAGCAAACAAGTAAAAAAAAAATAAGCAAGGAAATATTTGATTTAGGTTCAGCTCAGAAGTTTAGGTTTGTCCTTGTTTTGTGGAGTAAACTTGTTTATTTGTACTTGTTTTGTGGAGTAACTTGTGTTCAAATGAGGATAAGACCTCTCATTCAAATCAAACACTGACTTATTTTAGTGCGTACACTGGTCTGTACACAGGTGCTCACACACTGTGTAGACAAGTCTCTAGTACACACCCATACCCTGTGGGGATGCGAGTTGTAAATATCCATGATATCCCACTCGGACTAGACTGGGGGGGAGTCTCCAGGCATTTCGTCTGCTTATGGAGACACATTGCACACTTTGACATTTACTGAAGGCAACGTTTCCACGAGTGGTCTTTATTTCGTCATTCATCACTGTGGCGAAAAAATATCCTCGATGTCTTGAAATTGCGTGTGTGTATACGAATGTCATATCACTGTATTGTCTCCAGAGTTTTGCGTGTTCAGTGCTGTAGTTAGTTGATACTAAAATAGATGACCACTTGAATCCAGAAGCATGCTCCCGTGGGTATCCAGAAGGCAGGGCTGCCGTGATATCCAGAGCGAGGCTGCGTGGTTCCAGAAGGGTGTTCAGTGGATGTCAGAGGCAGGTGGTGGTATCAGAAGGCAGGTGCCGTGGTATCCGAGTAGGCTGCCTGGGTATCCAGAAGGCAGGGCTGCCGTGGGTATCCAGAAGGCAGGGCTGCCGTGGGTATCCAGAAGGCAGGGCTGCCGTGGGTATCCAGAAGGCAGGGCTGCCGTGGGTATCCAGAAGGTAGGGCTGCCGTGGGTATCCAGAAGGTAGGGCTGCCGTGGTCAACTCAAGAACCAGTTCTGCCTAGGAATGTCTTCGAGGTGTACACAATGCTTTACTCGGAGTGTTTTTTATATACGTGAAGCAAAAAAAGTTCATAACTGGTCTTAATTTGATTCGTGTTTTATATAGAGCGCCATCAAAGGAATTTATAACTTCAGAACTTCAGGCGACGGGTAAAACATTTAATAACAACATTATTAATGTAAAGATGCCTGGTTTCGCTACCTGCGGGTTACCTGTAGTGGTCTAGATAATTGAGTAACGTGAGTAACCCAGTGGAAGTAACTGTGTTTGACTGTCTTATCAGTGCTTAATCTCTAAATAAGTTACTAAAACAATTCAAAAAACGAATATTTATGTATTTGACCTGGATAAAAGTACGCTTCATAATTAAGCATAACTCTGAGATGTTATAATTTCATTTACATTAAAAACAATAGGGTTGGAGTTAGGTTAGAGTGTTATAATTTGTAAAAGACTTGAGAGGCAGATGCCCGTTGTCCCAAGTAACACGGAGGGATAAATATCGGAGCGGTAAATAACAGGGCCGGGAGAACCCTCTTAAATTGGTGTCAGGGAGGCGGGTGGCGGTCGTGCCGTCCATACCTACCCACTTCTCAATACCCGTCGCAGACCAGGAACGTCATGATCTCTATCTCGTCGACCCACTACCACCTGCTTCCCACAATACTAAGAGGTAGCACCATGTGTTAGAACTTTGGCGGTTCACTGTCGCGCTATGTGTTAGAACCTATTTACAATATAGTCACGCTCTGTCTTAGCACCTATTTACATTTAGTCACACCCCTGTGTTAGAACCTACAGCGCCCATGTCTGGCATACCGTGCAATATACCCCGTGTTAGAGCCTCATTTCTTCAGTGTGACACCCCGTGCACCCTCCTCTAATCATCCCTACTGCCGAGCCTCAACTTTATGTCACTAACGCGTTGTCAGTTGCCATATTGCCCCCAGATATTATCGTATCTCGAGTCCAGGACACGTGAGCCAGCGGGCGCTGCTGCCGTGGCTCAGTACACGGTCATTGGCTGCCCCAGTTTGTGGTCAACGATGCAAGTTAAAAGCGTAACGATTTTTTCTTTACGAGTAATTTTGTATCCAAGTAAAACAGTAAGTACAGTAGGTCTCTGGGTGATCCCAGAAAGGTGTTTCATTATCCTACAAGCCCAGCCCCTTCTACCTCAGTGCATGCAAAAGGAATATTACAGAAAGTGACATAAGTTTCTAATGCATTAAAATATCATTTGTGGATTTGAGGTAGATCGTATGGAAACTAAAGTTTAAATTTCATCATGAAAAATGCAGCGCCTCCTGTGTAGGCAAAATGTGCCATTATTCTATTGTGATAACCATGTGAGTCTACGATTCACTAGCATGAACAGTCTGGTGGACTAGGAAGTTACAAATTCAGCTTTAGCAACTTTTCCAATGCCAAAGAAAATACTAATTCCTGTTTGTTCCAGCAGTTCATCAACCCGATGACCATCGTAGTATTAACCCAGGAGGAAGGTTGCACAAAACCGGGATGCAGGTTTATAAGCGTGGGGTATACCTGGAGAGGGTTTCAGGGGTCAACGCCCCCGCGGCCCGGTCTGTGACCAGACTAGTGGTTTCACCACAAACTTCTCCGGAAGAGCACTCTCCACAAGAGTGACTCATTTTCTCAAATGTTTACGATTTAATGCGAGATAATAATTCTCGTAGGTAAGACGTCTGTATTGGAATCCTTGGCTACCGCAGTGTTGTTATTGATCAATACCACTCGTCCGTGGTTACAATAATATATATATATATATATATATATATATATATATATATATATATATATATATATATATATATATATATATATATATATATATATATATATATATATATCGTGCCGAATATGTAAAACTGGTCAATTGGCAAGAACTCATTTAAAATTAAGTCCTTTCTAAAATTTTCTCTTATACGTTTAAAGATATATTTTTTTCATTAATGTTAATGTAAAATTTTTTAATTTTGCACCAAAGGAATCTTAGAAAACTTACCTAACATTATTATAACAAGAACAATTTATTTTAGACTAACCCAACTATATATATTTTAGATTTGTTTACAATAATTTAATATTAAACAAACACAGTGAAATATATTTTTTTCGTTAGGTTCAGAATAATTTTGGCGAAATTATTGCATACACAAATTTTCGCTTGTCCTATATGGCAAGATGAACGTTGCTATTTATATATATGTAACAAGCCAGAAGTTGCGTAATCACCGACAGGTCATATGGCTGAGACATACGTCAGGTTATACTTTTTCTCTGACGAAGCAGGAAAATATGTCCTGACGAAGAAACTACGAGCATTAGCATTGTAGGAAAACTTTCTCTGTTGCGGAGGTCCATGGTCAGCAGCGGTGAGGTTATGTTGATCATACCACTCCTAGGTTCAGTAGTCATCGTCAGTCAGTCAGTCAGTCAGTCAGTCAGTCAGTCAGTCAGTCAGTCAGTCGGCTAGGGGGTAATGTGGCTTATTACTCGCCTTCCTTCTCTACCTTCTATTCCCTCCTTCAACTTCTTCTATTCCCAAAACATTTTCCTCCATCCTGTCCTCCTTCTACACTTTCTCTCCTACCTACCCATTACTTCCCCTCCTACTTCATCCTCTTCTCCAAGCACAATCCTACCCTACACTTTCTTCACTGTTCCTTCACCCTCTTCTATCTTACCATGCACTTCTCGACTCTAGCTAGAGTCGTTCCTTTGAACGCATCTACCTGGACTTCCCACTCATTCCTAGAACATTGTAAGCTCCTGATTATGTGTTGGATGCAAGACGAAAGGCTCAGCAGACGGAGGAACAAGCCTCCACAAAGTCTTGCGCTGAATAACCCAAATGGGTTTAGCGCTTAACATGAATTAAACAAGGTTGTTTTGCATTTTGTATCGTTTGTTCGCAATTATTGCAATTATCGCAATTATTTTCTCTTTTACGTTTAAAGATATATTTTTTCAATAATGTTGATGTAAAAATTTACAATTTTGCACCAAAAGAATCTTAGAAAACTTACCTAACCTTATTATAACAAGAACAATTTATTTTAGCCTAACCCAACTAAATATATTTTAGATTTGTTTACAATAATTTAATACTAAACAGACACAGTGAAATGTATTTTTTTCGTTAGGTTCAGAATGATTTTGGCGAAATTATTGCATACACAAATTTTCACTTGTCCTGTATGGCAAGATGAACGTTGCTATTTAAGCCATGATCGCAAGTTCTGCCTATTCGGCACGACATATATATATATATAATATATATATATATATATATATATATATATATATATATATATATATATATATATATATATATATATATATATATAATAATTTTGATGTTACGTTAAGATGCGTGCGGGAAGCACCAACAGCCTGACTGAGTTGTAGACAGTGAACCCCGTGAACATCACTCAGTAAATCCCTTGAATTGCAATCAGTGAACCTAAAGTCAGTACCCAATCAGCCAGGTTGTGGCTCGTACGTTGGAGTACGTGCGGTCAGCAGTGACAGCCCGGTTGATCAGGCCCTGATCCACCGGGAGGCCTGGTCAAGGACTGGGCCGCGGGGGCGTTGACCCCTAGAATACCCTGCAGGTAAATTCCCGGTAGATAGACCCACATTTACATATCCTTCAACACCATTCGTCTTGTCGCGTCCCGTCGATATTTCCGGGGACGCGACAAGCGCCATCTCACGATATACACCTGACTGCCTTAGGCGACTTACCTTGACGACTAAACTAACAACAGCGATTGATGCCACACCTTGGCGAGCAAGCGACTTGCTCCTGACGTATTCCACAGGTACCTTGCCCCACTTTCATCACTCCCGGCGACCTGAAGTTGGGTCGCGTCTGTTACAAACCAATTTATTCATTTCATCAACATGCATCAAGAATTTCCGTCATTATTAAGACACCGAGTCTACCAGCAACGGAGACGTCTGGCTTTGTGACGTAAGATCCTCCTTCCCTTATATGTAAAGCCTAATGGAAATATTAATACCCTTCCCTTCATCACGTCTCAGCAACGCAGCTTTATTTGAAGCGGTTTCTTTTTTCTTTAATTTTTACTATATAGCCAACTGCTCTAATTAAAATATCGAAGTGAACAAGAAAGAGAAAAATTTATTTTTAAGCAAGTGAGTGTTTGTGGCCACTGCGTGGGTGAGTGGAGCCTGGCGTGGTGTGGCCACTATGTGGGTCAATGGTGGTTAGTGTGGTATGGCCACTGCGTGTTTGAGTGGTGGTTAGTGTGATGTGGTCACTACTCCGTGTTTGTAGATGATGACAGGAATCTTGATGATGTGGGCTGGCCGCCTACCCCCTCACACCGTCTGGAAACACGAGAGGCAGTGGGCGGGCCTGAATCACCCGGTCCGGGTGGTGATGGCGTCGGATAGACCGGATGATCCGGTCTATCCCAGTGTATAGTGAATCGCTCCAGTTCACACCATTACCAGTAACACTCGTCCTTTTTCCTGACAAACCTAACCTACCCAGTACCTGGTATCAACCTAGTAGCTGAGTTCTCAAAATTTCTGGTCATGGACCGGGCCGCGGGGGCGTTGATCCCCGGAATAACCTCCAGGTAACCTCCAGGTATGTGTGTGGAAGAGTCGCTTAGGTTTTGAGTTAATGTCATGAATGATGTAGTCGTAGTTTTGGTGGTTAAAACTCAAAATGAAACTGTAGTTGTGTCATTTCTACATAATAAACGAGTTCAAAGACCAGGTAATATAAATTGAAACCTGATTTTCTTGAAAATTTACCAAACCTGACCCTGATCCACCGGGAGGCCTGGTTGAGGACCGGGCCACGGGGGCGTTGACCCCCGGAACGACCTCCAGGTGGACTCCAGATAGGTTGACTCCAGATATCCCATTGTTTGGTGACTCGTATTTAAGACTCTCAAAACAGAAGAATGAAGCGACTTCCGGAGCCAGTCTGGATGAACAGTCTCTCTCATCAGAGCTACTGAGACTGAAATAAATTCGCCATATGCCAGCAGACAACAGAAGCGACCAGACTAGCGAATACACTAGATCTTACATTTACAAATAATAAAGACCTGGTGCGGAATAATGCTGAAGACAGTAAATGCAATTTCAGACAGACACATCCACTGGTCCTATACAACAAAACTCAGTCATGAACTATATTTCAACAAATTTATCTTTAAGAACATCAACTACATCAGTCTCATATCTGATATAAGCAGAGACATAAGCCATAACACTGCATCATCCTTTGCAGACAAAACGAGAATCTGCATGAGAGTGGCATTCACGGAAGACGCAGCGAGCCTCCATGATAATATAAGCCAAGTGTTCCAGTGAGCCACTGACAACAGTGTGATATTCTGTGGGAAAAATTTCAATTATTACAATACGGACAAATTGAAGAAATAAAAACAAGATCAGAGACACAAGACAAACTCAAATCATTTAAGAGTGTAAGTCAAATGTGAGAGACTTGGGAGAGATAATGTTAGAGAACAGACGTGCCAACAAAGTTGGGATGAGGGATGCGACAGCCGCAGCACCACAAATGATTGCGACTCATACAATCATGTCACAGAAGTAAGCTTGTAAAATCATCCTCTTGCAGCATAAGTGAATGAATGGTACAGCTTACCACATTATATACATACATATACTCGAAGATACATATAATATATATATATATATATATATAATATATAATTAATTATATATTAATATATATATAATATATATATATATATATATATATATATATATATATATATATATATATATATGGAGAGATAGAGTTAGAAGATATTTGCAGTTGTTTTACCACTTAAAGCAGTGTGGGTTGTTGCTCGGTCCTACATGAAAGAAGACTGTCATGTTTCCACAGTGGAGTGAGAAGTGCATCGTCATTGTTTACCTTGCGTGAGGCAGGAGGGAATGTTGGCGAGGCGAGGCGAGGAGCAGGTGCTGGCTGGGTGTGTGGGTGCTGGCTGGGTGTGTGGGTGCTGGCTGGGTGTGTGGGTGCTGGCTGGGTGTGTGGGTGCTGGCTGGGTGTGTGGGTGCTGGCTGGGTGTGTGGGTGCTGGCTGGGTGTGTGGATGCTGGCTGGGTGTGTGGGTGCTGGCTGGGTGTGTGGGTGCTGGCTGGGTGTGTGGGTGCTGGCTGGGTGTGTGGGTGCTGGGCTGGGTGTGTGGGTGCTGGCTAGGTGTGTGGGTGCTGGCTGGGTGTGTGGGTGCTGGCTGGGGGTGTGTGGGGGGTGCTGGCTAGGTGTGTGGGTGCTGGTGGGTGTGTGGGTGCTGGCTAGGTGGTGTGGGGTGTGCTGGCTGGTGTGTGTGGTGTCTGGCTGGGTGTGTGGGTGCTGGCTAGGTGTGTGGGTGCTGGCTAGGTGTGTTGGTGCTGGCTGGGTGTGTGGGTGCTGGCTAGGTGTGTGGGTGCTGGCTAGGTGTGTGGGTGCTGGCTAGGTGTGTGGGTGCTGGCTAGGTGTGTGGGTGCTGGCTGGGTGTGTGGGTGCTGGCTAGGTGTGTGGGTGCTGGCTGGGTGTGTGGGTGCTGGCTGGGTGTGTGGGTGCTGGCTAGGTGTGTAGGGTGCTGGCTAGGTGTGTGGGTGCTGGCTGGGTGTGTGGTGCTGGCTAGGCGTGTGGGTGCTGGCTAGGCGTGTGGTGCTGGCTGGGTGTGTGGGTGCTGGCTAGGCGTGTGGGTGCTGGCTGGGTGTGTGGGTACTGGCTGGGTGTGTGGTGCTGGCTGGGTGTGTGGGTGCTGGCTGGGTGTGTGGGTGCTGGCTAGGTGTGTGGGTGCTGGCTGGGTGTGTGGAATGCTGGCTGGGTGTGTGGGTGCTGACTGGGTGCGTGGGTGCTGGCTGGGTGTGTGGGTGCTGGCTGGGTGTGTGGGTGCTGGCTGGGTGTGTTGGTGGTGTGTGGGGGGAGGAAGCGGGGAGGAGCAGGTAGTGTCTGGTATGCGCATAGGTGGTTGATGGGTGTGGGTAGTGGATGGGTGTTGGTGGTGGCTGGGTGTGCGAGTGGTTGGGTTGGTGGGTGTGCGGGCGGAGAGGAAGGGACGCAGGTGGGACGGGGAAAAGAAAAGTTAGTAGAAAGGGGAAGATTTTTTCTTTTACGTGGGGGACCAGAGGAAGCGAGTGAGTGAGCTTGTCACTGTCTGCTGTGGTACATACAGAGTACATAACACTGCACATAGCTGACCACTGACTGCGTCAACATCATTCTTGTCTCACCAACAACGAAACCTTATTGCGACGTTACGGTCCGTTCTGGACCATTGTTGCGTCACAACTGTGGCGGGAAAAAAAGATGACAAAATCTATGAAGTCCCTTTCTTGACTCTCAAAATATTATGTATCAGAATATATTATATATATATATATATATATAATATATAATATATATGTATATATATATATATAATATAATATATATATATATATACAAAGATGGCAGTCAGCACGATTCGAACCCACGCCTGGGTAGTGGCATACCTCTAAAAGTGACACTTTAGGCCACTCAGCCACAGCTGCCACAAGAAGCTGGACAGTCTGGTATATAAGCCATGTTTCTTCCCAGCTCCGGGCACAGTCATGGTGTTAAACTATTTCATTCTCCTCCTGTATGTTCTGACCACACGAGGGAGGAAAGGGAAAGAAAAGGAAGGGTGGAAGGGAAAAGAGTGAAAAAGAAAAGATGGAAAGGAAATGAAAAGAAGGGAAATAAAAGAAAATTGAGAAGAAAGGAAAGAACATGAAAGGAAAGGTGGAACGGAAAGGAGAATAATAGGAAATAAGGCTAAGGATTGAGGGAGAAGGAAGAGGTCAGAATCAAGTGAGCGCAATCAGTGTCAGTCTTGGGTGTCGGGGAGACGCTACCCTCGCTGCTGCTGCTTCCCCAAGGGGAAAGGGGGACGAGGAGATAGGGAATAATAGAGGGGAGGGATTTAATTTGACCCATCCTACGTCTTCTCTTCCCCCTCAACACCATCACTACCACTAAAACCACCACCACTACCACACTACCAGCAGGTGAAATCGCAGATCTAGAGAGTGTACAGAGATCCTTTACTGCACGTATAAGTTCTGTCAAGCACCTTAACTACTGGGAACGCTTGAAAGCACTTGACTTGTACTCGTTGGAACGCAGGAGGGAGAGATATATCATAATCTACACTTGGAAAATCTTGGAAGGAATGGTCCCAAATCTGCACACAGAAATCACTCCCTATGAAAGTAAAAGACTGGGCAGGCGATGCAAAATGCCGCCAATAAAAAGAGGGGCGCCATTGGTACACTAAGAGAAAACACCATAAGTGTCCGGGGCCCAAAACTGTTCAACAGCCTCCCATCAAGCATTAGGGGAATTGCCAATAAACCCCTGGCTGCCTTCAAGAGAGAGCTGGACAGATACCTAAAGTCAGTGCCGGATCAGCCGGGCTGTGGCTCGTACGTCGGACTGCGTGCGGCCAGCAGTAACAGCCTAGTTGATCAGGCCCTGATCCATCGGGAGGCCTGGTCATGGACCGGGCCGCGGGGGCGTTGATCCCCGGAATAACCTCCAGGTAACCTCCAGGTAACCTCCAGGTAACCACCATCACCTGTCTATAGCTGTCAATTTCCTCTCACCTGCTTCTCACCTTTTCCCTTCTCTCCCCATCACCCCTTTCCTCCTCTCTTCTTTACTCAACCTTATCTCTCTCCTCCTCCCTCTCTCCCACCTGTTCACCTTCACAACATTACATTTCGACACATTCAAAACAACCCAGTTTTATTTTATCTTTTTCATCTCTTTATCTCTCTCTCTCTCTCTCTCTCTCTCTCTCTCTCTCTCTGAGTTAATTAAATGCCTTAGCTCTTATTGTCATCACTCGGAATCCCGCAGCAAGACATGAGGAAATGTTGTTGGTGAGTGTTGCAAGAGTGACAGTCTGCACAGCTGTTCCTGTTCAGTGTTGCAAGAGTGACAGTCTGCACAGCTGTTCCTGTTCAGTGTTGCAAGAGTGACAGTCTGTACAGCTGTTCCTGTTTCAGTGTTGCAAGAGTGACAGTCTGCACCACTGTTCCTGTTCAGTGTTGCAGAGTGACATCTTACACTGTTCCTGTTCAGTGTTGCAAGAGTGACATCTGCACAGCTGTTTCTGTTCAGTGTTGCATATGTGACAGTCTGCACAGCTGTTCCTGTTTCAGTGTTTGCAAGAGTGACAGTCTGCACAGCTTTTCCTGTTCATATTGCATAGAATGCAGTCAGACATAGCTGTTCTGTTCAGTATTGCAAGAATGACAGTCTGTACAGCTGTTCCTGTCAGTATTGCAAGAATGACAGTCTGTACAGCTGTTCCTGTTCAGTATTGCAAGAGTGACAGTCTGCACAGCTGTTCCTGTTCAGTATTGCAAGAATGACAGTCTGCACAGCTGTTCCTGTTCAGTATTGCAAGAATGACAGTCTGCACAGCTGTTCCTGTTCAGTATTGCAAGAATGACAGTCTGCACAGCTGTTCCTGTTCAGTATTGTAAGAATGACAGTCTGCACAGCTGTTCCTGTTCAGTATTGCAAGAATGACAGTCTGCACAGCTGTTCCTGTTCAGTATTGCAAGAATGACAGTCTGTACAGCTGTTCCTGTTCAGTATTGCAAGAATGACAGTCTGCACAGCTGTTCCTGTTCAGTATTGCAAGAGTGACAGTCTGCACAGCTGTTCCTGTTCAGTATTGCAAGAATGACAGTCTGCACAGCTGTTCCTGTTCAGTATTGCAAGAATGACAGTCTGTACAGCTGTTCCTGTTCAGTATTGCAAGAGTGACAGTCTGCACAGCTGTTCCTGTTCAGTATTGCAAGAATGACAGTCTGTACAGCTGTTCCTGTTCAGTATTGCAAGAGTGACAGTCTGACAGCTGTTCCTGTTCAGTATTGCAAGAAGTGACAGTCTGTACAGCTGTTCCTGTTCAGTATTGCAAGAGTGACAGTCTGTACAGCTGTTCCTACACCCACTAGATTTACGGTGTGTGTCACCTTACCTACAGGTATCCCCCTTGAAGGTCCTCCTCCACCAGGGATACCTATTAAGTCCATTTGTTATTATTTACTGGGTTATCAATTATTATTAACTTTTCTTAGTTTAGTAGACAGGTGCACCACCACACCTGTCGCTACCAAAACAACTGGGAAAAAATAATTATGGTTTTAAAACATTTGTGGATGGTAGTGAATAAACTTATTGATGAACACATTTGTCTGTACGTCTGTACACAAAGATAATGTACAAAGAAGATGTACATATCTTCTTTCAACGCACCGGCAGCATCCCACCGAGGCAGGGTGACCCAAAAAGAAACACAAATGATTCTCTTTTTAACTTTAGTAATGTATACGGGACAAATGGTTACTAGCTTCTTGCTCCTGGCATTTTGGTCGCCTCTTACGATACGCATGGCTTACGATACGCATGGCTTACGATACGCATGGCTTACGACACGCATGGCTTACGATATGCATGGCTTACGACATGCATGGCTTACGACATGCATGGCTTACGACATGCATGGCTTACGATACGCATGGCTTACGACATGCATTTACGACATGCATGCTTACGATACGCATGGCTTACGACATGCATGGCTTACGCATGCATGGCTTACGAAGCATGGCTTAACGACATGCATGGCTTACGACATGCATGGCTTACGACATGCATGGCTTACGGGACACGCATGGCTTACGACATGCATGGCTTACGAACATGCATGGCTTACGACATGCATGGCTTACGACATGCATGGCTTACGATACGCATGGCTTACGGCACGCATGGCTTACGACACGCATGGCTTACGACATGCATTGCTTACGGAGGAAGAATTCTGTTCCACTTCCCCATGGAGATTATGTACACATGTCAACATATAAAGTGTGTACAACCCATACCACGGGCGGGGATAGAACCCGCGATCAGAGTCTCAAAACTTCATACCGTCGCGGGTTCTATTCCCGCCCGTGGTTTGGTTTGTTTGCAATCGTGTCATAACGATTTCGTGAGTCATGTTAAAGTGTGTACACCTGTTAACATTCAAAGCATGTACACCTGTGTGCATACAGATTAATTACGGTTCTCTGCCCAAACTGCACGCATGTGCGTATCTGCACGTGTGTTCGTATTTCACGCATATGCGTATTGGCACGCATGTATTTGTGCGCATGTCTCAACTTGCGCTCATACCTCAACCATTTTCTCTCATGAATTTGTCAATGTTTTGTACACATGCGCGCGCACACACACACACACACACACACACACACACACACACACACACACACACACACACACACACACACACATGCACATGCACACGCACACACAAGTTCCAGAGCTAAGGGGAATGTCCTACGAAGAAATGTTAAGGGAAATCGGCCTGACGACAGTGGAGGACAGGAGGGTCAGGGGAAACATGATAACAACATACAAAATACTGCGAGGAATAGACAAGGTGGACAGAGACAGGATGTTCCACAGAGGGGACACAGAAACAAGAGGTCACAATTGGAAGTTGAAGACTCAGATGAGTCAAAGGGATGTTAGGAAGTATTTCTTCAGTCATAGAGTTGTCAGGAAGTGAAATAGCCTAGCAAGTGAGGTAGTGGAGGGAGGAACCATACATAGCTTTAAGATGAGGTATGATGAAGTTCATGGAGCAGGGAGAGAGAGGACCTAGTAGCACTCAGTGAAGAGGCGGGGCCAGGAGCTGAGTCTCTACCCCTGCAACCACAATTAGGTGAGTACGTACATACGCATACGCACGCATGCACACACACACACACACACACACACACACACACACACACACATATATACACACTCGCACACGCACACACACACACACACACACACACACACACACACACACACACACACACACACACACACACACCACACACCGCGCGCGCGCGCATGTAAATAACCTGCCTGTAATTAGAAGAATAATTAGGAAGAATTCTTGCCGCTATGGGACGGGTACTGGAGACCAATTAAGAAGTCGAGATAAACGTAGTTTGGGTTGTCGGTCGCCAGGTGGTGCCCAGGGGTATGGAGAGAGAGAGAGAGAGAGAGAGAGAGAGAGAGAGAGAGAGAGAGAGAGAGAGAGAGAGAGAGAGAGATTGAGCTGATATAGGGAACTGCTCTTAGGTTGTAAATAAAGTTAGGAACCTTAAACCTAACAATGTAAAACTGTGTGCAAAAAGTGTGTGTGAGACATAGAGATATACACCACAGCACCGTATCATCCTTTGCGGATGATACTAGGATCTGCATGAGGCTGTCATCTGCTGAGAACGCGGTTAACCTCCAAGAAGGTATAAACAAAGTTTTCCAGTGGGCAACGGTAAACAATATGATGTTCAATGAGGACAAATTCCAACTACTCCGTTATGGAAAACTGGAGGAGATAATAACTAGAACAGAGTATACTACTGACTCCGGCCATACAATAGAGCGGAAAAATAATGTAAGGGACCTGGGAGTAGTAATGTCTGAGGATCTCACTTTCAAGGATCACAACAGTGCCACGATCACAAGTGCAAAGAAAATGATAGGATGAATAATGAGAACTTTCAAAACGAGAGATGCCAAGCCAATGATGATCCTTTTCAAAATCACTTGTTATCTCTAGGCTGGAATACTGCTGTACATTAACATACAGTTCAAAGCAGGTGAAATCGCAGATCTAGAGAGTGTACAGAGATCCTTTACTGCACGTATAAGTTCTGTCAAGCACCTTAACTACTGGGAACGCTTGGAAGCACTTGACTTGTACTCGTTGGAACGCAGGAGGGAGAGATATATCATAATCTACACTTTGAAAATCTTGGAAGGAATGGTTCCAAATCTGCACACAGAAATCACTCCCTACAAAAGTAAAAGACTGGGCAGGCGATGCAAAATGCTCCCAATAAAAAGTAGGGGCGCCATTGGTACACTAAGGGAAAACACCATAAGTGTCCGGGGCCCAAAACTGTTCAACAGTCTCCCATCAAGCATTAGGGGAATTGCCAATAAGCCCCTGGCTGCCTTCAAGAGAGAGCTGGACAGATACCTAAAGTCAGTGCCGGATCAGCCGGGCTGTGGCTCGTACGTTGGACTGCGTGCGGCCAGCAGTAACAGCCTAGTTGATCAGGCCCTGATCCATCGGGAGGCCTGGTCATGGACCGGGCCGCGGGGGCGTTGATCCCCGGAATAACCTCCAGGTATTCAGGTGTGTGTGTGTGTGTGTGTGTGTGTGTGTGTGTGTGTGTGTGTGTGTTGTGTGTGTGTGTTGTGTGTGTGTGTGTATGTGTGTGTGTGTGTGTGTGTCAGAGAGAAAAAAAACCTTTCTCCAGAACATCACTCAATCTGAGATCATATATACCCAGGATGACTCGAGTATGGAACACATTCGTACAGCATAATGATGTCAACGAGATAAAGTCAGTTGATCAGATGAAAATTTTCTCCCACAGATGGCTCCAACTTCATCCTGTACCCTATTTGTATGTCTCATAACAATAAAAATGCTTTCAAATGAGCTGATGTAGGTAACAGCTCTTAGCTTGTCAATAAAGTTAGGAATCCTTAACTTGCAAATAGCTTGTCAATAAAGCTAGGGATCCTTAACCTAACCTTGTTAAACCCTGTGTAAAAGAGAGAGAGAGGATGGGGGAAAGGTAGTAAAGGGTTTCATCTATAAACACATCATGACACGGAGATAGCAAAGATAAGACGGCAAAAAGATAATGCTGGTAGCACGTAGATGCCTCGTTGGGGTGAGGGATGGCCGCTTCCAGGGAAGGGGATGGACGGATAGTTGGGGGTAAGGGGATGGAGGTTAGGGGAATAGGAGGAGGAAGAGAGAGCGAGCGAGAGTAGCATAGCAGCTGCTAGGCGGTGTGTGTGGGGCATCCCAACAATAAACGTCGGTGCCTTGGTGTCCCACTCGCGCCACGGCAGACAAAAAACCCTCGTCTCTATGGCCTTGATCGTCCGTGAATCCCATTAACGGCCATTCCAATACCCTTCTGCAGGGAGAATAACAAGGATCCAGCGGCTGTTGTGCAGCGCTGATTGGGGCTTCGAGTGCCTGTTGGCTATATAGGAAACTTCAATAGACGCTGGGGTAAAGAATGGACTGCTGGGGAGAAGGTCACCGAATTTGCAAGTGGAAAGGAGAACGTGTAAAATAAATTTTGTAATTCAATACTTTCACACGCCTGAGAACATAAGAACAAAAGCATGAAGGCGCACTGTTGTAGGTCTACTGGCCTATGCTATGTAGGGCCTTCTCAAATCCAACCCCTCTCACTCATATATTAAAACAGGCAAACAAATGCTAAGTTTAGCAGCCACAGGGATGTTGCGAAATGAATCTTCAGTCTAAGGACGGTAAAATTAATGAGCGAGACGAGGTAGTGGAGGGAAGTTGAATACACAGTTTCAAGGGTACGTATGGTTGTTCCTGAGAGGGTAGGAACCGGTTTTGACAGTCGATTGAAGGGTCAGGGGAAGTGCTAGGAGCGGAGACTCGAGCTCCACCAACAGCTCGACTTTCAGGTTCTTCGATCTAGTGGCAGAAGTGGCTAGTTTATTGTGCATCCCATTAATCCATCTTGTGTGGAAGACTTTACCATTAATTCACTTTTCGCTTTCTGGTTATTATTATTATTATCACCCATAGGGATTACACTGCGCCTGTGGATGGGGAAGAGGTGGGGGATGGAAGGCATTCGGGCTCAATTCAGGGAATTGGAGCGCAGATCCAATTCCTTAGATCAAAAGCCCCTCACCAGGATCAAGGAACCTCCCTTGAGGGGTCTCATTTTTTGAATGTCTGTTCCTGGCTCCTCTGATGAGCATTTTGTTTGAGTCATCATGTGAGACACAGAATCAGTAATGATCAAGGATTCAGTCTCAGTGTTATAAGTGACATATAATATTATTTAGAGTATTTGGGAGATCATTAATCAAGGCATTAAATAGCATGGGACAGAGAATTCTGCCCTGTGGTGTATCTTCGAGTGCTTCTTTAGTCTCGCTTACAAAACCCAAGTCTGGAACAGAGGAGATTCAGTCTGATAAATAACGTATTAATTTTTATTGCCGAAACGTTCCGTCTTCACAGCAGGCCTTTACAGTCAACTACCGGCGATTATAATACGGGAGATAGTAGAAGTAGTAGTAGCCTTGAGGTGACCAGTCCGTCAGCCTTGGTAGGTGATGGTCAGTCCCTCAAGACATGCAGCCAGACCTTATATACTAGAGGAGAAGTGAGATACAGCAGCTGAAGGTGAGGTCACAGGTGAGTGGGGCCTACTAGTGGATCTAGGCCATACTAAACAGTTGTTTAACAAAGGAGTTTCAGAAGCTTTGCCCTGTACCAAGACACCATGTTGTTGCTGCGTCACGCAAGTCCCATATTAATGTTGCTGTGCAACACCAACAAGTTTATGCAATAAAGATACCCACGTGTCTCATTCATTCACTTGTCGGTATTGTAGACCATCACTGGCAAGAAAACCCATTATTTATCTGACTAGTCTACCATCAAACTTTCCTTGAAGGGATCGTGCCTCGACAGAGAAGAACTGGGAAACTAGAAGTGTCAGGAAATAAATGCCCACCAAGTGCAGGTAATTGGTGGAAAAAATAATAAAAATGGCCAAAATGACCCTGATTCGGAGAGCCGTGAATGCCCGACAAAAGCGGATAAATGGAGAATGTGCGGGAGCTCAACCCCCCGCGGATACAATTAGGTAGAAACGCACTCCTGGGCGCTCTGGAATAAACTGAGTAACTGGAGTGAAAGTTGCATAATGGAATTTAATGTAGACTTGTTGTGTAATGGAAATAAATCTCCAATAATAACCTCCAATCATAGCTCCTCCCCCCGCTCCCCCCCCCTCCCCCGCTCCCCCCTCCCCCCTCCCCCCACCGCCATCACTCTCCTTCCTTCGGTCTTTCTATCTTTTCTTTTCTCCGTTTCTCCCTCCCTACTTCACTATTTTCTCTCTCCCCAGTTCTCCTCTCGCCCTTGATTATTGTCTCCCCCTCTTCACCATTCTCTTCCCTCTCCATTCCCTCTTCTCTTCCTTCTCTCTCCATCCCCTCTTATCTTTCCTCTTCCTCCATCCCTTCTTCTCTTCCTTCTTCTCCCTCTATTTTCCTCTCTTCCCTTCCTACTCTTATCTTAGTGTTTATCAATGTTCTTCACATTAAACCTAACCTTGTTCAGTGGAATTAGACAGTTTGACAGTCAGGTATTCAGAACATATCGCTTACACAGTAGGCTCGATTAAAGGCTCCAGTCTGATGCTTCAGCTTCACATCGTTCAAGACCACGCAGGTGAGTCCCTCTTCAGATGACTGAGGGACTGACTCCCTCCTAGAAGTATTATAGCTTCAGGGCTGATGGATCGACCGTATCATCTTTACTACTCTGTCTCTCCGTGTTCTCCACCTCTGTGTTCGACTGGTGAAGCTGCTGTGTGGGCCTAACGTTCTGAAATAAGAAGGATACCTGACTGTTGCACATGTCGAACTTATTTGCGTGTATACCATTGTTATACTGCCATTGTTATGCTACCACTGTTATACTGCCATTGTTATGCTACCATTGTTATACTGCCATTGTTATACTGCCATTGTTATACTACCATTGTTATACTGCCATTGTTATACTGCCATTGTTATACTGCCATTGTTATACTACCATTCTTATACTACCATTGTTATACTGCCATTGTTACGCTACCATTGTTATACTGCCATTGTTATACTGCCATTGTTACACTACCATTGTTGCACTACCATTGTTATACTACCATTGTTATACTGCCAGTGTTATACTGCCATTGTTATACTACCATTGTTATACTACCATTGTTGCACTACCATTGTTATACTACCATTGTTATACTACCATTGTTATAATGCAATTGTTATACTACCATTGTTACACTACCATTGATATACTACCATTGTTATGCAATTGTTATACTACCATTGTTATACTACCATTTTTATACTACCATTGTTATGCTACCATTGTTATGCTGCCATTGTTATGCTGCCATTGTTATACTACCAGTTATACTGCCATTGTTATACTGCCATTGTTATACTACCATTGTTATAATGCCATTGTTATGCTACCATTGTTATACTACCAGTTATACTGCCATTGTTATACTGCCATTGTTATATTGCCATCGTTATACTGCCATTTTATGCAGCCATTGTTATACCGCCATTGTTATACTGCCACTGTTATACTACCATTGTTATACTACCATTGTTATACTACCATTGTTATGCTGCCAGTGTTATACTACCATTGTTACACTACCATTGTTATACTACCATTGTTTTACTACCATTGTTATAATGCAATTGTTATAATGCAATTGTTATACTACAATTATACTACCATTGTTACACTACCATTGTTATAATGCAATTATTATACTACCATTGTTATATTACCATTATTATACTACCATTGTTATACTGCCATTATACTACCATTGTTATACTACCATTATACTACCATTATACTACCATTGTTATACTACCATTATACTACCATTATACTACCATTGTTATACTACCATTGTTATACTGCCATTGTTATACTGCCATTATTATACTACCAATGTTATACTACCATTATACTACCATTGTTAATCTACATTGTTATCTACCATTGTTTACTACCTTTTACTACCATTGTATACTACCATTGTTATACTACCATTGTTACACTACCATTGTTATACTACCATTGTTATACTACCATTGTTATAATGCAATTGTTATACTACCATTATACTACCATTGTTACACTACCATTGTTATAATGCAATTGTTATACAACCATTGTTATGCTACCATTGTTATACTGCCATTGTTATACTGCCATTATTATACTACCATTGTTGTACTACCTTTGTTACACTACCATTGCTATACTACCATTGTTATACTACCATTGTTATAATGCAATTGTTATACTACCATTGTTATACTACCATTGTTATACTACCATTGTTATACTACCATTGTTATACTGCCATTGTTATCTACATGCTGCACTGCATTGTTATCTGCCATTGTTATACTACCAGTTATACTGCCATTGTTATACTGCCATTGTTATACTACCATTGTTATAATGCCATTGTTATGCTACCATTGTTATACTACCAGTTATACTGCCATTGTTATACTGCCATTGTTATATTGCCATCGTTATACTGCCATTGTTATACTGCCATTGTTATACTACCATTGTTATACTGCCATTGTTATACTGCCATTGTTATACTACCATTGTTATATTATCATTGTTATACTACCATTGTTATACTACCATTGTTATACTGCCATTGTTATACTGCCATTGTTAAACTGCCATTGTTATACTGCCATTGTTATACTGCCATTGTTATGCTACCATTGCTATACTGCCATTGTTAAACTGCCATTGTTATACTGCCATTGTTATACTGCCATTGTTATACTACCATTGTTATAATGCCATTGTTATGCTACCATTGTTATACTACCAGTTATACTGCCATTGTTATACTGCCATTGTTATACTGCCATTTTATGCAGCCATTGTTATATTGCCATCGTTATACTGCCATTTTATGCAGCTATTGTTATATTACTATTGTTATTCAGTGTTATAATACCATTGTTATCAAGTGTTACATTACCTCTCCCTATCTCTTATCTTCAGTACTGATCATTCAGACGGGGAAGGAGAGAGAGAGAGAGAGAGAGAGAGAGAGAGAGAGAGAGAGAGAGAAGAGAGAGAGAGAGAGAGAGAGAGAGAGAGAGAGAGAGAGAGAGAGAGAGAGAGAGAGAGAGAGAGAGAGAGAGAGAGAGAGAGAGAGAGAATTATGTGTGTTTTTATCGTCACTGGTTTTTATCCGTCGACCACCTTATTTAATGGTGGTGCTGAGAAGGTAGACAACGACTAGTGTATCGTCCCCATTTCCTGAGGGATGGCCGCGGTGCTGCCGAGAAAGGCACACTCTTCCCCGCCGCAATTATTCTCCTGGAGGAGTATTTCCTGTCGCTAAAGTGTAAAAGATGACGAGGTGGACCTGTAGCTCTTCCCGATCTGTTTGTGTAACAACGCTCTTCCAAAAAGGGAATCAGGTTTCAAGCCTTCCTTCCTGTTTGTTGCTTTTGGAGACCGCGATGATGTATCTGGGTTGCTGCGCCTCCTTGAGAGAACGTTTCGCTCCGTGGAGAGCTTGATCAAGCTGCAGCTTGAGTATGTGTCATAATGTATGTCTTGTGTGATCAGATGTTAGATGTCTTACCTCTCTCTGTTTCCAGAGTCCATACTCGGTCTCCTGTCAACCCCACCCCCCTTTCTCCAATTTTCACAATCTTGTATTTGTGTGTACTTATCTAGTTGTGGTTGCAGGGGTCAATTCACAGCTCTTCTGTGTGTGTGTGTGTGTGTGTGTGTGTGTGTGTGTGTGCGCATGTACTCACCTAGCTGTACTCACCTAGTTGAGGTTGCAGGGGTCGATACCAAGCTCCTGTGTGTGTGTGTTGTGTGTGTGTGTGTGTGTGTGTGTGTGTGTGTGTGTGTGTAAGTTACATAGATTATCATACATAGCAGCATATGTGTAGAGAACCTGGGATAACCCAGAAAAGTTGGACAGAGTAACTTCCATTGTGTATGCATGTACGTACGTCTTCGTGCCCACGGAATGCCACGTCATATCACTTAACATATAGTCACACCTTAATAACTCAGAGTACTTCTTAATGGATAGTCTTGACACGGAGCGGTGGGCGGGCGGTGGATAAGGCAACCCGGGGCGATTAACTGCTGTTGTGGCGGAGCCCCACTAATGGGCAGGATAATGGAGGCAGCAGTGTGATGGATGTAAGACACCACCAGGAGGAATGCTGACCATTGTTGATGTTGATATGCAGTTTTAGAAATAGATGATACGGAACTTATAGAGATGAATGTGATTAACCAAGGAGAAAAAGGAGGAAGAATGTTGCAATGTATACGATTCTTATATAGTGTAACGCTGTATATTACTAATGCAGTCATTATAATGGAAAAAATGGTTTTGAGAGCTTTCTAAATACATTTTCATAGGTAAAAACAATACAATAGGCTGTTTATGGCATTTATTGAGACAAGGTTTCGTGCATCAGGGACTACGTTCCAGAAGACTACCTGGAGAGTGTTTCCAGGGGCCACACCCTCGCGGCCCAGTCCCAGATCTGACTGTTGATGCTAGCCGTTGGGAATCCAACATATGCACTATAGCCCGGCTGATCAGGAACTGACTTGAGGAATTTAAGCTCTCTCTTGAAGACAGGCACTTGATAATCCTTTTTATGTATGAAGGCAGGGTTTTAGAGCGACCTGCTCTGAAGCCATGCTATCCGGGGGTTGTACAATAATTGAAATTCCACGTGGTCAGCAGTCTTGTTTCTTGAAACTCAACGTCAGCGCTGTCGATCAATGTTATTTTTTTGCGATTTCTTTACTGCCACCTCTGTGGAGTGTGGCTACGTCAGTGGTTAAGAACTCTGGCATGATTTCTGTGTCTAGGGTCCTCCTCCACAGAATATTCAAGGCATGAGACAATGGTTTCTTGCAGTTCTTAACGAATATGGAGTTCCAAGAGTCAGGACCAAGGATAGAGTACAGGAACATGCAATCAATGTTTTTTTCAAAGTGGGGTAGAGGTTATGTCATAAAATATGGAGATGTCAGCAGGGTTTTGAATCTCATCCATGAAAAACTCATTTAGATTGCCAATCTTTAGGCTGATTAATTAATGGCTCACTGAACACAGTCATATTGTGACTTTAGTATTTGACTCACGTATTTGTTGTCTTCATTGCAGGTTTCATCTGCTTTAAGCTGGACCCCGATACTGGCTGTGTTATTTTGCATATGAGAAGCATTTTGCATTTCTTTTAAACTTATTTATGGCTGTGTGAGCTCTCTCTTTCCCGGGCTTTGTATGGTTCATACAGTTTGATCTCAGTTTTTTCCATTTCACCTAGACAATATTTCTTTTTGTCCTTCAGAAAGTCTGCAGCCTTTGAGAAGTTCTGTAATTCTTCGTCTTCGCCTGTTGAGTGACCGCCTCTTCCTTCCTAACTTACATCTTCTCTTTTTTCTTAATGGTACGTGTCTGGAGCATACTTCTAGCGCTATTTGGCTCATCCTTTCCAGACACTGGCTAAAGTTCATGTCAGTCTCATTTTTATTCCAGTAAAGTTTCAGTAAGGTCATGATCTGTTTGATTCCAGTTGATGTTTTTGTTATTGAAACTGAATCTATTAAACGCACCCTCATGACTGACTGTATTTTACTGTTGAAGGACAGTTTATATGGAGATATGAACCTCCATTGGGTTGTGGCCTGAATTAGTTGTTTTTTGATACTATTATTTTCCAAATCAGAGATTCATTATATGTGAATACAGTCCAGTTGAATTTATTACAGTCTTAGTAGTTCAATACACAAATAACCCGCAGACAGAAGATTGAAACTACTGACGACGTTTCGGTCCGACTAGCCACATGGCTGGTTAATCGTCCAAGTCCTACCGAAACGTAGTCATAAACTTCAGTGTCCAGTGTTCGGGTTATTTATGTATTGTTCCAGTTACAGTATTGTGACTTTGTTTTCTTCAATAGTTCAGTTGTGTTCATCTGAACTAGCTCCTGGGATTTTCTCTGCAAATACCGTCTGTGCTACCTACTTCCATTTTTGATATCGTAAACTGAAGTCACAAAGAAGCTGGTATATCATGTGGTGCTAATTTAATGCAATAAAGTCCCTGGTGGGCGGAATGTCTTCTCAATAAAACGAAATAAAATGCAGTTTGTGCATTGTCTTATTCTTCAACTTGTCGGCTTTCCAGACCATTTACATCACATACTCGTCGATATATCACTGGTATACCTGCATTTTCTTAGTCCCTCCCCATTTGACAAGAAGCCTAAGGTCACTACCTCTGAGGGCGTCCAGAAGGGCAACCTTCACACACCATTCATTCTCCACACGCTGAGCAGCGGAACCTGCATTGTCCATGACCAGAGAGCCGAACTTCAGATTCCTTGATGCTAATCGGAATCAGCATGATGGAGGCGCAATAAAGGTAAGCACCATTCATAGTTTAGGTATGATGGTGCACCTAGAAGACGGGAATCTGCAGAGGTGCTCGTTAACAGCCAAGAAGCAGGACCATGAAGTATGAAGAAGCACACGCACACGCACACACACACAACACACACACACACACACACACACACACACACACACACACACACACACACACATTACTTCTAGTAACTTAGAAGGAGAGCCAAGAATATACTGTAGAAGCAAACAGTCTAACTTTATATAACTCATAAATAAAGGTAACGGAGTGAAGGAGGTGAAGATCTGTCTTACGGAGGCAGAAGTTTATACACCTGACTACATGAGTGACACATGTGGGTCTGACGCACCTGTTAGAGTCTGGCTCACAACAACACCACACACCACACACACACCACACACACACACACACACACACACCACACACACACACACACACACACACACACAACCCAACAAGGTCAGTCATCATATTCATATGACCGGGAAGAACCCCGCTGCCTCTTCATCTAGATATGGAGAACATTGCGTGGCAGCATATTTAACTGAACACAAGAAGGTGAACATATGCAGGAACAGTACAGCAGGCTACTGGCCCGTACTAGGAACGTCCTGCTCAAACCCAAACTTTCTAACTTAAAAAATACCTATTCTCAAGGTTTAAACTTGAATAACCTTACAAATAAAATCAGGAACTCCAGTTCCTGAGTGTCGCAGTCTCTGATTCACCCCTAACCCCCGTGGATCTGATGGGACACTAGCTACAGCGTTCAGCACCATCACTTCAAATGTCCACCTGCCTGAAGCCATGGTCCAATTCTCGGTTTCATTTTCTTTCGTGAAGCAGACAGACCAAGATTTTTATTAAGGGCAAGTTAGTAACCCAGATTAACCCAAGAAAGCCAAACACTCTGGCGTATTTCCACTGAGGATCTTTGATCCTCTTTATCCAGGATGTGACGACCAACAGTAGGCCACACCATATAAGAATATAATAAAGAATATAAGAGCATAAGAAAGGAGCACTGCAGCAGGCCTATTGGCCCATGCTAGGCAAGTCTTATTTACTTCTTGGTGAGCAAGAGACTGGAACATAACCTTCGCCTCGTCCAGGATTGAGCCCAGGTCCTCCGATCGTGAACCGACAGCTGTATTCACTGAGAGCTGTGAGGTTTATGTCACATCTGTCTCATTATGTCGCATCTACACCTGGAACATTCTGGAGGGACTGGTCCCTAATATGCACACAGAAATCACTCCCTACGAAAGTAAAAGACTTGGCAGGCGATGCAACATACCCCCAGTGAAAAGTAGGGGCGTCACTGGTACACTAAGAGAAAACACAATAAGTATCCGGGGCCCAAGACTGTTCAACAGCCTCCCACCAGTCATAAGGGGCATTACCAGTAGACCCCTGGTTGTCTTCAAGAAGGAGCTAGAAAGATACCTCAAGTTAGTGCCGGATCAGCCGGGCTGTGGTTCGTTCGTTGGGCTACGTGTGGCTAGCAGTAACAGCCTCGTTGATCAGGCCCTTATCCACAGGGAGGCCTGGTCGTGGACCGGGTCGCGGGGGCCGGTGATCCCCGGAATGCTCTCCGGGCAGACTCCAGGTAGATGTGAATGTCGTTTCACCTATGACTTACAAGACAAGAACTCAAACCATCGTTTGTATCAATCACAAAACAGAAACACTCGAGAAGGATGGAAAGAGGGATCGAAACGTCGTCCTAAATAACCTTTTCATAACTGTGTGACTTATGCCGCAGCATGTTTTTAAATAATAGTAATTCAGAGTGTGTTGCTTATCTGTCCTCGTGCCTGGCACTACTTTTCTTTTTTGGCACTACCCTTCCTCGTCCATGGCACGACCTTTCCTCGTCCTTGGCACGACCCTTCCTCGTCCCTGGTACGACCCTTCCTCGTCCCTGGCACGACCCTTCCTCGTCCTTGACACGACCCTTCCTCGTCCCTGGCACGACCCTTCCTCGTCCTTGGCACGACCCTTCCTCGTCCTTGGCACGACCCTTCCTCGTCCCTGGCACGACCCTTTCTCGTCCCTGACAGGACCCTTCCTCGTCCCTGACACGACCCTTTCTCGTCCCTGACAGGACCCTTCCTCGTCCCTGACACGACCCTTTCTCGTCCCTGGCACGACCCTTTCTCGTCCCTGGCACGACCCTTTCTCGTCCCTGACAAGACCCTTCCTCGTCCCTGACACGACCCTTCCTCGTTCTGGCCACATCACGTCTTGTTCTAGACCCAAAAAAGGGGGCGAAATCGAAAAAGAACCTGACAGGGAAGAGATAACTTCAGGAGAGAAGACTCAGGTACTGACCGATGTTGACAAAGATGAGGAAGCAGGAACAAAGATGCGGTGGAGAGAGAGAGAGAGAGAGAGATGCGACAGAGATGCGACAGAGAGGTGCGCCAGACAGAGAGGTGCGGCAGTGAGGTGCGGCAGAGAGGTGCGGCTGATAGGTGCGGCAGGTAACAGAGGAAGAAGGGCGGGGCTCTTCTGCTCAAGATACCAGACAGGAATACCAAAAAGAATCGGGAACAGGAATACGTACATTACTATTTTTATTATTAATATTAGCAGTAGTAAGTGTTAAGTGGATGATAATAAGCTCAGGACTGAGCTTAGGCAGGTGAGGATAATTGGGCTAGTGAAAAATCAGGTCAGACCACCACGGTTCTAATGGTCCAGTTGGACCATGAATGCCAGCACCAAGCCATGTACCCTCCGCCCACCCTTCCACCCACCCTCAACCCACTCACACACTCAATAAAAAATATCGTTCTCCCAGACTTCGGTATCGTCCCGGCAAAAATTCTTTCGCCACCCAGAACGTGGAATCCAACACAACAATAGAGAAATTACGAAAAATTACGAAAGCCTAATTGTGGAATTCACTTAACTTACAGTTGTCTCCCACGATGACTACCCTGGGAATTTGTTCTGTTATATATATATATATATATATGTATATGTAGGTTTAAAAATGTAGTGTTAGAGTGTTCAGCAGAAGTTTGTGGTTACAGGAAAGTGGGTGCAGGAGGGAAGAGGAGCGATTGGTGGAATGATGATGTAAAGAGAGTAGTAAGGGAGAAAAAGTTAGCATATGAGAAGTTTTTACAAAGTAGAAGTGATGCAAGGAGGGAAGAGTATATGGAGAAAAAGAGAGAAGTTAAGAGAGTGGTGAAGCAATGTAAAAAGAGAGCAAATGAGAGAGTGGGTGAGATGTTATCAACAATTTTTGTTGAAAATAAGAAAAAGTTTTGGAGTGAGATTAACAAGTTAAGAAAGCCTAGAGAACAAATGGATTTGTCAGTTAAAAATAGGAGAGGAGAGTTATTAAATGGAGAGTTAGAGGTATTGGGAAGATGGAAGGAATATTTTGAGGAATTGTTAAATGTTGATGAAGATAGGGAAGCTGTGATTTCGTGTATAGGGCAAGGAGGAATAACATCTTGTAGGAGTGAGGAAGAGCCAGTTGTGAGTGTGGGGGAAGTTCGTGAGGGCAGTAGGTAAAATGAAAGGGGGTAAGGCAGCCGGGATTGATGGGATAAAGATAGAAATGTTAAAAGCAGGTGGGGATATAGTTTTGGAGTGGTTGGTGCAATTATTTAATAAATGTATGGAAGAGGGTAAGGTACCTAGGGATTGGCAGAGAGCATGCATAGTTCCTTTGTATAAAGGCAAAGGGGATAAAAGAGAGTGCAAAAATTATAGGGGGATAAGTCTGTTGAGTGTACCTGGTAAAGTGTATGGTAGAGTTATAATTGAAAGAATTAAGAGTAAGACGGAGAATAGGATAGCAGATGAACAAGGAGGCTTTAGGAAAGGTAGGGGTGTGTGGACCAGGTGTTTACAGTGAAACATATAAGTGAACAGTATTTTAGATAAGGCTAAAGAGGTCTTTGTGGCATTTATGGATTTGGAAAAGGCGTATGACAGGGTGGATAGGGGGGCAATGTGGCAGATGTTGCAAGTGTATGGTGTAGGAGGTAGGTTACTGAAAGCAGTGAAGAGTTTTTACGAGGATAGTGAGGCTCAAGTTAGAGTATGTAGGAAAGAGGGAAATTTTTTCCCAGTAAAAGTAGGCCTTAGACAAGGATGTGTGATGTCACCGTGGTTGTTTAATATATTTATAGATGGGGTTGTAAGAGAAGTAAATGCGAGGGTCTTGGCAAGAGGCGTGGAGTTAAAAGATAAAGAATCACACACAAAGTGGGAGTTGTCACAGCTGCTCTTTGCTGATGACACTGTGCTCTTGGGAGATTCTGAAGAGAAGTTGCAGAGATTGGTGGATGAATTTGGTAGGGTGTGCAAAAGAAGAAAATTAAAGGTGAATACAGGAAAGAGTAAGGTTATGAGGATAACAAAAAGATTAGGTGATGAAAGATTGAATATCAGATTGGAGGGAGAGAGTATGGAGGAGGTGAACGTATTCAGATATTTGGGAGTGGACGTGTCAGCGGATGGGTCTATGAAAGATGAGGTGAATCATAGAATTGATGAGGGAAAAAGAGTGAGTGGTGCACTTAGGAGTCTGTGGAGACAAAGAACTTTGTCCTTGGAGGCAAAGAGGGGAATGTATGAGAGTATAGTTTTTACCAACGCTCTTATATGGGTGTGAAGCATGGGTGATGAATGTTGCAGCGAGGAGAAGGCTGGAGGCAGTGGAGATGTCATGTCTGAGGGCAATGTGTGGTGTGAATATAATGCAGAGAATTCGTAGTTTGGAAGTTAGGAGGAGGTGCGGGATTACCAAAACTGTTGTCCAGAGGGCTGAGGAAGGGTTGTTGAGGTGGTTCGGACATGTAGAGAGAATGGAGCGAAACAGAATGACTTCAAGAGTGTATCAGTCTGTAGTGGAAGGAAGGCGGGGTAGGGGTCGGCCTAGGAAGGGTTGGAGGGAGGGGGTAAAGGAGGTTTTGTGTGCGAGGGGCTTGGACTTCCAGCAGGCATGCGTGAGCGTGTTTGATAGGAGTGAATGGAGACAAATGGTTTTTAATACTTGACGTGCTGTTGGAGTGTGAGCAAAGTAACATTTATGAAGGGATTCAGGGAAACCGGCAGGCCGGACTTGAGTCCTGGAGATGGGAAGTACAGTGCCTGCACTCTGAAGGAGGGGTGTTAATGTTGCAGTTTAAAAACTGTAGTGTAAAGCACCCTTCTGGCAAGACAGTGATGGAGTGAATGATGGTGAAAGTTTTTCTTTTTCGGGCCACCCTGCCTTGGTGGGAATCGGCCGGTGTGATAATAAAATAAAAAAAAAATATATATATATATAATATCAACAGAAAAATTTTTAAATTTTAGGTCTCCGTATTCGGTAACACAAAATTAGTACAAAATGAATACTGGCTGTCGACCAGTGTTACCTGGCAGTCCCCACGGGTTTTTCGCTTCCGTATTACTATTACTACTACTATTACTACTACTACTACTACTTTTACTACTACTTCTACTATTACTACTACTATTGCTACTACTACTATTGCTACTACTATTACTACTACTACTATTGCTACTACTACTATTGCTACTACTATTACTACTACTACTATTGCTACTACTACTATTGCTACTACTACTATTACTACTACTATTGCTACTACTATTACTACTACTACTATTGCTACTACTAGTATTGCTACTACTACTATTGCTACTACTACTATTGCTACTACTATTGCTACTACTAGTATTGCTACTACTACTATTACTACTACTATTGCTACTACTACTATTACTACTACTACTATTGCTACTACTATTACTACTACTATTACTACTACTATTGCTACTACTATTACTACTACTACTATTGCTACTACTACTATTACTACTACTATTGCTACTACTACTACTACTACTACTATTGCTACTACTATTACTACTACTACTATTACTACTACTACTATTGCTACTACTATTACTACTACTATTACTACTACTACTATTGCTACTACTATTACTACTACTATTACTACTACTACTATTGCTACTACTACTATTGCTACTACTACTATTGCTACTACTAGTATTGCTACTACTACTATTACTACTACTATTGCTACTACTATTACTACTACTACTATTGCTACTACTAGTATTGCTACTACTACTATTGCTACTACTACTATTGCTACTACTATTACTACTACTACTATTGCTACTACTACTATTGCTACTACTAGTATTGCTACTACTATTGCTACTACTACTATTGCTACTACTATTATTACTACTACTATTGCTATTACTAGTATTGCTACTACTACTATTGCTACTACTATTACTACTACTACTACTATTACTACTACTACTATTGCTACTACTAGTATTGCTACTACTATTGCTACTACTATTACTACTACTACTATTGCTACTACTACTGCTACTACTATTGCTACTACTACTATTGCTACTACTACTATTGCTACTACTACTATTGCTACTACTAGTATTGCTACTACTATCGCTACTACTACTATTACTACTACTATTGCTACTACTACTATTGCTACTACTACTATTGCTACTACTACTATTGCTACTACTATTGCTACTACTACTATTGCTACTATTACTACTACTACTATTGCTACTACTACTATTGCTACTACTACTATTGCTACTACTACTATTGCTACTACTACTATTGCTACTACTACTATTGCTACTACTACTACTATTGCTACTACTACTACTATTGCTACTACTACTATTGCTACTACTACTATTACTATTGCTACTACTACTATTGCTACTACTAGTATTGCTACTACTACTATCGCTACTACTACTATTACTACTACTATTGCTACTACTACTACTATTGCTACTACTACTATTGCTACTACTACTATTACTACTACTATTGCTACTACTACTATTGCTACTACTACTATTGCTACTACTATTACTACTACTACTATTGCTACTACTACTATTGCTACTACTATTACTACTACTACTATTGCTACTACTACTATTGCTACTACTACTATTGCTACTACTACTATTGCTACTATTACTACTACTACTATTGCTACTACTACTATTGCTACTACTACTATTGCTACTACTACTATTGCTACTACTATTGCTACTACTACTATTGCTACTACTATTACTACTACTACTATTGCTACTACTACTATTGCTACTACTACTATTACTACTACTACTATTGCTACTACTACTATTACTACTACTACTATTACTACTACTACTATTGCTACTACTACTATTACTACTACTACTATTGCTACTACTACTATTGCTACTACTACTATTGCTACTACTACTATTACTACTACTACTATTGCTACTACTACTATTGCTACTACTACTATTAATAATAATAACATCTACATCTCTGCTAGGTAATAACAACCACCTACCCTCACCCCTCCAACCCCTCTATCCCCCTTAACTATGCATGCACTCTCCCTCCTCCTGTCTCTTTCCCCTCTTCCACCCTCCCCTCATTCCCCTCCCTGTTCCACACAGAGACCGTGAGACACGCAATAAAAGTCCCCTGATTATTCTGGCAGTGGAGAACGATGCTCTAATGGCCAACACAGCTGTTAGGGGATAACGAACCATTGTTAGGGGGAGTGGAGCGGTGGGAGGGGGGAGCAGGTCTATAATAGTGGGGAGGGGGGAAGTGGAGTGGAAGGAGAGAATGGGTGGAGGGAGAGGGAGTATTGGTAAAGAAGGGGGGTGAAAGAAGAAAAGAGGGGGTGCTGGAGGGGGAAAATAGGGGTGGTGTGTAGGGGAGGGAAGAGAAGTGGTGGAGGGGAGGGGGAATACAGAAGGGGTGGAGTGGGGAAGTTGAAATGAAAGGGGCAAATTATGCATAAAGGGAGGAAGAGAGGGAAATGAGGATCGTGGGAGGAATGAATGGGCAAGACAGAAAGGGATTGGGGGGTGAAGAGATATATAGGGGCGAGAAGACAAAGGAAAACAGAATGATAAGGCAGAGAGAACCAAAGAGAGAGAGAGAGGTAGCTCCAGTGCCCTTGGATCCAGAGCCCTTCACCATCCTCGAGGAAGCCCTCCATTGAATGATGCTGCTGAGGCGCAGTTTTTCTGGTCTCTGTGTCGTTTGTCACCCTCGTACCTCTTACTGAAGCTGTGCGAACCTTGTCTTCCGAATACAACGTGCGGTTTTAGCAAGCGCTGAAATTCGTGTAGTTTTGCACGAACTATGTAACACTGTTGGTACTGTTCCCACACACGCTTTTGAAATTGAAAGGTGGAAGTGAGTTGACCTGTGTCAGTGTACTTAGATGACCTGTGTCAGTGTACTTAGATGACCTGTTTCAGTGTACTTAGATGATCTGTGTCAGTGTACTTAGATGATCTGTGTCAGTGTACTTAAATGACCTGTGTCAGTGTACTTAGTTGACCTGTGTCAGTGTACTTAGATGACTTGTTTCAGCGTACTTAAATGATCTGTGTCAGTGTACTTAGATGACCTGTGTCAGTGTACTTAGTTGACCCGTGTCAGTGTACTTAGTTGACCTGTGTCAGTGTACTTAGATGACCTGTTTCAGTGTACTTAGATTATCTGTGTCAGTGTACTTAGTTGACCTGTGTCAGTGTACTTAGATGACCTGTTTCAGTATACTTAAATGATCTGTGTCAGTGTACTTAGATGACCTGTGTCAGTGTACTTAGATGACCTGTGTCTGTACTTAGTTGACCTGTATTTTATATAGTGAGCTGACTTGTGTAGTGGGTTGGCTTGTGTATGTTGTGAGATGATTTGCGTCTACGTATGTAGTGAGTTGATTTGCCTCCGTGTAGATATTTAACTAATGTCTGTGTACCGAGGTGTATTGTGTACTGAGGTGTTTCATGTCTATGGAGTGAGTTGACTTGTGTCATATAAACACGTGTTTAGCAGTTTCTCAATATTTGCTAAGTTTTCCCTGATAACCCAAATTTCATTTACCTTTTATCATTTGGACGCTATTCCATGTGATCTGAGTACCAATACCAAGCGGTTTGGCACAGAACTCAAGTCTGCTGCCTAATCCTTGCACAGTTTCAGTTTTACAGGCAGCGGGCTACCCACCAGTCCTGGGTACTCGAGAAAGTGCTCTTACAGATGCAGTGAAGAGCACTTCCAAGTGATTCACTTAACCTCAGGATTATAAAGACCTACTTAGCACTTTCCCTATTGCTCAAATGTTGTTGTTGTTGTTGTGAAATAAAGGCACTTACGACGTTCTGGCTTTTATTAAGAAACTTTTTGCCATTGGGGGGTTTCCCTCAGCACTGGGGGCGAAACCTTTCCTCTAATGTCCTGGACTGTACAACGTTTTTTTTTCAACTCTTGTCGACATCATCAACCATTAATGACAGTAGGTCTGAGGTTTTTTCTTAAGGGATGTGATTTGAACCTGACGGTTTGGGCCATAGTGATTTGGGACCTGCCTACCATGGCCAGTGGGTGACTTGACCTCCCACATGGGCCAATGGGGTGATTTGGACCGCCTACCAGGGGCCAAAGAGACTTGGACCCTGCCTCCATGGGCCATAGTTGCATGGCTTGCCTACGGGGCCCAAAAGGGGATTTGGGATCGCCAGCAGGGCCAGTAGGTGATTTGGCCTGCCTGCCATGGGCCAGTAGGTGACAAGACTTGCCTAGCAGGGCCAGTGGGCCTGCAAAGTGTTCATCCTTTAGTTCTTTTTTATTCTATCTCTACCCTGGCGAACGGCCCGGGCGGCAGCGGCCATCCAGGAAGGGGTGCCTCCTCTATACGTGTGTAGATCAGCCGCGTGCCACCTTTGGCACTCCGCGGGATTTTCCTCTTTCAACTCACGCACGGGTTCGTAATATCTCCCCGTTTCTCACCGTGCTGCACGAACCATTTGCCCTTTTGTTAGTGTGAAGCGTGGGGCCAGAGGGGCTTTACGTACATTGGAAAGGGGAAAACTAAGGAGAACAGATCTTAAGTAAATTTCCCTGCTGCATGCACATCCGCGGTTGCGCTGCTATCACCGCAGGTTGCTGCATCTATCATCCGCAGTTGTGCATGCTATCACCCGCGGGGTTCTGCATGCTATCACCCAGTTGCTGCTGCTATCATCCGCAGGTTGCTGCATCTAAAACCCGCGGGTTTTGCTGCATGCTATCACCGCAGTTGATGCATGCTATCCCGCATTCTGCATGCATCATCCGCGGTTGCCGCAGCTATCATCCGCGGGTTGCTGAGCTATCATCCGCAGGTTGCTGCAGCTATCATCCGCAGGTTGCTGCATGCATCTCCGCGGGTTTGCTGCATGCTACATCCGCGGGTTGAGCTGCATCATCCGCAGGTTGCGCATGCTATAACCCGCATTTTGCTGCATGCTATCCCCCGCATTTTGCTGCATGCATCATCCCAGGTTGCGCTGAATCATCCGCAGGTTGCGCATGATATCATCCCGGGTTGCGCATGCTATCATCCCCGGGTTGCGGCAGCACATCCGCGGGTTACGCATCTATCACCGCAGGTTGCTGATACTACATCCGCGGGTTGCTGCTGCTATTCCGCAGGATGCGGGCATGCTATCACCCAGGTTGCTGCATTTATCATCCGCAGGTTACTGGATTTTACGGGAGAGATTTCCCGGGGGGCCCAACGCCCCCGGGGCCCGGTCTGGACCGGCCTCCTTAGGTCGTCCCCCGGGAGCGACCCCACCAGCCCCGACAAACACCCAGGTACCCATTTTACTGATGGGAACTAGACAACGGGTGGAAAGAAAAACTCCAATGTTTTTACTCTGGTGGGGAACGAACCCAGGGCCCCCCCGTGTGAAGCGAAGCGTTAACCACCACCCCCAGAGTGCATGCTTCATCCGCAGGTTGCTGCATGCTAAATCCCCCAGGTTGCGCATGCTTAAACCGCAGGTTTCTGCATGCACATCCGCAGGGTTCGCATGCTATCATCCCAGGTTGCTGCATGCATCATCCGCAGGTTTCTGCAGCTATCACCCGGGTTGCTGCATGCTATCATCCGCGGCTGCGCATGCTATCATCCGCAGGTTACTGCAGCTGTCATCCGCATTTGCGCGCTAAAAACCGCGGGTTTCTGCAGCTACACCGCGGGATGGCATGCTATCACCCCGAGGTTGCTGCAATCTCCGCAGTTGCTGCATGCTTCACCGCGGGTTTGCTGCAGCATCACCCCCCAGGTTCTGCATGCTACCCATCCGCAGGTTCTGCATGCTATAATCGCAGTTGCTGCATGCTATCATCCGCAGGTTGCTGCATGCTATCATCCGCAGGTTACTGCATGCTATCATCCGCGGGTTGCTGCATGCTATCATCCGCAGGTTGCTGCATGCTATCATCCGCAGGTTGCTGCATGCTATCACCGCAGGTTGCTGCATACATCCGCAGGTTCTGCATGCTATCATCCGCAGGATGCTGCATGCTATCATCCGCAGGTTGCTGCATATCATCCGCAGGTTGCTGCATGCTATCATCCGCAGGATGCTGCATGCTATCATCCGCAGGTTGCTGCATATCATCCGCAGGTTGCTGCATGCTATCATCCGCAGGATGCTGCATGCTATCATCCGCAGTTGCTCATATCATCCGCAGGTTGCTGCAATATCATCCGCAGGTTGCTGCATGATATCATCCGCGGGATTGCTGCATGCTATCATCCGCAGTTGCTGCATGCTATCATCCGCAGGATGCTGCATGCTATCATCCGCAGATGCTGCATGCTATCATCCGCAGGATGCTGCATGCTATCATCCGCAGGTTGCTGCATATCATCTGCAGGATGCTGCATATCATCCGCAGGTTGCTGCATGCTATCATCCGCAGGTTGCTGCATATCATCCGCAGGTTGCTGCATGCTATCATCCGCAGGTTGCTGCATGCTATCATCCGCAGGATGCTGCATGCTATCATCCGCAGGTTGCTGCATGCTATCATCCGAGTTGCGTGCATGCTATCATCCGCAGGTTGCTGCATGCTATCATCCGCAGGATGCTGCATGCTATCATCCGCAGGTTGCTGCATGCTATCATCCGCAGGTTGCTGCATGCTATCATCCGCAGGTTGCTGCATGCTATCATCCGCAGGATGCTGCATGCTATATCCGCGGGATGCTGCATGCTATCATCCGCAGGTTGCTGCAGCTATCATCCGCAGGTGCTGCATGTTTATCATCCGCAGGTTGCTGCATGCTATCATCCGCAGGTTGCTGCAATGCTATCTTCCGCAGGTTGCTGCATCTATAGATCCCGCGGGTTGCTGCATGCTATCATCCGCAGGTTGCTGCATGCTATCATCCGCAGGTTGCTGCATGCTATCATCCGCAGGATGCTGCATGCTATCATCCGCAGGTTGCTGCATGCCTTCATATATCCCCATACATTCCCTACATATATTACATGCATATATTCCAATACATTCCTGCATATATTCCAGTACGTTCCTGTATAAATACATTCCCCTGTATATATTCCAATACATTGTCCTTCATACATACTAATATATTCCTGCATATATTCCAATACATTTTTCATATCTATCCCCCCACCTCTGACTGGGAAGAATACATTCACTTCTTTCATAGCCAAGTAAATAGATCAGCGTCAGATGTGTCAAGTATGTCAGGTGTTAGGTTTGTCAGGTGTTAGGTTTGTCAGGTGTTAGGTTTGTCAGGTGTTAGGTTTGTCAGGTGTTAGGTTTGTCAGGTGTTAGGTTTGTCAGGTGCGTCGGGTGTGTCAGGTGTGTCAAATGTGTCGGGTGTGTCAGGTGTGTAAGTGTCTCAAGTGTGTCAGGTGTGTCAAGTGCGTAGGTAGTCAAGTGTGTCAGGTGGGGTCAAGTGCGTCGGTACGTCAAGTGTGTCAGGTGTATCAAGTGTGTCAGGTGTGTCAAATGTCTCAAGTGTGCCAGGTTTGTCGAGTGTCTCAAGTGTGTTAAGTGTGTCAGGTGTGTCAGGTGTGTCAGGTGTGTCAGGTATGTCAAGTGTGTCAGGTGTATCAAGTGTGTCAGGTGTATCAAGTGTGTCAGGTTTGTCAAGTGTCTCAAGTGTGTCAGGTTTGTCAAGTGTCTCAAGTGTGTCAAGTGTGTCAGGTGTGTCAAGTGTGTCAGGTGTGTCAGGTGTGGGTTCTGGACAGCAGGATCCTCGTTTCATAGATTTCCAGCTCAGAATCTTTGCCAGTCATTACGATACTTAATTTGTAAGTTTGTCTCTTGTGGTCTGGTTTATCTTTCCCCTGTGGCTTACATTCCTCCCCCCTGTGTGTGTGGGGGGGGTGTCGCGGGGGTCGAGTCCCGGATCCCGCCTCTGTGAGAGAGGAGGTGACTGCTATTTGCACAGTAGTTGCTCACTCATACAGGGCCCCGTATTCTACCATTCTCATGCTTCTCTCTCACTTTGTTATTTGTCTTCTCTCTCTCTTTACACAAGGCTAGGTTAAGGGTACCTACCTTTATTTACAAGGTAAGAGCTGTTAACTCTCTCTCTCTCTCTTTCTCTCTCTCTTTCCTCTCTCTCTTTCCCCCCACAACAATTTTTCAAAGATTCATGTAGGTAGCTACTATTTAATGCAAACTCAAACTCGCAAAATGAATTCCTAAGACATTTCAACAAAGTAATATATCAATAACAACACTGCGACTAGCCAAGGATTCGAACCCATGTCGTTTTGGTCCCCCTCATTGTGAGTGAAAATCACATGAGGTCTAACCCACAGGACCACGCAATCCTGAAGGACTGTGTGTCCTGTGGATTAGTTTTCGCCCACCATGAGGCAGGCCAAAGCAGGATGGGTTCGAGTCCTTGGCTATATATATATATATATACAAGGAATTCGCGAGAGCATGCGAAATATACACAAACACTGATCTCTGGCTGAAAGAGACTCGAACCTACGAGCCTTAGGACAAGGTACGCAGTGCTTTACCAATCTACCCACACTGGACAATACCTTGGGGTGAGCTTGCCTACACGTTTGATCCAAGGCAGCCAGCTTTCAGGGAGAAGGCTTACAGCTTTTCATTTCATCCCCTGCATGCATCAACCTTACTAGAGATTTTAACAATGCAGCGCAAGCTACACGCCAAGGGATTTTCCGATTGGGTAGATTGGTAAAGCACTGCGTACCTTGTCCTAAGGCTCGTAGTTTCGAGTCTCTTTCAGCCAGAGATCAGTGTTTGTTTATATATATATATATATATATATTTTATATATATATATATATATATATATATATATATATATATATATATTATATATATATAAACTTGAAGCTGCTCTCAAGACACAGGTATAATTGGCAGGTTAATAATAATCTTCATCTACATCCGACACCTTGCATCACTTTATTGCCTCGTGAGAACACAAATTTAAATCACTATATAAAATACTTAGAGAATCTGCAAGAGCTCTTACAAAATATGAAGCTTAATGAGAAACCGGTCTGCGGTATAACTGGATAATAATCTGGGCTGGGATGATGAAGCTGTGGTCATTACTTGTGCAACATATTAAGCTGTGTTGGGCTTCCTGCAGAGCTGCGGGCACATTTGCAAGTGAATAAACGCATATTTCAGTGTATGAACGCTCGTTGCAAGTGGTTAAAGGCGCAATACAAGTGAATAAATGCAAACTGCAGTGTACAGACGCACATTACTGGTGCACAAACACAAACTGCAGTGTACAGACGCACATTACCGGTGCACAAACAAACTGCAGTGCACAGACGCACATTACTGGTGCACAAACTGCAGTGTACAGACGCACATTACCGGTGCACAAACACAAACTGCAGTGTACAGACGCACATTACTGGTGCAAAAACACAAACTGCAGTGTACAGACGCACATTACTGGTGCACAAACACAAACTGCAGTGTACAGACGCACATTACTGGTGCACAAACACAAACTGCAGTGTACAGACGCACATTACTGGTGCACAAACTGCAGTGTACAGACGCACATTACCGGTGCACAAACACAAACTGCAGTGTACAGACGCACATTACTGGTGCACAAACACAAACTGCAGTGTACAGACGCACATTACTGGTGCACAAACACAAACTGCAGTGTACAGACGCACATTACTGGTGCACAAACACAAACTGCGGTGACAAGACGCACATTAACTGTACACAAACACAAACTGCAGTGTAAGAACGCACATTACCGTTGCACAAACACAAACTGCAGTGTACAGACGCACATTAACCGGTGCAACAAACACAAACTGCAGTGTACAGACGCACATTACCGGTGCACAAACACAAACTGCAGTGTACAGACGCACAAACTGGTACACAAAACACAAACTCATGTACAGACGCACATTACTGGTACACAAACACAAACTGCATGTACAGACGCACATACCGTGCACAAACACAAACTGCATGCACAGACGCACATTACCGTGCACAAAAACACAAACGCAGTGTACAAAGACGCACATTACCGTGCACAAACACAAACTGCAGTGTAACAGAACGCACATTACATGAAACAAACACAAACTGCAGTGTAACAGACGCACATACTGTGCACAAACTCAAACTGCAGTGTACAAACCACATACTGACACAAACACAAACTGCATGTACAAAAACGCACATTACTGTACACAAACACAAACTGCAGTGTAACAGACACCACATACCGTGACACAAACCACAAACATGCAAGCTCACAGACGCACATTACCCGATGCACAAACACAAACTGCAGTGAACAGACCACATTACCGTGACACAAAACACAACTGCAGTGTACAGACCACATTACGTGCAACAAACACAAACGCATGTACAACGCACATTACCTGGTGCACAAACACAAACGCAGTGTAACAGACGCACATTACATTTGGCACCAAACTGCAGTGTACAACCACATTACTGTAGCAAAACACAACTGCATGTACAAACGCACACTGCATGAACATAAAAGAATATGAATACATAAGCAATAATACAGAAAAACGTCACACCTGAAAAAATAAAAAGAACACTTAACTGGGAAGACACAATCAAAAACACAGTGAACAAATCCAGAAAAAAATGGTAAGAAAACAGATAAGTTGATACAGGAGAACTGTGCAAAACGGGCAGAATCTCGGAACGTTCGCCATGATCAACTCAATGATACCATCAACTCCTACACTCAACTCACAACCTACAATCCATCTTCCTGACCAATCACATCGAACAAAATTCACAACCAGTGAACAAAATACAAAAAACGAATTTACAAAAACTCACAACGCGTGAACAAAACTCACAACACTGAACAAAACTCACAACACTGAACAAAACTCACAACACATGAACAAAACTCACAACATACTGAACAAAACTCACAACACTGAACAAAACTCACAACACACTGAACAAAACTCACAACACACTGAACAAAACTCACAACACTGAACAAAACTCACAACACACTGAACAAAACTCACAACAACTGAACAAAACTCACAACACACTGAACAAAACTCACAACACACTGAACAAAACTCACAACACACTGAACAAAACTCCACAAAACCACAACTGAACAAAACTCACAACACACACTGAACAAAAACTCACAACACACTGAACAAAACTCACAACACTGAACAAAACTCACAACACGAACAAAACTCGCAACAGAACAAAACTCACAACACTGAACAAAACTCACAACACACTGAACAAATCAACAAAAACTCACAACACTGAAAAAACTCCAAGACACTGAACAAAACTCACACACACTGAACAAAACTCACAACACACTGAACAAAACTCACAACACACTGAACAAAACTCACAACACACTGAACAAAACTCACAACACACTGAACAAAACTCACAACACCTGAACAAAACTCACAACCACTGAACAAAACTCACAAACACTGAACAAAACTCACAACACTGAACAAAACTCACAACACTGAACAAAACTCGCAACACTGAACAAAACTCACAACACTGAACAAAACTAAACACGCTGAACAAAGCTCACAAAACACTGAACAAAAATCCCCCCCTATAACCAGTCTTTAATTTCGTGCGTCTCATTAATTACATTAGTGAGGTAGAATCTGCCTCACGAAAAAATCCGAATTTACTTTTTTTCCCACACCTTGAGTGTCGTGTGTGTGTGTGTGTGTGTGTGTGTGTGTGTGTGTGTGTGTGTGTGTGTGTGTGTGTGTGTGTGTGTGTGGTGTGTGTGTGTGTTGTGTGTGTTGTGTGTTTGGTGTTTGTGTGTTGTGTGTGTGTTTGTGTTGTGTGTGTTTGTGTGTTTGGTTGTGTGTTTGTGTTGTGTTTGTGTCTCTTGTGTGTCTGTGTGTTGTGTGTGTGTTGTTGTTGGTTACTCCACCTAATTGGTTGGAGGGTCGGATTCAGCTCCTGCCCCGCCTCTTCACTAATCACTACTAGGTCCTCTCTCTACTCCTGACTGTCATACCTCGTCTAAAGCTAGGCTATTCCACTTCCTGACGACTCTGTTTCTGAAGTACTTCCTAACATCCCTGTGACCGTTTGATCTTCGTTTCCAATTTGACCCTTGTTTCTGTGTCCCCCTGGAACATCCTGTCGTCTGTCCACTTGTCTATCACGCATATTGTATTTGTTATCATGTCTTCCCTAGAAACGTTGGTGTGTGTGTGTGTGTGTGTTGTGTGTGTGTAGTGATGTGTGTGTGTGTATGTGTGTTGCTGTGAGAACGTTTTGTATAAATTCTGCTATAATGTTTGGTAGAATGTACTATGATGCTTTAAGCATGTAGATGCTGTAATACAGTTAGAAATGCTGAGCATGCAGTTTTAACACTAAAGGGTGGGATGAAACTCACGCAATGACGTTCTTAAAACCCTAGAGCCAGTGCGTAACCACTGGCCAGCTGGCTACAATAAAATTATTCAACTACGGTATATTATACCCTATTGGAGTTACATGTGCCGCCCCTATAACCATTAAATGCTAACTTCCTAGTGTATAGTATCCCTAGTTAGATGAATCTCTACTGTACCAGACTCGCCTAGTCGCTTACGCACTGGCCGGAGTTTTAGAAATCACTTTGGTACTTCCGAACCCTACCCTACCGTGATTTGCTTGTAATTGTATTTTACGATTTTCCGTTGAATCATGTCACGAATGATTTTAGGAAAGTCTTGGACTTTCCTAAATGCAAGTAAACTATCTGTTTACCAGCTTGGTTGCCAGCTGTCACGTTGTTACCAGTTGGTTGCCAGCTTCACGGTGTTTACCAGTTGGTTGCCAGCTGTCACGTGTTTACCAGTTGGTTGCCAGCTGTCACGTTGTCATCAGCTGGTTGCCAGTTGCCACGTTGTTTACCAGTTGGTTGCCAGCTGTCACGTTTTTTACCAGCTGGTTGAAGCACTGTAACGGTTTCAAGCTGGTCCCAGCTGTCCACCTATTTTACCACTGTCCCAGCTGTCACTATTTACTAGCTGTATACTACTAACAGCAGTTACAAGCTGTGCCACCACTTTGTCCCATTCATCCTCAATTTTAACAGCACTGAGGTTGGATTCTAGCTCTTGACCTCTAAATGAAACTGAGCCATAGTCCCTGACTCAGCAGATGTGCGCTTACCTTGTGTCAGAAGATTTAATCTCGGCTTCGGAGCCTATTTATACAGCAATGTAGGTCAGCAAGTCTTGGGTCCACTGCCATTATATATTATTCAATATGATAAGCCTTCAATATGGTATATTTGCTCCTGACGATTGCACGAGAGCGCAAAATCTAGAGCTAAAAATTTCCACCCCTACCCACGTGCTTTCTCTGCATTGTTAAAATCAACAAGTTTGCGATGTAACTGCATATATAATTAATAATATATTACCAATATATATATATATATTATAGATATAACATATATATAATATATTACACATTTTTCTTTGCTTCTTACAGGGCCAAATCTGTCACATTCACTCCCTAGAGAGCAATAAGACTCTCAGACGGTGGGAATATCCCCCCCCCCCCAATTAAAAGCAAGAGTGCCGGGAGTATACACAAAAAAACAGTGTCTGGGGTCCAAGGCTGTTCAACAACATACATAAGGGTGATTACCAATATACCCTTGGCTGTCTTCTAGAGGGAGTTAGACAGATACTTAATATCAGTGCCTGACCAGCAGGGCTGTGGTTCGAGCGTTGGATTGCGTGGGGCCAGGAGTAACAGCCTGGTTCACAAGGTTCTGATCCACCGCGAGGCCTGGTCATGGACCGGGCAGCGGGGGCGCTGACCCCCGGAACTCCCTCCAGATAGGTAAGTTGGTATACCTTAAGTTAGTAAGTTGAGTAAATTGGTGAGTAAAACAGTAAGAGGAAATATAGAAAATGCGACACATAACGATGAAATTCCCGGCGACGCTGTATATTGAAGGTAAATCCTGATAAATCCTCGACGAACATTGGAATTTCACTGGATTTAATCCTTGCCCATCACTTTACACCTTCCGCCTCCTCCCCCCCCCCCTCTCCTCTCTCTCTCTCTCTCTCTTTCTCTCTCTCTGTCTCTCTCTCTCTCTCTCTCAAAACACACTTCTCCTCTACCTATTCCTGTCTTATATGTCTCCTCCCCTTTAAAGACAGACAGACACACACACACACATACACACACACACACACACACACACACACTTCCCTCTTGTCTGTTTCCTGTCTTCGTCGAGTTGTACATGCCTTCCCATACCTCTCTTCTCCTCCCCACCTCTCCCCTCTCCTTCCCTCACATCCCCTCCCCTTCCCTCCCTGACAGACTGTTGACATTGTTCCTATATCACTGATAATTTCCGGCAGCCAGACTCTCAGTGCAAATGTTGCCAATTTTTTTTCTTCTGGCCGGGGGTTTGGGAAGGGAGAGAGTGAGGGGAGGTGGGAAGGGGGAAGAGGGTAAAGGGGGGAGAAAAAGGTAGAGAAGGAGGATGGAGAGTGAGCTAGAAGGGGAGTTAGGTGCGTGGGAAAACAGAGTGGAGAGGGGAAAATGGGGAGGAATAATGTTTAAGAGGAGAAGGGGTTGTGAGCATGAAAAGGGAGACGAGAGAGAGAGAGAGAGAGAGAATTGGAAGAAAGGAGAGGTAAAAGGATATATATAGATAAATCAGTAGCTAAGAAAAGGAGGGATCACAAATAAAGGAACGTCAAAATAAAGGGAACGTGGAGAAAAAATAAAGAAATGTGAGGGAAAAGAAAGGAACATAAGAAACTGGTGAGAAACATGGAAAAAATGAAAAAATCGGGAAAAATAGAGACGAACGTGGGAAAAACGAAAGCAGCTCAGAGGAAAGAAAGAGAAAGGGAACTGTTGGGGGAAGCAGAGAGGAGTGATCAAACGAAAGAGAAAAAAAGGTGATAAAGGCAAGTTAAAACAATAAGAAAAGAAGATGAGGAATGGGAAGAAAATAGTAGCTGATAAAGATGAGCAGCAATAATAGTGATAATAGTAGCAGTAACTGTAGTAATAGTTGTAGTAATAGTAGCAGCTGTAGTAATAGTATCAGTGGCAGTGATAGTAGGAATAGTTGTACTAGTAATAGTAACAGTTGTAGTAGTAATAATAGTTGCAGCAGTAGTAGTAATAGCAGCTGTAGTAGTAGCAGTAATAGCAGCAGTTGTATTAGCATAAGTAGTAGTAGTAGTGAAGTAGCTGTGTCATTGGCATGTTACGTGAGTAAGTAGGAGTCTGTTACTAGTGTCACAACATACATGTAGGGATGTGATAGTCTGAGTCACTGTAAGGTCTGTGGCGGTGACCTGCTGGAGTTCAAACCCCGGCACCATCCGCGGGCATAGTCAGTCAGGTTGTAGACACCGAGCCCATAGGATTACGGCTGGTGGATGTCACTTGTGTACACAGTGTTGTTGGTGCTGGTGCACCTGATCATACATATAGCATAACTAATGCTGCAAACATGCCACGTCCAGACGTTAATGGTTCTTGCCCTCAGACAGATTTCAGACAATCCGTCGATCTTATTCTTACACGAGCCCTTAGAGACTGTCCCTATGTTTGACGGTAACTCTAGCAGCCTTGAGACTTGGTTTGTTGCTATTCGGAATGCGGTTAATAATGTTGCCGGAGGTCGAGCTTCAGAAGTCAGTCTCATCAGGCTAAGGACAGTCTTTTTTTCGGTCTCCCTTGCCAGGTGTTGCGAAAGTTCTCATCAGTTCTCGTGGTGGCGATGACTTCATTAGTTGGTCTCAGTTTGAAGATTTCTTTCCTGTTTACTGTTTAAAACTGACTCGCTCCATTCCATATTTGTTGCAGCCCAGAATTCGAGTTTTATCATGAGGGAAGTAGATAATTTGTCCTAGATTTTGGTAAACTTGTTGCCTATGGCACTATCCAACAAATGACACCACCTTCTGCTGTGCCAGGTTCACAACCGAACCAATCACTTGCGATGTAGCCTTTAACTGTTCTTCTTAAGGCACAAACGTTCACTGACTCAGATTCTTTCCCATCTACTTTGAGACCTGCATCCCAAGGGCCTGCTACCCATGCAACAGATAATATTGTTGCCTCTGTGAGTAATGGTGGTTCTTCTCAGGGTAGGAGCAACATTCCTTCCCGTCGAATCTTGTAACGAAATCCTTGAGAAATTGTGTACTAAATTTATATACGATCAATAAGTCCACTATCATCCCCCACCATTGTGCCAGTAATGGCCGAGCTGAAAGGACACACAAGAAAGTATTTGATGCTTTACGGGCAACGATTAATCCTAACAGAGAAGCGTAGGGTGAATCAATACTTGATGTTCGATGTGGACTTAACTCTGCCTGCAATGTCTATAGGCAATGTTCCACATTATGTTTTATGTAGTGTAGATAAATGTCTACCCTATAAGTTGCTGTACTCCAGTCAACAACTCAATACAATGACCACAATGACTCGTGCACGTGTGGCACATGATATTTTTAGAAGGAGAATCAAAGAAAGACTTAAAAAATCAACAGCAAAATTTGCTAAAGTCAGGAATGCTGGAGCACAGCCAACCAAAATTAAAGTCGGCTCGAGAGTCAAGTTAATTAATTTTAATAGGACGTCTGCAATGCTTTGCAAAGCTTGACCAAAAGTTTGCTGGTCTGTATCGAGTTATTGAACACGAAAGTGGTAATGAGTAAAAAGTTGGAGAAATATGCACTGGTAGGCTTAAAGTGTCACATGTGGACCACATGAAGTTGGTTTGTGACGATATTGATGAGACTTCTGACACCCAGACTGAAGAGCCACTGCTTAACCATCTTTCTGACACTGTACCTTCTGCCTCTTACCACCTGACTGACAGACACGTACTGTCGCTACTCCTTCCAGTCACGGCAGGTGTTGAGGACACCCCAGGTGCCAGCCAGCGTCACTAATTTTGATTCCTCTCAGCCATGGTAAGTGTTAACCATAGCCACTGAAGTTGACCTCCTAGGTCATATGAAAACGTTGTCTTAGCAGAGTTGGGGTTAAATATGAATACCTTGCACAGATAGAGAGTTATTTCAGTCATTGCCTTACCATGGACTTTGCTATACTTGTTATATTGTTGGACTGTGTCATTTTATGGTTGCTGTGCGATTGTCTACCTGGAGCCTACCTGGAGGTTATTTCGGGGATCAACGCCCCCGCGGCCCGGTCCACGACTAGGCCTCCCGGTGGATCAGGGTCTGATCAACCAGGCTGTTACTGCTGGCCGCACGCAGTCCAACGTACGAACCACAGCCTGGCTGATCCGGCACTAATTTTAGGTATCTGTCCAGCTCTCTCTTGAAGGAAGTCAGGGGTTTATTGGTAATTTCCCTTATGCTTGGTGGGAGGCTGTTGAACAGTCTTGGGCCCCGGACACTTATGGTGTTTTCTCTTAGTGTACCAATGGCGCCCCTACTTTTAATTGGGGGTATTTTGCATCGCCTGCCCAGTCTTTTACTTTCGTAGGGAGTGATTTATGTGTGCAGATTTGGGACCATTCCTTCCAGGATTTTCCAAGTGTAGATTATGATATATCTCTCTTTCCTGCGTTCCAACGAGTACAAGTCAAGTGCTTCCAAGCGTTCCCAGTAGTTAAGGTGCTTGACAGAACTTATACATGCAGTAAAGGTTCTCTGTACACTCTCTAGATCTGCAGTTTCACCTGCTTTGAACGGAGATGTTAATGTACAGCAGTATTCCAGCCTAGAGAGAACAAGTGATTTGAAAAGGATTATCATTGGCTTGGCATCTCTCGTTTTGAACGTTCTCATTATCCATCCTATCATTTTCTTTGCACGTGCGATCGTGGCACTGTTTTGATCCTTGAAAGTGAGATCCTCAGACATTACTACTCCCAGGTCCCTTACATTATTTTTCCGCTCTATTGTATGGCCAGAGTTTGTAGTATACTCTGTTCTAGTTATTATCCCCTCCAGTTTTCCATAACGGAGTAGTTGGAATTTGTCCTCATTGAACATCATATTGTTTACCGTTGCCCACTGGGAAACTTTGTTTATATCTTCTTGGAGGTTAACCGCGTCCTTAGCAGATGACAGCCTCATGCAGATCCTAGTATCGTCTGAAAAGCATGATACGGTGCTGTGGGTTACATCTCTGTCTACGTCTGATATGAGGATGAGGAACAGGATGGGGGCGAGTACTGTGCCTTGTGGAACAGAGCTCTTCACTATGGCAGCCTCCGATTTAACTCTGTTGACCTGTTCGATTGGTTAGGAAGTTGAAGATCCATCTCCCCACTTTGCCACCTCTGCCATTTTATATAAATAAATTAATGCCTCTTCTTGCATTTGCTTCAGATTTATTGTGTGTGTTCGTTTACTTAAGTAGCTTAGATGCTTAGACTTCAAAAGTTTCTCTGCGCGACTGTGTCATTGGACATGACTGTCAGTCTATTTAACTGTGAGCTAATTTCTATAGTACATTGATCATTCATGTCCTCTACGAGTTTTGGACGTTAATGGCTGTGACTTGTGTGCACCAGGTTACCCTTTGCCTGTTAAGTACTCTTTACTCTTCTGAGACAATTTGCTTCAGAATCCATAGACGACCTGAATAGCGATCGATCAATCTCCTCCGAGTCCCGCTATGATCCATTAAAATTCATTATACTTTCTGTATAATCTACGAGTATGATGTATATTCTCTTCTCATACAAGATTTTTTTTTCACTGCACTGAATCACTGCCTGATATTCATCTCTGTAGTGAGTGCCAGTCCATTTATATTGTATATATTACACTATTTGCCTGCATGATGAGGTCGTATGGTACGTAGCATGATTCCAGCTGTCAGTGGTATGTTGCATATGTAAGCAGGAGTCCGTTTCTAGTGTCACGGCATAGGAATGTAATGGTTAGCTACAGTCACTGTAAGGTCAGTGATGCTGACCGGCTGGAGTTCAAACCCCGGCACCATCCGTGGGTATAGTCAGTCAGTCAGGTTATAGACACCGAGCCCAAAGGATTACGGCTGGTGGATGTCACGACTAACTAATAAACTCTGGATAGAGCAATTGTGTATTTTTCCAGTGCCTCCTTTACATTTCTCGAACCCACCTGCAACAGCTGTAGTTGTAGTAATAAAAGTTGTAGTATTAATAGTAGTTCAGTAGCAGTAGTAATAGTAGTAATAATAATGATAGTTGTAGTAGTAGTAGTTGTAGTGGCTGCAGTAGTAATAGCTGTAGTAGGTGTAGTAGTAATAGTTGAAGGTAGTAGCAATGGTAGTAGTAAAATAGTTGTAGTAATAACTACTACTGCAGCAGCAGTAGTGTAGTAGTAGTAGTAGTAGTAATAGTACTTAGAGAAAAGTAAGAGCAGGTTGTAGTGATCGTAGGAAGAAGAAGAGTAGAAAGAAGAGGAAGAGGACGAAGTATTTTGCTATTTCTTAAATAAATAGCGAGTAGACCTCTGCTGGATGATGTAAAGATGTCAGGGTCTGCTGAGATATTAAGAAGTTTTCAAGGTGTGCTAAGATGTCACGTTTAAAAGTTGGTTGTGGTGGTGGTAGTAATGATGGTAGTGATGGTGGCAGTGGTGGTAGGTGTGATTGGTGGGAGTGGTGGTGGGCGTGGTGGGCAAGGTTGTGGGTGTGGTGGGCGTGGCAGGATGTCACATCTCGAGGACATCTCATTTGCTCTCATTTCTCGACGGGCGGCTTGACCTTGCAAGGCTGAGCAATGTTTGTAATAGCTGGCAACGGTAGATGGGTGGGTGGGTGGGTTGTGGGTGACTATAGGAGGGTTGTGGGTGGTTGCCAGTGGGCGGTGTGTGGGCGAACTAAGTCAACATCGACCTTCCAAATAAAAATATTTCTCTCGTTGCCATGAAAGCCTCACTAAAACAGAGCTCATCTGGCCGCTACGATGGTGTGTTTGCTAATTAATAAATAAAAAAAACACAGGCAACTTCCTCGTTTGAAAGCATTTGCGCTATTTAAACAGCAGATTATATATATATATATATAATATATATATATATATATATATATATATATATATATATATATATATATATATATATATATAAAATGCAAAATTTGCGAACAAGCGATACAAAATGCAAAACAATCACGTGTTGCAATCAACACATCAGGAGCTTGCAATGTTGCAGAGATGAGGTCAAGCAAATACGATCACAAGGAACGCCTTTGCGCTCACGCTGTGAGTGAAGACTTCACAATATCACGACAGAAATGACAGACCTTCAGAGATGTCAGCCCTCCTATCCTTGTCTGCTATGCCTTGTTATCGTGGTATCCCTATTACCGTGTTCTTATCTACAGGTACCACTAACTTTTTTCTTAATTATAATGATCTAATTACAGCAAGTGTTGCAACCATGTAATGACAATATTGGAGTGGTTTGGTTAAGTTAGGTTAGGTTAAGTTAGGTTAAGTTAGGTTAGGTTAAATCAGGTTTGTTTAGATTAGGCTAGGTTAAGCTAGGTTTACTTGGAGTTTATCTGGATGTCGCTTCCGGAGGTCACAGCCCCCGTAGCCTGGTCCCAGACTAGGCCTCCTGGCTGCTGCTGGCCTGAATGATCAAGCTGTTAGTGCCCGCCGCACGCAGTCCATCGTATGCACCACAAGCCCTACTGATAAGTAATTGTTTTGAGGAATCTGTCGAGTTCCCTCTTGAAGACAGTCAGGGCTTTGTTGGTAATCCCCCTTATGCATGAAGAGAGAATGTTGAAGAGTCGTGGTCCCTTAACACCAATTGAGTTCTCTCTCAGTGTACTCATCACTCTCCTGCTTTTCATTGGAGGTATCCTCCGCCGTCTGTCAGCCTCTTGTGTTCATATGTAATAATTTCAGTGTGTGGGTCATAGGTTTTAATATAAATAAGCCTCTTTGTTTTGTCTTAAGTGGGTTCAGTTCGGCGTGGCACACCTGCAGTGTGCAGCCACCTTATTTTAAATTAGAAAAACATCGTGGGAAAAACTAGCTAGCTGTGTTTCCCAGTCACATTCCATCACAAATGATGAGTTTCATACTAGAAGTAATGAAATCTATTTAGCCTGAGCTGGAAGACGATAAGGATATCGTTCAGCGTTCCACTCTGCTTATTAAGGCAAGAGACGCATCAAGGGGTCCAGCAGAGCTGCAGACACTCGTTAGTGGTTACTGCCATCTCTCGGGATGGTGTACCCTTACAGGGGACTTGGAATTAATTGGGTTATCACCAGGAATAAAATCAAGTATTATATATGTTCTTATGCCCCTGTGAACTCTTCTTTTTTTCTGGAGTTCCGAAAGAAGGCAAGATGACGTTACTAATACACGGGAACTGGATGTGTGAGCAAGACACTAAAATAAGTTATGGTCATAAGATTTATATATAAACAAATGCTCACATATTTACACACACACACATATACACGTGTATATATATATATATATAATATATATATATATATATATATATAATATATATTTTATATATATATATATATATATAATTATTATGTGTAGTGATGCAGTTAGCTGAGCAACCCTCGCATACAGCTGGAATGTTAGAGGGTTGGTAACCAGTGTTGGCAGATTTCAGTTCGACAGCGAGGATATCCTCAAGCACTCCTGAGTGGATGAAGTATTTTTACAGCAGCAAGAACCTCATTCTATCAGACTTAAAGTCAGTGATAAGTGGGCATTCGATTTGGTACTGCCAGAGGTCGTGTTCCCTGGGTCTTTCCACGGGGCTAGCACTGGAAATAGGCAAGGTAGCGAAGCCCAAGCCTGATCCCGGCAGTCACCGTCTCACAAACTAGTGAACACTGTGTTGCTAATACACAGTTTTCATGTTACTAGACGTAGATACGACCAGATCTTCAGTACTTAGTTTTTATATTAAATGTGAATCCGTGAATCTTCGAAGGTCACTCAGCACAAGAAGCTGTGGAGGCTCGAATCTCAGTTCGCTGATTTTGAAACATTCGGTATCCTGACATTGTATCCTGAGGTGGATTGGTTTTAACGAGGGAGATAAGGCTACCCAGAACCGGCTACACTTCCATACTATTAACATGCTGATCTGGATGCTTTGTCAGTATCATCTTGGGAACTAATGTTGGGGTGAAGGGAAAGTGGAGGGGGGGGTAAGTGTTGGAGCAGCAGTGTATGAGCAGAAGTGTTGGAGCAGCAGACAGGGTTGGAGCAGCAGTGTATGAGCAGAAGTGTTGGAGCAGCAGACAGGGTTGGAGCAGCAGCAGACACTGCTGACGGGAAGCCTCGCAGTCTACATTACAATGATGTTCCATATTCAAATGAAGCTTAACACCGTACCAGCAAAGAGACAGAAAAACAACTGCGGCGCTCTGTTGTAAGTGGCTTCCTGGCCTTCTCTGATGGATAGATGGATGGAGGGTAGGATGGATGGATGGTAGGATGGCTGGATGGCAGGATGGCTGGATGGCAGGATATATGGCTAGATGAATGGATGGATAAGAAAGAAGGAACACTGCAACAGGCCTACTGACCCATGCGAGGCAGGTCCATGTCGCCCCCCGGATTAGCCCAATGACCCACCCAGTCTGATCACCTCCACTCAAGGAAGGAGCACGGCACCAGACTCAGCAGCACAAGCTAGTCAGCTCCAACTCACACCCACCCACACCCACTCATGTGTTTATCTAACCTATATTTAAAACTACACAACGTTTTAGCCTGAATAACTGTAGTCGGGAGTTTGTTCCACTCATCCACAACTCTATTACCAAAACAGTGCTTTCCTACATCCTTCCTGAATCGGAATTTTTCCAACTTGAAACCATTGCTGCGAGTCCTGTCTTGACTGGAAATTTTCAGCACTCTACATTCCCTTTATTTATTCCTGTCTTTCATTTATACACCTCGATCATATCCCCCCTAATTCTACGCCTTTCTAGAGAGTGCAGATTCAGGGCCCTCAATCTATCCTCATAGGGAAAATTTCTGATACATGGGATCATCTTTGTCATCCTCCTCTGTACGTTTTCCAGAGCATTTATATCCATTCTGTAATACGGTGACCAGAACTGAGCAGCATAGTCTAAATGAGGCCTAACCAAGGATATATAGAGTTGAACAACTTGAGGACTTCTATTATTTATACTTCTAGATTTGAAGCCAAGAATTCTGTTAGCTTTATTGCGAACACTAATGCACTGTTTTCTCGGTTTTAGGTTACTGCTAATCAGAACTCCTAAATCCTTTTCGCAATCAGTAGTATTAAGATCTACATTATTTAGTATATATGCGGCATGGTTATTTAACTGTCCAACATTTAGAACTTTGCATTTGTCAATATTAAACTGCATCTGCCACTTCTCCGACCATTGCATCAGTCTATTCAAATCAACCTGGAGTGCTCTAGTGTCCTCATTAGAATGAATTGGACGGCCTATTTTGGTGTCATCAGTAAATTTGCTTATGTCACTATTTATTCCCTCATCTATGTCGTTTATGTAAATTGTGACCAACAACGGGCCCATCACTGACCCCTGAGGAACACCGCTTGTAACGTGCCCCCATTCTGATTTCTCCCCATTTTTGCAAACTCTCTGCTGCCTATTTGTCAGCCATGCCTCTACCCAGGAAAAAAATGTCTCCTATTCCGTGTGTCTTAAGTTTCCTCAATAGCCTCTGGTGTGGAACTTTATCGAAAGCCTTACTGAAGTCCATATACACAATATCATATTCATTACCATGATCTACCTCCTCAAGCACCTTAGTGAAAAAGTTAGTAAATTCGTAAGACAGGAACGCCCCTTTGTAAAACGGTGTTGAGATTCATTAATCAATCTGTGCCTATCAAGATGGCTACGAATTGCTTCGGCAATTATTGATTCCATTAATTTTCCCACTATAGAGGTAAGGCTTATTGGTCTATAGTTCGAAGCCAGGGACCTGTCACCTGCCTTGTAAATAGGTATTACATTTGCTATTTTCCACTTATCAGGCACTATGCCAGTTTGTAGTGATATGTTAAAAAGATTAGCAAAGGTATGCTAAGTTCCTCTTTACATTCCTTTAACACCCTTGCAAACAGTTCATCAGGACCTGGGGATTTGTTAGGTTTTAGTTTCTCTATTTGTCTGAGGACCATGTCACTAGTTACCGCAATCGTGCATAGTTTATTATCATCCTGTACTACATAATCTATTATTTCAGGAATATCGCTAGTATTTTCCTGGGTGAAAACTGAGAGGAAGTAGGTATTGAGAATTTCACATATATCCTTATCACTGTCAGTGATCTGACCAGAGTTACTCTTAAGTGGGCCCATCTTGTCCCAAATCTTACTTCTGTATACCTGAAAGAACCCTTTTGGGTTAGTCTTTGAATCCCTTGCGACCTTAGCCTCATAATCCCTTTTTGCTTTTCTTATTCCTTTCTTTATTTCTCTCTTTAATTAAATATATTGATTTCTTAACTGCCCATCCCCTCTTTTGATACACCTATATATGCCTCTCTTTTGACCAATGAGATGTTTTAATCTATTGTTCATCCATTTGGGATCATTTTTGTTAGATCTAATTTCCCTACTCGGAACAAAAGTTGTCTAGGCAGCTAGAACTATGCTCTGAAAAACGTCATATTGGCAGCCAAGCTCACCTACCTGACCCATAGTCAGGACATCCCAATTTAGCCCACCCAGGTAATTTTTCAGTCCCATGAAGTCGGCCAAGACAAAATCTGGGACAGAAATTTGATTGCAGTTATCTGGGTAATTCCATGATATATTGAAACTAAGTGATTTGTGATCACTTTCCCCAAGCTCTTCATTAACCTCAAGATTATTAATTAGTGAATCTTTGTTGGCAAGAACCAAGTCAAGCAGATTGTTTCCTCTAGTTGGTTCTGTCACAACCTGTTCTAAAAAGCAATTTTGAACCGTATCAAGAAAGTCACTAGACTCAAGATTTCCTGCCATATTGTTCCAATCATTTTATCTAAAGATAAAATCTCCCATTATCACAACATTTTCATATCTAGATGCCTTATGAATTTCGTCCCATAACAGCTTACTGCTCTTCCTATCAAGATTTGGGGGCCTATAAATCACACCCAAAATTAATTTGTCACGTCCCTCGAGAAACTGTAGCCAAACAGATTCTGTGTTCGATGTTTCTAATCTTATATCATGTCTAAGACAAAATTTAAAATTTCTCTGACGTAAGTCGCCACTCCACCACCCTTCCTGTTGACCCTATCAGTGTGGAATAGTTTATAACCCTGTATGTTGCATTCATAAGGCATTTCTCTATCTTTCAGGTTGAACCAGGTCTCTGTTATACCAATAATATCTATATTACCTACGCTTGCAAGTAATCTTAGCTCATCTATCTTATTTCTTAGACTCCTACTATTTGTATAGTAAACCTTAAGGGAGGTAGTCACTCATTGCTTTCTACTATCTTTGATGATCAATTGATTTGCCATTACTAGCAACTTTATTTTGAATATTGTCTTTTAAACATATCCCTGAGGTATCCCAGTAATAACTGCTGTTTTTAACCCTAATGCTGCAGCCTGATTGTTTCCCACAAACACCCATACCTCTATAATCTATCAGTTTAAACTCCTAGACAAGTCATCAATTACCCTCTTAATTGAATTGGCTAATGCAACCACTCCATCCCCAGAGAAATGAACCCCATCCCTTGCATACATACCACGTTTGCCAAAGAATAGGTCCCAGTTATCAATGAATGGGATTACAAGTTCCTTGCAGTACCTGTCTAGCCAGCAATTTATACCAATTGCCCTAGACTTCCATTCATTGCCCACTCCCTTTCTAGGCAAGATGCTACATATGACTGGGATCCCTCCCTTAGACCTAACTACTTCTATGGCTGACCTGCACTTATCCAGCAGCTCCTCTCTTCTGCCCTTCCCAATGTCATTACCCCCAGCACTAAGATAATGGGCTTGTTCCCATTACCTGCCATAATATTTTCTAACCTGCTGCATATATATATATATATATATATATATATATATATATATATATATATATATATATATATATATATTATATATATATATATATGGATTTGTCAGTTAAAAATAGGAGAGGAGAGTTACTAAATGGAGAGTTAGAGGTATTGGGAAGATGGAGGGAATATTTTGAGGAATTGTTAAATGTTGATGAAGATAGGGAAGCTGTGATTTCGTGTATAGGGCAAGGAGGAATAACATCTTGTAGGAGTGAGGAAGAGCCAGTTGTGAGTGTGGGGGAAGTTCGTGAGGCAGTAGGTAAAATGAAAGGGGGTAAGGCAGCCGGGATTGATGGGATAAAGATAGAAATGTTAAAAGCAGATGGGGATATAGTTTTGGAGTGGTTGGTGCAATTATTTAATAAATGTATGGAAGAGGGTAAGGTACCTAGGGATTGGCAGAGAGCATGCATAGTTCCTTTGTATAAAGGCAAAGGGGACAAAAGAGAGTGCAAAAATTATAGGGGGATAAGTCCGTTGAGTATACCTGGTAAAGTGTATGGTAGATTTAGTATTGAAAGAATTAAGAGTAAGACGGAGAATAGGATAGCAGATGAACAAGGAGGCTTTAGGAAAGGTAGGGGGTGTGTCGACCAGGTGTTTGAACATTAAAATGGTATAAAATACCGACAGGTTGTTAGGTAAGACACATATGCAACAGTTAGGTATCTCTATTTCGAAACGTTTCGCCTACACAGTAGGCTTCTTCAGTCGAGTACAGAAAAGTTGATAGAAGCAGAAGAGACTTGAAGACGATGTAATCAGTCCATCACCCTTAAAGTTTTGAGGTGGTCAGTCCCTCAGTCTGGAGAAGAGCCTACTGTGTAGGCGAAATGTTTCGAAATAAAGATACCTAACTGTTGCACATGTGTCTTACCTAACAACCAGGTGTTTACAGTGAAACATATAAGTGAACAGTATTTAGATAAGGCTAAAGAGGTCTTTGTGGCATTTATGGATTTGGAAAAGGCGTATGACAGGGTGGATAGGGGGGCAATGTGGCAGATGTTGCAGGTGTATGGTGTAGCAGGTAGGTTACTGAAAGCAGTGAAGAGTTTTTATGAGGATAGTGAGGCTCAAGTTAGAGTATGTAGGAAAGAGGGAAATTATTTCCCAGTAAAAGTAGGCCTTAGACAAGGATGTGATGTCACCGTGGTTGTTTAATATATTTATAGAGGGGGTTGTAAGAAAAATAAATGCGAGGGTCTTGGCAAGAGGCGTGGAGTTAAAAGATAAAGAATCACACATAAAGTGGGAGTTGTCACAGTTGCTCTTTGCAAATGACACTGTCTCTTGGGAGATTCTGAAGAGAAGTTGCAGAGATTCGTGGATGAATTTGGCGGGGTGTGCGAAAGAAAAAATTAAAAGTGAATACAGAAAGAGTAAGGTTATGAGGATAAAAAAAAAAATTAGGTGATGAAAGATTGGTATCAGATTGGAGGGAGAGAGTATGGAGGGGTGAATGTATTTCAGTTTATTTGGAGTGGACGTGTCAGCGGATGGGTCTATGAAGATGAGGTGAATCATAGAATTGATGAGGGGAAAAAAGGGTGAGTGGTGCACTTAGGAGTCTGTGGAGACAAAGAACTTTGTCCTTGGATGCAAAGAGGGGAATGTATGAGAGTATAGTTTTACCAACGCCTTATATGGGTGTGAACATGGGGTAAAGAATGTTGCAGCGAGGAGAAGGCTGGAGGCAGTGGAGATGTCATGTCTGAGGCAATGTGTGGTGTGAATATAATGCAGAAAATTTTCGTAGTTTGGAAGTTAGGGAGGTGTGGATTACCAAACTGTTGTCCATGGGGCTGAGGAAGGGTTGTTGAGGTGGTTCGGACATGTGGAGAGAATGGAGCGAAACAAGTGACTTCAAGAGTGATCAGTCTGTAGTGGAAGGAAGGCGGGGTAGGGGTAGGCCTAAGAAAGGTTGGAGGGAGGGGGTAAAGGAGGTTTTGTTGCGAGGGGCTTGGACTTTCCAGCAGGCATGCGTGAGCGTTTTTGATGGGATGAATGGGGACAAATGGGTCTTTAATACTTGACGTGCTGTTGGAGTGTGAGCAAAGTAACATTTATAAAGGGGGTTCAGGGAAACCGGCAGGCCGGACTTGAGTCCGGGAGATGGGAAGTACAGTGCCTGCACTCTGAAGGAGGGGTGTTAATTTTGCAGTTTAAAAACTGTAGTGTAAAGCACCTTCTGGCAAGACAGTGATGGGGTGAATGATGGTGAAAGTTTTCTTTTTCCCGGGGCCCCCCTGCCTTGGTGGGGAATCGGCCAGTGTGATTTAAAAATAAAATAATAATAATAAAATTTAAAATATATATATATATATATATATATATATATAATATATATATTTATCAATATATGTTGTCACCTTTCCTGGTGGGGGGGTTGGAAAACGGCCCGTGTGTGTTAAACAAAAAATACCATATTTATACCATGTGTGTGTGTGTGTGTGTGTGTGTGTGTGTGTGTGTGTGTGTGTGTGTAAATTAACACTGTCATAATCATTACAGAGTTCAACAAATATTTGAGTTCGCTAATGAGGGAAGTATTAACGAAAAAGAAGCGAGTTATTCATTTTTGAACCTCTTGTGTGTTTCTTTGGTGGTCGCGACTGTGGTGGCGGGCTGAGGCTACTGTGGTGGCGGGCTGAGGTTACTGTGGTGGCGGGCTGAGGGGACTGTGGTGGCGGGCTGAGGGGACTGTGGTGGCGGGCTGAGGCGACTGTGGTGGCGGGCTGAGGCTACTGTGGTGGCGGGCTGAGGGACTGTGGTGGCGGCTGAGGCGACTGTGGTGGCGGGCTGAGGCTACTGTGGTGCGGGGTGGGGGACTGTGGTGGCGGGCTGAGGCTACTGTGGTGGCGGGCTGAGGCGACTGTGGTGGCGGGCTGAGGCTACTGTGGTGGCGGGCTGAGGCTACTGTGGTGGCGGGCTGAGGCTACTGTGGTGGCGGGCTGAGGCGACTGTGGTGGCGGGCTGAGGCTACTGTGGTGGCGGGTGAGGCGACTGTGGTGGCGGGCTGAGGCTACTGTGGTGGCGGGCTGAGGCGACTGTGGTGGCGGGCTGAGGCTACTGTGGTGGCGGGCTGAGGGGACTGTGGTGGCGGGCTGAGGCGACTGTGGTGGCGGGCTGAGGCTACTGTGGTGGCGGGCTGAGCGACTGTGGTGGCGGGCTGAGGCTACTGTGGTGGCGGGCTGAGGCTACTGTGGTGGCGGGCTGAGGCTACTGTGGTGGCGGGCTGAGGCTACTGTGGTGGCGGGCTGAGGCGACTGTGGTGGCGGGCTGAGGCTACTGTGGTGGCGGGCTGAGGCGACTGTGGTGGCGGGTGAGGCTACTGTGGTGCGGGGTGAGGCAACTGTGGTGGCGGCTGAGCTACTGTGGTGGCGGGCTGAGGGGACTGTGGTGGCGGGCTGAGGCGACTGTGGTGGCGGGCTGAGGGGACTGTGGTGGCGGGCTGAGGGGACTGTGGTGGCGGGCTGAGGCGACTGTGGTGGCGGGCTGGGGACTGTGGTGGGGGCTGAGGCACTGTGGTGGCGGGCTGAGGCGACTGTGGTGGCGGGCTGAGGGGACTGGTGGCGGGGCTGAGGGGGACTGTGGTGGCGGGCCCGAGGGGGCTGTGGTGGCGGCTGAGGGACTGTGGTGCGGGGTGAGGGGACTGTGGTGGCGGGCTGGGGGGACTGTGGTGGGCGGGCTGAGGGGGACTGTGGTGGCGGGCTGAAAGGGGACTGTGGTGGCGGGCTGAGGCGGACTGTGGTGGGGGGCTGAGGCGACTGTGGTGGCGGGCTGAGGCTGTTGGTGGCGGGCTGAGGCTACTGTGGTGGCGGGCTGAGGGACTGTGGTGGCGGGCTGAGGCTGTGGGGGCGGGCTGGGGGCTACTGTGGTGGCCCGGGCTGAGGGGACTGTGGTGGCGGGCTGAGGTTACTGTGGTGGCGGGCTGAGGGAACTGTGGTGGCGGGCTGAGGTTTCTGTGGTGGCGGGCTGAGGCTACTGTGGTGGCGGGCTGAGGGGACTGGGGGTGGCGGGCTGAGGCTGTGGGTGGCGGGCTGAGGCTACTGTGGTGGCGGGCTGAGGGGACTGGGTGGCGGGCTGAGGGGGCTGTGGTGGCGGGCTGAGGCTACTGTGGTGGCGGGTGAGGGGACTGTGGTGGCGGGCTGAGGGGACTGTGGTGGCGGGCTGAGGCTACTGTGGTGGCGGGCTGAGGGGACTGTGGGGGCGGGCTGAGGGGAATGTGGTGGGGGCCTTTAGGCACTGTGGTGGCGGGCTGAGGCTACTGTGGTGGCGGGGTGAGGGACTGTTGTGGTGGGGGCTGAGGGGACTGTGGTGGCGGGGTGAGGCTACTGTGGTGGCGGGGTGAGGGGACTGTGGTGGCGGCTGAGGCTACTGTGGTGGCGGGCTGAGGGGACTGTGGTGGCGGCTGAGGGGCTGTGGTGGCGGGCTGAGGCTACTGTGGGGGCGGGCTGAGGCTACGTGGTGGCGGGCTGATTGACTGTGGGGGCGGGCTGAGGGGACTGTGGTGGCGGGGTGAGGCTACTGTGGTGGCGGGCTGAGGGGACTGTGGTGGCGGGCTGAGTACTGTGGTGGCGGGCTGAGGGGACTGTGGTGGCGGGAGGCTGGCTACTGTGGTGGCGGGCTGAGGACTGTGGTGGCGGGGCTGAGGCAAATGTGGTGGCGGGCTGAGGGGACAGTGGTGGCGGCTTTGGGGACCTTTTTGGTGGCGGGGCTGAGGGTACTTGTGGTGGCGGGCGAGGCTACGTGGTTTGGGGGCTGAGGGGACTGGGGTGGCCGGGCTGAGGGACTGTGGTGGCGGGGTGAGGCTACTGTGGTGGCGGGCTGAGGATGTGGTGGCGGGGCTGAGGCTACTGTGGTGGCGGGCTGGGGGGACTGTGTGGCGGGGGGGGCCCGAGGCGACTGTGGTGGCGGGCTTGGCCTGTGGTGGCGGGGTGAGGGGTACTGTGGTGGCGGCTGAGGGGACTGTGGTGGCGGGCTGAGGGACTGTGGGGGCGGGGGAGGCTGTGGTGGCGGGCTGAGCTACTGTGGTGGCGGGCTGAGGCTACTGTGGGGTGGCGGGGCTGAGGCGACTGTGGGGGCGGGGTTTAGGCGACTGTGGTGGCGGGCTGAGGCGACTGTGGTGGCGGGCTGAGGCGACTGTGGTGGCGGGCTGAGGCGACTGTGGTGGCGGGCTGAGGCGACTGTGGTGGCGGGCTGAGGCTTAAATGTGGTGGCGGGCTGAGGCTACTGTGGTGGCGGGCTGAGGCGACTGTGGTGGCGGGCCCGAGGCGACTGTGGTGGCGGCTGAGGCCCACTGGGTGGCGGGCTGAGGCGACTGTGGTGGGGGGGCTGAGGCGACTGTGGGGGCCGGGCTAGGCGACTGTGGGGGCGGGCTGAGGGGACTGTGGTGCGGGGTGGGGGACTGTGGTGGCGGGCTGAGGGGACTGTGGTGGCGGGCTGAGGGGACTGTGGTGGCGGGCTGAGGGGACTGTGGTGGCGGGCTGAGGGGACTGTGGTGGCGGGCTGAGGCTACTGTGTGGCGGCTGAGGCACTGTGGTGGCGGGCTGAGGTACTGTGTGGAGGGCTGAGGCACTGTGGGGGCGGGCTGGAGGGACTGTGGTGGCGGGCTGAGGCTACTGTGGTGGGGGGCTGAGGGGACTGTGTGGCGGGCTGAGGGGGAACTGTGGTGGGGGGCTGAGGGGACTGTGGTGGCGGGCTGAGGCTACTGTGGTGGCGGGCTGAGGTACTGTGGTGGCGGGCTTTAGGCGACTGTGGTGGCGGGCTGAGGGACTGTGGTGGCGGGCTTGAGGGGACTGTGGTGGCGGCTGAGGCTACTGTTGGGGGCGGGCTGAGGCGACGTGGTGGCGGGCTGAGGGGACTGTGGTGGCGGCCTGAGGGTACTGGGGTGGCGGGCTGAGGCTACTGTGGTGGCGCTTAGGCGACTGTGGTGGCGGGGTGAGGGGATTGGGGGCGGGCTGAGCGACTGTGGTGGCGGGCTGAGGTACTGTGGCGGGGTTTAGGCGACTGTGGTGGGGCTTAGGGGACTGTGGTGGCGGGCTGGGGGACTGTGGTGGGGGCTGGGCGGACTGTGGTGGGGCTGAGGCGACTGTGGTGGCGGGCTAGGCGACTGTGGTGGAGGGCTGAGGGAGAAATGTGGTGGGGGCTGAGGGGACTGTGCGGCGGGTGAGGAGATGTGGGTGGGGGCTGAGGGGACTGTGGTGGCGGCTGAGGCATGTGGTGGCGGGCTGAGGCACTGTGGGGGGCGGGCTGAGGCGACGTGGGGGGGTGAGGGACTGTGGTGGGGGCTTTAGGGGACTGTGGGGGCGGGCTGAGGCGGGGCTGTGTGGCGGGTGAGGCGACTTGGTGGCGGGGTGAGAGACTGTGGTGGGGGCTGGGGGGAGAGACGGGAGTGGCGGGGAGGAGAGGAAATTTCTATGAGAGCCGTAGGCTAAGTTGGAGAGGGAAGACTGGGGCTGAGGAAACTTTAGAGTTAAGTTATATAAGAGGAAGGGAGGAAAGTGGGGGGGGGGGGGGGATACAAAGCCAAGAGATGTAACATCTGCCAGAGTGAATGTTTATGTTGGGTGTATGTTTAGTGTGGGTGTATGTTTAGTGTGGGTGTATGTTTAGTGTGAGTGTATGTTTAGTGTGGGTGTATGTTTAGTGTGGGTTATGTTTAGTGGGTGTATGTTTATGTGGGGTGTATGTTTAGGTGGGTGTATGTTTGTGTGGGTGTATGTTTAGTGTGGGTGTATGTTAGTGTGGGTGTAAAGTTAGTGTGAGTGTTGTTTGTGTGGGTGTTGTTTAGTGTGGGTGTATGTTTTGTGGGGTGTATGTTTTAGTGTGGGTGAATGTTTAAAGGGTTTGGGGTTTAGAATGGTTGTAAGTTAGATTTGGTGTATAAGTTGTTTAAAGGGGGTGGGTTTAAGTTTAGTGCGGGGTTTAGAGTGGGTGTATGTTTGAGTGGTGAGTGTAAGGTTTAGAGTGAGAGGGTGTATGTTTTATGGGTGCATGTTTGAATTTAAATGCTTGGTAGAGTGGATGCATTTTAATGGGAAATTTTTTTCAGAATGGGTATTTTGGTGGGGGATATGCTTAGGTTTTGTGGAGAGGGGAGAGGGGAAAAAAGGAGGGGAGAGAGGGGAGAAGGGGAGAGAAGGAGAGAGAGAGAGCTGGAAGAGAAACGAAAGGGTGAAGGAAATAGTGTGGGAGGAAATGGAAGGAGAGGGTGTGATGGGAAAAAACAGTGTGGAGGGGAAAAAGACGAAGATTCGGAGGAAAAAACACAAGGAAAGAAAACTCTTGGGCCGCCGTAGTGGGGAAAATATTCCCACCTCGCCATCTACGTCTTCAAAGTTCTTCTTCTTCATCTTCTTCTTCATCATCATCTTCATCTTCTTCTTCTTCTTCACCATTATTTACAGTTCTATGGACAGTGTGAAAGCTGTCCATCCCATGACCATAAACCTTCTGGATAGGAGGCAAAAAACTATCCAACAGGTACGAAATAACGAACCATTTGGATAGACTAACCAGATGATTTACTGTCAAGCGTGGTTCTCGCGTCCCTGCGTCCCTGCGTCCCTGAGTCCCTGTGTCACTCCGTCACTGCCTGGGATAAACACGAGCCTGAGGAAATTTCAGTCCTCAGCGGAGAAGTTTCCAGGAAAGATGATGGGAACTGCAGCCGGAAGGTGTGTGTTAGTGTGTGTGTGTGTGTGTGTGTGTGTGTGTTGTGTGTGTGTGTGTGGTGTGTGTGTGTGGTGTGGTAGTGAGTGGGCGACCCACCCTGAGAGCGAGTTACTCAAGTTTGTAAAAACACATTCAGTCTCTCCTCTCTCTCTGTCTTTCGCTCTCTCTCCCTGAGTCTGCGAAGAAGAGACACGTCGCGGACTAAAAGCTTTTATTAGAACAGCGTTTCGCTTTGTTCAGAGATTTATCAACGTCATGATTTTAAAGGTCTGCAGAGCGAAACGTTGTCCCCATAACCGTATTTTATTTTTCACTCTTCCGTCAGTACGCTACAGTATTTGTATCCTGCTTCTGAGACCGTCTCCAGTTGTCTCGTTCGCGACGAACTCACGTTTATATCAGCTGAGCGAGGAACTTCGTTATGCCGTCGTAGAGTCGAGTTCCTCAGATGTTTTGATGTTGCAGCATTCGACCAGTCCTTAGGAATTCACCCACGACGGTCGACTAACACCTAGGTACCTATTTACCTCTAGGTGACCAGAAGCAACGGGGTGTAAAGTTTAGATTAGCTCATACGTCTTTTCATGCCTGGATCATACGATCACCACCCATCTTACAGTGCTTAATTCCAAACACCTGTTTCAATAGTACACAGACAACACCTGCTACAATTCACCTGCTATAGAAACATACAGACAAGATTGAGGATATTTATTAACGACATACATGAAGTTCAGAATACTGGAAAGTAGACAGTGACAGTATGAAGGACAATGGACTAGACAGAAACGACACGCCTTAACAGCAAATAAAAGTGATATCTTCAGAGTGTTGCTGGTAAGTATCGAGGAAGTTAACTCACTTAGAGGTGTGTAGGTACACTGTGTATACTGGAATGTTCGTGGAAAGTATAACTGGCGCCGGTAAAGCAAGTCTCAGTGCACAGGGCATAAAAAAAAAAAGTCGTTTAAGTTTTCCATTGTACAACACACAGCACAATGACCCAAAGTGCTCCATGCAGCACAGGAGCCGTAAACCTTGACCAGTGCAGAGCAAACAGAGCACAACGACCGTAAAGCTTTTCCATTGTTCGTAAATACAGCAGAAAATGTCGTAAAGGCTCCTCACTGAACAGCAAACACAATACAACGATCATAAATGCCTCTCAGTGAACTCACACCATTGTGAAGCTCTTGGTCAACACTCGTTCGCCTCCTGTACCAACAATCACCTTTGCTTTCCTCACTCTCCGCATCGCTCTCGCCTTTGCGGAAGCCATCTTTTTTTTCACACATCAGGTACGGGCGTGCGGAGAAAGCCACACGTAGCAGGATCGAAGTAGTGTGCTGATGAAGATCATAAGAGAACGAAACGTTGTTTCGAAATTATTTTTTTTGGTACTTGTTTTTTTCTAGCATACAACAGAACACGCATATATCATGACAACGTTTTGCTCAATGAAGAATTTCTTGTATGTTTCTTTGTCCTTTGTCCTGTCGGCAGTACAACATTCAGCCAAAGGTACGGGTGTGTTGGAAACACAAGAGAGCTTTGCAAAGGAGCGGGTATCCTCCAGAGGCACGGGAGGGTTCCAGGAGATTAGCGAGGAAGGACTGTGTGCAAAGTCATCGTCTTGAGGTGCTGAAGTACTCTTGGTGCCCCCGCTGCACATGTTGAACACAAGCAGTGTTGACTCCACTATTTGTACGTTAACCGCTGTTATGTTACGTTAACCGCTGTTATGCCTGATAACTAATATCATGTATAAAACCCATCGTCATGTAAAATAATCACTACAATGTAAAATAACCACCGTCACGTATAATAACCACTCTCATGTATAATAGGAAATCTGTTAACCTCACTGCGACGAAAAGACAATACACGAGGCTAATATACGAGTCTCTCTTTCTTGTTTACCAGTGAGATCTTTTGAGATACTGGCGGCCATCTTCCCCACATCCTGCTACCACACCTGCCATTGTGATTCTTAGCCTCACTGGGAAATGTGCTGGATTCTCAGCACCGCACTAGGCACTAGAGTAGGAAAATCAGTACGAAATGTAATGTGGCACAATGCAACACGTAAATGTATGCTATTTCCGCGTTCTTGCAATGCATGAGATGACATCTTTAGAATTGTGTATGACACAAGCGCTGCTGGTGACGTCTGGTTACAAGTTTCTTTTGTGTTTTTGAACAAGAGTATGAGTATGTAGAAGGTGTTGCATCCCCCCACCGTGTCATGGGGGATGGAACGGGAACTATCTACCTGGAGGGTGTTCTGGGGGTCAACAATCCGCAGCCCGGTTCTTGCCCAGGCCTCCCGGTGGATCATAAGAACGAAGGAACACTGCAGAAGGCCTACTGGCCCATGCGAGGCAGGTCCAAGTCTCCTACCGGCTTAAGCCAATGCACCCAACCTAGTCAGGTCAGGTCACATTGACTTAAGGGAGGAACACGGCAACCGACCTGTTAGCACAAGCTATCAGGTCTAACTCACACCCACCCACATCTACTCATGTATTTATCCAACCTATTTTTAAAGCTACACAACGTTCTGGCCTCTATAACGGTACTTGGAGTTTGTTCCACTCATCCACAACTCTATTACCAAACCAGTACTTTCCTATATCCTTCCTGAATCTGAATTTTTCCAACTTAAAACCATTGCTGCGAGTCCTGTCTAGGCTAGATATTTTCAGCACACTATTTACATCCCCTTTATTTATTCCTGTCTTCCATTTATACACCTCAATCATATCCCCCCTAATTCTACGTCTTTCTAGAGAGTGCAGATTCAGGCCCTTAGTCTATCCTCATAGGGAAGGTTTCTGATACATGGGATCATCTTTGTCATCCTCCTTTGTACATTTTCCAGAGAATTTATATCCATTCTGTAATACGGTGACCAAAACTGTGCAGCATAATCTAAATGAGGCCTAACCAAGGATGTATAGAGTTGAAGAACAACCTGAGGACTCCTATTATTTATGCTTCTTGATATGAAGCCAAGGATTCTATTAGCTTTATTGCGAACACTTATGCACTGTTGTCTTGCTTTCAGATTACTGCTAACCAGAACTCCTAAATCTTTTTCGCAATCCAGGGGACTGGTCAACGAGGCTCTTACTTTTGGCTACACACAATCTAACGTAAGAACCACAACCAGGCTGGTCAAGCACTGACTTCAGGTATCTGTCTAGTTTCCTCTTGGAGACAGCCAGGGGTCTGTTGGTAATCCCGATACTGGATGCGGTTTTGGTCTTGTTTTGGGGCATATGAGAAGAAATACTTAGGATTTCCTTCAGTTTCATTAATTGCTTGAAGCTCCTATCTCACCTGGATCCTGCATGAATCATTTAACTAATGTTGAATATTTTCTGCTTCCCTGGTCAGTGCTCAGTGATTCTTCACCTTCTCCTGTAGACGGTGTCTAAAAGTCGTATGTACCTGGTTGAGGTAAGACCTTGATAATGGATGTCGACATACTGAGAAAAAAACATAAGCAAACACCACAATACACAAATAACCCGCACATAAAAGAGAGAAGCTTACGACGACGTTTCGGTCCGACTTGGACCATTGACAAAGTCACACTGGTTATTTGTGTATCGTTCCAGTCACGGTATTGTGCCTTTTTTTTTGTTATAAACACCACAACATATTTATTTGGAAACTTTTTCGGTTTTGGGCCCTTGATCACTTCTAACTTTAATAAAAAGGGGGCAGTATACTAGAATATATCACCTCCCTCCCTTGAGACTCATGTTTCACCCCAAACCTAGTAGATGACCCTGAAAGGGAATGGAGTATTTAATTATACCCTCTTTTAAACCAGGAAAAAAAAATCCGGATGTGTCCCAATTGCTATTGCTGCACACTAACAGCACCTTTCAAGGCAGGTGAAATTGCTGACCTAGAAAATGTACAGAGAACCTTCACGGCGCGCATAACGGAGATAAAACACATCAATTACTGGGAGCACTTAAGGTTCCTGAACCTGTATTCCCTGGAACGCAGGAGGGAGAGATACATGATTATATACACCTGGAAAATCCTAGAGGGACTAGTACCGAACTTGCACACGAAAATCACTCACTACGAAAGCAAAAGACTTGGCAGACGATGCACATCCCCCCAATGAAAAGCAGGGGTGTCACTAGCACGTTAAGAGACCATACAATAAGTGTCAGGGGCCCAAGACTGTTCAACTGCCTCCCAGCACCATAAGGGGGATTACCAACAGACCCCTGGCAGTCTTCAAGCTGGCACTGGACAAGCACCTAAAGTCGGTTCCTGACCAGCCGGGCTGTGGCTCGTACGTTGGTTGCGTCGCAGCCAGCAGCCAGCAGCAACAGCCTGGTTGATCAGGCTCTGATCCCCGTTGATCAGGCGTTGACCCCCGGAACTCTCTCCAGGTAAACTCCAGGTAATTGCCTGTATATAAAATGGTTCTGGTATATAAAACTGCAGTAAAGGCTGCATCTTCAAAAAATCGATCATTTTTATAACGTTTGGAAGCGAAACAAAACATCCCTGAATGCAAAATTAATTTTGTATCAATTCTAAGAACGTTTTCTTTTTTTAACAGATCAGCCCAGGTCTTAGTCAATTATTTCTTCGTTGAATTGATAAAAAGTTGAACTACCGGCCGACATTGTGGTAGCCTAACATATTAAATTTATTTTGTTTATGTACTAGAATAGCGAGGAATGATTACGTATGGATAACATGAGAATAGAACATAGTAACAAAGACCAATTCAGAGACGAAATTTACACTCGCCTAAGAAGAAAAAGGACTCAGGGAACGATGTCCACTTAATCAAAATGTATCTGGGTGTTACAAAAGCCTGGGAAGAGAGCTGTAGCGCTCTTTCCACTGTTTACAAATGTCCACCGGTCATCGAGGTGGAGGTGAACAATGTGCTACTTCGTGCAATACAACTACAATATGACAGTGCACACGCTGTTTAACAGCCAGGCAATAATGATTTAATTCCTGCTGTTACCAGGATGCTGTGACATGGAGACTCGGGAAAGTGTTGTGTCTCATGTACTGTCTATGTGTCATCATCAGTGTTTTATGTTGTCTGTCTGGATCTTGGAGTTGACAGTGGCGTTTTGAGTGCCTCTCTTGCTCTGTGACATCCACATCTTAAATTAGAAACAAGAAAAAACTTAAGGGTGTTAAGTGAAGGTTTTTGCACCCCCACATAAACAGGAGCTACGATTCGAACCCTGCAACCAGATGTAGGCCACACACACACACACACACATGCTAGTGCAACAATACACTAAGCTGGACACTTATTACACTACTGGTGAATATTAGCAGATTAGTGAAGCACCATAGATGCCACTCAGCACAATGAGTGGTGAAGCCTCGATCCTCCGTCTTCTACGGCAGTAGCGGGACAGACTCCCTCCTTATTTCTACTCATCTAACTTTATTCCCTTAATGCTCTGACACACCAAACTACATATTACCCGCCCCTCCACCCCTTAACCACCACCACCGTCCATTCTCTGACAGCTGCTGCAGGAGCGCTCGGCAAGTCCTCCCAGCACCAACCTCCATCGACACCGTCTTAACAATGGGTTAATTTCCCTAATTACACCATCCCTTATTTTTTCTCTCTGCCATTAGCACCCGCTTGCCATCCCCGTCACTCACTGTCTCTTCTACCCATTACCGGCATCAGTAGGGCCAGATATCGGCATCACCATGGCCGGTTACTAGCATCACCATGGCGGGTTACTGGCATCACCGTCGCCGGTTACTGGCATCACCATGGCCAGTTACTGGCATCACCATGGCCGGTTACTGGCATCACCGTGGCCGGTTACTGGCATCACCATGGTCGGTTACTGACATCACCATAGCCGGTTACTGACATCACCATAGCCGGTTACTGACATCACTATGGTCGGTTACTGGTATCACCGTGGCCGGTTACTGGCATCACCATGGCCGGTTACTGACATCACCATGACCGGTTACTGACATCACCATGGCCGGTTATTGGCATCACCATGGCCGGTTACTGGCATCACCATGGACCGGTTACTGACATCACCATGGCCGGTTACTGACATCACCATGGCCGGTTAAAGGAGAAACAAGGACAGTATTCATTCCCTTTTCGAACGTCGTGGAGGCTGGATTCAACACGGGATGCTACTGTGTCTCCTGCTGCTGTTGCTACTCATTCTGCTGTTGCTGCTGCTCCTGCTGCTTCTACTACTGGTGCTCCTGCTGTTGCTTCTGCTGCTTCAACTACATCTAGTCACAAAGAAATTCCTGGTTAGCTTTACAATGCACCTCAAATGGTACCGATAATTCCCGATCGTTGTTATTGCAACATATGGTGATTAACACACTAGATGTCACACACTGCACAGTTGTCTGATTGACGTCCAGTTCTCTCATGTCAACGATGTTTACGATGGAGATGATATCCCCAAGTGGACTGATGTAAGTTAGAGGATGGATTGGGGTTGGTAAGATAAGATTTCGTTCGGATTTTTAACCCCGGAGGGTTAGCCATCCAGGATAACCCCCCAAAAAATCAGTGCATCATCAGGACTGTAACTTATTTCCATGGGGGTCCTCAATCTTGTCCCCCAGGATGCGACCCACACCAGTCGACTAACACCCAGATACCTATTTGCTGCTAGGTGAACAGGACAGCAGGCTTAAGGAAACGCGTCGAAATGTTTCTGCCCCGCCGGGAATCGAACCCAGGCCCTCCGTGTGTGAAGCGGGAGCTTTACCGCCCAGGCCACGGGTTGCACAGTGAGAGGGTAGAACAGATTCTCGTATAAAGACCAGCAACAATTGGATATACCCTGAGGAGTATATATCTCAGCAGGTGTATATATATGTCGTGCCAAATAGGTAAAACTGGGCAATTATCAAGAACTCTTTTAAAATTAAATCCTTTCTAAAATTCTCTTATACATATAAAAATATATTTTTTTTCATTTATGTTAATGTAAAAATTAATAATTTTGTACCAAAAGCACCTTAGAAAACTAACCTAACCTTATCATAACAAACGGAATTTAATTTAGCCTAATCCAACTAAATATATTTTAGATAAGTTTACAATAATTTAATAATAAAAACAATGAAATATATTTTTTTGTTAGTTTGTTAGGTACAGCGACCATCACCCAGCACTCAGCTGCCACTACTGTTGGTAAGAACATAACGAACTAGTTATAATGAGAGACGACGACCTGACAAGTGTGTGTGTGTGTGTGTGTGTGTGTGTGTGTGTGTGTGTGTGTGTGTGTGTGTGTGTGTGTGTGTGTGTGTGTGTGTTGGTTTTTTACCATTTGTCAGAATCACTTGTCGATAGACACTTGTACTACTACTACAACCACTACTACTACAACCACTACTACTACAATTGCTACTACTACTACTACTACTACTAATAATAATAATAATAATAATAATGAAAAACATTAACAACAGCAACATTTATCCACTTTGAATATTGAAGCAGAACAAACTGATGTTTAATTTGTTTATAAAATAATTGTTAATGACCATCTTAATTATTAACTCTGATGTTATAAAACAGTCATGTGAAGGAGCCACAACGTTCAGGTTTGATGTTTACTTCAGGAGCCACAACGTTCAGGTTTGATGTTTACTTCAGGAGCCACAACGTTCAGGTTTGATGTTTACTTCAGGAGCCACAACGTTCAGGTTTGATGTTTACTTCAGGAGCCACAACGTTCAGGTTTGATGTTTACTTCAGGAGCCACAACGTTCAGGTTTGATGTTTACTTCAGGAGCCACAACGTTCAGGTTTGATGTTTACTTCAGGAGCCACAACGTTCAGGTTTGATGTTTACTTCAGGAGCCACAACGTTCAGGTTTGATGTTTACTTCAGGAGCCACAACGTTCAGGTTTGATATTTACTTCAGGAGCCACAACGTTCAGGTTTGATGTTTACTTCAGGAGCCACAACGTTCAGGTTTGATGTTTACTTCAGGAGCCACAGCAGCGTTCTGCTACCATTCGCCAGCAGGGTTTTCCAACAAACGTGTATAACGCAGTGTCTCTTGTGTACCTTAAACTACGTTTTTTAATGTATTTAAAAGGGCAAAACTGCATAGACAATTTTTTCCCCCCTATTTTATTAGCAACGTTTTTGATGTAAATTAAGCCAAGCAGTTTGAGTTATTCGGTAACACGTAATTTTTATCATGTGATGTTGTTTAGAGCTGAGTGGGCAACTTCTGGAAAGTTGATGTTAACTTGTCAGGAAGAGCAAGTAGGCGTTGATTGATGGTCACAAGTGTTGTGACAGTTTTGCTCACAACCTTGTTACACCAGACAACGTCTGACACAGGTCGACCGTCAGCTAGCTTCTGTAAATTACACAGCCTACTGTCTCGTCCTTGTGCGTTTATACATTCGATGCTCAAAGATTAGTTGTTTTGTGTTTATCAACATTATTATTGGGTTTACGTTTATCTTACAGTGGTATTTACATTCTGTTTAGTACTTTCCATAATTCATCTCGTGTCCGTTGTTTAGTGGTAATTTAGTTAACAAAACTCACCACCACAAACTTGTAAATTAGCTTAGTTTCCCCAATTAGCACTGGCTTTTCTGTGTACTCAGTCCTTCAACTTCAACTTATGATTACACTGCAACTCTCCATCACTGTCACATGGTATTTTGTGTCACTGATGGGTATTGACTTGGCAATGTGTCCATGAGTTTCATATCATTGATTGCAATGATTTTTGGTGTGATTAATAGACATGAACTGATAGACAGCTACAGAAGGTGCGTACCTGAGACAGTAGATAACGAGACAATCCAGTCCCTTTATGCTTTGTCATACTATGCTAAAAGCAGTTGTTTATCAGGAACTTTCAAATCATTGGGATGTATGCAGTGTGATACCTTGTTCTTGTTCTCTCTTTCCATCGGTTGGAATACTTGCTCTGAACTAACAGTCTATTCAATGCAGAAAACTTAGTAATTAGTAGAATGCCACAGAGAACCTTGATGCATATACTTGTAGCTTCAGTCATCAACCTTCAATTACTGCGACAGTTGCCAATCCTTCACCCTTTATTGACGAGAACAGGCGAAGTCTCTCATGGCTTGAATCACATGATCGTAAGCGAGTCAGCAAAATGCTCAACTAACAATATGAGACAAAGCAAAAAACAACAGAGAATAACTTCTTAATATGTTATTATTTGGGTATCTTAAAAATACCCAACTGCTGCATGTGTGTTACTCACGAGCATGGGATGTACAATAAATAAGCTGGTCAGGCAGCACAACTGAAACTAACGACAGGAGTCATATAGCAGCTGTGGGAATGGGAGGTAATCAGGTTCGACCCAAAGAAGGGAAGGTTCGGTACAAATCTTTGGTTCAAAAGCCCCATAGTCTTCTAAAAAAAATTCTTATCGCGGGTTATTAAACATTCAAAACATGGAAGCATCAGCTGCTCTCTTGTGCTGAATCCATCCAATACCAGCTGTGCTGGTAGTGGTTAGAGAGTAACACTCCGCCATGCTCTTCAAACACGACCAAGGAGTTAAAAACCACATGACCATATCGTTGATTACTATTGCTAACGCTTGCCTGCGCAAGAAGTGTGCATTATTCAAGGACCAGCAATACAAACAGCTAAAAGGCTGCACAAAACGGCCTTGATTATATATGATCCGGCAAAGAACAGCATACCGGATGTGAAGGTTGGAAGAAACTCCACTCCCACGAGCGCTACGCGGCAGTTTAAACACAAGACAGATTATTATAATCAAGGGGGAAGAGCTAAGCCCGTAGGATTATACAGCGCCTGTTGGGGGGGGGGGATGGGGAAGGTATTCAGGCTTAATTCAGGGAGCTGGAGCACAGATCCAATTCCCTAGATCAAGAGCCCCTCACCAGCGTCAAGGAACCTCCCTTGAGGGGTACGCAAGACAGAGTACTAAGACAAAGGACGGGTAGAGTGACGGGCTGCCAGTTGGGCGAGAGAAAAAAAATAAGTGAAAGCCAGAGTGAAGCTGTGTTGCAGCTTCAGTCTTAAGTGCTGTCGTTACCAGGTGGCGTGGACCTGTGTCTTTCATCTTGCAACGTCTTACGCAACATATTGGGAATCACTAAGGCAGAGATTGGTCAACATGAGGTCCAAGCCATGAAGGCTGTCATCAGGTGGGGAATACATAACAGGTGGGAAGAGGGGAGCCACGGAGCCTCGCTGACCAATATCGTATAATAAGCAGGGGTGGGCTAGGTTAGGTAAAGTTTGTCAGGAAACACGACAGGTGTTTCCCGACGCGAGTCTTAGTCATGTAATGAACCGCAGCTGGAGCTTTTAGTCATCTGACCGAGACCTTTCACTGGCTTATCGATCCGCTCCTTTAAAAATTATAGTTATGCTTAAACCAATTCAGTATCAATGTATAAGAAGTACAGGAAGCCGTCCAGTAGCGGACGAAAGTCGCGTATATGTAGAACTACAGCTGAAAGGGAGAATAAAAAAATAACAGATAGACCATTAGGTTCGAATTACTGCCTCATCAAATGATTGGAAACATTAATAGAAGACGTAATTCGAGGTCAAGTTGATGAACATTCTTCGATCAATGATCTGGTGGACATTGATGACGAATACTCTGGTGGAGCCAACTTCTTAAAATGTTAATAAGACACAGTAACTATTGAAAGTTAAGACACATGTGCAACATCTTTATTGTAGACGTGAAGAAGGTCTTGTAGATGTCCTCTGAACCAAGATCTTCACGGCTGCTACAACTCACCCATCACTTTGGGTAGGACCTACTTCCACTGGGGAATCCCGCCTACCAGTGACTATGCCCTCGTCTGCTAAACGTCCCTATTCACTGACGCCTATATAAGCGCCAGTCTTCTTACCTCTGCTTCAGAATCTCTACAGCCACGGTGCTGTAAACACCACCTCCAAGGCTGAGGGACTGATTACCTCATCTTTTGTATATAGTTCTTCTGTTTTCTAATTAGTTGCTAAGAATTGTATTGATAAAGCCACTGGATGGCGAAACGTCTACAATAAAGATAACCACAGATGTTGCAAAAGTGTCTTAACTTTCATATTGTCGGTATTTTATACCTTTCTTGCAGAACAATAACTATTGTTTCTTATTTACATAACTGTCAGTATTTAATACCGCCGAGAATAATGCCATTGAGAATACCATTGAGAATGTGTTGTTAAAAACCATTTGAGGTGGAAGGGATGGATTTAACCTGCCAAGAATGATCTGGCAGATCCACAACATTGTTCCTCAATGTTTAAGTTCTTAAGAACATAAGAACATACAGGAGGAACACTGTATTGGCCTGTTGGCCCATACTAGGCAAGTTCTTCACAAATCCAACCCACCAACAGAATAAACGCTACTCAAGCAATAAGCTTTGACAGTTCTGTAGATGAATGGTTCAGAGAACCGACACGTTGATAAATTAGACATGTGCAACACCATCTAATATTTTATATTAACAATTTAGGAGACGCAGCTAAAAGATATTAATGCACAAGTTCTTCCATAAGTTCGGAACTATAGACGAAAATATAAAATATGCCAATAATAAGCTTTTATTAATGAACAGAAAGTGTTCAGTGTGTTCATCCTTATTACTGACTCGCGAGTGTAGACGAGCAGACAAGTACACTGTGAATGTTAAGATGTTAGATGCATTGATGATGCACTCTTGCAAATAGTTCCACACTTATGTAGCACCCTGTATTAATGGAGTATTGCATGTATACGTCACAGATGTATACATGCAATAGTCATGGCAGTTCTAAATATGTTGCAGGATCTACATAAACTATCTCCATAACAGTGCCACACTGTGTTGCAAGATCTGCAAAAACTCTTACATCCGGCAGTCACTATTAAGTCTGGGTCCAGGAGCTAGGACCACCCTCTCCTCCCCCCAACACAAACAACTTGATGAATACACTGAAGTTCAACTTTGTTCACATTTTCCAACAGTTTCATATAATGTGTTATTTGGCTCTGAGAACACCGGTGAACACTGTTCTTCCCTGTTCTTCTTTCTCTTAACTGCAAAAGTTATGCAAGAAATTCACCTCAGAAAATATTTTGTTCGGGATTAACGTCAAACATTTTGTTTACGATTAAAATCGAGACAAATCGCCAAGTTACGTTTTCAGATTTATTATTTTTCTGTAACACAACCCGGAGATCCCCAACACTTCCCTACTACATAACCCGGAGATCCCCAACACTTCCCTACAACACAACCAGGAGATCCCCAGCACTACCCTACAACACAACCAGGAGATCCCCAACAGTTCCCTACAACACAACCTGGAGATCCTCAACACTTCCCTATAACAAACCCGGATACCTACAAAACAACTCGGAGATCTACAACACAACCGTGAGATCTACAACACTTCTCTAAAACACAACTAAGCGATCCCCAACACTTCTTCATTCGCACTAAAATCTATCTCCAACACAATTCCCTAAGCTTTTGTACTTCCAACATAATTCCCAACATCCTTCTATCGCCAACATTATTCTATCATCTATCTCCAACACAATTCCCGATAGCAGACTGTTGCCAACACAATTTCCATCGTATTTCCATCTCCAACACAATTTCCATCGATCCCCAACACAGTTTCCATCAGTTTCCAACACAATTCCCATCGTATTTCCATCTCCAACACAATTCCCAGGAATCTCCAACACAACTCCCATCAATCTCCCACACAATTCCCACGGCATAACAAGCTAAAAAAAAATTCCCCAATGCACAGCTAACAAATCTCTAGTTCCCTGTTTACACAATTTCCCCGCCAACACAAAAGAAAAAAAAAAGAAAAAAGGAGAAATGGCCAATCAAAAAAAAAAAAGTATATTGGTGCAAATTGCACAGCCGTGTTGCAAAAGGTGAGTTTCCTGTCTCGTGGGTTTGTTCGTGATTGTCAGTGGCTGTTGGTGGCCGGCCTGTTCGTGGCTGTTGCTGGTGCTGCTGCTACTTCTTGTTGCTGGGTATGTCCGTGGCTGCTGCCGCTCTGGGTCTGTTCGTGGAGCTGCTGCTGCCCTGAGTCTATCACTAGTTGTGCTTCTTGCAAAGCCCAACCTAACTTAACAACACAGGACTCACATGACTTCATTGTCTACCTAATTTAATCTCAAATAAGTTACACTTCCATTTCTCAAGTCACTGTGTCACTTTATATATATATAATATATATATATATATATATATATATATATATATATATAATATATTACATATATATAATTTTAAGTCGTGTGTGTTAGAAGTGATCAAGATTCCAGGACCGGAACTTTTTCTGATAAATATGTCCTAGTGTTTGCTCAAGTGTCTTTTTGAACCAAGTCTCGGTATTAGTTAGCAAGGTTTATACCTGTGGACTCCTGTTGCTTATTCTTGATATAAATCCCAGTAATTTGTTCGCCTTATTGCGTACACTTAGGCATTGCTGTCTTGGTTTCAAGTTGCTGCCTACCATAACTCCCAAGTCTTTTTCGCATTCTGTATGGCCAAGTTCTGTATTGTTTAGTTTATAAGAGCTAGGGTTATTTACATTAGCGAGCTTTAGGACTTTGCATTTATCTATATTGAACTGCATCTACCACTTCTTTTGATCGTGACGTGAGCTTGTCTAAATTCTCCTGAAGTTCAGTGGCATCATCAGAATCAGTTATCCTGTCTGTTTTTGTGTCGACAGCGGATTGGCTCATATCACCTGTTATTCCTTCGTCAAGGTCAATGAATATCATAAACAACAACGGACCTAAAACTGATCCTTGTGGAACGCCACTTTTGACAGATCCCCCTACTCAGAATTCAGTCCATTTAAGCAAACTCTCGCCTTCCTGTTGGTCAGCCATGACTTGATACATGACAGGACTTTTCCCCAGTGCCATGAACTGCCACTTTTTAAAGAGTCTTTCGTGTGGTACTCTTTTAAAAGCTATACTACTAAAATCCAAATAAATATATTCTGTATCATGATCAAATGCTTTACTGAAGAAAGTCGGTAAATTAGTTAGGCAGAACGGCCCCTCATGAATCCATGCTATCATAATTAATGTTTATCAAGATGTAGAGAAACTCACACAGCAACACTAAACAAACAGCACAAAACGAAACGATAGAGGATAAACTTTAAAGCCTAAAATTAGAACAAATATAGAAGTATACCCACCTAGACGAGACATCAAGTAGTTCGTCGGTCTTGTCCAGTGGGACCCAGCAAATCTTAAAAGTAAACACAAGACCTCAATTTAACACATTTCAATAAGGACAATACAATATTTTTTACGATTTCAGAACCTAATTAAATACTATTTTAAACATTGAAATAATCATACAGTAACATTATATAAAATTCTTAATGCTGTAAATAAACGCAATCTTTAATATTATAAAAACAAAATAAAAATAATAAGAAAAAAATTCTATAAAATATAATAGAAAAAAATTTAGAGTGAAACTTAATAACTAATGAAAATCAATTCATCTCTTCGCTATCGACAATTTGCCATAGTTTACCATCGATGAAATACACAAGAAGCCTGACGCTATATACAATAGTTTTTATCTATTGTAATGTTAATACATTCTCCAAAATTTTCCTGAAATTTCTATTTTAATCTTCTTTAAAATATTTTGTTGGTATACAAAGACATCATAAGTATGTTGTAAATCGTATTTACTGAATTTTATTAGTTGAGTTACTCATGCGGGAAACAATTTTAAAAATGTTTTAAAATCTTGTCTTATATTTTGTAATATATTTTAGATTCTGATGAAGGATGAAGAAACATTCGATACGATAATAAACTGAAGATCGTGTTTGCATGAGGGGAAAGAAAGAGAGAGAGGAGGAGAGAGAGAGAGAGAGAGAGAGAGAGAGAGAGAGAGAGAGAGAGAGAGAGAGAGAGAGAGAGAGAGAGAGAGAGAGAGAGAGAGAGAGAGAGAGAGAGAGAGAGAGAGAGAGAGAGAGATAGAGAGAGCCAGGCAGCCAGGAAACTTACAGCAGTTCGTCGTATCTCGCATCTACTTGACAGTAGGGGTTGCAAGATCCTGTACGAGGCACAAGTACGCTCACACCTTGAGTATGCTCCACTTTCTTGGTTAACCTGCCCCCCCCCCTCTCATCTGCGACTGCTTGACAGAGTAGAGAACAGAGCAAGATGTCTCATCTCTCGCCTGGACCCATCCTGGATAGATCTGTCATTTCAGCAGAGCCTTCAACATAGGAGGGATGTGGGTGGCCTTACTGTTATGTACAAGGCCAATACTGTCAAAATACCACACTTGGATCCACTTCGAGGACACCGTGAAACAAGCTTTTATACCACAAGACGGGCAGAAAGCAGCAACTTCACTCTGGCTGTACCCTTCTCCAGAACATCACTTCATCTGAGATCATATATACCCAGGATGACTCGAGTATGGAACACATTCGTACAGCATAATGATGTCAACGAGATAAAGTCAGTTGATCAAATGAAAATGTTGGCCCACAGATGGCTCCAACTTCATCCTGCTCCCTACTTGTATGTCTCATAACAATAAAAATGCTTTCAAATGAGCTGATGTAGGTAACAGCTCTTAGTTTGTCAGTATAGTTAGGAATCCTTAACCTGTAAATAGCTTGTCAATAAAGCTAGGGATCCTTAACCTAACCTTGTCAAACCCTGTGTAAGAGAGAGAGAGAGAGAGAGAGAGAGAGAGAGATATCCCTGGGAGAAGGCTGATGAAGAGTACTGAAGCACAGTTGGGGGTCCCACAGGAGAGGCACTGACCAGAGGCAGCAGTAATCAGCAGGTCCGCTGATAAATATCTCTGTGGAGATTTTTATGCAAATGTCTCGGCTTAAAGTACTGTTGATCTCGCTAAATCATCCCTGAAGCCTAGCAGATAGTGAATGCTGGCTGATTCTGTCATCATTTCTGAAGCCTGGCAGATGATTGTGATTGATGGATGATGCTGTCGGGAAATACATGTATATATGTCGTGCCGAACAGGTAAAACTTGCGATTGTGGATTAAATAGCAACGCTCTTATTGCCGAATAAGGCAAGCGAAAATTTAAGTATGCAATAATTTCCCAAAAATCATTTTGAACCTAACGAAAAAATGTATTTCATTGTGTTTGTTTATTATTAAATTATTGTAAACTTACCTAAAATATATTTAGTTAGATTAGGCTAAATTAAATTGCGCTTATTATAATAAGGTTAGGTAAGTTTTCTAAGGTTCTTTTGGTACAAAATTATTAATTTTTACATAAACATAAATGAAAAAAATATATATCTTTAAATATTACATAATATGGTACAAAAAATTTAAGAGATACATCGACACCATGCCCAGCCCTTCTAGGGCAGGGTAGGTGCCTGAGCCGGAGCTTAGAGCTCACAAGCCTGTCATTCCCATTAGCCCCCTTAGGGCGGGGATGGCAGACCAGAGAGGTTAGCTTGTGACTAGGCCTGGGGACAGTTGGTCCCAAAGATGAGGAGGTACTTGTGCCTCCTCCCATGGGAGACTTAGGTCTCAGACACTCCCTAAAGAGAGAGCCAAGGCCGGGCCACCACTTGGAAAAGGCCCGGGCCGGGAGAATACCAGCGAATCTTTAATAATATTAATAATAAGAGATACATTGTTAATATAAAGATGACACATACAGAACATGAGGTGTACATGAGATACATGTCTAGTACATACTGTTATGTGTTTGTCACTGATTATAATGAGAAAATCTCATCACTAGGTCACTCTCCCTGAGCCGTGAGCTTTATCATACCTCTGCTTAAAGCTATGTATGGATCCTGCCTCCACTACATCGCTTCCCAAACTATTCCACTTCCTGACTACTCTGTGGCTGAAGAAATACTTCCTAACATCCCTGTGATTCATCTGTGTCTTCAGCTTCCAACTGTGTCCCCTTGTCCAATCTCTGGAACATCCTGTCTTTGTCCACCTTGTCAATTCCTCTCAGTACTTTGTATGTCGTTATCATGTCCCCCCTATCTCTCCTGTCCTCCAGTGTCGTCAGGTTGATTTCCCTTAACCTCTCCTCGTAGGACATACCTCTTAGCTCTGGGACTAGCCTTGTTGCAAACCTTTGCACTCTCTCTAGTTTCTTTACGTGCTTGGCTAGGTGTGGGTTCCAAACTGGTGCTGCATACTCCAATATGGGCCTAACGTACACGGTGTACAGGGTCCTGAATGATTCCTTATTAAGATGTCGGAATGCTGTTCTGAGGTTTGCTAGGCGCCCATATGCTGCAGCAGTTATTTGGTTGATATGCGCTTCAGGAGATGTGCCTGGTGTTATACTCACCCCAAGATCTTTTTGCTTGAGTGTGTATGTGTGTGTGTGTGTGTGTGTATGTGTGTGTATGTGTGTGTTAGTGTATGTGTGTGTGTGTATGTGTGTGTGTATGTGTGTGTGTATACGTATGTGTGTGTGTATGTGTGTGTGTATGTGTGTATGTGTGTGTGTGTGTGTGTGTGTGTGTGTACTCACCTAGTTGTACTCACCTAGTTGAGGTTGCGGGGGTCGAGTCCGAGCTCCTGGCCCCGCCTCTTCACTGATCGCTACTAGGTCACTCTCCCTGAGCCGTGAGCTTTATCGTACCTCTGCTTAAAGCTATGTATGGATCCTGCCTCCACTACATCGCTTCCCAAACTATTCCACTTACTGACTACTCTGTGGCTGAAGAAATACTTCCTAACATCCCTGTGATTCATCTGTGTCTTTAGCTTCCAACTGTGTCCCCTTGTACTGTGTCCAATCTCTGGAACATCCTGTTTTTGTCCACTTGTCAATTCCTCTCAGTATTTTGTATGTCGTTATCATGTCCCCCCTATCTCTCCTGTCCTCCAGTGTCGTCAGGTTGATTCCCTTAACCTCTCCTCGTAGGACATACCTCTTAGCTCTGGACTAGTCTTGTTGCAAACCTTTGCACTTTCTCTAGTTTCTTTACGTGCTTGGCTAGGTGTGGGTTCCAAACTGGTGCCGCATACTCCAATATGGGCCTAACGTATACGGTGTACAGGGTCCTGAACGATTCCTTATTAAGATGTCGGAATGCTGTTCTGAGGTTTGCTAGGCGCCCATATGCTGCAGCAGTTATTTGGTTGATGTGCGCTCAGGAGATGTGCCTGGTGTTATACTCACCCCAAGATCTTTTTCCTTGAGTGAGGTTTGTAGTCTCTGACCCCCTAGACTGTACTCCGTCTGCGGCCTTCTTTGCCCTTCCCCAATCTTCATGACTTTGCACTTGGTGGGATTGAACTCCAGGAGCCAATTGCTGGACCAGTTCTGCAGCCTGTCCAGATCCCTTTGTAGTTCTGCCTGGTCTTCGATCGAGTGTATTCTTCTCATCAACTTCACGTCATCTGCAAACAGGGACACCTCAGAGTCTATTCCTTCCGTCATGTCGTTCACAAATGTGTGTGTGTGTGTGTGTGTGTGTGTGTGTGTGTGTGTGTGTTGTGTGTGTGTTGTGTGTTTTGTGTTTGTGTGTGTGTGTGTGTGTGCGCAGATGATTTATAGATGATGGCACACTAGCAGGTACGAAGGAATCCCTTCTAGATGATCTTACACAGGTGATGACACGGGGACAGGAAATGGGTCTCATCCTGAATCCAACCAAATGTGCAATCATCTCAGTCCATCAACAAGTGATCGATGCAGTGAGATCAAAGCTACCAGGAGCATCAGTCATTGCCCCCACTAATAGCGTCTTGCTTGGAGCACCTCTGGGAAGCGATGCCATTGACACAATTCTCAGGAAGAAACTGGAAGAGTTGAGAAGAAAGTGCTTGAGTCTTCCCAGGTTAACATATTTCCTAAGATGTGCACCTTCATATGATAACCCTATACTGCACGAATATGACAGTATCCTGAGGCAGATTTTTTCGAAAGTGCTTAATCTTACTCTACAAGATGGGAAGTGGGACCAAGCTACACTTCCATTTAGACTAGGAGGCACTGGTGTCCGCAAGTCATCACAGATGGCGCTACCCGCTTTCCTGTCCTCATGCGTTACATCCAGAGGGCTTGTAGCAGCGATTCTCCCTGAACATCTTAGGGACAAGATTGGAGTCCATGACCAAAAGTTCGTTGACGGAGTCATGATCTGGCATAATCTAAATGACTCTGAAATTAGACCTGCGCCCCCCCTCCCCAACAACTACAAACAGTCACACTGGGATGGCCCAATAGTGGAGAACATAGCCTCAGCAATATTTCAGAGTGTGTCGGGGAAAGATAGAGCCCGCCTTCTGGCGGGGCACTTTCTGTTATCTGTTCCCAACTCCAGCCTTGGCACACACCTCGACCCACAGACCATCCGCATTGGTGTTGCCCTTCGACTTGCCGCCCTTATTCTCGCCGAACACAGGTGTATTTGCGGCAGTGAAGCGAGAGACCGATTTGGGTACCATGGTCTTGTGTGCCGTAAATCCGAGGGAAAGACTGCAAGACATGAAGAGGTTAATAACATTATCAAGAGGAGCCTCACAACAGCTGGATGTCCAGCAATAAGAGAGTCACCCCAACTATGTAGATTTGATGGCAGCCAAAAGCGTTCAGATGGCATCACCCTTCAAGCCTGGAGAGATGGCAAGCAGGTGGTGTGGGACTACGCATGTGCATCTACCTTAGCTGATACCTATCTCCAATACACCAGGGAGGAAGGAGGAGCAGCCGCCAGCTTCAGGGAGTCCCAAAAGCCTAGAAAATACGTACAGAAAACTTGCCCATCAATATATGTTTGTTCCCATAGGCTCAGAGACCCTTGGCTCATGGGGAAAGAATGCATCTAAGTTCTTTAAGGAACTAGGCAAAAGACTCATCAGGGTAACTAGGTTTCCCAGGGCAGCTAGTTTTCTGCTCCAGCGACTCAGCGCTGCTGTTCAGAGGGGTAATGCCTGCTGTATCTTGGGCACGCGCCCCAGCTCTGAGGAGCCGGATGAGATTTTATCATTATAATAATCAGTGACAAACACGTAACAATATGTACTAGACATGTATCTTATGTACACCTCATGTACTGTACATGCCATCTTTATATCAACAATGTATCTGTTAAGATGGGGTGTTAGGGAAAATGGAAGATTCAAACGGCTTCAGGAAGAAATCCAAATATTCTTCCTTGAAACCTTTTTATCCACTTCTCCGAGGCTATGGGTCCCACAATTTCTACAAAACATCTGGTGGACAATGGGCTTTCAATCACAAGTACACCGGACACTGTTACCAGAATGAGTCCATGAAGACACCTTGCTCATGGCTCTATTATCACTGTAAATGATCCAACTCTCATGCACACTAGATAAGTGGGCTAACACGAAGGGTGAATGCAGGGCCCCTGGATATATAACACCTTAACAGGATCGTAGACTACAACGGCGACACTCATGCTCTCTTCCATCGTCATATACTGCAATCAGGTCCTTACCCATCTTGTACGAAGTATGGGGCTGCAATTTGTTTAATGAACAAGATGAGAAAGAAAATGGACTTAGTGGCGACTTCCCTTGGTATTTCACCTAGGGTTGGGTGTCATGGACTCTTGGTGGTGTCTTGGACTTGTAGTGGTGTGAGGCCAGGACACTTTGTCCTGCTTAATCAGAGCTGCCGCCTTATCAGAATATCATCAAAATCATTATACTCAACACTTAGCACACTGGTAATGTCTTCCACATCAAGAGCTCACTCTCAGAATATGCATTCTGGCTTAGGTCCAGAAAATCCATTGATTACACTTAAATAAGTATTGGTTTTTAATAATCCAGAGAAACGTCAGAGGACACAGTAAATAGAGGTGCCAGGTCTTCTCTCTTTAATACGTTCAGGGAGATGTACTAAATTAAACTCCATGATTGCGTTATCACATCCGGCCTTGGTCTATCTTCTCTGGTGCCTCACAAAAGCTGCCCTCTAGATATTCAAACACCCTGACAAGCCTACATTAGGTGACCCAACTCGGGTGCGCTTGTCAGACGCTGGCAGTGGTGAGAGCTAATTAATCACTCTCATTATGTCAGAATGTCAGTCACTCTGACATAAGCTCAACAATGCTCTGAGACCCCACTAAACAAATTAGGTCTGAGGCTCTTATTTTCCAAGTGCTACCTTACGAAAGCAAAAGACTCAGAAAACGGTGCAACATGAACCGAATGCAAAGCAGGGGTGTCGTAAGAAAACACAGTAAGTGTCTGGGGCCCAAGACTGTTCAACAGTCTCCCATCGTACATAAGGAGGGTTAACCGATAGGCCCCTGGCTGTCTTCAAGAGGGAGCTGGACAGATACCTAAAGTCAGTGCCCGATCAGCCAGGCTGTGGTTCGTACGTTGTAGTGATGTCAGAGGTTGCAGTAAGTAAATTAAATACAGTGTGCCGCTACACTTTTATGATAGTTACATAGTGGGAACACCAGCAGTGCGTAGCTACACAGTGGGAACACCAGCAGTGCGTAGCTACACAGTGGGAACACCAGCAGTGCGTAGCTACACAGTGGGAACACCAGCAGTGCGTAGCTACACAGTGGGAACACCAGCAGTGCGTAGCTACACAGTGGGAACACCAGCAGTGCGTAGCTACACAGTGGGAACACCAGCAGTGCGTAGCTACACAGGGGGAACACCAGCAGTGCGTAGCACACAGTGGGAACACCAGCAGTGGCGTAGCTACACAGTGGAACACAGCAGTGCGTAGCTACACAGTGGGAACACCAGCAGTGCGTAGCTACACAGTTGGGGAACACCGCAGTGCGTAGCTACAAAAGGGGAACACCAGCAGTGCGTAGCTACACAGTGGGAACACCAGCAGTGCGTAGTACACAGTGGGAACCAGCTGCGTAGCTACACAGTGGGAACACCAGCAGTGCGTAGCTACACAGTGGGAACACCGGCAGTGCGTAGCTACACAGTGGGAACACCAGCAGTGCGTAGCTACACAGTGGGAAAAACCGGCAGTGCGTGTTTACACAGTGGGAACACCAGCAGTGCGTAGCTACACAGTGGGAACACCAGCAGTGCGTAGCTACACAGTGGGAACACCAGCAGTGCGTAGCTACACAGTGGGAACACCAGCAGTGCGTAGCTACACAGTGGGAACACCAGCAGTGCGTAGCTACACAGGGGGAACACCAGCAGTGCTTTAGCTACACAGTGGGAACACCAGCAGTGCGTAGCTACACAGTGGGAACACCAGCAGTGCGTAGCTACACAGTGGGAACACCAGCAGTGCGTAGCTACACAGTGGGAACCCCCACAGTGCGTAGCTACACAGGGGGAAAACACCAGCAGTGCGTAGTTTACAGTGGGAACACCAGCAGTGCGTAGCTACACAGTGGGAACACCAGCAGTGCGTAGCTACACAGTGGGAACACTGTTTTCCCTGCCATATTCCATTACACATGATGGGTCATACACATTAAGTGTTTAAATCTGTCAGTCCTAGCTGGAAGACCTCATTAATGTCAGCCTGGGCTGGGAGACTTCAGTATTGTCAGCCTGAGCTGGAAGAGCTTAGTAGTGTCAGCCTGACCCGGGAGGCCTCAGATGGTCGATGAGGATATCGTCAAGTATACCAATAAAGGCTTCGTTCCAGTAGAACTGGAGTTACTGCCGCTTGGGAATTACTTTCCCTCGGGATGCCATTTCCATACATAGGCGAAATGACAACCATATTTACGTCTATAAATATATGTATAGATGTTTATGTATAAATAGACATATTATAAACTCATTGTAGCAATAACATTGCAGCAACCAACCTAAACATCACGGAGAAAACTTTAGCAAACATCATGAAGGATATTATACTTTTCTTCCCTCATAATAACTTCACAAATCTTTGCGTTTCCTGAGACCAAGTTTACTTAGACAACAAAACCACAGAGAACGATTCGAACCTTACAGAGCTTTACCAGGTTAGAGGGGAAACGTAGTCACTGTTTATGTCTGATCTACACATAGTTTATTGCTTCTCAGACAGAGAGGCAAGTCTTGCTTCTCAGACAGATAGGCAAGTCTTGCCTCTCAGACAGATATGCAAGTCTTGCCTCTCAGACAGATATGCAAGTCTTGCCTCTCAGACAGATATGCAAGTCTTCCTCTCAGACAGATATGCAAGTCTTGCCTCTCAGACAGATATGCAAGTCTTGCCTCTCAGACAGATATGCAAGTCTTGCCTCTCAGACAGATATGCAAGTCTTGCCTCTCAGACAGATATGCAAGTCTTGCCTCTCAGACAGATATGCAAGTCTTGCCTCTCAGACAGATATGCAAGTCTTGCCTCTCAGACATGATATGCAAGTCTTTGCCTCTCAGACAGATATGCAAGTCTTGCCTCTCAGACAGAATATGCAAGTCTTGCTCTCAGACAGATATGCAAGTCTTGCCTCTCAGACAGATATGCAAGTCTTGCCTCTCAGACAGATATGCAAGTCTTGCCTCTCAGACAGATATGCAAGTCTTGCCTCTCAGACAGATATGCAAGTCTTGCCTCTCAGACAGATATGCAAGTCTTGCCTCTCAGACAGATATGCAAGTCTTGCCTCTCAGACAGATAGGCAAGTTGAAGATTGAGACATTTATGCAACATATGGGAATCTTTGTTTAGGAAACGTTTCGCCACACAGTGGACATCGACTCCAGGCTGAGGGACTGATTACCTCAAACTCCTCCTCTCCTTACACCTTTCTGCTTTGTACTGGACTGATGAAGCCACTGTGTGGCGAAACGTTCCCTAAATAAAGATTCCCATATGTTGCATAAGTGTCTCAATCTTCAACTTGTCGGTGTTCAAAACCATTCATCACAGATATGCAAGTCTTGCCTCTCAGACAGATATGCAAGTCTTGCCTCTCAGACAGATATGCAAGTCTTACCTCTCAGACAGATATGCAAGTCTTGCCTCTCAGACAGATATGCAAGTCTTACCTCAGACAGATATGCAAGTCTTGCTTCTCAGACAGATGGGCAAGTCTTGCCTCTCAGACAGATATGCAAGTCTTGCCTCTCAGACAGATATGCAAGCCTTGCCTCTCAGACAGATAGGCAAGTCTTGCTTCTCAGACAGATATGCAAGTCTTGCCTCTCAAACAGATATGCAAGTCTTACCTCTCAAACAGATATGCAAGTCTTGCCTCTCAGACAGATAGGCAAGTCTTGCTTCTCAGACAGATATGCAAGTCTTGCCTCTCAGACAGATATGCAAGTCTTACCTCTCAAACAGATATGCAAGTCTTGCCTCTCAGACAGATAGGCAAGTCTTGCTTCTCAGACAGATAGGCAAGTCTTGCTTCTCAGACAGATATGCAAGTCTTGCCTCTCAAACAGATATGCAAGTCTTGCCTCTCAGACAGATAGGCAAGTTCTTGCTTCTCAGACAGATATGCAAGTCTTGCCTCTCAAAACAGATATCAAGTCTTGCCTCTCAGACAGATATGCAAGTCTTGCCTCTCAGACAGATATGCAAGTCTTGCCTCTCAGACAGATATGCAAGTCTTGCCTCTCAAACAGATATGCAAGTCTTGCCTCTCATACGGCAACAAAATTAAGGCTCACCTTAAATAAACAGGGCAGGACTATGGTGCACGATACTGCAAAAACTGATCCAATATATATATAGATCATGACACTGAGCTGATTAGAAGCAAAACAATGCACTGTACACCAACCCATTTAATAAACAGAGGTCTTATTTAACAGTGCATAAAAGAAACAATTAAATTTGAACGTTAGGGAGGACTGAAGGCAGCAGAATGATGAGGAAACGAGAGAGGAAGAGGTAAACAGATGATGGTGATGTGTGTGTGTGGGAACGGGGTTAGTGTGTGGGCATGAGGGAGGGTGAGTACATACCTGGTCCTGGAGTATATCTCCTGGAGAGGGTTTCAGGGGGTCAATGCCCCCGGGACCCGGTCTGAGACCTGGCATAGCTGGTTGGTACCCGGGGCGTTAGTGAGACCCTGGTTTGTAATCACGAAATCCAGGTTGGTGGACACGAGACACGGATTCATAAACGCTAGATCGGGTTTCGTTAACGACACTCTGGTTGGTGGATACGAGACCCGGGTTCGATAAGGAAGCATCATGGGAGTAATGGGTGTCCTGGGACCAACAGATTGTATGTGACGCTACAACAAATGGTGTCTATTGAGGGGGAAGGGATGTGGGGGAGGAAGGGAGGGGAAAATGGGGAAATCCAACTGGGACCGGTAGGATATCCTAATTGACCAGATGAATTTATTGGAGGGGATAGGGAGTATGGTGGAGGGTGTGGTGAAGGGTGCGGTGGAGGGGGTGTGGTGGAGGGTGTGTAGTGGAGGGTGTGGTGGAGGGTATGGTGGAGGTTGTGGTGGAGGGTGTGTGGAGGGTGTGGTGGAGGTTGTGTGGTGGAGGGTGTAGTGGAGGGTGTGTGGTGGAGGGTGTGTGGTGAAAGGTGTGTGGTGGAGGGTGCAGTGGAGAGTGTGTGGTGGAGGGTGTGGTGGAGAGTGTGGTGGAGGTTGTGTGGTGGAGGGTGTGATGGACGGTGTGTGGTGGAGGGTGTGTGGTGGAGGGTGTGGTGGAGGGTGTGTGGTGGAGGGTGTGTGGTGGAGGGTGTGTGGTGGAGGGTGTCTACCTGGAGTCTACTTGGAGGTTATTCCGGGGATCAACGCCCCTGCGGCCCGGTCCACGACCAGACATCCCGGTGGATCAGGGCCTGATCAACCAGGCTGTTACTGCTGGCCGCACGCAGTCCAACGTACGAACCACAACCCGGCTGATCCGGCACTGCCGGTGTGGTGGAGAGTGTGATGGAGGGTGTGGTGGAGGGTGTGTGGTGGAGTGTGTGTGGTGGAGGGTGCGTGGTGGAGGGTGTGGTGGAGGGTGTGGTGGAGGGTGTGGTGGAGGGTGTGTGGTGGAGGGTGTGTGGTGGAGGTTGTGTGGTGGAGGGTGTGTGGTGGAGGGTGTGTGGTGGAGGATGTGGCGGAGGGTGTGGTGGAGGGTGTGGTGGAGGATGTGGCGGAAAGGAAGATCACACCCACTTGGGCACCCCGGGGTAGAGGAAGACCACGCCCACTTGAGCACCCCGGGGGAGTGCAGGATACACAATATACACGAGTGAATACACCAAATGAAGGAGAGGAGGATTTGTTGTGTCGAGGATTAATTCTGTGGAGGATATGTTATGTGGGAGATTTATTGATCGTGTGGAGAATTTGTTGATTATCTACCTGTAGAGTGGTCCGGGGGTCAACGCCCCCGCGGCCCGGACCATGAGCAGGCCTCCAAGTTTATCAAGGCCTAATCAACCAGGCTGTTACTGCTGGATGCACACATGCAATTCAACATACAAACCACAGCCCAGATTTGTTGAGAGGGGATCAAGACTGTTCAACTCACCCTTCCCCCCAGCATACATAAGGGTGTGTACCAGAAGACCCCCCGGGGGTTCTCAAGAAGGAGCTGGACAGATACCTGGAGTCGGTGCCGGATGAGCCGGGCTGTGGTTCGGACGTTGGACTACGTGCGGCCAGCAGTAACAGCCTGGTTGATCAGGCCTTGATCCACCGGGAGGCCTGGTCGAGGACCGGGTCGCGGGGGCGTTGATCCCCGGAACACTCTCCAGGTAGACTGTGTGGAGGATTTATTGTGCTGAGGATTTGTGTGTAGGATATGTTGTATGAAGGATTTATTGTGTGGAGGATTTATGGTGTGGTGGAAAGTAATTCAGAGAGAGAGAGAGAGAGAGAGAGAGAGAGAGAGAGAGAGAGAGAGAGAGAGAGAGAGAGAGAGAGAGAGAGAGAGAGAGAGAAATCTGGCCTAGCTGGTGGAAGGTAATCCTGAGAGATGGGGAAGTAATGGAGAATATAATAAGGTGAGTGCCAGGCTGGGGATTACGTGGCCCCGGCCTGATGCCTCCCACCCCTCTGGCTCCTCTTTTTTATGAGCCCGTGAGAGGGGAACTTTATGTGAGGGGAAGGAGAGGTAGGGAACGCTGAGCTGGTGTGAAGGAGGGAAGATGGGAGGGGGCGCATAGCTGGTGTGAGGGAGGTAAGAATGAAGGGAAGGAAATGAAAGGGGTGGAAAGATGAGAGCAGGGAGGTCGTATGAAGAGATAAGAAAAACAAGTGAGAGAGAGAGAGAGAGAGAGAGAGGAAGGATGAAGCAGATAATAAAGAGGGCAATGAAGAGGAACAGGTCATAAGGAAGACAAATAAACATTGCAAGTGAAAAGGGAAGGTGAGACTAACTTGCTGTGGGAGTAAGAGTGTACAAAAATGCAGAATCACACGCAAGTTTGTGTCCGGAAAACTCTGCTGCTGATTCCCAGGAATAATTATAAATTACACAGTATCATCTTATGTCTTCTATTAAAATCGCTCGCCTAATAAAAAAAAAAGCTTATGCTTACCTGGAGTTCACCTGTAGCCACTTCCAGTGGTCACCGACACAACTTTTCACTGTAGCAGCCCCCGATTTCACTCTGTTTTACTATTGCTCTTCGGGTTTTATTTGTGAGGAAGTTAAAAATGCATCTGGTCATCATCTTCTCAAGTTGTGACTGACGCGTGCAATGACTCCATGGTCACACTTATCAAAGGTTTTCGCAAAGTCAGTGTGTACTACATCTGTCTTTTGTCTGTCTTCAAGAGCATCCAAGACCACGTCATAATTGTCCAGCAGTTATAAGAACATAAGAACAGAAGGAACACTGCAGCAGGCCTACTGGCCTATGCGAGGCAGGTCCAAGTCCCCCGAGGCAGCAGTGTGACCTGATCTAAACCAATATTGACCTGGGCTCTGCAACTGCCGTGATTACATGCGAATGAAACCCTTCCAAAGATCTTGATAATGAGGGATGTTGGAGCTCTTGATCTACCATCCCATAATGCCAAGATCTTTGAAAGAGTCATGCCACCAGTTGCTTTCTTTCTGGAATGTGAAAGTGAGCAATATTAAGTGAAGAAAAAAACGATAGATTGATGAGTTGGTCTGGAGAAACTTTAAAAGAATAAATACCTTGTTTATAGTACGAAACATTGTGGAAACTGCTTGAAGTATTGTGCATTTTTTTTGGTTCACTGGTCCTAGTGTTTAAGACTTAATACTTTCCCAGGCCAGTGATGGGAGATTATTTCCAGCCTTCCCAGGCCAGTGATGGGAGATTATTTCCAGCCTTCCCAGGCCAGTGATGGGAGATTATTTCCAGCCTTCCCAGGCCAGTGATGAGAGATTATTTCCAGCCTTCCCAGGCCAGTGATGGGAGATTATTTCCAGCCTTCCCAGGCCAGTGATGAGAGATTATTTCCAGCCTTCCCAGGCCAGTGATGGGAGATTATTTTCAGCCTTCCCAGGCCAGTGATGGGAGATTATTTCCAGCCTTCCCAGGCCAGTGATGGGAGATTATTTTCAGCCTTCCCAGGCCAGTGATGGGAGATTATTTCCAGCCTTCCCAGGCCAGTGATGGGAGATTATTTCCAGCCTTCCCAGACCAGTGATGGGAGATTATTTCCAGCCTTCCCAGGCCAGTGATGGGAGATTATTTCCTGCCTTCCCAGGCCAGTGATGGGAGATTATTTCCAGCCTTCCCAGGCCAGTGATGGGAGATTATTTCCAGCCTTCCCAGACCAGTGATGAGAGATTATTTCCAGCCTTCCCAGGCCAGTGATGGGAGATTATTTCCAGCCTTCCCAGGCCAGTGATGAGAGATTATTTCCAGCCTTCCCAGGCCAGTGATGAGAGATTATTTCCAGCCTTCCCAGACCAGTGATGAGAGATTATTTCCAGCCTTCCCAGACCAGTGATGGGAGATTATTTCCAGCCTTCCCAGACCAAGGATGGGAGATTATTTCCAGCCTTCCCAGACCAAAGGGTGGGAGATTATTTCCAGCCTTCCCAGACCAGTGATGGGAGATTATTTCCAGCCTTCCCAGACCAAGGATGGGAGATTATTTCCAGCCTTCCCAGACCAAGGATGGGAGATTATTTCCAGCCTTCCCAGACCAGTGATGAGAGATTATTTCCAGCCTTCCCAGACCAAGGATGGGAGATTATTTCCAGCCTTCCCAGACCAGTGATGAGAGATTATTTCCAGCCTTCCCAGACCAAGGATGGGAGATTATTTCCAGCCTTCCCAGACCAAGGATGGGAGATTATTTCCAGCCTTCCCAGGCCAGTGATGAGAGATTATTTCCAGCCTTCCCAGACCAAGGATGGGAGATTATTTCCAGCCTTCCCAGGCCAGTGATGGGAGATTATTTCCAGCCTTCCCAGGCCAGTGATGGGAGATTATTTCCAGCCTTCCCAGGCCAGTGATGGGAGATTATTTCCTGCCTTCCCAGGCCAGTGATGGGAGATTATTTCCAGCCTTCCCAGGCCAGTGATGGGAGATTATTTCCAGCCTTCCCAGGCCAGTGATGGGAGATTATTTCCAGCCTTCCCAGACCAGTGATGGGAGATTATTTTCAGCCTTCCCAGGCCAGTGATGGGAGATTATTTCCAGCCTTCCCAGGCCAGTGATGGGAGATTATTTCCAGCCTTCCCAGGCCAGTGATGGGAGATTATTTCCAGCCTTCCAGGCCAGTGATGGGAGATTATTTCCAGCCTTCCCAGGCCAGTGATGGGAGATTATTTCCTGCCTTCCCAGGCCAGTGATGGGAGATTATTTCCAGCCTTCCCAGGCCAGTGATGGGAGATTATTTCCAGCCTTCCCAGGCCAGTGATGGGAGATTATTTCCAGCCTTCCCAGGCCAGTGATGGGAGATTATTTCCAGCCTTCCCAGACCAGTGATGGGGAGATTATTTCCAGCCTTCCCAGGCCAGTGATGGGAGATTATTTCCTTGCCTTCCCAGGCCAGTGATGGGAGATTATTTCCAGCCTTCCCAGGCCAGTGATGGGAGATTATTTCCAGCCTTCCCAGGCCAGTGATGGGAGATTATTTCCAGCCTTCCCAGGCCAGTGATGGGAGATTATTTCTGCCTTCCCAGGCCAGTGATGGGAGATTATTTCTAACTCTGCTATTTCTGAATTTGTTATTTTTTTCGTTTCATTTTTACATAGAAAGAGAGAGAGAAGAAAGAGAAAAAAGGTGAAAAAGAGAGATAAAAGATCAGATAGATAGAAAGAGATAGATAAAGAGAGAGAGTAGAGTAGGAGTGAAGAGAGGTAAATAGGAGAGGGAGATAGAACGAGGAGAGAGAGGAAGAGATGAGGAGAGAGAGAGAGGAGAGGAGTGAGAGAGGGAGAGAGAGAGAGATGAGAGCAGAGAGTGAGATGACATGAGAGATGAGAGAGCTCGGGGGGAAGGGGGGCCCCGGTTTATGGTTGGGTGTGACGGGGCGTTCTATCACAAAACCGGCGTGAGGGTGCGAGCGAGGGGAAGGGGAGGGGAACAAGGAGAGACTACAAGACGAACTTGGGTAAACGAGGGGAAGTTTGGCTGAGGGGAGTGAGAGAGGTGGCTGTTTGTGAAGAAGTTTATCTTCCCCTCACCAGAGCCAAGAAGTGAGCCTGTCTACCTTGCTGCCTGTCTACCTTCCTGCCTGTCTACCTTTCTGCCTGTCTACCTTCCTGCCTGTCTACCTTCCTGCCTGTCTGCCTTCCCGCCTGTCTGCCTTCCCGCCTGTCTGCCTTCCTGCCTGTCTACCTTCCTGCCTGTCTACCTTCCTGTCTGTCTACCTTCCTGCCTGTCTGCCTTCCCTCCTGTCTGCCTTCCTGCCTGTCTACCTTCCTGCCTGTCTACCTTCCTGCCTGTCTACCTTCCTGCCTGTCTACCTTCCTGCCTGTCTACCTTCCTGCCTGTCTACCTTTCTGCCTGTCTACCTTCCTGCCTGTCTACCTTTCTGCCTGTCTACCTTCCTGCCTATGTACCTTTCTGCCTGTCTACCTTCCTGCCTGTCTACCTTCTTGCCTGTCTGTCAGCATAGTTGCTGATCCCTGTGTTATATAGCATAGCATATTAGTATCATCCATGTGCTTTAGATAGGAGATCCCTTGTAGGCCTGTGACTTTGTGTGACGTCACGGGATGCGCATGTGTAGGCTCGTACCTCTGCCTCCCTCTCACTCGGCGGCAGACCATCCAGACAAGAACACGGCAAGGCTGGGCTCCATTCCTCATCATCTCAGTCTGACAATATATGTTACCATCCAACAAGTGTGTCTACCTTCAACCCTCGATATCTCCATTTAAGAACCCCTACGATATGTCTACCTTCCTGCCTGTCTACCTTCCTGCCTGTCTACCTTCCTGTCTGTCTACCTTCCTGCCTGTCTATCTTCCTGCCTGTCTACATCCCTGCCTGCCTACCTTCCTGCCTGTCTACCTTCCTGCCTGTCTACCTTTCTGCTGTCTGCCTTCCTTCCTGTCTACATTCCTGCCTGTCTACCTTCCTGCCTGTCTACCTTCCTGCCTGTCTACCTTTCTGCCTGTCTACCTTCCTGCCTGTCTACCTTTCTGCCTATCTGCCTTCCCGTCTGTCTGCCTTCCTGCCCATCTACCTTTCTGTCTGTCTACCTTCCTGCCTGTCTACCTTCTGTCGGTCTACCTTCCTGCCTGTCTGCCTTCCTGTCTACCTTCCTGTCTGGCTACCTTCCTGTTTGTCTACCTTTCCGTCTATCTTCCTGCCTGTCTACCTTCCTGCTTTTCTGTCGGTCTACCTTCCTCGAGTTACCTGCAGTCTACTTGGAGGGTGTTCCGGAATGAGAAGGGAAAGGGGTCAACGCCCCCTCGACCCAGTTCATGAACAGGCCTCCCGGTGGATCAGGGCCTGATCAATCAGGCTGTTACTGCTGCTCTAGCTATAACGCCTCTTTCATTAAAAAAAAAAGACTAGATCAAATACAAATTTGTAAATATTTGAAACATTGGTTAATTTTGAAGAGTTAAGAAGTCATCTTCACTCAGTCAGAATAACATAATAACAATTAATAATAATAATAATAATAATAATAATAATAATAATAATAATAATAATAATAATAATAATAATAATAATAGGCACCAGTTTCTCCTCCCCCCAAAAATACACAAGAAATATATCACTATGGAAAGAGTAGGTGTTACCCACCCACCTTGTGGCAACTGCGAGAGAGTTCACATTGGCGAGACTGGGAGGAATTTAGAAAGCAGGACGCCAGGATGCAATTAGTTAGGTGCATGCGAGAAGAACCTGCAGTCTTCCAACACACATCAAAGTCTAGCAGTCACAACTGGGAAAGTGCAGCTGTTCCCACGAAAGTGGAAGGCGATAACAAAATGAAAACATCCCTTAGAAGCAGCGGAAATCGATTTAGCAACAGCTACAAAATTCAGTGTAATAATCAAGTTCGTGTTGAGAAAGTACATCCCAGCGCATTAATTCGGGAAGTTCCTAACTATTACCACACATACTCAAGAGCTTCGTCACTACCTCCATACCCTCGCACTTATACTGATGACAATACGGAAATGACAGAAATATTGAAGTCTCAGTATGACTGCTCAGTGAGCCGTTAATCAGATTAAAAGTTAACAATCCGAACTAATTCTTCATGAACAAAACTCAAAACCTTCTCAAAGTCTCCAAAATTTTTGACATAGCCCTTACCTCATCCTCATAGCTGACATAGACAAAGTCGTAAACCATAGCTATGTATCATCCTTTGTACAGGACACTAGAACTGACAGGAGAATGTCATTCACTGAGGACACTATAAATCTTCAAGCGGATCAACAACAAGTTTTCCATTGGGCCTCAGAAAACAGCATAATGTTCAATGAGGATAAATTTTAGCTACTCCCTTATTAAAAAGGATTGAGGATATAAAAACTAGAACTAAGCATAAAAGTAATGCAAACTACTCAGTAGAGTTTAACACTAATGTAGACACCTTAGGAATGATAATAATGATGAATAATGAGAACCTTCAAAACAAGGAATGTCATGCTAATGATAACACTCTTCAGGTCACTTGTTCTCTCTCTAGACAGGAATATTTCTTTACGTTAACAGCCACTTTTAAGGCAGAGAAACTCCAGATCTAGAAAATGTACCAAGAAGGTTCACTATCAGCAAATGTTTAGCAAAGCATCTAAATTACTAGGAATGTTTGAAGACCCTTGACATATATGCCTTGGAACGAGGCTAAGAAAGATGCATCATAATTTCCTCCAGGAAAATGCTAGTGAGATTGGTTCCAAATATTTATACAGAAATAAATCCCTGTGAAACCAATGAGGTTCGACGGAAATTGCAAAATACTCTAATAAACAGCAGAGGCGCCATGAGCACAGAGACAACAGACTTAAACATTTTCCTACCATATATATATATATATATATATATATATTATATATATATATATATATATATATATATATATATATATATATATATATATATATATATATAATATATATTATATATATATAATGAGGCTTAGCCCCCTTGAGATCTTCAAGAAGAAACTGGATAGGCTCCTAAAGTCATCATCTGATTAGCCGGGCTGTGATTTGTGTGTGCGGCCAGCAGTAACAGCCTGGCTAACCAAGCCTTGATATATCAGGAGGCCTGGTCAGGGACCGGGTGGCAGGGCCATTGACTCTTTGAGCACTCTCCTGCCCAGTAAACTGGCACGTCACTGAGAGAATGAATTAAACACATATGCAACATCTGAGTATAATTACCTTGTAGACGTTTCGCCATCCAGTGGCTTTAGCCACTGAAGACTGTAAAAAATATATACAAAATATAGTAGAAGACGAGGTAATCAGTCCCCCAATCTAAAAACAGATAAACATTAGTCTACTGCATCTCATCTGCTCCAGTATATAAGCGTCAATCTTCCTGCCTGTGCTTCAGATGCTTCCAGACTATGGCGCTTATCATCTGCTTCTGGGGTGAGGGACCGAATGTGTCTACAAAGTCAAGATACACAGATGTTGGACATGTGTCTAATTCATCACCTTGTTGGTATTGTATAACACTGATATACAACGTCACTGAGAGGCTCATCAGCATCACACTGACACCTCACCACTACACTGTGCATATATATATATTATGCATATATTTACACTGCTGTTTAATTTCATCCTGCCACATGCGCTGGCCAACATGAAATTTTGTAATAATAATAATAATAATTATACTACAACTACCACTACTTCTAATAATAATAATAATAATCTTTATTTCTACAGGTACATGATACAACTTATACAGCTGACGTCAATGACATACTGTATACAAAGCCCCTAGTTATGCAGAGCATTTCAGGCAATTAGGTTAAGTGTGTCCGCAGGATGCGACCTACACCAGGTACCTACTTACTGCTAAGTGATCAAGGACACCAGATGTCTTAAGGAAACACGTCCCAATGTTTCCGCCCGTACCGGGATCGAACCACGGACCTCAGTGTGTGAGCTTAGTGCGCTACAAACCAAGTCTTGCTCTGGTCTGAGAAAATATTTGTAAAAAGTATCATTCCTTTAGGAATTTGTTGAGTATTGTAGAATCCCAAGTGGGTCAATGCGATTGTCACGATGCGACGAAACAACTGGAACACCAGACTGGGAATGAAATGGGACTGGAAGGGGGTGATGGGCCGTGGTTTGGGGTGGTCAGGAGCAGGTGGGCAAGGGAACGTGGTTCTAGGTCAGGTGGGTATTTAGGTGGGGAAGCGGGAGGGTCTGGGCTGAACGAGTTTAAAGGAGGTGGACATGTGTGTGGTAGGGGGTGTTTAGCTGGGGATTTTTGGGTGGTGGGTATGGGAGGGGAGGAGGAGGTTGGAGTTCCAGGGAAAACTAGGCCAGAAACCCTCAAGGGTGGTGGGAGGTTCCGGCAGTCTTTGGGAGGAGGGAGGTCTGCAGGCCTCAGGGGTTCCAGTAACTATCATATGGGACGGTTAACGACCTCAGTCAACCCTCCTGATTAGGCAATTCGCACCCTTGGCTGAGGGGACGAGGGAAAGGCAGGCATGCATACTGTACCTGAGGGAGAGAAGGCGGGTGGCAGTGAAGGAGGAAAGGAGGGAAGGGCGAGTAACTGAAGGGAGGGAAGGAGGGAGGACTTGGCTAGGAGAAAGGGAGAGGGCGTCTCCCGACCTTCACAAGCCATTAAAGATTCAACAGTGAGTATTACATTCCGTCTCGTATAACATAAACAGCCACAACAAAAACATATTCTGGGTAGGACTTCCCCTCCCCTTCCTTCCTCCGTCTCCTACGTTTGTCTACAGTCTAAACTGAATCTCTCCCCACTTACCCCTATCAACATTTCGTCTACTCTGCTGCCGTTGCCTAACTAGCAATAAAAATAGGGAGCTGTGTGTTAGCTGACTGTTGTGGGTCGCATCCAGGGGATACTGTTAGAAAACTTCAAACCTGATCAAACTTTATATCTTGTGTAAGGAAAAACACTACAATTCTTCGTAAGAAAATTCCGGTGCCTATTTGAAGCATTAAAAGTTTTGGGTGAGTGGTATCCGTATACCCATTAATGTTAATTAAAAGTCTGTTCTATAATTACGTTGATGATAATGAGTTGAATTCTTAAGTCACAGTGCGATTCTGTGTTCAGTGAATCAGTCTAAAGATTGACAACCAAAATGAATTTTTCAAGAATGAGACAAAAAACTCTGCCGACATCTCGGCAATTTCTGACGTAACAGAGGATCGACTTGACTTCAAAGAAGCTATTGATAACATACCCACACACTCTACCCCAAGCCGAGGCTCGTGGAGCTCCATATTCAACAAGAATGGTAAGAAACCAATATCTCGTGCCTTAAATATTTTGTTGAGCAGGAGCCTTGAAGTGTCATCCCACAGTCACTCAAAACCACTGACATAGCCCCACTTTGCAAAGATGGCAGGAAAGCAACCGCAAAAATCTATAGACTGGTGATGCTAATGTCACACATTATCAAAATCTTTCGAAGGATTTAAGAAGCAAGACTGTCAATCACATGGAATCACAACAGTTGCACTATCCTGGCCAGCATGGGATTAAAGCAAACCGCTCTTGCCTTTCTCAGCTGCTGGACAAATTACGACACGGTGCTGAACACACTGGAAGACAAGGAAAATACAGATGTTTTATACCCTGACACAAAATGCTTGCCGAAGGAAAAAGTGGAAATGTGGGTAGATAGATATTTAGCTTCTTAATAAACGGAATTCAAAGCACAGTGCTCACCCCACTTCTCATTCTTACATCCGATATAGAGAGGAACAAATATCATGGCAACACATCATCCTTTGACCATGATGCAAGAATTTATATAAGAGTGGCATCCACCGAAGTTACAGCAAACTTTCAAATCAGTAATATTAAACAAGTGTTCCTCTGGGCCACTGACATCAATATGTTCAGTGAAAACAAGTTAAAGTTACAAACCTGAATGATTAAGTAGAGTGGAAATACAGTGCGCGAGATTTTGAATGATAATCTTAGAGGAACTCACATTCAAGGACATTCAAGGGCATTCAAAACAAGAGATGCCGAGCTGTTGATGATACACATCAAGTCCCTTGTTCTCTCTAGGCAGGAATATTACTGTATATTAATCGCCCACTTAAAGGCAGAAGAAATTACAGAACTGGCAAACGTACAGAGAACCTTCACTGCTCAGGTTAATTAAGTCCAGCACTTGAACTACTGGGAATGTTGGACACTCTTTGAGCTGTACTCCTTGGAACATAGGTGAGACTGATAATTTACAGTCTACAGGGGTGCAATAAGTGCAAAAAGAAAGTGCTCAAAACAATGGTAAGGTGACTGAAAATCTTCAATATGCTCCCTGCTTGCATAAGAGAAATTACTAACATATCACTGACTGTCTTCTGTACTCAAGACGCTTCCTTATCAGACGGAGGGTGGTGCGAGAGTTGACGTGCGTGGCTGACCTGCTTCAACAGTCCAGTAACTGGGATGACCAGGCCTAGGGAACGGTGACTCCCGAGAGAGAGAGAGAGAGAGAGAGAGAGAGAGAGAGAGAGAGAGAGAGAGAGAGAGAGAGAGAGAGAGAGAGAGAGAGAGAGAGAGAGAGAGAGAGAGAGAGTGATAGATGGAAACAGTGGTAATAAAACTGAACTGGAAGCTGAGCCAGTAAATTTGTCCTTTAGTGAACTGGATTACGTATGCTAATGGAACTGGCAATTATCACACTCATTCTCTTTTAATAAAGCAGCCTCCCCCTCCCACCGTCCCCTTCCCTCCCTACCCAACCACCCCTTCCCGCGGTTTAAAGTTGTACTACTGTGCACACACACATACACACACACACACACACACACACAAACACACACAGAATACATACACACACACACAAAACACACACACACACAGGACAGGGAAGAAGGGGGATGATAAGATAACACAAATACTGGAACAATTGACAAGGTGGACAAAGACAGATGTCCAGAGATGGGACATCAGCAACAAGGGACACAGTTGGAAGTTGAAGACAAGATGAATCACAGGGATGTTATGGACAGTATTTTCACACAGAGTAGTCAGGAAGTGGAAAGTTTGGAAGCGATGTAGGAGAGCAGGATCCATACATAGCTTAAGCAGAGGATGATAAAGCTCACGGTTCAGGGAGAGTGACCTAGTAGCGACCAGTGAAGAGGCGGGGCCAGGAGCTTGGACTCGACCCCTGCAACCTGAGTACAACTAGGTGAGTACACACACACACACACACACACACACACACACCGCATAAGGCTACACAAACAACCTTGAAACTCGGCCTTAAAATGGTTAACAGAAGTATATCTGTATAAATATCTACAATTATCTGTATTAGTATCACCAATTATCTTATCTGTTGCAAGCAAATTTAGGAAATTTACTTAACATATCTGGTATCTTTATTTACATTAATAAGACACTTTGACTCGACATACGGGTTATTATACTGTCTCCGTATTCCTCAATAAGTGGACAATTAAGCACACAGTGTTGAAGGTAGTGACCACAGGTCTGGTCACTATAGTTTGAGCATCATCGGTGTGTCTATCAGAAGTACTTGTAACCAAGCCTAAACCTGTCCACTACAACAGTCAGTGGAGTGAAGCCACTATCTAGTCTTATTCTGATCCTTTCCCTGGAGTGAAGCCTCTATCTAGTCTTCTTCTAATTCTTCCCCTAGAGTGAAGCCACTATCTAGTCTTCTAATCCTTCCCCTGAAGTGAAGCCTCTATCTAGTCTTCTTCTAATCCTTCCCCTAGAGTGAAGCCTCTATCTAGTCTTCTTCTAATTCTTCCCCTAGAGTGAAGCCTCTATCTAGTCTTCTTCTAATCCTTCCCCTAGAGTGAAGCCTCTATCTAGTCTTCTTCTAATCCTTCCCCTGAAGTGAAACCTCTATCTAGTCTTCTTCTAATCCTTCCCCTAGCGTGAAGCCTCTATCTAGTCTTCTTCTAATCCTTCCCCTAGCGTGAAGCCTCTATCTAGTCTTCTTCTAATCCTTCCCCTAGAGTGAAGCCTCTATCTAGTCTTCTTCTAATCCTTCCCCTAGCGTGAAGCCTCTATCTATCTTCATCTAATCTTCCCGAAGTGAAGCTCTATCTAGTCTTCTTCTAATCCTTCCCCTAGCGTGAAGCCTCTATCTAGTCTTCTTCTAATCCTTCCCCTAGCGTGAAGCCTCTATCTAGTCTTCTTCTAATCCTCCCCTAGCGGAAGCCTCTATCTAGTCTTCTTTAATCCTTCCC
>NC_069430.1:22585128-22592628 GCF_026875155.1 Cherax quadricarinatus | reverse complement strand
TACCACCACCACCGCAACTACCACCACCACTACCACCACCACCGCAACAACTACCACCACAACCACCACCACTACCACTACCGCCACCACCACCACACCACACACCACCACAACCACCACCACCACTAACATCACCACCACAAAACACTACCACCACCATACCACCACCACCATCACCACTACCACCACCACTACCAACAATTATTACATCCATAAACTACTACTACCCCATCAACAACAATTACCACTATCGCCACCAACTCCACAACCACCATTCTAACAATAACCACAGTACAACCATCCCTAGAAACTATTGCTACAACCATCGCCACCACTAACAACAACTACTAACATTACAATAACCACCACTACATTCTCACTTCAGAGGGGCCCTGGGGGGCGTGACTCCCTTCCACCACAATCAGATTAGTCCCAGATGGGCTCCGACCCACTCAGAACACGACCACTAGTGATGGCTTTATTGGATGTAAGGCGAGAGAAGGGGTGATGGAGGGCGTGGGAGGGAGTTATGGAGGGCGTGGTAGGGAGCGATGGAGGGCGTGGGAGGGAGTGATGGAGGTCGTGGTAGGGAGTGATGGAGGGCGTGGGAGGGAGTGATGGAACGTGGAAGGGAGTGATGGAGGGCGTGGGAGGGAGTGATGGAGGGAATGGGAGGGAGTGATGGAGTGGGATGGAGTGATGGGGGGAGTGGGATGGAGTGATGAAGAGCGTGGGAGTGATGGAGGGCGTGGGAGTGATGGAGGGCGTGGGATGGAGTGATGAAGGGCGTGGGAGTGATGGAGGGCGTGGGAGAGAGTGATGAAGGGCGTGGGATGGAGTGATGAAGGACGTGGAGTGATGGATGGCGTGGGATGGAGTGAAGGGCGCGGGAGTGATGGAGGGCGTGGGAGAGAGTGATGAAGGGCGTGGGAGAGAGTGATGAAGGGCGTGGGAGTGATGGAGGGCATGGGATGGAGTGATGAAGGGCGTGGGAGTGATGGAGGGCGTGGGAGTGATGGAGGGCGTGGGAATCATGGAGGGGCGTGGGAGAGAGTGATGAAGGGGGTGGGATGGAGTGATGAAGGACGTGGGAGTGTGGATGGCGTTGGATGGAGTGATGAAGGGCGCGGGAGTGTTGGAGGGCGTGGGAGGGAGTGATGGAGGTCGTGGTAGGGAGTGATGGAGGGCGTGGGGGGAGTGATGGAGGGCGTGGGAGGGAGTGATGGAGGGCGTGGGAGGGAGTGATGGAGGGAGTGGGAGGGAGTGATGAAGTGGGATGGAGTGATGGAGGGAGTGGGATGGAGTGATGAAGGGCGTGGGAGTGATGGAGGGCGTGGGAGTGATGGAGGGCGTGGGATGGAGTGATGAAGGGCGTGGGATGGAGTGATGAAGGACGTGGGAGTGATGGATGGCGTGGGATGGAGTGAAGGCGCGGGAGTGATGGAGGGCGTGGAGAGAGTGATGAAGGGCGTGGGATGATGGAGGGCGTGGGGTGGAGTGATGAAGGGCGTGGGAGTGATGGAGGGAGTGGGAGTGATGGAGGGCGTGGGAAATCATGGAGGGCGTGGGAGAGAGTGATGAAAGGGCGTGGGATGGAGTGATGAAGGACGTGGGAGTGGTGGATGGCGTTGGATGGAGTGATGAAGGGCGCGGGAGTGATGGAGGGCATGGGAGAGAGTGATGAAGGGCGTGGGAGTGATGAAGGGCGTGGGAGTGATGGAAGGCGTGGGAGTGATGGAGGGCGTGGGAGTGATGGAGGGCGTGGGATGGAGTGATGAAGGGCGTGGGAGTGATGGAGGGCGTGGGATGGAGTGATGGAGGGCGTGGGAGTAATGGAGGGCGTTTGAGTGATGGAGGGGCGTGGGAGTGATCGAGGGCGTGGGATGGAGTGATGAAGGGCGTGGGAGTGATGGAGAGCGTGGGATGGAGTGATGGAGGGCGTGGGAGTGATGGAGGCGTGGGAGTGATGGAGGGCGTGGGAGTGGATGGAGGGCGTGGGAGTGATGGAGGGCGTGGGAGGGTGTTAAGGAATAATGGAAAAAAGTGGAAGGAGTAGGAAGATAAATTAGAAAGACAATAGAGTACAGAGAGAGAGAGAGAGAGAGAGAGAGAGAGAGAGAGAGAGAGAGAGAGAGAGAGAGAGAGAGAGAGATGCTGGTGCAGTAGTAAGGATGAATGGGAGGATGTTGGCACCTGGAGAAGAAGTTGATATCATTGGGGTGAAATTTGACTCCAAACTAACCATGAAGAACCATGTTGTAAATCTTGCAAACAAGGCAGCCAGGAAGCTTACAGCACTTCGCCGTATCTCCCATCTGCTTGACAGTAGGGGTTGCAAAATCCTGTACGAGGCACAAGTACGCTCGCACCTTGAGTATGCTCCACTTTCTTGGTTTGCCTGCCCCCCTCTCTCATCTGTGACTGCTTGACATAGTAGAGAACAGAGCAAGACGTCTCATCTCTCGCCTGGACCCATCCTGGATAGATCTGTCATTTCAGCAGAGCCTTCAACATAGGAGGGATGTGGGTGGCCTTACTGTTATGTACAAGGCCAATATTGTCAAAGTACCACACTTGGATCCACTTCGAGGACAGCGTGAAACAAGCTTTTATGCCACAAGACGGGCAGAAAGCAGCAACTTCACTCTGGCTGTACCCTTCTCCAGAACATCACTTCATCTGAGATCATACATACCCAGGATGACTCGAGTATGGAACACATTCGTACAGCATAATGATGTCAACGAGATAAAGTCAGTTGATCAAATGAAAATACTGGCCCACAGATGGCTCCAACTTCATCCTGATTCCTACTTGTATGTCTCATAACAATAAAAATGCTTTCAAATGAGCTGATGTAGGTAACAGCTCTTAGCTTGCCAATAAAGTTAGGAATCCTTAACCTGTAAATAGCTGTCAATAAAGCTAGGGATCCTTAACCTTGTCAAACCCTGTGTAAAAAAAAAAAAAAAAAAAAAAAAAAAAAAAAAAAAAAAAAAAAAAAAAAAAAAAAAAAAAAAAAAGAGAGAGAGAGAGAGAGAGAGAGAGAGAGAGAGAGAGAGAGAGAGAGAGAGAGAGAGAGAGAGAGAGAGAGATCCCTGTATTCAGTACCTTACAACCCTCTTAGTGATTCTCATTTGTCTTTCGCAAATGTACCACTACTACAACACCTATTACTACCATTACTACTACTACTACTACTATTGCTGCTGCTGCTATTACTACAGTTACTACCACTACTATTACAGCTACAACCATTACTACTACTACTACTACTACGGAAGAAGGAACCTTCACTCTTCCATAAGCTGAATGACCTCCACAAATGCAATAACGAAGTACAACTTGCAATAAAGATCGTTAACCCAATATAAATCGTAATAAACGAATGTCAGTAAATAACAAGAAGAATTGACGGGGAAAAGAACTCAACAACAGAGCTTACAATAGGATGTTTTTATATCCCTTCTGTGACGTGGTTGTATCTGCAGCACCAGCTGTGGTTCTATTATCTCATCCAATAACTCCAAACGCTTTCAGGATACTTTTATTCTCATACACGGCTGATACAAGAGGAGACTGGACAAGTATCTTCACCAAATGCTGGATCAACCAGGCTGTGATGGATATGTGGAACAGCGGGCCTCCAGGAGCAACAGCCTTGCTGACCAAGCAAGTACCAGACCCGCCTGGTCCACGGCCGGGCTCCGGGAGTAGAGATATTCTCGAAACTCATCAAAGGTATATTAAAGGTAAAGCTATAATATCCCTCTGAACCAGAATAAAGATACCTCACCTTGCACAAGCGTGTCTATACATTTGCTGGTATTATATGCTACCTTAATTGTATCACAATCTCTGGTGCCTTTTGGTCAATAGCGCCTCCATCCAGGAGATGATTTCCCTTGTACCATGTGCTGCTACTTTCTTCAAGAGTCTCATGTGTCGTACCCTATCAAAGACTCAAATACTTCAGTAACAGAGGTTAGTATACTTGGAAGGAATGAAAGTCTCTTCGCAAAATCGTGCAGACGTCTATTGGTCAAATCATGTCATTCAGAAGAGTTTCAAAACTGTGTCTGCAATTAGTGATTCCAGCAACTTTCCTAAACTGATTGGTTTATAATTTGAAGCTAAGGACCGGCTGTCCGCTTCGTAAGAGTGTGTCCCGTCTGCCATTTTCACACTTAACCTGGTACATACCCACTTCTAGTGGTTTAATAGACCAACTAATGGTTTACAAAGTTCTTCACATGTTTCTTTAGACCTCTTGGAAACAGTTCGTCAGGACCTAGTGACTTATTTGGTAATAAAATATTTATCTAAGAACCATATCACTAGTGACTTTGATCTTGCATAATTTTTGTCGTCCTGACCCTCATAGTTATTAATTTCTGTAATTTCGTTTGTATCGTATTGTGTACAAACAGAAAGGAAATTAATGTTAAAATGGTAAGCGTTTCTTAGTAACTAACAGTATGCTGGTCTAAGTTACATTTAAGTATTCTTATGCATCTTGTTTTTATATACCTAAAAAAAACGTTAGAGTTGGTGTTTGATTCCTTCGCAGTTTTAATTTCGTTATCTTTTTTTTTTCTTTTTACCTTTTAACTTCTCTCTTAAACTGAATATATTTATCCGTAAAATCATTCCTCCTTTGATTCATCTGTTCCAAGCAATTGTTTATCCATTCAGGGTCATTTTCGATTGATCGTATCTAGATGCCTTAGCAATTTCCTCCTACAGTAGTTTACCGTGGCCACTATCTAGATCTGGAGGTCTGTAGATCACACATAAGATTAGTTTTTCACGTCAGTCACGAAACTGAAGCTATATAGATTCCGTTATCACTTCATCTGACTTTATATTTAATGCAACTGTTAAAATTTTCACTGACATACTTCGCAACTCCGATCCCTTTCCCGTTGACTGTCACTGTGGATTAATTTATAGCCGTGTATCTGTCATTCAGCTGGCAAGTCCCAATGTTTTTTTTTCGGATTGAACTGTATCTCTCTTATTGCCATTATATCTTTTTTTCCGGCACATGCAATTAGCCTTAATTAATTTGATTTTCGGAGTTTTGATTATTAGAACGGTAGACATAAATTACTCACCTCTGTCCTCCACTGTCTCTTGTTATTGACCAGTTTTCTTGCTTTCGTTAGAAACTATTCTCTGAGTCATCACGTTTTCTAAGCGGTTTATCTAGTGTCATGGCAGTTGTTAAGAACATAAGAAAGGAGGAATACTGGAGCAGGCCTACTGGTCCATACTAGGCAGGCCTACTGGTCCATACTAGGCAGGCCTACTGGTCCATACTAGGCAGGCCTACTGGTCCATACTAGGCAGGTCTTTCTCAGACCAAAACCCACAAACAAAAATATTTGCCTAACCCATTTTCAAGGAATAGGCTTTGATAGCCCTATTCAAGCCTTGATATCCCAGCACTGCAGCTCATTTGATCCTCTCACACACCCATACCTCTGATTTTCATTGAGCTCAGTAACGACTCCTTGGATTGAACTAGACAACATTGTCACCCATGCCCTAGAAAGGTATACACCTCTCGAATGCATATCATGTTTGCCATAAAAATGGTCACAATTATCAATTGATGGGAATTCCAAAGTTCTTTACAGTACTTGTCTAGCCAGTAGTTAACACCAACTGCTCTAGACATGCATTCACTGCCCACTCATTTTCTAGGCAAAATACTACATGTGATGGGGATCCTTCTCACTGATTTAATTAATCAGATCAAAGGGCAAATCTACAACTGTCCTATACTGGTCTAATAACTCCTGCCGCCTGCATTTCCCGGCATCATATATTCCAGCACTAAGTTTTTTTTTTTTTCATTACCTGACTTGATATTACCTAACATGCCTTCACCCATAACAGAACCAGGGAGAAAAAACTTCGTCTCACCTTCCTATCCCTCTTACAGAATGTTCAGTCCATATATCTAGTTTTACGAGTTTCCGATGATAAGAACGTTCTTACCTGTGTTGCTAGAGTGGTTCAGGGTACTTTTATCCACGTTGACCACAGTAGTACGTACATCGTAAGGAAGAGAAAAACGAGTCACTACCTTCAAATCTTCTTCTTCCTTAACCTTCCTCATCTGTATGTCTCTTCCTCACAATCATTGATGTCAACCTCATCGTCGTTGTTGATTTTCTTCCCCTAACTTTCCCCAGTCACTTTACATCCGTTGTTACACAAATACGTATTTGCTCTTTCCAATTTCTTATTTTCTTTCTTGAAACATTAAACCTCCTCCTCCTCCTCCTCGTCGTCGTCCTCTAACACCTTGAGATCTGACTCTAAGACACTACAAAAGGAAGCCATGATACTGAACACTGTTTTTCCCCGGGTAACACCTACAGGACATGTAGCGTGACGTCCTGTGATCACTTGTCTCAATATACATGAGATAATGTCTCTGAATACTTGACAACACCTGAGTGTACATGGATATAAAACTCTTTGTAGAGTTGAGATTAATACAGTGAAGAAAGATAGATAGATAGAGAGAAAGAAAGATAAAGAGAGAGAGAGAGAGAGAGAGAGAGAGAGAGAGAGAGAGAGAGAGAGACAGAGAGAGAGACAGAGAGAGAGACAGAGAGAGAGACAGAGAGAGAGACAGAGAGACGAGAGAGAGACAGAGAGAGACAGAGAGAGACAGAGAGAGAGACAGAGAGAGACAGAGAGAGAGACAGAGAGAGAGACAGAGAGAGAGACAGAGAGAGAGACAGAGAGAGAGACAGAGAGAGACAGAGAGAGACAGAGACAGAGAGAGAGAGAGAGTACGTTTCCTTGCTTTATTTTGCAGTCATAACGTGAAAAATTCGTACCCAGTGAGATGGTAAACATCAAATCCCTCTTGACACTCCATCACTGGATCACTTGTAAAGTTAATTAACCTCCCTCCTCCCCCTCCCCTCCTCCCCTTCCCCCTCTTCTCCCCCTCCCCCTCATTTAACGCCCACGGGGATATAACATTCAAATCATATGTAGGCGAGGTAAAACTTTATTAATTGAAATTCACGAAAGATAATGCAAGAAAGAATAGGAAAAAGGAGGAATTAGGCATGGAAAAGGTAAGGCAAGGAAGGAAGAAAGAGGAAGAGGAGGAGGAGGAGGAAGAGAGAAGATAATGGTTAGGAGCGGTTATCGCAGAGACCCAGACAATGTGAAAGAAAATGAGAGACATTGGGAAAAGAAGATTATTATATCTTATATTTATGTGATGAGTTAAACCCGCGGAGGCTCGATACTCCGTCCACTAATTGCTAGACACAGGACCTGCTCTCTCGGGATAGCTTTTTCAAGAGGAAAATGAAAAGGGACGATGAAAACACAACAGAGGAGAAAGTAAAACAGAGAGAGAGAGAGAGAGAGAGAGAGAGAGAGAGAGAGAGAGAGAGAGAGAGAGAGAGAGAGAGAGAGAAATAGGCTAGCACGGAAGAGGGAAGGAGAGAGTGGTAACCTTGA
>NC_069430.1:22547628-22580128 GCF_026875155.1 Cherax quadricarinatus | reverse complement strand
ACTGCTGGTGCTGCTACAACTGCTGCTGCTACAACTGCTGGTGCTGCTACAACTGCTGGTGCTGCTACAACTGCTGGTGTTGCTACAACTGCTGGTGCTGCTACAACTGCTGGTGCTGCTACAACTGCTGGTGCTGCTACAACTGCTGGTGCTCCTACAACTGCTGGTGCTGCTACAACTGCTGGTGCTGCTACAACTGCTGCTGCTACAACTGCTGGTGCTGCTACAACTGCTGCTGCTACAACTGCTGGTGCTGCTACAACTGCTGCTGCTACAACTGCTGGTGCTGCTACAACTGCTGCTGCTACAACTGCTGGTGCTGCTACAACTGCTGGTGCTGCTACAACTGCTGGTGCTGCTACAACTGCTGGTGCTGCTACAACTGCTGGTGCTGCTACAACTGCTGCTGCTACAACTGCTGGTGCTGCTACAACTGCTGCTGCTACAACTGCTGGTGCTGCTACAACTGCTGGTGCTGCTACAACTGCTGGTGTTGCTACAACTGCTGGTGCTGCTACAACTGCTGGTGCTGCTACAACTGCTGGTGCTGCTACAACTGCTGGTGCTGCTACAACTGCTGGTGCTGCTACAACTGCTGGTGCTGCTACAACTGCTGCTGCTACAACTGCTGGTGCTGCTACAACTGCTGCTGCTACAACTGCTGGTGCTGCTACAACTGCTGGTGCTGCTACAACTGCTGGTGCTGCTACAACTGCTGGTGCTGCTACAACTGCTGGTGCTGCTACAACTGCTGCTGCTACAACTGCTGGTGCTGCTACAACTGCTGCTGCTACAACTGCTGGTGCTGCTACAACTGCTGGTGCTGCTACAACTGCTGGTGTTGCTACAACTGCTGGTGCTGCTACAACTGCTGGTGCTGCTACAACTGCTGGTGCTGCTACAACTGCTGGTGCTGCTACAACTGCTGGTGCTGCTACAACTGCTGGTGCTGCTACAACTGCTGCTACAGCTGCTGGTGCTCCTACAACTGCTGGTGCTGCTACAGCTGCTGGTGCTGCTACAACTGCTGCTGCTACAACTGCTGGTGCTGCTACAGCTGCTGGTGCTGCTACAACTGCTGGTGCTGCTACAGCTGCTGGTGCTGCTACAACTGCTGCTGCTACAACTGCTGGTGCTGCTACAACTGCTGGTGCTGCTACAACTGCTGGTGCTGCTACAACTGCTGGCACTGCTACAACTGCTGGTGCTGCTACAACTGCTAGTGCTGCTACAGCTGTTGCTGGTGCTGCTACAACTGCTGCTGCTACAGCTGCTGGTGCTGCTACAACTGCTGCTGCTACAGCTGCTTCAGCTACACAGCTGCTGAGTGGAAGGCAACAAGCTGGAAATTACGGTAATACAATGGTTCACTGGCAGGGCGTCTTTTATTTTTTCACGTCATACAGAGAGATTAATACACCTCCATCCTGCGAAGTGTATTAGTGGGAAGGAAGATGGAGGATGTCAAGAGGTCAGGTTCCGGAGTCAGGTGTGGGGGAGGGTGATGAAGAGAAGGCTGGGTGGAGGTATCACCAGGTCGTGTGTAAGTATCTGTCCTTGCTGGATGAGCTGTGCTAAGTCTACAATGCTGAAGGTGCCTTGATTTTCCTCTGTGGAACAACAGTTGCTTCCAGGCATCTCCTCTTTTTATCTTCTGTTTGCATTGTGGAACGACAGCTGCTTCCAGGCATCTCCTCTTTTTATCTTCTGTTTGCATTGTGGAACGACAGCTGCTTCCAGGCATCTCCTCTTATCTTCTGTTTAATGACGAAATTAACATCATTCCATGCCATGAGCTGTGTATATCTACCTGGATGATGCATGCATTGTTGCTGTTTTGGGTTAAACGAACACACTTGTGTTCTAGAATTCTTGTGTTGATGTTGTATGCTGTTTTACCCATGTAACGTTTAACGCATCCTAAGCCTGGAATTATGTACACCAAATCTTTCAAGTCAGTAAAGTTAAAATTATTGTATCTACTAAGAATATGGATGGTTTCAGATAAGGACTGTGATAGCGTTAGTTTTCTTAAGCACTTGTGTGCCAATGGTGGCCGACCTTTCCTGGATGTTCAAGTATGTGTTGAGCTCTGTCCTCAGTCTTGACGTGGTGACGGAGTTTGTTACTAGGGGTCGACCTTCACGTTACAGAGTGCATAGTCTTCTTAAGCTATAATTCTCTAGTATAAAGAAAAAGAATGTTGCGATCTACTGTATCAACAACTATTCTTAGATCAGTGAAAAACCCTTTTAGACATTCACTGTTCTTTTAGGGATATACAGACTGAATTAAACATTGATGCTATTGAATCGTATGAACATATTCTTGAAATGAAACTAAACTATCAACGGTTAAGAATATCGTCCTTTGTTAATAATTCTAACATTCGTATGTGTACATTTTCTTTAATATTCCAGATATTAATTGCAAGTGTGACGTTAGTCTCTAGCTCCTGATCTCAGCTGTGTTTTCACTCTTGTTGGTTTGTGTAGCTCTGTAGTATTTGTCGGGAAATATTTTAATAATCATAAGTTTATTAAATATTACAGCAACAACTGATAATAAGTAAATATTTCTGGAGTGAGTTAATGATGGCACCTGACGAAAAGCTGTTTTGGACCTCCAATAGCCACTTGAAATGTCTAAAGCGGCCATTTTGAAATGTCTGTAGCAGCAACTTGAAATGTCTGAAGCAGCCACTTTGAAATGTCTGAAGCAGCCATTTTGAAATGTCTGAAGCAGCAACTTGAAATGTCTGAAGCAGCTACTTTGAAATGTCTGAAGCAGCTACTTGAAATGTCTGAAGTAGCTACTTGAAATGTCTGAAGCAGCTACTTGAAATGTCTGAAGCAGCTACTTGAAATGTCTGAAGCAGCTACTTTGAAATGTCTGAAGCAGCTACTTGAAATGTCTGAAGTAGCTACTTGAAATGTCTGAAGCAGCTACTTGAAATGTCTGAAGCAGCCACTTGAAATGTCTGAAGCAGCTACTTGAAATGTCTGAAGCAGCTACTTGAAATGTCTGAAGCAGCCACTTGAAATGTCTGAAGCAGCTACTTGAAATGTCTGAAGCAGCTACTTGAAATGTCTGAAGCAGCTACTTTGAAATGTCTGAAGTAGCTACTTGAAATGTCTGAAGCAGCTACTTTGAAATGTCTGAAGCAGCTACTTGAAATGTCTGAAGTAGCTACTTTGAAATGTCTGAAGCAGCTACTTGAAATGTCTGAAGCAGCTACTTGAAATGTCTGAAGCAGCCACTTGAAATGTCTGAAGCAGCTACTTGAAATGTCTGAAGCAGCTACTTGAAATGTCTGAAGCAGCTACTTGAAATGTCTGAAGCAGCCACTTGAAATGTCTGAAGCAGCTACTTGAAATGTCTGAAGCAGCTACTTGAAATGTCTGAAGCAGCCACTTGAAATGTCTGAAGCAGCTACTTTGAAATGTCTGAAGCAGCTACTTGAAATGTCTGAAGTAGCTACTTTGAAATGTCTGAAGCAGCTACTTGAAATGTCTGAAGCAGCTACTTGAAATGTCTGAAGCAGCCACTTGAAATGTCTGAAGCAGCTACTTGAAATGTCTGAAGCAGCTACTTGAAATGTCTGAAGCAGCTACTTGAAATGTCTGAAGCAGCCACTTGAAATGTCTGAAGCAGCTACTTGAAATGTCTGAAGCAGCTACTTGAAATGTCTGAAGCAGCCACTTGAAATGTCTGAAGCAGCTACTTGAAATGTCTGAAGCAGCCACTTGAAATGGAACTCACTGAAATAACCACATAAAAAAGGCGGCGGCCGCCACCGCCACAAAAACTACCCGCCGTGCTCGTGGCTTGTTATCTTTCTGTAAGCCATTACCTCCGGTCACAACCCCTGCCCTGGGGGCAGGTGTGGTGGGGCAGGTGTGGTGGGGCAGATGTGTTGCAGTAGGTGTGGTGGGGCAGATGTGATGGGGCAGGTGTGGTAGGGCAGGTGTGATGGGGCAGGTGTGATGGGGCAGACGTGCTGGGGCAGGTGTGGTGGGGCAGGTGTGATGGGGCAGACGTGTTGGGGCAGGTGTGATGGGGCAGGTGTGATGGGGCAGACGTGTTGGGGCAGGTGTGGTGGGGCAGGTGTGGTGGGGCAGGTGTGGTGGGGCAGGTGTGGTGGGGCAGGTGTGATGGGGCAGGTGTGGTGGGGCAGGCATAATGGGGCAGGTGTGGTGCAGCAGGTGTGGTGGAGCAGGTGTGGAGGCAGCAGGAGGCGATAGATGTAGAGAGCAGTTCAAGGGAGCAGGTGTGGGGAAGGCAAGAGAGGTGTGTAGATGTTAGGGACAGGTGTGTAAGCATCATATTTGTAAACGTGCAGGTGTGCGTAAAAGATATTTTAGGGATCAGGATTTTAATGTACAAAGTGTATCAGAGAGAGAATGTGACAGATGTCAATTTTTTAAGTGAGCAGATGTTCAACATGGACAGGTATGCAAGAGGGTACTCACCTATTTATGGTTGCAGGGGTCGAGTCTTAGCTCCTGGCCCCGCCTCTTCACTGGTTGCTACTGGGCCCTCTCTCTCCCTGCTCCATGAGCTTTATCATACCTCGTCTTAAAACTATGTATGGTTCCCGCCTCCACTACGTCACTTTCTAGGCTATTCCACTGCTGACAACTCTATGACTGAAGAAATACTTCCTAACATCCCTTTGACTCATCTGAGTCTTCAACTTCCAATTGTGACCTCTTGTTTCTGTGTCCCCTCCCTGGAACATCCTGTCTTTGTCCACCTTGTCTATTCCGCGCAGAATTTTATATGTCGTTATCATGTCTCCCCTGACCCTCCTGTCCTCCAGTGTCGTCAGGCCGATTTTCCTTAACCTTTCTTCATAGGACATTTCCCTTAGCTCTGGAACTAACCTTGTCGCAAACCTTTGCACTTTTTCTAATTTCTTGACGTGCTTTATCAAGTGCGGGTTCCAAACAGGTGCTGCATACTCCAGTATGGGCCTGAGGTACACGGTGTACAGTGTCTTGAACGATTCCTTACCAAGGTATCGGAACGCTGTTCTCAGGTTTGCCAGGCGCCCATATGCTGCAGCAGTTATCTGGTTGATGTGTACTTCCGGAGACATGCTCGGTGTTATACTCACCCCAAGATCTTTCTCTTTGGGCGAGGTTTGCAGTCTTTGGCCACCTAGGCTATACTCCGTCTGCGGTCTTCTGTGCCCTTCCCCGATCTTCATGACTTTGCATTTGGCGGGGTTAAATTTAAGAAGCCAGTTGCTGGACCAGGTGTCCAGTCTGTCCAGGTCTCCTTGAAGTCCTACCTGATCCTCATCTGATTTATTGCTCCTCATTAACTTCACATCATCTGCAAACAGGGACACTTCTGAGTCTAACCCTTCCATCATGTCGTTCACATATACCAAAAATAGCACTGGTCCTAGGACTGACCCCTGTGGGACCCCGCTCGTCACAGGTGCCCACTGTGATACCTCATCACGTACCATGACTCGTTGTTGCCTCCCTTTCAGGTATTCTCTGATCCATTGCAGTGCTCTTCCTGTTATATGCGCCTGATCCTCTAGCTTCTGCACTAATCTCTTGTGAGGAACTGTGTCAAAGGCTTTCTTGCAGTCCAAGAAGATGCAATCAACCCACCCTTCTCTCCCGTTTCTTACTTCTGTTACTTTATCATAAAACTCCAGAAGGTTTGTGACACAGGATTTGCTTTCCATGAATCCGTGCTGGTTGGCGTTTATACTCTTATGCGTTCCAGGTGCTCCACCACTCTCCTCCTGATAATCTTCTCCATAATTTTGCATACTATACACGTCAGTGACACAGGTCTATAGTTTAGTGACTCTTTTCTGTCTCCTTTTTTAAAAATGGGAACTACATCTGCCGTGTGAACGTGTGTGTGTGTGTGTGTGTGTACTCACCTAGTTGAGGTTGCAGGGGTCGAGTCCGAGCTCCTGGCCCCGCCTCTTCACTGGTCGCTATTAGGTCACTCTCCCTGAACCATGAACTTTATCGTACCTCTGCTTAAAGCTATGTATGGATCCTGCCTCCACTACATCGCTTCCTAAACTATTCCACTTTCTGATTACTCTGTGGCTGAAGAAATGCTTCCTAACATCCCTGTGATTCATCTGTGTCTTCAGCTTCCAACTGTGTCCCTTGTTGCTGTGTCCAGTCTCTGGAACATCCTGTCTTTGTCCACCTTGTCAATTCCTCTCAGTATTTTGTAAGTCGTTATCATGTCCCCCCTATCTCTCCTGTCCTCCAGTGTCGTCAGGTTGATTTCCCTTAACCTCTCCTAGCAGCACATATCTCTTAGCTCGGGGACTAGTCTTGTTGCAAACCTTTGCACTATTTCTAGTTTCTTTACATGCTTGGCTAGGTGTGGGTTCCAAACTGGTGCCGCATACTCCAATATGGGCCTAACGTACACGGTGTACAGGGTCCTGAACGATTCCTTATTAAGATGTCGGAATGCTGTTCTGAGGTTTGCTAGACGCCCATATGCTGCAGCAGTTATTTGGTTGATGTGCGCTTCAGGAGATGTGCCTGGTGTTATACTTACCCCAAGATCTTTTTCCTTGAGTGAGGTTTGTAGTCTCTGGCCCTCTAGACTGTACTCCGTCTGCGGTCTTCTTTGCCCTTCCCCAATCTTCATGACTTTGCACTTGGTGGGATTGAACTTCAAGAGCCAATTGCTGAACCAGGTCTGCAGCCTGTCCAGATCCCTTTGTAGTTCTGCCTGGTCTTCGATCGAATGAATTCTTCTTATCAACTTCACGTCATCTGCAAACAGTGACACCTCAGAGTCTATTCCTTCCGTCATGTCGTTCACAAATACCAGAAACAGCACTGGTCCTAGGACTGACCCCTGTGTGTGCGTGTGTGTGTGTGTGTGTGTGTGTGTGTGTGTGTGTGTGTGTGTGTGTGTGTGTGTGTGTGTGTGTGTGTGTGTGTGTGTGTGTGTGTGTGTGTGTTTTAGGTCATGCGGTGTGTGCGTGTGCGAGGAGCAGGTGTGGGTGTGATCACCTTGTGTGTAATAACAGCACGAGCAGGTGTGCTGATGATGGTAGGTGTGGGAGGAGACTGGGACCAGCACCTGGAAAGGCAGGTGTGTGTGTGTGTGTGTGTGTGTGTGTGTGTGTGTGTGTGTGTGTGTGAGGAACCTCAGACTTGGCCGCTACCCGCTAGTGGGTCTCTGACCCGCCCGGTGATCACCTGCACCACACAGCATCCACATTGGAAGGAAAACTGCAACTTCAGGGTTAAGATACGGTAGATCAAGATCAGATAAAACCAGTTTGGGGGCTAAGAGGCGGGACCCAAGAGCTGCAACTCAACACCAGTGGGCTCAACTAGGTGATTACAAGCGGGTAATTACAAGACGCAATCCCCTCGTAACCCCCACCCCGGTGGTTCATTAAAGTCACCTGCTCTTTACTATAAATTAAGAAGATAGAGCGCGCGCTGCACTAGAAATTTTGCCGAAATAAATCCTGATTTATAGGCTAAAATTTTCCGCCCATAAATCCATTGGTAGAGTTTAATAAGGATGCAATTATACGGAGCTCAATTATACGGAGCTCAATTAGCATCATCTGCGTGGTTCAGCAGTCACTTTGAGAGATTGTCACCTTCATGGGAGACTTATCAGAATATGATGATAGGGGTCAACGCCCCCGCGACCCGGTACCACACCGGGCCTCCTCGGGGTAAGGACTGTGTGGTTAGCAACAAAGTTCTCTTACTAACAGGTTTGTCTCTTGACTATTTGCTTCCACTCGTCCCGTAATTAATTTCTTAATGTATTATTTGTATGGCTCCCTTACGGGTGTAGCACTTCCCAGTCAATATTTGTATTGTTGTTGTTGTTGTTGTTGTTGTTGAGTTGTTGTTGTGTTTTGTTGTTGTTGTTGTTGTTGTGTTGTGTGTGTGTGTGTGTATGTATGTGTTGTGTGTGATGGTGTGTGTGTGTGTGTGTGTGTTGTGTGTTGTGTGTGTGTGTGTGTGTGTGTGTGTGTGTGTGTGTGTGTGTGTGTGTGTGTGTGTGTGTGTGTGTGTGTGTGTGTGTGTTGTGTGTGTGTGTGTGTGTGTTTGGTGTTGCAGTAGTGGCTGGTGCGGGAATACCCAGATGTTGTAATCGATAAAAATGCAAGATCAACAACTGAAAAGTTTGTACACTGTTTCGCCCACAGGCTACTTAAACTGTCTTGCTCACAGAGCAGGTGTCGTAGCCAGGCTCACAGAACAGGGTGACGTAGCCAGGCTCACAGAGCAGGGTGTCGTAGCCAGGCTCACACAGCAGGGCGTCGTAGCCAGGCTCACAGAGCAGGGTGTCGTAGCCAGGCTCACAGAGCAGGGTGTCGTAGCCAGGCTCACAGAGCAGGGTGTCGTAGCCAGGCTCACAGAGCAGGGTGTCGTAGCCAGGCTCACAAGGCAGAAAATCCTGTAGCGGTAAAAATGACTCAAATGCAAGTCACTACGGACACGTTTATTGAAGAGGTTTCGGTTCCTGGCGTGGAATGCAGTCTGATACCCAATGAAGGGTGTGGTAACCAGGATGAACGTACTGTAATCCCTTCCCAGCGGGGCTCGAAGGGAGCCACGTTGTTGGTTATTGTGTCCCTCTTCCTCGAGCGATGACTGAGGCAGGAGAGAAGGATGTAGTCAGGTGCTAACTCAAGAAAATACATAGAGAGGATCTGCAATAACCCTACTAGTCCGCGTTAGTCAGGTTCTCAGACTTGGTGACACACTTAAGTCGTGAATTGATAGTAGAGGCACTAGTTCTACCACTACTACTACCACCACTACCACTAGTAGAAGTAGTAGTAGTACTATTAGTAGTAGTAGTAGTTGTAGTTGTAGTAATATTTATTAGTTCTCAGCGATATATCTAATTCAGCATGTGTGTTATCAAAGGATTGGCCAGCTTGAAGCTACCTGGAGTCTACCTGGAGGGAATTCCGGGGATCAACGTCCCCGCGGCCCGGTCCACGACGATCCGGCACCGTCTTTAGGTATCTGTCCAGCTCCCTCTTGAAGACAACCAGGGGTCTTCCCGTAATGCCCCTTATTGCTGGTGGGAGGCTGTTGAACAGTCTTGGGCCCCGGACACTTATTGTGTTTTCTCTTAGTGTACCAGTGACGCCCCTACTTTTCACTGGGGGTATGTTGCATCGCCTGCCAAGTCTTTTGCTTTCGTATGGAGTGATTGCTGTGTGCATATTAGGGACCAGTCCTTCCAGAATCTTCCAGGTGTAGATTATGCTGCCTGGGTTCCGTGTAACTGGCTTTGACAAAATGATGAAAGAAGTTCCTTTCATTACGAGTTTCCAGTGGGAATAACTCACTAAATAACTATGTAATTTTCTATGCTGAACACACACATTGTTCCTATTACCAGCTTAGGCTGCGTATGCGTACTGCTGCTCGTTGACGCATTTGCTGAAGTTTCTGCCGGTTTCTCCTATATACATCTTGTGGCTTCCACCGCAATGGACTTTAATAGACACGAACTCCGTTAGTTCTATGTTTTGGTTCTTGTTTTATGAATTACTGAAGTCACGGATGGACAGCCACTCTGTTGTTGTTTTGGTTCAAAGTAAACCATACCACGGGTGGGAATTGAACTCGTGGCGAGTGAGTCCTAAAAGTCCACCCCAGAGCGTAAGTGTCGATTTCGTGAGTCTTGGTTCAAAGTTTTCGTGATGTAAGACGCCATGTTACATATAGACTGCGGGGGCGTTGAGCCCCGAAACCCTCTTCAGGTATACTCCAGGTATATCGGTTTACCTTTCAAGGAAATGTCGACATTCGATCCTGCGGTCTGTCACCCCTCGCATCTTCAGCGCCAGACCTCTAGAACCAGACCTCCAGCATCAGACCTCAAGCATCACACATCCAGCACTAGACATCCAGCACCAGACATCCAGCACTAGACCTCCAGCGCCAGACCTCCAGCACCAGACATCCAACACCAGACATCAAGCACCAGACCTCCAGCACCAGACATCCAACACCAGACATCCAGCACCAGACCTCCAGCACCAGACATCCAACACCAGACCTCCAACACCAGACATCCAACACCAGACATCCAGCACCAGACCTCCAACACCAGACATCCAACACCAGACATCCAGCACCAGACCTCCAGCACCAGACATCCAACACCAGACATCCAGCACCAGACCTCCAGCACCAGGCATCCAACACCAGACATCCAGCACCAGACCTCCAGCACCAGGCATCCAACACCAGACATCCAGCACCAGACATCCAACACCAAACACCCAGCACCAGACCTCCAGCACCAGACATCCAACACCAAACACCCAGCACCAGACCTCCAGCACCAGACATCCAACACCAAACACCCAGCACCAGACCTCCAGCACCAGACATCCAGCACCAACACCAGCACCAGACCCTCCAGCACCAGACATCCACACCAGACACCAGCACCAGACTCCAGCACCAGACATCCAACACCAAACACCCAGCACCAGACCTCCAGCACCAGACATCCAGCACCAGACCACACCAGACACCAGCACAACATCCAGCACCAGACATCCACACCAACCCAGCACCAGACACCAGCACCAGACATCCAGCACAGACCTCCAGCACCAGACTCCACACCAGAATCCAGCACCAGACATCCACACCAACATCCAGCACCAGACATCCAGCACCAGACATCCAACACCAACCCAGCACCAACTCCAGCACCAGACATCCAGCACCAGACATCCAGCACCAGACATCACACAAAACCCAGCACCAACCTCCAAACACCAGACCTCCAGCACCAGACATCCAACACCAGACATCCAGCACCAGACCTCCAGCACCAGACATCCAACATCCAACACCAACAGCCAGACATCCACACCAGACATCCAGCACCAGACATCCACACCAGCATCCAACACAGACATCCAGCACCAGACCTCCAGCACCAGACATCCAACACCAACATCCAGCACCAGACCTCCAGCACCAGCATCCAACACCAGACATCCAGCACCAGACATCCACACCACACCAGCACCAGACTCCAGCACCAGACATCCAGCACCAGACATCCACACCAGACCATCCAGCACCAGACATCCAGCACCCAAAACACCACACCAGACACATCCAGCACCAGACATCCAACACCCAAACACCAGCACCAGACCTCCAGCCACCAGACATCCACACCAGACATCCAGCACCAGACCTCCAGCACCAGACTCCACACAGACACCAGCACCAGACTCCAGCACCAGACATCCAACACCAAACATCCAGACCAGACTCCAGACCAGACATCCACACCAGACACCCCGACCAGACCTCCAGCACCAGACATCCAGCACCAGACATCCAGCACCAGACTCCAGCACCAGACATCCAGCACCAGACATCCAGCACCAACCCAGCACCAGACCTCCAGCACCAGACATCCAGCACCAGACCTCCAGCACCAGACATCCAGCACCAGACATCCAGCACCAGACCTCCAGCACCAGACCTCCAGCACCAGACATCCAGCACCAGACATCCAGCACAGACTCAGCACCAGACTCCACACCAGACATCCCCGCACCAGACTCCAGCACCAGACATCCAGCACCAACCCAGCACCATCCAGACCAGACTCCAGCACCAGACTCCACACCAGACATCCAGCACCAGACATCCAGCACCAGACATCCAACACCAAACACCCAGCACCAGACATCCAGCACCAGACCTCCAGCACCAGACATCCAACACCAGACATCCAGCACCAGACATCCAGCACCAGACATCCAAGCACCAGACTCCACACCAGACTCCAGCACCAGACATCCAGCACCAGACATCCAGCACCAGACATCCAACACCAGACATCCAGCACAACCCGCAGACATCCACACCAGACATCCAGCCAGACCTCCAGCACCAATCCAGCACCAGACATCCAGCACCAGACATCCAGACACCAGACATCCAGCACCAGACATCCAGCACCAGACCTCCAGCACCAGACATCCAGCACCAGACTCCAGCACCAGACTCCAGCACCAGACATCCAACACCAGACATCCACACCCTCCAACCAGACACCAACACCAGACATCCAGCACCAGACCTCCAGCACCAGACATCCAACACCAGACATCCAGCACCAGACCTCCAGCACCAGACATCCAGACACCAGACATCCAGCACCAGACATCCAGCACCAGACCTCCAGCACCAGACATCCAGCACCAGACATCCAGCACCAGACATCCAGCACCAGACATCCAGCACCAGACATCCAGCACCAGACTCCAGCACCAGACATCCAGCACCAGACATCCAGCACCAGACATCCAGCACCAGACATCCAACACCAAACACCCAGCACCAGACCTCCAGCACCAGACATCCAGCACCAGACATCCAACACCAGACATCCAGCACCAGACCTCCAGCACCAGACATCCAACACCAGACATCCAGCACCAGACATCCAGCACCAGACATCCAGCACCAGACATCCAACACCAGACATCCAACACCAGACATCCAGCACCAAGACCTCCAGCACCAGGACATCCACACAGACATCCAGCACCAGACTCAGCACCAGCATCCACACAGGCATCCAACACCAGACATCCAACACCAGACTCCAACCAGACATCCAAACAGACATCAGCACCAGACTCCAGCACAGACATCCACACCAGACCTCCGCACCAGAATCCACACCCGACTCCAGCACAGAATCCAACACCAACATCCAGCACCAGACCTCCAGCACCAGACATCCAACACCAGACACCAGCACCAGACTCCAGCACCAGACATCCAAGCACCAGAGAAATCCAGCACCAGACATCCAGCACAGACATCCAGCCAGACATCAGCACCAGACATCCAGCACACTGACTTTCACGAACACAACGTTATCCAAGGTCACAGTCTCCGCACTCAGGCATCATCCCAAGAACATCAACCAGATACCTCCAGTTACCAGAACATAACACAGAAAAAATCTAGCACCAGACCACTCCTTAGCCTCAGCGACCAACACCAAATCAACCGCAAGACTCAGAACCTCCGTCCACACGCAAACATTCGCCTTATATTGCACCATGAATCGTCACTTCGACATTATCTCAAACATGATGATACTCTGATCTTACACGAAACATTACATTTAAGACAAGAATAGTCAACTAGGGAAACAGGCTTACTTTTTCTAGGCTGCCATAGGTGAACATTGCATATCGCACATTTTATTACCACAGGAAACGTATCCAATAACGTGTCTTCCACAGATCCGAAAATCAAGCAAAAAGCCTCTAGACAATATCACCACTTATTTTCATACCTCCAGCAGATGGCGAAACTCAACCACTAAAGTTCCAAACTGAACTCAACCAATAAAACTCGTCCACAGCAAATCAACCATAACTCTCTGGCGAAATATCGCCTTTATTTCCTACATGTATCAGTTGCACTATTCGCTTATTGCAAACATCATGAATTACCATTTTTTCTGGAATAAAAAAAATAGTAAGATTTAAGGACATAATACCGTGGAACAGGCGACTGAGGTCGAAGAAACGTTACAATATCCTGGGCATCAGAGGGTGAAGGGCAAGACCACCCATATCCAGCATATAACCAAAAAAGTATCCAAAACGGTTGGGATCCTCTCCAAGATACGATACTACGTGCCGCAAAATGCCCTTCTCACACTATACCACTCACTTATTTATCCATACCTCACCTATGCTATTTGTGCCTGGGGATCAACTGCAGCAACACACCTAAAGCCAATAATAACCCAACAAAAAGCTGCAGTAAGAATAATCACTAAATCCCATCCCTGGCAACACACCCCCCCACTCTTCATAGACCTAAACTTACTCCCAGTTCAGTACATCCACACTTACTACTGTGCAATCTACATCTACAGGGCCTTAAACTCTAATATCAACCTTGACCTAAAACGCTTTCTTGATAGTTGTGACAGAACCCACAGGCATAACACCAGACACAAACATCTCTACGACATTCCCCGTGTCCGACTAAACCTTTACAAAAATTCAATGTATGTCAAAGGCCCTAAAATCTGGAATACCCTACCTGAGAACTCTAGAACTGCAGACACATTCATCACCTTCAAAACTACCATTAGAAAACATCTTATCTCCCTGATACACCCCATCAACTAACTACACGAATACCACCTGGTGGTTCACACTTACACTCACTCACTCATTTGACCATAAACAGAAATATTAATCTCAATCTTAAAATAATGAATCCTGTGATACTCCAATACTGAAACTATGTACTGTGCCAAAACAAAAGCATTCACATTGCTAAACTCACAAACTAGTATTTAGTCACTTAGCCATAATACCAACTTACCTCATAATTTGTAATATTTTACAATTAAGAATAAAACTAAGTCTGCCCGAAATGCCTAGCCATGCTAAGCGTTCTAGTGGTACACTCTGTAATCACAGTTTTACTACATGTAAACCACACAATAACCAAATTTCTGTAAACTCAGCATTGTAATCCTTATAGAGAATAAACTTTGATTTGAATTTGAATTTGAAAACACCGGAAAGAAGATGTTGTAAGAGATGGTTGTAAGATCTCGAACACGAAGCGGAAATATGGAGAGAGATGGTGCAAGATTGCGGCCGTCTTCAAGGGTTGGGGGGGAGGGAAGGGGGTGAAAGGGATGTTAGAAGGGGAAGAGGAGAAGCAAGAGAGTGGGGGGAGGGGGTATACGATCCTGGATGACAAAGACACAGAAGAGGTGTGGTAAGTTCCTGAGCATCGGAAGATGTCTTGTGCGGGACTATGTAGTGTATTGTGCACTCCCATGTGTCATTCTGGGAGGGGGACTACCTTACTGTGCACTCTTTCCAAACACCATCAACTGAGAGCGTTGTTACTGAAGCCAAAATCGCAAGTCTTACCTATTCGACACACACGCACACACATGTATATATATATATATATATATATATATATATATATATATATAATATATATATATATATATATATATATATAATATATATATACGTGTTGAAGTTGGAAGTAGGAAAGACAATTTTAGCAGAAGACCAGTCAATAGGACGACTGTGATCTTTGACGTGACAGAAAAGAGCATTGTAACATCGGCAAGCCTAACACTACTTTTGTGCTCCCTAAGTCTGTCAGAAAGAGATCGGCCAGTTTCTCCAAAGTATTGAGGATGACAGGAGGAACAAGAAATAGAGTAAACACCAGGAGCATCTGTAGAAGGAGAGGTATGAACGAGATTAGTCGAATGTGGTACTGGAAAAGATGTTGGGGAGGTGTTTAACAACGGAGTTAATGGCGAGGATTATGTACCTTCTCTTGGCGGTATTCAACTTACCCAGACCTGAGGCTGATGTCTGGCAGCTCGAAGCAAAAGGTACCATCATAGAACATTCGTTTTGTTCCGACCACTGAAAACAAAGTTGAACGTCGGGTTGTACAGTGCTGGTTATGTTTTAAACCTCTATGCTGATAGAAATCTGGAAGGACTGAAAACTGAAAACGTCTTCATATTCTTGAACTACCAGAAGGCACTTGACTGTGTCTCTCATGAGACGCGTGGAGGATAGCACGGTGGGTGGCACAGTGGGCGGCAAGGTGGGGCCGTAGAGTGTGGCAGGGTGATTGATGAAGAGTGACGAATGATGGATGTAGGGGGTTGAGTTGAAGATTGAGACACTTATGCAGCATATGGGAATCTTTATTCAGGAAACGTTTCGCCACACAGTGGCTTCATCAGTCCAATACAAAGAGGAAGGAGTAAGGAGGGGAGGAGAATGAGGTAATCAGTCCCTCAGCCTGGAGTCGATGTGTTCAGTCCATCAATCTTGTAGAATGTACAGCATAGGGCCGTAGACGTGGCTTATATACATAGATCAGGGATCATTGTCATACAATGAAGTTCTTTCAAAACATTGTTGAATCTTTGAACAACGATGCTGCATTCTGACTTGTGGATGGTACCAATTAATTTAGCCTATGCAGTCACTACTGATCTTATTCAGAACGTTACGCCCATGCTTCATCATCCCTACAAGATTGAATGCGTAACACGTGGGATAGGGATGAGGTAACTGATTCCTCATCTGAGTCATGTTTACGCCTTCATCTTTGAATTGATATAAGCATGGGCGAACGTTTTATATAAGATCATATCTTGTTACAAATCTTCAAACTTGTTCAACTTTGACAAACCTACTTCACTAGTGGGTTGGTGCAGGTAAGATGGTCGCGCCACTCGATTGTTAATGAACGGTTGTGTGTACAAGAAGGATGCCATGCTCGGGCGGAGGGATGGTTCAGAGTTCCTACAGGCTTCTCTGTAATTGTGAACAGCCACTTAGGGCGACAGTTTGCTGAATTAAAGGATCCATACTCAATAAGAGTGTCTCAATCTTCAACTTGTCGGTTTTTCAAACCATTCATCCAGGGGTTGAGTGCAGGGTAAATGGCAGGGATGATTGTTAATGAAGGTTTGGGTGACAAGAAGGATGGCAGGGTGGGTGGCAGGGTGGTTGGCAGGAAGGGTCACAGGAAGGGTAAAGTTGTGAACACGGAGACACACTTCAGGGGAGCGAGGCAGTGTAGCTGAACTGTGAGAAGGATCACACATCACATATCACGTACGTGTGCGTGGCCAATGCTTGCTTGTATTCGTGTACATATGTACGCGTGCTCCAGTGCCTGTGTACATGCGTGTACACTGTACACATATACATTCACCAATCTGTGGTCACAGAGATCTTCATAAACACTGGGACTACACTCACTATCATCCAGATCTCTGGCAGCTATCCCGTATCTACCGACTTGTTGACTTTAGCTAGTGGTCCGGAAAAGACTTCTCGTCTCTCCCACAGAATCCATTGCGACACTTTGCCTTTGAAGTATCCAGTTTACTTTTTTTTTCACTTCTTTTCTAATCGTGTTCAATGTGTAGCCGTATGAGTTAGTGTACATTTCCCTGTGACTCTGAGCCGCCTCTTTGAGTCGCTTCCTCAGCTATTCGACACTTGATAACTGAGACACATGTGCAACAGTTGAGTGTCTTTACCGTTGAAACGTGTCGCCTATACAGTAGGCTTCTTCAGACAAATACAGATACAGCAGAAGTGAAATGAAGATGATGTAATTAGCCCATCGACTTTGTGTCTTAATCATCAACTTGTCGGTATCTTATGCAATGTTCAACATATCCTCACAGACTTCCTTGTCGTTTCTCATGAGCTCTCCTCCTTCCTTTTTCAGTCTTATTACCTGGTCTTATATGTCATCTTTCTTCTGTGAAGTTGGTTCGGTTCAGACTCTGTGTTTCCTGCTGTCATTCTCAGATTGTCTTCTGCGCTGGGTCACCATCTGGAAGAGACCCGAGCCGGGACAAGACCGGCGAACCTGCTACAGTACAGGCTGTCGTTCAGCTTCTCTTTTCAAATTTGCACTTTTGTTTCTGGCTCTATTGCTCAGTTCTCCGTTTACTTCAGTTCTTAGCTTTTTATAGTTTTATCCAGGCAACTGTACTTCTGTTTGCTCTTTGCATATTTGGTTGAACCACGGGTTCTCTGTGACCCATTTCCTTTTTTTTCTATTGGGTATATGTGTATTGTTCATGTACTGAAAGTATGTGTTTATGCGTGCCTGTAACTGGACGTTTGTGCTTGTGTAATTACCTGAGTTAATTTTATTATTATTATTATTATTATTATTATTATTATTATTATTATTATTATTATTATTATTATTATATTTACAGGGAAGCAGTAACCCATAATGGTCATACATTGCCTGGGAAACGGAAAGTAATTAGGTTTGATCCGAGGAAGAGGAAGGTAGTTTTTAATTCCTTATATCAAGATCCCTTTACTAGAGGCCAGTGATTGGCTTGTGTGCTTAGTTTCCGCCCGTGTTCCCAACACTCAGGAGTGTTCCCTGACCAAGACTGTGTTCCAGTTTACCTTATCCATTCCACTGAGTGTTTTCTCTTGTTATATCACATACCTCTTCATTCTTCCAGGGAATACCTGAAGGGCAGAAGGCAGAGAGCACAGTGGGTGGTGCAGGCTCGATACTCCTTCTGCTAACAAGGGGTTAGTTGTCCGATCCGTCAGGCTGCAGGTGGCTAGTGAGAGAATTAAATCAGTATAAATACATAATATTCGCTGCGCGATCCGAGAAAGTTATCCCAATACTGTATAACCCCAGACCCACCTGGCTGTAAACAAATCAGCAAGTATATATGCAAAACAACCAAGGGGGAAGTTGAAGGCCTTTCGTGTTGCAATCAACACGTCGTCAGGAGCAGCTTACAATGTCGCAGAAAAAAGGAGGAATTCTAAGTAAATACGTTCAGAAGCAGCGTCTTTGCTCGAATCGAATAAAGGTCATGCGGACTGAGGAACCTGTGGGTAGACCGAACTGAGCAAAGCATAGGAGAGAAACCGTAAATATTAGGAACGGAAAAGGATCAGGGATAACAAAAAAAAAAAAAGCCCGGGAGACATACATGAAGGCACAATACCGTGCTTTGGTACAATTCACAGAAAAACACTCACTAAGGCGAGGAACCTTTCAACGACGTTTCGGACCTTCCTGGATCATTGTCAAGTCACAACAGTGATGACTTAACAATGATCCGGAACTGGCCGAAACGTCGTCACAAGGTTCATATCCTAAGTGCGCGTTATTTGTGGAAAGGTTCACACAAACTGAGTTACATGTGCAAGGCTACACTCCACGTCCTCAAGTCCACATTCTTCTGTAGTTCCTACCAACCTTATCCGTTGCGCCTCGTCCGCGAACATCAACACGCGAGGGCCTGACCCTAGTGGCGTGACATTTACATACAGCAGCAACGTTTCAGGGCGTCACACTGACCCTTGAGGAGCTCTGGTAATTGCTCCCATCCGTCATGGCAGTCAGTCTATCAGACGTGCGTGCGTGCGTAAGTGCTTGCGTGCGTGCGTGTATGTGCGCAATCCAGCAGTCGATTGCAACATACAAGACAAAGACAGGTATCACTGATACGACAAGTTAAATAGCTAAATAGTTACTTATTTCCTTTCCTTCCTTTATGATTCATCTCCTCTCCTATTCTCCCCCTTTCCCTAAACCCCACCAACCCCAGCTCACCTTCCTGTCTCACCCCCTTCCCTTCTCTCTTCCCCTGATATCCTCATTGCCCTACTGAAGTCCCCCACCTCAGGCTGACAGATTTCAATACCTTGTTTGATCAGCTCCATCCTGCGTGATGGAATGTGACGGGTAAACATTGCTTTCTTCCCATACAGAATAGAGTAGCAGCACAACGCTGATTTACTGAGAGAATAGCGTATCCATGCTGGGAGTGCGTAGGTGGAGTGCGTAGGTAGAGTGCAAAGATGGAGTGCATAGGTGGAGTGCGTAGGTAGAGTGCAAAGATGGAGTGCGTAGGTGGAGTGCGTAGGAGGAGTGCGGCCACTGTCATCCCTGGGACAGTCATGTGGCCTTAAACCAAACAAACCTCAGTGTGAGTCAAACCTGATTCCACATTAAACCAAATAAACCACAACGTAACTTAAAATGATTCCATTTTAAACCAAACAACCCTCATGATAAACAATAACTTGATACTACATTACATTAAACAACCTTTACACACACACACACACACACACACACACACACACACACACACACACACACACGTGTACGTGCAGCCCCTAACATGTTTGTAGCTGCACCAGTGGTGTTGTCTCACCAGGGATCATCATTACCAGGGGTGGGGCTGGTTCAGGGTCTCTACCCTGATGATGATAACAGCTGTGCTGGCCAGACCTAACACACACACGGAGGTGTGGCCGAAGGTGTGTGTGTGTGTGTGTGTGTGTGTGTGTGTGTGTGTGTGTGTTGGTACTCACATATATTTGACCGAGTTGTATTTGCGATGGTCGGATCTCAGCTCCTGGCCCTGCTTCTTAAACAATGATCACCAGCATTATTAGTTTCTGGCCTCTTAGGCAAAATCATACGCGGGCCGTAGTCATATGATGACCCGCCACTGGACCTTTTGGTCATCTGATCGAGGCCTTCCCCTGGCTTACTGGTCCACCCCTTTAAAAATTAACGGCTATTATATCCATCTTTTTATTGCCAAGCAGTGTGGACCACAAGTGTTTGTTACTAAAAATAATAACTACTGAGTCTCACATTCCACCATAACAAAAAAAAAACTTTGAAAGATACATCAACAAATCATAGGAGTGTAGATGAATAAGAACATAAGAACATAAGAAAGGAGGAACACGTGCAGCAGGCCTGTTGGCCCATACTAGGCAGGTCCTTTACAATTCATCCCACTAACAAACATTTGACCAACCCAATTTTCAATGCCACCCAAGAAACAAGCTCCGATGTGCAAGTCCCACTCAAATCCAACCCCTCCCACTCATGTACTTATCCAACCTAAATCTGAAACTACCCAAAGTCCTAGCCTCAATAACCCAACTAGGTAGACTGTTCCACTCATCAACTACCCTATTTCCAAACCAATACTTTCCTATGTCCTTTCTAAATCTAAACTTATCTAATTTAAATCCATAATGGTTCAGAGAACCGACACGTTGATAAATTAGACACATGTGCAACTCAATAAAGATACCCAAGAGCTGCACATGTGTCTAATTTATCAAATCATAAGAGCAAAAGGTAGGTGTAAGAATGTGCCAGACTTCAGCATATTAAAAACACACTGCAGTTCCTCCATTATCGAGTTCCCTGCCTGACAAAGGGCTAATTAGGTTTGCTTTTAACTCTTCCTTGGCTACCTCGTTCCATTTCTTAACTACCATAAGTGTCCGGGGCCCAAAACTGTTCAACAGCCTCCCATCAAGCATTAGGGGAATTGCCAATAAACCCCTGGCTGCCTTCAAGAGAGAGCTGGACAGATACCTAAAGTCAGTGCCGGATCAGCCGGGCTGTGGCTCGTACGTTGGACTGCGTGCGGCCAGCAGTAACAGCCTAGTTGATCAGGCCCTGATCCATCGGGAGGCCTGGTCATGGACCGGGCCGCGGGGGCGTTGATCCCCGGAATAACCTCCAGGTAACCTCCAGGTAACCCTGAGACTGAAAAAAAAATATTTCCTGACATCCCTGTGGTGCATCTGGGTCTTCAACTTCCCTCTTTAACCCCTCTTCCCTGTGCATCTTTTTCACAATGTCTGTTCCTGTCTACTCTGCCAAAGCCTCCGAGTATCTTGTATGTCATAAAAATGTCTCCTCTGATCTTATGAAGTCTCTTCATGACCTCTGGACCTTTCTTTTGATCTTTTTTGTACATGTTTGATTAGGTGAGGGCTCCATGCTGGTACTGCATACTCAATGATAGTCCTAATTTATGTTGTGTACAGAGTCCTGAAAGATTTTTTATTGTGGTTTCTAATGGTAGTTTTGATATTAGTTTGCATATGCTGCGGATGTTATGGGAATTAACTACATCTCTGGTGATATGTTGGGGGTGATGTTCACTTCAAAATCCTTCACTTTGAGAGATATTTGTGGTCTCCCGCCTCTCAAGCTTTAAATAACAAAAAGGGCACAATACCGTGACTGTATTCCGTATACGGTCGCCGCTCTCCAACCCCAATTTTCATGGCCTGAACTTGCAGGGGTTGAACTCCAGTAACCAGTTATTTGAGCCTTCTTGCTCTTAATCCAGGTTTGCCTTCCGCCTCTCTATCTCTCTCTCTCTATCTATTTTCTTCAGTTTGTATGAGTCACACCCCATGTTCAGTGTTATACATCACACCCCATGTTCAGTGTTATACATCACACCCCATGTTCAGTGTTATACATCACACCCCATGTTCAGTGTTATACATCACACCCCATGTTCAGTGTTATACATCACACCCCATGTTCAGTGTTATCACACCCTATGTTCAGTGTTATACATCACACCCCATGTTCAGTGTTATTTATCACAAGAAGAGCAACACTAATGCTCGTATTGATGACACTTGCTATCTTCGTCATGGAAAACTCATTATGTGGACAGAAAAACGTAATGAGCAATTTGTGGGATAATTAAGTTCATAATATATGAATACATTATACATAATTCTGTGTTCGTTTTAACAGGCGAGGTTCATTAGCGTTTGTAAACACTGTACAAAACAGGCAGGAAAAAAAAGTCAGTGTTAGGATAAACAAATATATATATATATATATATATATATATATATATATATATATATATATATATATATATATATATATATTATATATATATATATATATATATATATATATATTATTTTATTTTATTATCACACTGGCCGATTCCCACCAAGGCAGGGTGGCCCGAAAAAGAAAAACTTTCACCATCATTCACTCCATCACTGTCTTGCCAGAAGGGTGCTTTACACTACAGTTTTTAAACTGCAACATTAACACCCCTCCTTCAGAGTGCAGGCACTGTACTTCCATCTCCAGGACTCAAGTCCGGCCTGCCGGTTTCCCTGAACCCCTTCATAAATGTTACTTTGCTCACACTCCAACAGCACGTCAAGTATTAAAAACCATTTGTCTCCATTCACTCCTATCAAACACGCTCACACATGCCTGCTGGAAGTCCAAGCCCCTCGCACACAAAACCTCCTTTACCCCCTCCCTCCAACCTTTCCTAGGCCGACCCCTACCCCGCCTTCCTTCCACTACAGACTGATACACTCTTGAAGTTATTCTGTTTCGCTCCATTCTTTCCACATGTCCGAACCACCTCAACAACCCTTCCTCAGCCCTCTGGACAACAGTTTTGGTAATCCCGCACCTCCTCCTAACTTCCAAACTACGAATTCTCTGCATTATATTCACACCACACATTGCTCTCAGACATGACATCTCCACTGCCACCAGCCTTCTCCTCGCTGCAACATTCATCACCCATGCCTCACACCCATATAAGAGCGTTGGTAAAACTATACTCTCATACATTCCCCTCTTTGCCTCCAAGGACAAAGTTTTTTGTCTCCACAGACTCCTAAGTGCACCACTCACCCTTTTCCCCTCATCAGTTCTATGATTCACCTCATCTTTCATAGACCCATCCGCTGACACGTCCACTCCCAAATATCTGAATACATTCACCTCCTCCATATTCTCTCCCTCCAATCTGATATCCAATCTTTCATCACCTAATCTTTTTGTTATCCTCATAACCTTACTCTTTCCTGTATTCACTTTCAATTTTCTTCTTTTGCACACCCTACCAAATTCATCCACCAATCTCTGCAACTTCTCTTCAGAATCTCCCAAGAGCACAGTGTCATCAGCAAAGAGCAACTGTGACAACTCCCACTTTATGTGTGATTCTTTATCTTTTAACTCCACGCCTCTTGCCAAGACCCTCGCATTTACTTCTCTTACAACCCCATCTATAAATATATTAAACAACCACGGTGACATCACACATCCTTGTCTAAGGCCTATTTTTACTGGGAAATAATTTCCCTCTTTCCTACATACTCTAACTTGAGCCTCACTATCCTCGTAAAAACTCTTCACTGCTTTCAGTAACCTACCTCCTACACCATACACCTGCAACATCTGCCACATTGCCCCCCTATCCACCCTGTCATACGCCTTTTCCAAATCCATAAATGCCACAAAGACCTCTTTAGCCTTATCTAAATACTGTTCACTTATATGTTTCACTGTAAACACCTGGTCCACACACCCCCTACCTTTCCTAAAGCCTCCTTGTTCATCTGCTATCCTATTCTCCGTCTTACTCTTAATTCTTTCAATAATAACTCTACCATACACTTTGCCAGGTATACTCAACAGACTTATCCCCTATAATTTTTGCACTCTCTTTTATCCCCTTTGCCTTTATACAAATGAACTATGCATGCTCTCTGCCAATCCCTAGGTACCTTACCCTCTTCCATACATTTATTAAATAATTGCACCAACCACTCCAAAACTATATCCCCACCTGCTTTTAACATTTCTATCTTTATCCCATCAATCCCGGCTGCCTTACCCCCTTTCATTTTACCTACTGCCTCACGAACTTCCCCCACACTCACAACTGGCTCTTCCTCACTCCTACAAGATGTTGTTCCTCCTTGCCCTATACACGAAATCACAGCTTCCCTATCTTCATTAACATTTAACAATTCCTCAAAATATTCCCTCCATCTTCCCAATACCTCTAACTCTCCATTTAATAACTCTCCTCTCCTATTTTTAACTGACAAATCCATTTGTTCTCTAGGCTTTCTTAACTTGTTCATCTCACTCCAAAACTTTTTCTTATTTTCAACAAAATTTATTGATAACATCTCACCCACTCTCTCATTTGCTCTCTCTTTACATTGCTTCACCACTCTCTTAACCTCTCTCTTTTTCTCCATATACTCTTCCCTCCTTGCATCACTTCTACTTTGTAAAAACTTCTCATATGCTAACTTTTTCTCCCTTACTACTCTCTTCACATCATCATTCCACCAATCGCTCCTCTTCCCTCCCGCACCCACTTTCCTGTAACCACAAACTTCTGCTGAACACTCCAACACATTTTTAAACCTACCCCATACCTCTTCGACCCCATTGCCTATGCTCTCATTAGCCCATCTATCCTCCAATAGCTGTTTATATCTTACCCTAACTGCCTCATCTTTTAGTTTATAAACCTTCACCTCTCTCTTCCCTGATGCTTCTATTCTCCTTGTATCCCATCTACCTTTTACTCTCAGTGTAGCTACAACTAGAAAGTGATCTGATATATCTGTGGCCCCTCTATAAACATGTACATCCTGAAGTCTACTCAATAGTCTTTTATCTACCAATACATAATCCAACAAACTACTGTCATTTCGCCCTACATCATATCTTGTATACTTATTTATCCTCTTTTTCTTAAAATATGTATTACCTATAACTAAACCCCTTTCTATACAAAGTTCAATCAAAGGGCTCCCATTATCATTTACACCTGGCACCCCAAACTTACCTACCACACCCTCTCTAAAAGTTTCTGCTACTTTAGCATTCAGGTCCCCTACCACAATTACTCTCTCACTTGGTTCAAAGGCTCCTATACATTCACTTAACATCTCCCAAAATCTCTCTCTTTTCTCTGCATTCCTCTCTTCTCCAGGTGCATACACGCTTATTATGACCCACTTCTCGCATCCAACCTTTACTTTAATCCACATAATTCTTGAATTTACACATTCATATTCTCTTTTCTCCTTCCATAACTGATCATTCAACATTACTGCTACCCCTTCCTTTGCTCTAACTCTCTCAGATACTCCAGATTTAATCCCATTTATTTCCCCCCACCGAAACTCCCCTACCCCCTTCAGCTTTGTTTGGCTTAGGGCCAGGACATCCAACTTCTTTTCATTCATAACATCAGCAATCATCTGTTTCTTGTCATCCGCACTACATCCACGCACATTCAAGCATCCCAGTTTTATAAAGTTTTTCTTCTTCTCTGTTTTAGTAAATGTCTACAGGAGAAGGGGTTACTAGCCCATTGCTCCCGGCATTTTAGTCGCCTCATACGACACGCATGGCTTACGGAGGAAAGATCCTCTTTCACTTCCCCATGGACAATAGAAGAAATAAAGAAGAACAAGAGCTATTTAGAAAAAGGAGAAAAACCTAGATGTATGTATATATATATGCATGTGCGTGTCTGTGAAGTGTGACCAAAGTGTAAATAGGAGTAGCAAGATATCCCTGTTATCTAGCGTGTTTATGAGACAGAAAAAGAAACCAGCAATCCTACCATCATGTAAAACAGTTACAGGTTTCTGTTTCACAGTCATCTGGCACGACGGTAGTACTTCCCTGGGTGGTTGCTGTCTACCAACCTACTATATATATATATATATATATATATATATATATATATATATATATATATATATATATATATATATATATATATATATATATATGTATATATATGTATGTATATATATATATATATATATGTCGTGCCGAATAGGCAAAACTTGCGATCTTGGCTTAAATAGCAACGCTCATCTTGCCATATAGGACAAGCGAAAATTTGTGTATGCAATAATTTCGCCAAAATTATTCTGAACCTAACGAAATAATATATTTCACTGTGTTAGTTCAGTATTAAATTATTGTAAACAAATCTAAAATATATTTAGTTGGGTTAGGCTAAAATAAATTGTTCTTGTTATAATAAGGTTAGGTAAGTTTTCTAAGATTCTTTTGGTGCAAAATTATAAATTTTTGCATCAACATTAATGAAAAAAATATATCTTTAAACGTGTAAGAGAAAATTTCAGAAAGGACTTAATATTAAATGAGTTCTTGCTAATTGACCAGTTTTACATATTCGGCACGACATTATATATATATATATATATATATATATATATATATATATATATATATATATATATATATATATATATATATATATATATATATATATATACATGTATATATATATATATATATATATATATATATATATATATATATATATATATATATATATATATATATATATATATTATATATATATATATACAGTGGTCCCTCGCTTTTCGTAGTTCTCGGCAATCGTAAATTTCGCCAATCATAGGGGTATTTTCATATAAACATGGACTCGCTTTTCATAGGTTGACTCGCGAATAGTAGTTCGTCCGGGACGCGTACGCACGGTGTGAGCCGGGGTGGCCTCCCTACCCAGCCAGTTTGGCATTGTTTACCAGTGAGTGAAGGTCCCCTCAAGTGCTCCTACAAAATATTTCATAATATTCCATTCATTTTAGTGCTTCCAGTTACTAAATAAGCTACCATGGCTTCAAAGAAATCTCCTAGTGCCAAGCCTGTGGTAAAGAAGGTGAGAAATATGTACAGTGATAAAGTCTTGGGCCATTTTCGGGAAGTGTTAAAGAGACGCCAGAAACAGAGCTCTCTCCACAGTTACTTTGTGAGACAGGACTAGAGTGACTCTCAAGGTGGTCCTAGTGGCATTAAGAAACAGAGAAGAGAAGCAACCCCAGAGAAGCAATTGGTACCTGAGGTGTTGCTGGAAGGGGATTCCCCTTCCAAACTGTAAACAATCCAATCTCTCTCCTCCTCCAGTCTCCCATACACTAAGAAGAATCTCCAATAAAGGTAAGTGTTATGCTGTTAATGTTTCATTCATCATTTCCCATTGTATTGTTTATGTACTACATGTATATTTCATGTTAAAAATTTTTTTGTTTTAATACTTCTGGGTGTCAGGAACGGATTAATTGTATTTACATTATTTCTTATGGAGAAAATTGATTCGCAAATCGTAAATTTCGTTTATAGTAACGGCTCCAGGAACGGATTAATTACGAAAAACGAGGGACCACTGTATATATATATATTATATATATATATATATATATATATATATATATATATATATTATATATATATATATATATATATATATATATAAATATGTCGTGCCGAATAGGCAGAACTTGCGATCTTGGCTTAAATAGCAACGCTCATCTTCCATTTAGGACAAGTGAAAATTTGTGTATGCAATAATTTCGCCAAAATCATTCTGAACCTAACGAAAAAAATATATTTCACTGGGTTTGTTTAGTATTAAATTATTGTAAACAAATCTGAAATATATTTAGTTGGGTTAGGCTAAAATAAATTGTTTTTGTTATAATAAGGTTAGGTAAGTTTTCTAAGTTCCTTTTGGTGCATAATTATAAATTTTTACATCAACATTAATGAAAAAAATATATCTTTAAACGTATAAGAGAAAATTTTAGAAAGGACTTAATTTTGAATGAGTTCTTGCTAATTGACCAGTTTTACATATTCAGCACGACAAATATATATATATATATAATTTATATATATATATATATATATATATATATATATATATATATATATATTCTGAAATCACCTGTTTTACTGTGATCTTATTGCACATATATATATATATATATATATATATATATATATATATATATATATATAATATATATATATATATATTTTATAATATATATATATATTATATATATATAATATTATTATATAATATATATATATATATATATATATATATATATATATATATATATATATTTTTTTTTTTTTTTTTATATCACACCGGCCGATTCCCACCAAGGCAGGGTGGCCCGAAAAAAAAAAAACTTTCACCATCATTCACTCCATCACTGTCTTGCCAGAAGGGTGCTTTACACTACAGTTTTTAAACTGCAACATTAACACCCCTCCTTCAGAGTGCAGGCACTGTACTTCCCATCTCCAGGACTCAAGTCCGGCCTGCCGGTTTCCCTGAATCCTTCATAAATGTTACTTTGCTCACACTCCAACAGCACGTCAAGTATTAAAAACCATTTGTCTCCATTCACTCCTATCAAACACGCTCACGCATGCCTGCTGGAAGTCCAAGCCCCTCGCACACAAAACCTCCTTTACCCCCTCCCTCCAACCCTTCCTAGGCCGACCCTACCCCGCCTTCCTTCCACTACAGACTGATACACTCTTGAAGTCATTCTGTTTCGCTCCATTCTCTCTACATGTCCGAACCACCTCAACAACCCTTCCTCAGCCCTCTGGACAACAGTTTTGGTAATCCCGCACCTCCTCCTAACTTCCAAACTACGAATTCTCTGCATTATATTCACACCACACATTGCCCTCAGACATGACATCTCCACTGCCTCCAGCCTTCTCCTCGCTGCAACATTCATCACCCACGCTTCACACCCATATAAGAGCGTTGGTAAAACTATACTCTCATACATTCCCCTCTTTGCCTCCAAGGACAAAGTTCTTTGTCTCCACAGACTCCTAAGTGCACCACTCACTCTTTTTCCCTCATCAATTCTATGATTCACCTCATCTTTCATAGACCCATCCGCTGACACGTCCACTCCCAAATATCTGAATACGTTCACCTCCTCCATACTCTCTCCTCCAATCTGATATTCAATCTTTCATCACCTAATCTTTTTGTTATCTCATAACCTTACTCTTTCCTGTATTCACCTTTAATTTTCTTCTTTTGCACACCCTACCAAATTCATCCACCAATCTCTGCAACTTCTCTCAGAATCTCCCAAGAGCACAGTGTCATCGGCAAAGAGCAGCTGTGACAACTCCCACTTTGTGTGTGATTCTTTATCTTTTAACTCCACGCCTCTTGCCAAGACCCTCGCATTTACTTCTCTTACAACCCCATCTATAAATATATTAAACAACCACGGTGACATCACACATCCTTGTCTAAGGCCTACTTTTACTGGGAAAAAATTTCCCTCTTTCCTACATACTCTAACTTGAGCCTCACTATCCTCGTAAAAACTCTTCACTGCTTTCAGTAACCTACCTCCTACACCATACACTTGCAACATCTGCCACATTGCCCCCCTATCCACCCTGTCATACGCCTTTTCCAAATCCATAAATGCCACAAAGACCTCTTTAGCCTTATCTAAATACTGTTCACTTATATGTTTCACTGTAAACACCTGGTCCACACACCCCCTACCTTTCCTAAAGCCTCCTTGTTCATCTGCTATCCTATTCTCCGTCTTACTCTTAATTCTTTCAATTATAACTCTACCATACACTTTACCAGGTACACTCAACAGACTTATCCCCCTATAATTTTTGCACTCTCTTTTATCCCCTTTGCCTTTATACAAAGGAAAACTATGCATGCTCTCTGCCAATCCCTAGGTACCTTACCCTCTTCCATACATTTATTAAATAATTGCACCAACCACTCCAAAACTATATCCCCACCTGCTTTTAACATTTCTATCTTTATCCCATCAATCCCGGCTGCCTTACCCCCTTTCATTTTACCTACTGCCTCACGAACTTCCCCACACTCACAACTGGCTCTTCCTCACTCCTACAAGATGTTATTCCTCCTTGCCCTATACACGAAATCACAGCTTCCCTATCTTCATCAACATTTAACAATTCCTCAAAATATTCCTTCCATCTTCCCAATACCTCTACCTCTCCATTTAATAACTCTCCTCTCCTATTTTTAACTGACAAATCCATTTGTTCTCTAGGCTTTCTTAACTTGTTAATCTCACTCCAAAACTTTTTCTTATTTTCAACAAAATTTGTTGATAACATCTCACCCACTCTCTCATTTGCTCTCTTTTTACATTGCTTCACCACTCTCTTAACTTCTCTCTTTTTCTCCATATACTCTTCCCTCCTTGCATCACTTCTACTTTGTAAAAACTTCTCATATGCTAACTTTTTCTCCCTTACTACTCTCTTTACATCATCATTCCACCAATCGCTCCTCTTCCCTCCTGCACCCACTTTCCTGTAACCACAAACTTCTGCTGAACACTCTAACACTACATTTTTAAACCTACCCCATACCTCTTTGACCCCATTGCCTATGCTCTCATTAGCCCATCTATCCTCCAATAGCTGTTTATATCTTACCCTAACTGCCTCCTCTTTTAGTTTATAATATAATAGTTAATATAATAGTTTATATATATATATATATATATATAGGGAGGTACCACCTCTAGAACTGTCCTAGGGACCCTCATCCTCAGAGAAAAGAATAAACTTGCTTCAGGGAAAACTCAAGGTTCTCCCTGAAGCTGTTAGAGAATTTTTTTTTTTTCTCTCTCTCTCTCTCTCTCTCTCTCTCTCTCTCTATATATATATATATATATATATATATATTATATATATATATATATATATATATATATATATATATATATATATATTATATGTATATATATAGTATATGAAAGACAGGTTTAAGAGAGAGAGACATCTGGTGAGTGTGTATCCAGAGTTGTCAGTGAGAGGACAGCAGCGTAGACCGTCCTCGTCTGTACCAAGGTAGGGAGGAAGTCAATACTGATTCTCTTCTAGCAGTAACAGTTTAACGAATAATCACAGCCATTGCATGATAACTGAATACTTATATTATTTTAACTGTGTTTGCATTAAAAAATTATGATTGCCTTATTAAAAAAGATTGAAAATAATCAAATCATTTCAATATTTATGTTCGCAATATTACCAGATACCGACGGTAATACTTTCCATAACCATACGATAAAAGGACAATGGTATTCAATTATACATACAGTTATGCACACAATTGACGTAAATGATTATTCAAACTACATAGGCCTCATAAGTAATAGCCTACGATTTCCAAATTTAGGAATTCGTTTAGCTAAAACGTCAGAGTGAACGTGCAGCATCTGCCAGTCCACTTGTCTAGCTGATCCTCACTGATGCCGGCCCTCAGTCAAGCGTTCAGCAGAGAGCTACGTTCACCATCACTAAACTGACAGTCAGGTGTTCAACCTGCGTTAAGCAGAGAGCTACGTTCATCACTAAACTGACAGTCAGGTGTTCAACCTGCATTAAGCAGAGAGCTACGTTCACCATCACTAAACTGACAGTCAGGTGTTCAACCTGCATTAAGCAGAGAGCTACGTTCACCATCACTAAACTGACATCCAGTTACAAATATTTACACTAAGATATAAATTCTTGACTCTAATAATTTATTACATTAGTTTAACGCTCATAGTGAATAATTTCGAACAGTTTTATATACATTTTTGGTAAACTATTTTATTCTCTAAAGATCAATATCAACTTGAAATTAAACTTTAATAAAACCGGCGATATTTCTTTGAATAATTTTAGCACAGCGCTTGCACATATCAAAATAATTTTTTGATGTCATCAGATTTAATTTTTTTTCACGTGTTACTAAAATGTCAAGACGAAGAATGATGATGGGTATTTTTTTTTTTTATCTGTGAATATCGTGTCGCATTTCCAGGAGTTTTAATACAACATCGATTTTTCTTTTCACTGGGAACGAATACATTATTGGAACTGTTATGAAATTCTTCTTCGCTAGTTTCTCTCTGTGTTTCTAAGTCAGTTAAATTCTTAACTAAATTATTGGCAAAACTGAGATTCATTGATTCACACTGAAACAATTATTGTCAGAGTTTGGATACCTTGCTTGCATCTTAGAAATCGGTATGTTTTTGACTTCAGCCGAGAAAGTTAAATATATTGACCAACGCTTTTTAATTTTACACTTTTTAAAGCAAAAAGTGGCCCAGGGGAAAAGGCCACGTCTCCCCATGGCCCTCAGCTACTGAATCCTTCCCCAGGAGAGTAGGTTAAACGCATCAGGTGCTTTAGTGCCTCCTGTTTAGGCCTTACATGTTCCTGAACATAAGAAAGAAGGAACACTGCAGCAGGCCTACTGGCCCATGCGAAGCAGGTCCAAGTCTCATACCTGCTTAAGCCAATGCCCCAACCTACTCAGGTCAAGTCACATTCACCTAAGGAAGGAGCACGGCATCAGTCCTAGTAGGACAAGCTAGTCA